>NW_020769314.1:4867321-5023378 GCF_900518735.1 Pseudonaja textilis
CTATCTATCTATCTATCTATCTATCTATCTATCTATCTATCTATCTTCTACCATCTATCTGTCTCTCACATCATACAGTTCTAGGTGTTTTGCAATGCACATTCAACAGAACCACACGAAATTAATGTATTGGTTTATGCAGCTCTTCAGATAGAGAGCCACTATTTTTATTTTGTCCATCAGTAATTTGGAACTCCGAGCCTTCGCAGTATGATCCTCTTTTTAAAATGCGAGGCGCAGCTTTCACCAGCAAGAAATTCTGCCAGACTGGCCTTTGCTCTGAGCCAGCAGGGAACATCACACATTCTGATGCAGTTCAGCTACTGGAAATAGGAGATTCGGCTTTATGAACCCTGTTGGGTTCTGACTCAGCCGTCATCAGAGGCTGACATTAGCTCCTTCATGTTTTTAAGTTGCTGATCCAGCTGAAAAATAAATAAATAAGGACTCACGTCTAATATAGTTCAAACCATTTCGCAAGACATATATGTAAGCGGGCTGTTATCCACAACAGCTTAACCCCTTAATAAAAATGAGTCTTTAAGATGTGGCCAACAGCCCCTTAACTCATGTCTTACTTCTACCAAGCTCAGCATAGGTGCTTGGCATTCAGCACCATGTTTCTTACTGCCTGCATAATAAATTATAATACTTATGGTTCACAGGGCTGAATGAAAAAGAATATAGTGCATTTAAAAAGCAAAATGCAAACAGTAAATTCCATTTAAAGAATCACCTTATTTTCACTGTCTGCAGTAGAGAGATAATTTTACTGCTTTAAAGTAAATAGGCTTGACTCCTACTGACTCCTAGTGACTTCATGGATGCATTCATGGGTGCTTCTTGGCCCCAACCTGAAAAAAAATGCCATTTTTTTCTGGGATGTTTATTAGACTACCTCCTTAGGCTTTGCTCTAAGTCTCTCATTCAAATACATTATACATTCAGCACCAGCCCCGCTTAGTTTGTCAAGATAATGGGAATTTAACAGCACAGCTGCCATTACATCAGTGTCCTTCCTTTGCCAGGTTCTAGGTGGGTGCATTGACAGCAATGCCACAAGAAACCATTCAACCACCCAGGATGTCTGGGTGAGGAATGGTGAGCCAGATGACTCTGAATGAGAAAAGATGATGCCAAGGCCACAACCAAAAATTAGTAGATCAGTCACACATAACCTCTCTGGATAAGGAGAGGACAGGGGATCACACACACGCAGGGGTGGTCCTCACAAAGAGCAATCAGGATAGTGGTTTCCCGTGGGGCTGAATGGCAAAAATGAAGAAAAGTCATCACACTTGCAACTATGACACACAACCTTTGGGAATGCTAACCTCACTTTTTAATCACATTTTTAAAAAATGACCTTTTAAGCTATCTGAAGGCTAGCAGAAATATTCAAAACAACAAGTTTGCAAAGCCAGCTGATGAGTTTAACATAGTTCCAGAATTAAAGAAAAATTAAATATAATCATTAGAATTTGAAACAAATTATAAAAAGCTAAATCAGACTTTAATTCAATTCAAATAAACCATTTGTGACAAATAGACAAAGAAACAGTACCTCCATGAAAACTAAATTGTTTCATCTAACTTAATTTGTAACAGACATTTTAGATTTTGTAATTTCAGAAATTGGACGCCATAGGGGACTAATATTTCCAGGAATAAAAATTAAAAGAAAAAAAGGCAAAGAGGAGGGGGGGATTCTCCTTTGTCTTTGGGAATGTTTATTACACTACTTTAGAAGTCAAAAAGGTTGGCTGCCTTTGAGCAAACTCAAATCCTGATGACTTACACATCCATACAGGTTTCCTGACATGATACAAAATGGTTTGCCCTTGCATTTTTGGAGGCTTCTGAATTGAACTTACAGCTCCAGAAGATAGTATCAATATTGATACTATTCTTCAACATTGGAAAAGGTGGGCTGAAAATTATCTTTAATACTAATACAATACAAATACATGTATTACAAATACACATACAGTCCTTTATATAAGAGAAAAAAGTAAGAGAAAATCCCACCCAGTTTACAAGATCACTTACGAAAGGGATGTTGAATTTGTAATTATGTAATAAATTACAAAGTATACATGGGCTTCTCTCCACCCACCTCCGTTTTGCACCTAACCAAGATGCAAATGTATCCTAGAAGAATTTTTTTTTCTGCCAATCCACAAGGAATCTTCATTTGGCCCCTTAACTCACAGATGAGAATGTCTGAAGCGTTTTTAACTGGATCAGGTTGAAAGTAATGTTTCCATCCTTGAGCCAATGTATGCAATGGCAAAGGCAAACTCGTTATGCTTTAGTTGACGTGGTTCATGTTCAGATTCATGTAACAAAGACAAAATTGAACAAACCCTTTACAATACTAGGGAAGACACTTAGTGGTTCTGCACACTATGATGAGCTAAGGTTTATTTAATAATGGATTAAAACATTACAAATGGTATGTCTCATACTAGATGTGGTTTGGATTAATATTTCAAAGACTTTTGGCTGTGTGAATCAAGCTAATTGTGGCTTGTTATACTATTGTTAAATCATGGGTTAGCAAAATGTATGACTCCTATTCTATATTTAGCCATCAATTAATATCAGCTTCTGATGATTATACAGATATATGTAGAATAACTAGTCTTACATGAGATTAGGTGGGTGCAATACCTAAGGCCAAGTTCATAAATTAAGACAAGCTATTGTAAATTGTTTGAGTTCACATAATGTATTTAAACCAAAATCAAGAAACTAGTGTGTGAATAGAGCCAGCTGTGGTTTGTTCATTAAGTAAAATATATATATTTATTTATTTATCATTCCTTCAGAAACTCAAGAGGGCATATTTAGCGCACTCTCCTTCTATTTGTCTCCTCAAGAAAAACCACCATGAAAATGGCGGGTGGTGGTGGTGCTGAGAGAACGATTAAAGAATTAAAGAATTATTAGTAAAGTCCCTAACATGGTTCCATAGCTGAGGGAAGTCTTTTTGCTTTGACCATGACACCATACTCCCTTAGTGGTCCCCCATCTTATGAGTCACATAAGCTCTTAAGAGATAATATGCTTTGCTTATTTTCAGTTACCATATTGTACGATCTTAGTCCATTGATGTGTGAGCTGAAAATTTAGCATGCTGTGTAAATTTGGTTTATGTAGCAAACCACAGTTAACCCAATTATGGCTTAATGTAGTATGAGAATTATGTTATTTTATGCAGATAATAAATTTATGTTAGTAATATTTTATTCCTTTCTATTGTAGGAAGTTAGCACCCACACCTCTCCTAGAAAATTGAAATATCCTAGGAAATATTTAAAAAGGCAGAATATTTCCCCTAAAAAGAGTAGAAACTCAGAAGCAGAAACTCACCTCAGAAGTAGAAGCTCCCCCCACCACCACTTTTGTTAATGGGTGGGCCATTAAGGCCTGGGCCAGAATACTTTACATAACAAAGATCTCCAGGTAAAGCTATAGCAATTGCTCAAAAGCCCTTTTCAGTGCATCATCATCCAGCAAGGCTCAACCAAGCCTGGAGCTCAGGACAGCCTACAGAGTTGCCCCCGCATGGTCCCTGACAACCAATCAGAATACAAACTCCAATTCAAATCCCAACAAAGGTTATAAAACCCAGCCACTCTCAGCATATCAGCCCTTCTTGATCTCTTCCTTCACCTTGAAGCATGTGATCATCCTTCCTTTTCACTCTGGAGCTCCAGGCCATGTGGTCCTCCTGTCCACCATTAAACCTTCCAAACAGCCTCCATGTTTCCAGTGTCTTTTTCCCCACTTGGAACTGAACCCAGAAGGTCAATTCTTCCAACATTACAAAAAGGGTTTTCCTCCCTCTCCCTTGTGAGAATGTAAATTATTTTAAAAGGATTTCAACCAAAACTGTGGTGAGGTCAAAATACAATTTATATCCCAAATGTAGTTAGCCCAGATGGCCAAGTAAACTAGGAGCTCCTTTAAACAATAACTTACTGTACTGCATGTCACAATTATTTCCTTTACTTCAGAATTTTAAAATTCATCCATCTGTACTGGCATATTTAATCATCTTTACATTTTCAAAACTATTAAGAACTAATGAACCACATATGTCTAAGTAACTTGGGCTCTCTATGGAAGTATATTTTTATTGGGAAGGGTGTCTATTTTTTTAAGTTAAGAAACTTGCACTCTTAATACATCTAAAAGCCAGCTTTGACCTTATCTTAGTTTCCAGAAATATATGGGCTGGATCACATACTGCAATAAGATATTGTCCAGTAACTAGGGTTTGTTGAAAATTTATGGCTACCACAATGAACTGGATTCAAACATGTTACTCTAAAATCAAATGATATCATAGCTTAGTAAGATTGAATAAATATCTCTTAGTGACAAATCAGATGTATAAATTATCTGTGGCTGAAATACAGAAGAGTTTAGTCAAAAATGGTGTCTATGTATATATGCCACATGTTGCAATGATCAACAATTTATTTTATCGATCTATGATATGTAAATTCATTCATAGGAAAAGGATATTTTGTGTACTTTTGGGTCTACTGCAGATGGTGAGCACTTTTAATTGGAACAAGACAGATATTGGACATCTGGTTCTTACAATTAAAAAAAATGCATTCCTTTTAAGAATTTTTCAAAAATCAGCATGGGTAGGAAATCATACAGGTAATAATTGAGGCACAAAGATGAACCAAGGATTGCATGTACAGTCAGCAGAGGGCTGTAGAAGGCAGGAGGCCAATTGAAGCTATATTGTTCTGCAAAGCTTTGAAATGTTTATGCAGCCTGTCACCATTTCAAAGTTTAAAAAAAGAGAGACCAAAAAGAAAAAACAAAGATGACTAAGAGTTAGATCATGAAGCACAAGAAATGCAATTAAAGACTGTTCATTTTTACAGAAAACAAATAGACATGAATGACATGACAGCAGTTCCAAATATCTAAAGGAAAAGGAACAAATTGTTTACTTGGAGAAATTGAGTGAATTGCCAAGATTTGCAGCTCAGTATCAGATCATTTACTTTGTGATAGAGGAGTTAAACATGCTTCTTGTTCTGTATGCTATGTTACAATATAAGAATCAGTTACTGATGTAGTCTTAAGGTGTACGATACATTTATGTATGCATTTACTCAATTGCAACTTTGCATCTTCAATGCATTTCCTCCAATGGTAACTGTACAGATGACAACTGTCCTAAAAGGATATTGAATGATGTCTCTTTTGGAAAGGCTTAAAGAAGCTTAGGCCAGTTTCTAGGTCATTCTAAAGCTATAAGATAGATTCAGCAGGCCTCTGTGTGCACTGGCTCCACCACTGCCTATAAATTTGGTACCTCAGCATAGTTTATGGGTAAATGCAACAGTCTGGCTTTTGTCTACCTAGAGGAAGCCAGGAAGTACAACTTTTAATAAAATATTGTTTTACTCTGTTTTTATTTGGCAATTACACATTTCTACCTCAACTTCTCTAGGGTGCAAAATAACATTTATGCTTCCATTCTCCTTTTATTCACACAACAGCAGTATAGACATCTTCATCTGTTAGTGAGACCTACATACTTTCATAATACAGTGGATTGAATTTGGTTATCCCCAATTCTAGGCCACCCCTTTAAACCCTACATCTATTATCTTTTAAAAGCAAGGACAAGCATCTTCTCTAGTTACCCTTTCACATGAGCTGGATAAACAATGTTTGGTTAAAGCATAGTTTGTTGGCTTTGGCTTAATGTGTTGTATGTACCCAGCCATCATGATCTATGAACATATGTATTTTGGTTTAGAATGTTGTAGTCCATCTGATTTAATCTGTACCTTATAAACCATGGCTTAGTGATTTGTGGACATTGCTCTGTCTAAGGGCTAGCATATTACTGCTTTTTATCTTTCTTTTTTTAAGGGCATCAATGTTCTCAAGATACATTGAGAAAGTTCTAGGCTGTCTCAGTTCAAGATATCTGTTGATCTGGAGGATCTTTCCTTGAGTCTCTGCATTATGCCTATTACCATCTTACTTTCTGTTTATTTTATTCATTTATTTGTTGTTTTTCTGTCCTTATGTGAGAGCTTGTGTGACAATGATTATTTATGGTTGTTTTGAGCCTCATTGTGGTTATTTTCAGTTTAGTTTATACAGTCTGTAAGCTATTCAGAATAATTATATTAAGGAGAGAGGGGAATAAATTACTCCTATCCTATAACTCAGGGGTGTCAAACTCACATCGTCACGGCGGCATGTGATGCATCACAACTTTTCCCCCCTTCGCTAAATCAGGCATGGGCGTGGCCAGCGCGTGATGCATCTGGCCCATGGGATGAGAGTGTGACAGTGCTGCTCTAACCTGCCATTTCTCAAGCTTGGCAACTTTAAGATGGATGAATTGGGAGTTGAAGTCTACTTAGCAAAGTTGTGAAGCAGAGAAGCACTTGCTCTGACTTGAAGCAAAACTGTTAATAGCAACTCTTCCACCCTCATTTTCAAGTCAAGGAGCATTTTACCTAATAGGGCTAGCAGAGGGAGGTAGCAACTGTCCAAGATGACCATTAAATGGCTGCAGAAAATTAGAGGTGTGCTAAATCACATTGCTGCCAGCTGGATTTATGCATTTCAGGTCTATTGTGTTAATCTAGTCTGCTCGGCAACAAAAATCATTTGATGCCACCTTCTTTCAGAAGTATTTTTCAAGTTTCCTAAGCTATAGCACGGAGATTTTCTGAAGGACTCTCATTTAAACACTAGCCAGAGTTGATCCTGATTAGCCAGTCACCTAAGTGCAGCCACCTGCTGTGACCTGATAGATTAGGGCTTACCTATAAGAGGAAGACTCTGAGTGGCCTTGTAAAAAATATTTCTTATATTAATCTTGCTTTTCAATCAGATGGTACAATACACCCAAATGTTTGATATGGACAGTGCACAGACTGTTGTTTTATGTCAGACTACCACTAGTAAAGCTATTCTTAAAGTAGGAAGGCTTAGTAGCTTTGCTACAGGCAAAGTAGCTGGAAATTCAATTGCCTGGTTTCATCACAGAATTATTCCCAGCCAAGTAGCAATAGCGCCTTAGCAATAGCATTAGACTTATATACTGCTTTACAGTGCTTTACAGCCCTCTCTAAGCCATTTACAGAGTCAGCATATTGACTCCCCAACAATCTGCGTCCTCTTTTACCGACCTCGGAAGGATGGAAGGCTGAGTCAACCTTGTGCATGACGAGAATCGAGCTGCCAAATTGCAGACAGCCGCAGTCAGCAGAAGTAGCTAGAAAAGGCAATAGAAGACTGATAGTGAAGATTTTATTAATAGACGATTGCAGGGGAGAAAAACACTCTGCATATGGTCAGAAATACAAAACCCAGCAGAGGAAACTCCAGGCAAATGAAAACGAGAAGAAAAAATAACAAATCTCAGCCTCTCGCTTCAGACGTTTCCCTTGAATGACTTTGGTCTGGGCGGAGCAGTGATCGTAATGATCATTCCGGATTGATCCATTGAATAAATCACTTAATGTAGGATGCAACAATATAGACGAATCAAATCTGGAATAAACAGCATGAAAGTCACTCCAGGACCAAATAAAAAAGCCTTGGTTTTCTGCTCCTGTTTCCAACATCCCGCCTCGCCTGCAGCAATTGGTTCTTCCCATGATTGACATGCGACGTCATCGTCGGGCTGTTCGTCCGGAGACGTTTGACTGGAGCCCCTTTCTGTGCCGCCGAGCTATTTACGTCTATTAATCGGCTTGGCCCGGAAACCGGAAGTGGCGTGTTTCGGGAGACCAAGTTGCAGGAAGAAGTTCGCAAGAAGTCAGGTCGGCAGGGCGGGGGCGCGAGGTGAAGGGGCCTGCTTGTGCGGGCGCGGGGTTGGAGCTCGAGGAAGCTGCTGATGAGGGGGAAAAGTTAGAGACCTGGTAGGATCAGGCAAGCAGAGGGATAGGGAAGAAGGGGAGGAGGTGTCCCAGTCTGGTTTGGAAAAGCGTACGACCCCGAGCAGCTTGCCAGAGAATTCGATATTTTTTAGTGATAATGCTTTCCTTCCAGACAGGCATTGGAAAATGCTGTGGGAGGAAGGCATGGTTCCTGTTTTGAATATGTCCAGGGCGTTTAATATTCTGTGCATTGAATTGCACTATGAAAGAGGGCTGGAGGCTTGGCTTTTCTTGATTTCCAGTCGCGTGGTTTTGTATCTCGGTTAAAAGATCGTGGGATCAGCTGGCAAAGGTGCTGCACTTCTGGTACCCACTCTGTGCAGTTTAGGTCGGGCTTGTTACTTAGAAATGGAAACTACTGGATTCAGATTAGAGAGTAGCATATGCGTGTGTGTATTGGGAGGGAGGGTAAAAGTGAGGTTAAACTTTTGGGGGGCGGGAAATCTTGAATTATGTCTCTGTTAAATAAACAATTAATTGGTGAGGGCCACTCTTTAAATGATAAAACTGCCAAATTTTAAATTCCTGGTATCTCCAGTACTGCACAATAAAGAACATGGTTTGGAAATGTCTTGTATGAGACTGCAAAAAAACTAATGGCATTTAGAGCAGTGGGTTGCTCCAGCATCATCTGACTGAAGGCAACTTGCTTGCCAATGGTTAACTAAAGCATGGTCTTCTCAATGATCTCTTTTCTGATTTTGCACATAATTTAATAATGTACTTACAGTATAGTTGGTATTGCATAGGCTTTGCTAAATAGGGATAAGTGTGGTACAGGTATCTTGCAAATAAAACCAATCTAGTTCTTTACAGTTTAATATTTTTCTTGAAAATAGTTGCAGTTAGTGATAATTTCCTGTCAGATACACAGAAGCAAAAGAGAGTTAATTTGTTCTTTGGTTAACTTTGTGCCATTTGATGTTGAGTTCATTTATTATGATTAATAGTGCCACATGTAAAATAATTAGACTTTTTTTCAATATTGAAATATGTATAGATCATTTTATCATTTAACCTGCCCCCAAATTATGCCTTGAAATAGATAAATATTCTTATAGGGTTTTCTGGGTGAAACAAAAAAAAATGGTAAATATGTTTACCATTAAAAATCAGTTGTTACAAAATTCTCCATCTCTTTTTTTAAAGAAATATGTTTCTATCCTTCTTTAATGATACTGAGAAAGTTACTGCCTTGTGTAATTTATTTGTCTTGCATTGCAGGTTCGGCATGGAGTCTGAAGATGCTGTTGCTCCTGAAAAATTAATTGAGGATTTGAATCTCTCAGAAAAACAGAGCAGTCCTACACATCATGCATATATCCCCAGAGTCGTTAAAGAAGATGTGAGTCAGTTGTCTGACTTGGGTAGAGAGGATGATGATCTCTTCCATGACTGCAAAGACTCTCTCGAATCAAGAGTGGTGGAAGAGAATCACAACATTGAGACAGATTCTTTAGAAAATGAGATCGATCTAGATGAAAAAGAATTGCTGGAACGGGAAAAAAACATGTCAGAGGAAGAAAAAGAGGTATGTTTTAAAGGTGCAAATATTTTTTTAAAAATACTAGTGAATAGCTGTTTACTATTCCTGTGACTGTATATACTTGCTTGGAAATAATTGCAGTTTGCAACAAAAATGTTTCTGTATTTATATTTGGAATGCTGATATCTAGGCTGTTAAACATTCCTTGTTCAGTACAGATTTTCTTTCAAAATGAATTTGTAATAGAATTTGCAGCCTATTTTCATATTTATTCAGAATAGTTCCCATAGAGCTTCATGGAATCTGCTTCTTAGTTAATTTGTAAAGACATTAAATATTTTAATATGTGGCATTTTGGGGATAAATACTGGATCAGCACTCTGTCGTCTCTTCTCCCTTTCTTTCTGGTTCATACGTAATTATTTCAGATCCTGTTGTGTATAATTGCAAGCTTTGTCATTATTTTTTCATAAGTTTAAGTGTCCTGTATCATGGTTTTTTTTCTTATCACAATCTTTATGAGTTTTGCTTGCCTTCTGTATATTTCAGTTCCATGTATTACATTTTGCTTGTCATTCTCTAAATCTGAAATGGGCGGTGTGCAGAGCTGAATGCAGTCTGTGTTTTTCTTGGATTTCAAATGTAAGAAATCCAAGTCTCATGGACTTTTAAAAATGAGCTGGATGAAATAATATGAAATGATATTGGTGGTTGGAGTCATTGTACTAGTCCGTTGTACAGAAGGCTGCTTTTGAAGTGAGAATAGCCTCATTGAAGTGCTAACCATAATGCTTTCAAGTAATAGGACCTGTTTGCAGCTTAATTTTCTAGATTCAGGTTTTTTTTAAGCTTTGTTTAGCTTTAAGAATGTCCACAGGTATAGTATTTAAGCATTTTGTTGCAGTATGTTTCTCATTTAACAGAAGCAGCAATATTATTCTCTTACAGTTTTAAATTCCCACGCTGATGAGAGATTATTTTCTATTTTTTATTTAATGAAATCCAGTTTCTAAGAATTAAAGCATAGAGGAAGCATTGTTTAAAGTTCTTGCTGCAGATAGAATTGAACTACTTGTGTGCAGAGAGCTAATTTTCCATGTGAGGAAAAAGAATGTGTGATTCAGCAAAATATGTACATAAGCTTGGAATTTTCCATTTAAGCTTGTCCAGTCAGCTTATAGCTTACATCTGAAGAGGCTAAAGACACGCATGAAATATATATACAATAAAAACCTTGTAGAGATTTGCTTTGTCTAATCTTTTTGTTACTGAGAAGTTAGGCAAATGTTAAAACTGACTGTTGAATCTGCTATTTCCTGAACTGATAATCTCCATCTTCCTTCCAGATATATTAGCTATGTTGTTAGGTGGAAATGATATGAATTGTAGTTTAGTATGTTTGAAATGAAAGATTATTCTGGGGTTTATTCAATTTGTATTAATTCTGAATTAATATAAAAATGGGAGAAATAAACAATACTGTATTACTGAACAAAACTCCATTTTTTACCCTTTGAATATCTTCCTTGACTCTTAAATTTTGACCCTCTCAATATGTACTTTAGCTTAATTTTCATTAATTGGATACTGTATTGTTTGAGGGTGGGATTAAATATTTTTGCTGTTGACCTTCTAAAAGGAAACATTGATATAGCTTGCAGTATTGATATAGTTTGCAGCATTGTTAAAATTAATGTACTTGGAAATTCAAATGTAGAAATGTGGAAAGTTAGTGTAATTGAATGCATTTGAAGCAGTCTATTTTTAAAATTAAAATCAGCCTAACTATTTGATGTTATAGATGATTATCAATATTTTGATAGCAGTGTTAGATGTGGGTTGTCTTACTGTGCTCTATTAAAACAGGACCCAAGGTCTGTATTAGTTATATCCATGGTACAGGAATAGACTGTTGCCTTGAAACCACTTGAGTTCTTGTGATGTCATAACACCTGATCAAGGAAACAAATTTGCAACATAGCCAATATTATTAAGGACTGGAGTCTGGCAATCATGGATGTAAGGAGAAAAGGACCCTGGGAGGGTTGTGTGCTAGAGAGAAATTGGGATAGAGAATACGTTTAGATTAATTAGAACTAAGCTATAAAAAGAGTGAGGGGATTAGGAGGTGAAGGGAAGTGGAACTGAGAAGCTAGGTCTTGTGAAAAATTGAGAAACAAAGGTACACACAATGGGGACTGTACAACTTCCAGTCTTCAAACCTCTTTTCCAGTTTAGCTATTGATTAAGTGGTGGTTTCATAAATTATTCATGTAATTTTTATCAAGAGTTGGAGACTGAGAAGTACTTGAGACTGGTAGCAAATAACATTTATTTTTGTACAAACGTTGATTGACTGCTATTCACAGAGCTAGAAGTGAGATAGGAATACTAACAATTGTTTTTTAAAACTTGTTTATATGTATGAAGTCATATTTTAGGTTGTGGCTAGATTTTGGGGTTAAGGGTTGGAGTTGCATGACTAAATCCACAATATGGGGTGTCTCAGGGCTTGTGTGTGTCATCCCTTCTTTTTAATATTTACACGAGATATATGGAAGAGTAATCCAACAGTGCAAGGTGCGGTATTAATATGCCGATGATACTTAGTTACACATTTCTACCCCTGGCTGGCCAAGCAACACTGTCCCCCAATGCTGGCCCACTGCCCTGGGGGTTGTCAGGGTTTGAATGAGCCAGCCCAGGGTTCCACAGTTTTTAGTTTATGGTTTTGATTCTTTTGTTATTTTTACTGTTTATTGTGGCTTATAAAATCTTATTTACAAACCTTTATAAAGTCTTATAAAATAAAAGTGCTTTTCATATGTATCTATTCTGTACAAAATTATCTATCTTTAGGCTTGGGAACTAGCCTGAATTGTGTCTGGGCAATTCGTATTATTAGATACCAGTTGGTTCTTAAATTTTTTAAAACATTAATATGGTTATAGTTTACCTCTAGATATCACTAGTAAATTATTCATTTCCAGACTTTTAAGTAATAAAATCTGGTAGTAGTACCAGTTAGGAGATGCCATCTAAATTTTTGAAGTATGCTTCCTATGAATTTTGAAAAATAACCATAAAGAAGGGAGGTAAGATATTAATAAAAAACTTGGTAGTGTTTGCTATATGTCATGGAAATTTTAATTTCAGACAGTGCTATCAAATGTTAATTATTCAAACATTTCTGTTGTAGAAAAGAAGAAATGAAAGCACAACATTAAAAGAAGAAGGAAATAAACAGTTTAAAAATGGAGGTAAGCAAATGGCTTATGATAATACTCAAACTTTTATTAGTGTTTGGGCCTCCAAATGCTGCCTAAAGACAGATTCTAAGGTGTGCAGAATAATTCTACCAGAATATCTATCCCAGTCAGTATGGCCCATAAGAATCCAACAGATCTGGACATCTGGTAGTGCAAGACTACATAGTAATCAAGGAAACCCTCAAAGAATTTATCTAGTCTTATTTTTAACTAGCTATCTTTGGGCTATATAGAATTCATTTCAATATAAGATTTTACCATAGTATTTAGAAATTACCTTAAGGCTCTGTAACTTAAGGATGTAGGGTTAAGGACGCTTTATCAGTTTCAAACTTGCCACATTAATCCAGTGCAATTTTGGCTTGGAGGTGGGACGTGATAGAGGATGATAATAATTTTCCTCCTGTTATGTTGATGAAAAACATCCTATGTTGGAAAAAAGCTACAAGGTTGCTTGCATTTAGATGTTAGGATTGTTAGATTCAATGAGAGCCACGTCTTGGTAGAGATAAACTTGAATTTTTTTTGCCAGCTGTTAACACTTACAGGTTTCCTGGGCATAATCTTTCAGTGATGGTTCCAAGTTTTTGTCTTAAAATGGTTGAAAAATATCCTTTGTGCATCAGACTTACGGGACCTGGGTTTATGTTGATTGGCAATTTGCTATAACTAAGGTGATTCTGAAAAGAAAGCACATTGTTATTGGATTTTCTCCTAGTTGCTTTTCCCAGTCTAGGTAGTCCTTGACTTACAACCATAAACGGGACTGGACTTTCTGTTGCTAAGCAATGTCATAAAGTGAGATGTCATGTGGCTGCATCCATTAGTGACTGTTGCCATTGTTAACCAAGAATCATGGGTTGCTTAGTGAGTGCCCATCCAAATCCAAACCCTTCTGGGCTTGGTTCCTCCCAGCCTCAAGCCTAAGTAAGATAAGGAAGTGTCTCCAGCTCCCCCAAGCTGCCTGTCTGACACCCATCTCTGCCCATTGGCATCTGCAAGCCTCAGCACCCCAGCCTGCCCTTGGAAGGTGGCACTAAGCTGCAGTGCCCCGGAAGCCCCAACAAACCTCATCAAGCGTTCATTTGCCCAATTGCCACATTTCCCAGCTCTGACCTTTTGCCTTTTTGCGCCCAGCTGTGGTGACTGAAGAGCCTTATTTCACTGCTTTTGCTGTCTTTCAAGAGAGCCTGTGGACATTTCTGGTGCACATTCTGCACATTGAAAGCTGCTGGTTGTTGTTTGGGCTGTCTTCTTCCTCCTACAAAAGCACTTCTGCAAATCCCTCCAAGGGCACTTCTGGTGTGCACTCTGCAGTACATGTTGGAAGCTGCTAGCCATTTGTGAGGTTTTCTCCTTCCTCCGGCAAAGTGCTCTGCAGGAGGAATGTTTTGCAGAAAGAAGAAGACAAATGGTCAATAGCATGCATTGCAAAGTGTACCAAAAACACCCCTGGAGAGTTTTGTAGGAGTGCTTTGCAAGAAGACAATTGGAGGGAGGAGGAAGGGAGGAGGAAGAAGAAAGCCTCATGAATGATCAGCAGCTTTCAACATGCTCTGCGGAGTGTGTGCTTTTTGACCTTACAACAATTGGCCTTCCTTTGGCTTCCATTGGCTGAAGGCCTCTGCCCTTGGCAGAACAGTTAATTGGCTCTTCACAAATATCTCAGCTACTTTGAGGGTTATGCTGAGTTAACCATCTTAATCTAGGAATTATTACAGCACAGGTGATTCTACATAAATATCATGTTCTGGAACTGAGAGAGTCAAAAAAAGAAACCTCTCTTCTACCTGAGGAAAATGGAAAAAGGGCAGCAGTGTCATCATTTCCTTTATCTTCACTGGAACCTTGAATTCTTCTGTGGCCAATTGTATGTCCAGTCTGGATTTTAGTGTTTCTGGATTCTTCAATACCTAAGTCTACTGAACTTTTTCAAATTAGGTTCAACTTCAAAAATGAAGTCTAAGAATTGGCAGATTCTTGGCATTAAAAGTGCTTGTTTTTTAGACCTTATTGCTCCTATGACTGCTCTTATAACATGGCCATGATGGCATCATGGCCTCTGTTCTTTGTTTGGAAGATCCTTGGAGTCTTTATCATATGTCTCCTGCTCTTGATCCTGTATAATATTAGTTTATGATATAATCTTTCATATTCTTGAGAACAGGTTGAATACCTTATAAATTACAGAGATATTAGTTGATAGGGTGGTCAGTTCTTTCCCAGAAGATAATGGATAATGCATTCTTCCTATCTACTGTAAATTTTCTTACTTTGTCTTTGATTTTTTGCCGTCCATATATAGAATAAATAGTTAGTTTCTGATGCTCTCACTATGGCCATGCCATTGGATATTTTTAAGGAGCTATCTTATAAGTTGTTGCTTATATTTTAATTAATTAGCAGTAGATATTGTGATAAAAAAACAAGAGTTTTCAGTTATTAATCTCAATTTTTATGATCTATAAATAATTTTTATTTATGCATTTGCATCCCACCTTTTTTTATTTTTATAAGTAACTCAAATTGGCTCAATACATAATATTCCTTCCTCCTGTTTTCCTCACAGCAATAACCCTATGAGGTGGATTGGGCTAATAGTGATTGGCTGAAAGTCACCCAGACGGTGTTCCATACCTAAGGCAGGACTAGGAATCACAACCTCCCAGTTTCTAGTCTAGTGTCTTAACCATTAGACATATGTTAATATATGTATTGAATATATGTATAGTGTGCATTTGTATAGAAATACAGAAATATAGTAGACTGCTTCTAAAGAAATACAAGGCTATTCCACTTCCACCCAAGTAGAATATATTTTATCCTCCCTTACATAATATATCTTCCTATGCATCTTTCTTATAGAACCAAGGTCACTGCAAAAATATGAATGTGAGAAAACAAGTTTATTGTTCATTTATTGATTTGGAGAGAGAGTAAGATAAATAGGCTTGATCTTTGGAATGCTTTCACAAATAATGGGAGTTGAGGGTCAGTTGTTGAATGCTGTAGATGGAAGCAAAACACACATGAGAATAAATGTTTGCCAAATAGTTTATTTGAAGGGAGCTAAGATTATATATTTTCCCCTTGGTTGTTTATGTGTTTATGGCTGAATAAGGAATGCTTGTGGGAACAATGAGCTGTGTTGGCTGGGAATACAAATATGCGTGCATTTTTGTATATAGACAATGCTGAATTGTTGGCTAAGAACCCAACTTCTTTTGTAACAAATGCTGATTGATTCTATGACTCAAGAGGAATATGGTCCTCAAAATTAATGTATCAAAAAGTAAGATAATGATGGCTTGCTGAACAAAATTGGGTAAAAAAATGGCTAATTGTACATAAATGGGAGAAAATGATAACAATTTTCATACATTGATACACTTCTTACTAAAGGTAGGATAATGGATGGAGAAATGTTCAAATGATGGTAGGCAATGGATAGTAGGTAGCCTGTTGTAAGAAATTAACATTTGCCAAAGGAAGCAAGAGTTGGGTATGTCAGGAAAATGTACAGAATACAGTGGGAGTTGAATACTGAAAAACTATGTGATAAAACAAAAAGTGAGTGTCAAGCATTAATGATGTGAATGAATGTGGATTGAACATAAAAGTGTTAGGTGTTTTGAAAGAATTAATAAAATTAAATAACGCAGGGGTCAAGAGCTAGGGAAGGATCACAAAAATTGCAGTTAGATGGAGTTAATGTGATCCTGAAAAAGAGAAAAGTGGGAAATTTAAACAATAAAAATCAATGGGTAACACAGTATATGGACATAATGGAAGCAAGGCCTGATTGCAGGAATAAAAGATGACAGGTTAGTGAATGGTGTTGAAGTAAATTAGATTTGGCTGTATTTCCTTTTTTCTTCTTGCCTTGAGTCAATTTCTTTGATTTATTCTTTCTTACTCTTTTTTCTGCACCTACTTGTTTGTTCCCTCCCCCATAATATGTGTGTGTGTGTGTGTGTGTGTGTGAGAGAGAGAGAGAGAGAGAGAGGGAGGGAGGGAGAGAGAACAGCAAAGCTAGTCTGAAATAACAAATCAAGGAAATACAGTACTTGATGGTTTCAAATTGTTCACATCCTATTTTGGTTCTTGAGTGGTGCTGTTTTGGTTATATAAGAATTGGCCCTTTGTAAATGAATCTGTTACTATGGTTGCCCACAATTTTTTTCCTGGTCTCGGTACTTTTTAAAATGTGTGCTTGGCATAATTATGGGAATGATAGACTCTCATGAAGAAAGTCTATTTATGTGGTTGCTAGGAGTCAGAAATGACTTCATGGCATATAATCAATCATAATAATAACTGTGAACCATCTTTGAGAGCAGTGGCTGTCACAGTGTTGCTTGGGGACCGAAGAAATCAAATCAGGGTTTTAATATTTCTCAGTTTTAATTTCTAATATAATACATATTAATAGATATAGCTCACATAAAGTAAAGCTCTTTGGGATCCTCAAACATTTTGAAGAATGTAATGTCTCCTGAGAATCACCATTTGAGAACCACTGGTGTAAAGGCAAGAATAGGATTTTATTGACATTATACTTTATGAAAGCCTGGTGCGTTTTAGAAAGTACAGGTAGTTCTTGATTTATGACCATTCATTTAGTGACCGCTTGAAGTTACAAAGGTGCTTAAAAATGAGTTTTGTACAGTCCTTGCGCTTACGGCAGTTGCAGCCTCCTGCAGTCATTTGCAACCTTCCCAGGTGGCTTCTAACAAGCAAGATCAAGGGGGAAGTTGGCAGGAGCTGCTCACATGACATCTTGCTTTACGACCTCACCACTTACAGATGAATTTTCCAGTCCCTTTTGTGGTTGTAAGTAGAGGACTACCTGTATCTTTGTTTATAATCCATTCATGTATCCACTTAGGTATACCCGTTAAACATAGGAACCTGAGATACTGACTCATAAGCACTTAATGAAAATCTTACTTAAGGTATTCCAAAAGACTGCAGAAAAACCTCTGTGAATGATAGTTGGGTTTTGAAAGAAAAAACAAAGCACAAGCTTCAAATACACATTAACATTGCACATCTTTATGATTCTTGATGAGTTTTATTTTTTCTTTTATGCACCAAAGACAAACTCCTTGGGTGTCCAATCACCATTGGCTAATAAAGTATTCTATTCTATTATTCTTATTCTATTCAACCGAGAATGATACTGTATCAGAGGAATTCTACATAAACATAAGAGATGTGATAAACAGCAAGGTAACAAAATCCGTTGAAAGTGTTTGCAATAAAACAAGAGCCTAAATAGAAAAGCATCTCGGCAATGTTTCTTGGCATATTTTGTAACAAAGGTAGAAGAAAGTAGTAAAGGCAATAATAATTTCTGAAAAGAAATAAGGAGAAAAAAATCAATTCCAAGAATTGGGAAGACTCTTTAGGAAGGAGTGATGTTGGGTGTATTTTTCAGGAAGGTTTTCAGGTGTTCTTCTCCGGAAGACTACTTTATCAGAAGACTATCTGCTTCTGTTTAGATTTGCAGAGTTCAGTTTCCTGGATGTTTTGCTTAGATAAAGGTAGAAATTCAGTCTTGGAGACCACATGATTCTTCACAACAGTATTGTTGCTAGTTGTGAAGTTATGTCCGACCCATTGTGACACCATGGACAACATTCCTCTAGGCCAGACAACAGTACTAGAAATAATTTGCTCTTGTTTTCTTTCTGGATGCTTTTTAAATTACTCAGACTAATTTTCAGCTCTGGGATTTGGGGATAGTACCTCTGCAAATACTAATCAGGCCTGGCTCGGTTTAGCTGCTAAGCCCACACTAGTCTAGCCAGTTGCTGAAACATGCTGTATTTACCACCTTAAAAATTAGTGTTCTTGCATATTAGTGTCTACCTGAGTTTTTCTTGAGGAAAAAGATACATGCCACCTGAAGATAGCAAATAAAACAAAACCATAATAAAGAGCCAACGTTCTCTTGGCTAGAATTGAGTTCTTGGTTGTTATCAAATCCTCTCCTTGGCTCCTATTCTAACCCACTTTCCTAACTGGCTTTTCTTTATTGCCTTGAAGCCCTTTCACACATGCAGTTCTTTGTCAGTATTTCAGAATGGCAGGGCCTACTATTACAGACTCCTTATGCATTTGTCTTGGAGACTATTATATCATGTGGCTGTGGCTGAAACTCTGGAAGGAAAGTACAGTTTTATGTTTAGTAATATTTATTTTGATTATTAATGATTAACACTGGGATGTATTTTGATTCTGAGGAAGAGAAACAGACATTTTCCACCTCAATGCTATTTTTCATCCTTTCATCAAACTCCAGGTCTGGGAGTTGTTTAAAACGACACCTATATTTTTTGCAATTAATGCTCACACACATACTGTATATTCCTATGTAATGCCTTTCAGCACCAAAAGGATATTCTTATCTCAATTGGTCCTTTTAAACCAAGATTTTTTATGTGTGGTCTTGCATTTTATCAATATTTTTTAATTCCATAAACAATTGTCCAAAATCATTCTACAAAGGGAAAATAAACCAAGAAATAAGAAAAGAATTGACAGTTTTAATGCAGAAAGCACACCTATGCTATGTTTATTATCTAATTGTTGCTTACTGTTGCAGGATCTGTTGGTTCATGGATTAACCAAACTGTCAATGTATAGTGTAGTTTAGGATTGTTGTTCTGCTGAGATTTGGAAGGAAGGACAATGAATACTTTTGGTCTCTTCCACACCTCTGTACAGTTTCAGATATAAGCTGGTTTTTCTTATTTTTCACTACTACAGTGATGTCGGGAGCACTGAAATTCTTTTGGGGTGAAAAGATTGAACAGTAACATCATTGTTGCCTGGGGGACAACAATGGTTGGGGGCTTTTTTCATGTCCCTGTTAAGTTCCCTTCTGAAGTGATAACCATCTATCTACTCATAGTCACCTGCTTTGTAATTGTTGGGTTGGCAGGAGCTGCAGCGTGTGACAAAAGCTCTCCCCATCCCATGGCAGCAACCAGATCCCGAACACAAATTGCCAATTGTCAGCACAGTGTCTTAACGTTGTGAGTCACTGTGCTTCTCTTTATTTTTCACTGAAGTGCCAAGAAAAGAAATTAAAGAAGATATGCAGTATGTAAATTGTGTGCATCCTTTATTAGAAAAGTTGCAGACGGAAGATGTTCACTAATTGAAGATTTTCTTTCCTGGAAAATGGGTGTATTTTGCATATTAATATTATCAGTAAGACAATCTAAGCTCAATGTACATTTCCCAGTATATTGAAATCAGTTTTAATGGTGATTAAAAAATCTATTGCTGCTGTTATTTTTCCAGAAATTGCTCTGATTCCAAAAATGTCAATCCCATTAACCAGAATAGTAGAGTTCCTAATCTCAGCCAGTGAGTTCATCCCTTTTGTCGTGTGTATGAAGTTATCTCCTACAAACTCTATCTTGCATAGAACAAAGTTGAATTATTTAGACAACAGTATCGTTGTATTCCTACTTAGAATTCCAGAGGCTTTGTAAATTGTTTGCTTTTGCAGATCCCACAAAATACAATAGGAATAGCATAAAGAACAAGGAGAAGCCTTTATTAGTTTTTAATTATATTCCGGCTATCTAAATTAAATGTTAACATAACTGTATAATCTCAGAAAATCCAAATTCTGTTATGCAATATTTTCATGTTAGCATAACCTTAACATACTGTACGTTCCCTCGCTTGGGAATCTCCTTGTATGTAAATATTTTTCATAATTGAATGATACTATTTATAGATTGGCTTATCCTGAATCCAATTTAATTTTAAAGTTATGGGTTGATGCTTTGTTTTTAATTCCAAAAAGAAAAAAAAATACTGTTTTGAATTTACAGTGTGCTAGAAAAGTATACTGTGTTCCACAAATGAGTCATAGTCATATTAGGGTTAATTTTTTTCATATTTCTGCAATGTTTGCTTTTTCTTTTTAACCTTTTTCTGTTATTATTTTTAAATGAAAAAATATTAAAAATATATAAATATATAAATATCCTGCATTGTTTTGTCTTTTTCAGTTTTTTTTCAATTTCAGTTTTTTTTTTCTGCCCTAACTTCAGAGTATAAAGAAGCAGAAGATTCGTATGCAAAAGCACTGCAGGTTTGTCCGGCCTCCTGTAACACAGATAGATCCATTTTGTATTCAAATAGAGCTGCAGCACGAATGAAACAGGTAATACTAATTTCCAAGATTGTAAAGTGATTAGTTTTGTCAGAATTTTTATGTGCAGGGAGTTGCAGGCAGAAATAACACGGGGGCGGGTGGGGGGGAGAGTTGGTTTGGCATGTCAGAAGGCGGTGCAAATTTACTAAGTTTGAACAGATCTGCTGCAGTAGAGTGAGAGTATTGCCAAGCACTTGCTAATTGACCAGCTTTCCTCTGAAGCTGTGTCCATTGCCATATCTCAACTCTCACTTGAAAGGAATGCTGGGAAAGAGTTTTTGCTATAGCAACTTTTTTCAATCTGGCAACTTTCAGACTTCTGCTCCCAGAATTCCCTAGTCAGTATGCTGGGAAAAGTGCCCTTCCTGTTGGACATGTTTAGGACAGATGGTGAATGAGGTCTGGATGTTGCTAACTTAGGGAAAAGGTTTTCTGTCAGCTCTTCTCCCCTTCTCTCTGGTATGATCCCTGGAAAAATCTGATGGAGGCTTGTCCCAAAATGGCCAACGTGTGTGTGTGTATGTGTGTGTATTTGCTTCACTCACCATATCAACAGTTTCAAGAGTTGAAAACCTCTTCTTGCATACATTGAAGGTGGTTATAAAATTTTTGGACTCAAGGCTTATTGATATTAATTACGTTGTATCTTTTATTACCTGACCTGGTGGCACAGTAGTTAAAATGCAGTGGTGCAGTGGTTAGCATGCAGGATTGCAGGCTAACTCTACCTACACCCAGGAGTTCGATCTTGACCGCCTCAAGTCTTCCATACTTCCAAGGTCAATAAAAAGAAGAGCCAGATTGTTGAGAGCAATATCCTAATGTAAACCACTCAGAGAGTGCTATAAAGCACTGGAGCAGTATATAAGTCTAAGTGCTATTGCTATTTGTTTTATTTTCTATAAATGGAAACTAAGAGTAGGTTAGCCGGCCTACAGATAAAAAGAATACCTTTCTTAGCCTCTAGTTTCACTGACTTTTTGTCCCGTAGTTCTGAATGTAGAAGCTGAGCATATAAAGTTTTTATGTTACCATGTTATCTTTCCCAGTTGTTATGAATGTCAAAAAATTATATTTTATATTAAATGTCGATGTTATCTCTCATTTAGGACAAGAAAGAAATGGCTATAAGTGACTGCAGCAAAGGTATTTTCTTTTCATGCTTTTGCTCTTGGTCAGAATATTATGTTTAGAGACTAGACATGGGAGAGAATATAGGAAATTTGACAGGTATTTGATATTATTATCTACTAGGATGAAGCCTGATCAATGGCACTGTTAATTTTCAAGTCTACCTCCCTCAAATATTTGGGTTACACAAAGAGCATATGATGACTGAAATAAGCAGAAAGCTAAATAATTAGTCTATTATTCATGAAGCTTTCAGCTGAGCATGAATCTAGGAAGATACAGTACCTAGAAAATAATTGGGCTCCATTTATCTGATTTTAAAAGAAGAAAAGAATTGGACAGGTTTAGAGAGACTGGAAATAGGCAGGATAGAATGGAGCAGAGGAGGAACAGTGAAATCAGATTGATTACCATCACTGCTAACCAAGATATATACTAACCTATGGTTTGTTGAATATATAACAATGAACTGGGCTCACATAGAATATTAAACATTAATTAGGTAAAATAATTTATGAACTGCATTGTTGGTTTATATGACGTGAAACTGAAAGCAGACAAACTTTTTTTTTAATCCTATGAATTCAGGGTCAGTATGATAATAATGTTGGGTTCTAAACAATGTACATCTAAGGACATACCTTGATGTGTATATTTGCTTAATCTATTTACTATTTAGAAATGGAGTTGTTAAATAATACTGTAGCATGGTTTTACAGGTATCTTGTAGAAATACTGCAAGTAAGATGTATTATTGCTCTTTTTTTGTTTTTCAGCTCTAGAGTTAAACCCAAACTATATCAAAGCATTGTTGAGGAGGGCAGAACTGTATGAAAAAACAGAAAAATTAGATGAAGCTTTAGAAGATTACAAAAATCTGCTGGAGAAAGATCCATCGGTATATCAAGCAAGGGAAGCTTGCATGGTAAAGTTATTTTTGTAATCAAGGAGATGATTATCGTAATACCATTAAAGCACAGAATTTTTCAGGACACTAGTGAAAGATGGCAGTCAAAGAAGCATGATCCAAAAGAATAGGGAGTGAAGAGAAAGTCTGTCTCTGAAATCATAATCCTGATTTTTCAAGTTGGAGGAACAGTTATAAGCAGAGGTGAGATTAAGCTGGTTTGGGCGAACCGGTTGTTGAAATTCTGCCCAGTTCGGCGAACCAGCAAATCCCATCACTGGCTGGCCCCACCCCCACCCATTTTCCAGCCTTTTGGGGGCCATTTTCCAGGCCGGTTTTCAGGCTGTTTCCCAGACCATTTTCTGGGCCTTTTTCAGACCTTTTTTAGGCGAAAACAGCCCAAAAACAGACAATAAACTGCCCCCAAAAGGCCTAAAATGGGGTTAAAAACAGCCCGAAAAATGTCCAGAAAATGACCCGGAAAATGCTCAAAAACAGGTCAAAAAAGGAAGGAAGGAGATGGTAATGAGGAGATGGAAGGAAGGAAGGAGTTAATCCAGTTTTAGCTTAGTTTCTTTCAGAATTGCCTGCACAGAAGTATTGTCAATTCTTCTCCTTCTGCTATTTATTTATTATTTTTGGGTTGCAAATGGGCTTTAATTGTAAATTGCTTCTGAGGAATCAATGGGATTTGTTGCCTCTGCCAGGTGTGAAATGTTGGCTATTATGATACAATATGTTGCTTTTTAATAAGCTCAGCCTCCAATGTCTTACTTTCGTTGGTGATGGGAGCAGAATGCTTTGCTGGTCTCTCCCCATCCTTTCACTGTGGGTGGAGGCACTTGCACTAAGAAACTGAGAGTTGGTTAACCCTTTCATTTCTGGAGGTGTTGCATATAGGCCCAAGGAGACATGGCTGGGTATGATGAGTGATGTTGAGTTGGCCACGCCCACCCAGTAACATGATCACCTGGCCACACCTACCCAGCTAGTCATTAGGGCAGAGAACTGGTTGTTAAACTATTTGTATCCCATCACTGGTTATATGAGATGAATTATTCTTGAATTACAGCTTTTACTTCAGATATGAGCAAACATAGCTTTAGAGTTAAAGTGTGGGAAAAATCTGCTATGGAGGGAACAAAAGGACATTTTAATTTTTTTCTTTCTTTCCTTACTTGTTTTTGTGACTTTTTGAAGAGCATTTGCTATCAGATTCTCAGAACAGATGATAAAGCTGTAGCTTTTTGGTCCCCTCCAAAAAAATTTAATTTTAATTTGGTTTTTAATTGTAGCAATGTGTGGTTTTAATAGCCCCTTTAAAACGCGCTGGTGTGGAGAGTTGTCTAAAATATGGAAAAATCATAAAATCAGAATGTTCTTTGGAAAGAGTATCATAAAGATGTTCCACTCTTTGCATAACATCATCAACAACTAGCCATAGGCTTTAATAATACCTTTGAAGTTCCTTAAATGCTATTGTGAAGGGGCTCTCTATGTCTCTGAATTATATGACTTGAAAGAAAATCTGTAGTTGTATGATGGGTATGTCTTGGATTTGGAAGCCCAAAATTGCATCCACTGAGCTATTTCTCTTATTTAGATGAAAGCAAATTCACTGTTTGACAGGTATGCATGTGTCTCTAATAGATCAGATAATGGCCTAGGTTAGCAAGCAGTTTTTCATCATCAAGTGATGCATCAATCTGCACACTGGATAAAGAATAAATAAAGTTGCTTAATATGTTTTTGGAATTGGTCTTCTGTTTGCTTTTGTTTTTAGAGATTGCCAAAAGAAATAGAGGAACGTAATGAAAAACTTAAGGCTGAGATGTTAGGTAAGTAAATTTTGTATATAGTTTGCTAATGCAGGAGAATGGTTTCTCTAACGGGATATGCATAGTGTTGTGACTTTTTAAAATTGCCTTTTCTATAGACTTTGTAGAATTCCATAGTATCACGGACTTGTTTCAGATTCTGCCATGTTTGAAAAGAAAGGATTTGTGTACATTTATCTTGTCGGATCATTAAAAAACTGTTGGAGCTAGGTCACCCTGATCTCTACAGCTACAAAAATAGAAACACCCTGACTACTGCCACAGTAGAAATACAGATTACTCATTTTGGCTGTAAGAAACAAACTTTTATATTAAAGCAAACAGCAAAATTGCTTCTACCATGGGATCTACAGCTTGAAGTCATTCTGAAGATAGGAATAATAGACTGGATACAGAGGCTGGTTGCAGATTTTATTGATGTTAAGTTATATCTAGCATCTGGGTATAAAAGGCAACTATTGTTCTCATTGAGCCAATTGTGATGGTGATATTGTTATAGTCCTTAGAAAATAGTAAAATTTGTTCATAACAACGTGAAGTCACAGTTGCCAGTTTTTTAACTAGTGTTGACCTTCATACACATCAAGGTCTTTCCCAAAATGTCGGATGTAATAATGTAGCGCAGGGGTCTCAAACTCAAGGCCCGGGGGTCAGATCCGGCCTGTGGAATGCTTAGATCTGGCCTGCGGGGCTGCCCTGGAAACAGCAAATGACTGGCCCAGAAGAGATAGGTCCTTCCTTAGTTTAAGTCTCATGAGGTTCTCCAGGTCATTTTTTGAATGGTTCAAAACACGATAGAACAATGTTTTTTTCTGAAATTGAAAAAAAATACTAGTAGCTGTGTAATTTTAAGCTGGATTTTAGTTTCAACATGCTCTTATAGTTAAATAATAGTGAGACTGGTATTTAAAGAATTTTTTTTCAAAGCAATAGGGCTGAGTTTTATGCCAGTTTTATGCTTGTACTGAATCATACTCTTTGTGAACAGCTGATTTCAGTTTATCCAAACTCAAATGGTTTGTGAAGCAAAGCGAAGGCTTGCCCAGCTCAATCTTTGTTCTCTTATCGTTCATCCACATGCTTACTTTCGATTTTGTTTTTCATGGCCTTAAGGCAGGGCTTAATCTGGGCTGCTTCAATTCTTTCAATTCTTCATAAACTTTGTACGGTCTAATTGCAGTACTATGTTAGAGGGCAGCATGGGTTCTTCTCACCCTTTTTAAAATAAAAACGTTAACTAAGGAGTCTAGAATTGAGGATGAACACAGTAGCTCTAAATAATTGTGATTAAAAAGTCTTGTGGAAAAGCAGGTGTTCTGTTTACCTCTGGTCTGTCAAAAACATGCTGTGGGCATTATGAAACCCAAAGGAGTAGTACTAGTGGAAATGTAAATTCAAAGGGGAAAACTGCACGTAATAAATACATAATGGTGGAGCAAATTTTGGACATGTAGCATCTTTCCCCCTGGAGTCTCTTAAAATGACTGTCTACTGTTGAAAGTGGAGGATATAAAGAATATCATCCTTATGTTGGCATTTCTTGAACAGAATTCTTAACAGCCTTTTTAAGACTTCCTCCTTCTGTAAGTATCATTGTCGGAAGACATTCTTTCCATTATTGTGATAATTTTTAAATGTAGTTGATGGTGTGAATCTTTTTATGCATGTGTATTGCAGGCAAGCTGAAGGATCTTGGGAACCTGGTTCTCCGTCCATTTGGCTTATCAACGGAAAACTTCCAAGTGAAGCAAGATTCCTCAACTGGCTCCTATTCTATCAACTTTGTTCAAAATCCAAATAATAACAACCGATAACACTAGCCCAAATTGCATGTGGCAAAATTTTGGGCTTTGAGGCTTAATAGTGATGTGGTTTCGGTGAATGCAAAAAGGATGAGTAAACATTTAATGCATAACATCATTCTTTAAACTGGGAGGATTTGAACTGAGATCTATGCATTGTGTATGTGTGTGTGAGATTCTTTCAAAAGAGGTGGGCAGAAGAAGACTGTTATTTGACCTTTGCAGTGATGTTTCATGCACTTTGGGCACTGCACCTTCCATCTGAGGAGGGTGGGGGTTAACGCTTTGCAAGTTAGAAAAATGTCAGTGCGTCTAAGCCTGTAGCCATAGTACTATCATTTCATCATTTGTGAAGTTTGTAAGTCTCTTTGACGGGCAGAGAAGTGTTTCTCTATTTAGAGAATCTACTTTTACCTTACAGATTAATAAATCATTCATGGTATTAGTGCCTGTCTTTTAATTCAAAGTAGCCTTTTCAGTGTTAAATGTTGCATAACAGCATAAATTCTCTTGAATGAGGGAAAGTGGTTATTAGCACCTGCATAACTACTCCAAGCTCCCCTCCCTAGGTGATTTTATTTTATTTTATGCTTTTTTAGAAGACACATTGATGGGCTTTTAAATACATCTATTTAATTTATTTATTTATTTTGTAAATCCTCCCAAAATGAGTGGGTGTCTGGTAAAACAATTCAAGTTCTTGATCACCAAAAGATATGTTAGTTTATTTGTAACATTCTCTAGTTATAAAGCAAGCTACCTATCCCTGCTTGGATATGTCTACTAAACCCTTTATCTTTATTGGACTGATTTCCACAAAATGTGTCTTTTCTTGCAGAAGATATAGACAACTTGTTGTAATTTCTACCAGTATCATAAACAGTATATTATGGTGTTTAAATATGCTTTTATTATATTTTGTTTCATCTTTAAGGAAAGGTATGCAGTTGTATAATTTGTACCAGACACCATTATTCACCAATGGTGTTCAAACATTATTACTACACAGCCTTCATTTCAGTAAGACTTCAAGATAGACTGTTTTGATCAAAGAAAAAGAAAATACAGTGCATTTATTTCTGAGTTCTTCCTATATGAGTTGTTTGTCAATTCATAGCCACATTGTTTCTTTCAGATTCAAAAATCTTATCACAGAGAGTTGTAAACAATAATTTAAGCATTGAATCCCTAAGTGGAGCTGATTGAAATTCTACATGATTAAAACATCTTTTTGCAAATTTGAATACATACTTAGCATTTATATGGAATTGTAACATATTCAGAGTAAGAAAGCAGTGAATATGGCACATGAAACATGTATATATCCTTTCTATTAGTACTTTGTAATATCTTTGGCAAGAATAACAGCTTCCAAATATTTCCTGTAGCTAACTGGGTCTTTCTGTTCTTGCTTTTGGAATTTTTCTTATTCTTCCATGCAGAACAGTTTTAGTTGAAAAGATTATTGTATTTTCTCCCACATGCTGTTTATTTGAGATCGCCCCACATATTTTTAATAATACTCAAGCTCAAGAATTCTAAAATGTTTATATTTGTTTCTAAAAAGTATTTCATGGTTCACAAATAGAGTTGTTTATGTCAATTGCATGGGGGAGCTGGTAAAATAAAGCCTTTTCTTTAACCACATCTCAGAAATAATTATCTAGAAATCCTTGATGAACCTGAAACATTTTGGAAAACATGTTTTGGGCTGATGAAACAAAAATTGAAATCTTCAGCCACAATCACAAAGAGGAAAAAGAGGTGAAAAAATTGGAGAAAAAGAAACATTTCAGAATGGTTAGCATAGGGTCTCTCTGTTATGCTCTGGAATTATATGGCAGCCACTGACAAAGGAAGCATTTTGTGATTGGAAGAATGAAGAGGTTAAACCAAATACGAAGATCCCTAGAAATTGTTGTCCATAGTTAATGAAATAACTGAATTTGAAAAGAAGCTAGGTAATTGAGCAGGACAAACACCTGTAAGTATTTCCAGACTTGAAAGTCTGAAAGATCTAAGGGTTCATCCAAAAATGTTCAGTACCTTGGCTAGACAATATACCTGATTGTGAAGGCAGCATTCTGTGTTGTGACTTTCAGGCCCACCCAGGGAGTGCATACAAAGAGAATTATAAATAATTAGTTTCAGCTTGAAGCTTCAAGGAAGAATGAGAAAAAAATGCCAAGTTTGTAATAGACTATTAGCTGGCTACAGAAGTATATGGAAGGAAGAGTTTTAAAATAAGACTTTGGTGGTTGCTGCATTCTCTATTAACTTGCTTTGAATCTAGAAAAAAATGTTCAAAATTAATGGAAAGGTAATACAGTATGTTTAATTTTATTATGTAGAGGTTGTATTAGCTTCTTTTCATATAGGGATTCATTAAAACATAATTTCTGATTATAATTGCCTAAACATGTATATGCATTTTTGTTCAAGATGGCATTTATGGTAAGAGATGGTGTGTGTGGTTTTGGTTTAATTGGCTTAAATTTTCGTTATATTGGTTGGAAGAAAATAGTTTAAGCGTGTTAGGAGAGAGTTTGAAAGGAGCTGCATGAATTAGGATAGGTTAAGGTTAACGAAGGAAACATGACTGACAGATTATAATTAGAAGCTGTTTTACACCTATAGTGACATTTCCCTATCATCAAGATCTGTTGGCTCTGCTGGAATGTGCAAATATTTTCAGTTGACCTGCTTCATATTGGAGTGGGGACTGTAAAGATGATTATATGACTGCTCGGTGTAAAAATATACAGGAGCAGAGATGTTGGCATTGCTTGAGAGATGTGTGATATGATAGCCATTACACACTATCTTTTAAAGTTGTTTTTAAGGAGAGACAAAGATGGACCTGGGAAGTACCTGAGAAGCTCATTACCAGCAGACCTGCAATTACTAGTGGTTGAAGATACAGGGTATTTTTGATGAAGTGGCAATTGGACAGGGAATTTAAGAATTGTCCAACAGTCTAGTATTAGCAGTAAATAGAAGAGACCAAGAACATCAATGGCACATTAATATGTGCTACTATTTGTCAGTTAGAAGGTGCTGGAGTTGGGAATGGAAATTCCTATTATTTCTCCCTAGGTGGGCCTGAAAGTCACAACACAGATTACTGCCTTCACAATCTGGGATTTAGTACAAAGAGAGGTATTTTGTCTGGCCAAGGTACTGAACATTTTTGGATGAACCCTTAGAAGACAGAGTCTCATGATACTTAGTGGTGCCCGATTTTCACCTACATTATATTTTTAAAGTAAATGCTGCCTTTGCATACAAAAATTCACTGGGTTTGAATGGATAGGTGATCCACCTGATTGAGATTGCTGGAAGAGGCAGGATTCTCTCAAAGTAGTAGTGAGATGGTAATCTGGAAATTAAAGATTCCCAAGAAGTGCTAGATGGTGGGAAAAAAGTAGTGAATTGGGCACAAATGAGTATAAGTGATGTTACCAGACTATTGATCTCCACATGTGACTGGTGGATTGTTTGAGTAGGATGATTAAAATTAGTTGGTGGTCTTGGATTAAGGGAATAGAAGTGGAGAGAGTAATGTGATCCTATTAGTGACAGATTGGGGAAGATATGATGCGGGATGCTAGAGTTGCTGTTCTAGGGGAGAAATTGCTGATAATCTCCACTTCTGGCACAGTGGCCCCTCATTTAGCTTTTGGCAGCTGGGTTGTTAATGCTCTTGGCCTTAAGTTGATCGTAACATTAATGAGGCATTTTTAATAAGCCTGTGCTTATCTGTAGCTTGATTGAGGATGAACTCATGTGTTTTACCTGGACCTCTCTGGGCAAGGGCACCAATGTTGTTCTTTTGGAGATTCGTTCTATTGTTTCATGTTGTTTATCAACCAGTATCTGGGAGTAGTGGGATTGATCTATAAAAATACAGTGCAAATGTTAATGCCAATTTATTACACTGAGCTGTAAGAACAAGTTAAGTATCCTGCTGGCTGATCAGCATAATCTTTCAATGATTTCTGGACCCGAACTTGTTGGCATTGGAGTTGTTTTGCTTATTGATACTGGGCAATTTCAGATGCCATGTCTTGTTGGATCTGGGCAGATTTGGGAGTGACCTCCAGGCACCATCAGCTTGTCCCTTGTAATCTCAGGCCTGATACATTGACAAAACTTCAGAACAGTTGTTCAGAGATCTGCATATGGAGAATATAACATTTAGTTCTTTGCCTGATCAGATCATTTCCTGGCCAAGATAACATGGCTGTCCATGACTTCTGTGGGGTGAAGGAGCATTCATACTGCCTATTCCAGGTGCTTTATTGATTCAGGTGGATTCTGGGTGGGACTTGAATAATTTCCAGAGCTTGGCAATAGAAGACCACCTGGACTCTCAATAAGATTGGTATTGGACAGCACTGAGAAGCAATCCACAGTGTTTTACCAAAGTTTTCAAGATGTCTAGCCCTTCAATGGCTTAACCACTTACCACTGAGACAAATTAAATTAAAACTATAAGCAAGGTAGACTGGAGGATAAGAAGGAAAGTAATACCATCTATTTAAAAGTGAGGAGGCATGTTGTATTCTGCAGAATGATTTCACTAGATTCAGTGGCAGTGGAGGGAATACCCCCCCCTTACCTGTTCTGAAAAATTATAAACTCTAGAAGTGGTGTAATCTACACTGTTTAGAAAGCCATTGTCTTCTGTTGGAATTGCTGTTAGCTATCTCTGCTTAATATTACAACTTTCATTAATCTTTTACTGTCAAAGAAACGAACAGATGAAGAGACAGCAACATTGCTTGGGATAGCTTTTTAAAAGTGCAGAAAGAACAAATCAACGTTTTATTTCAAAACATGGTACACAACAATTCTTGAATATTTAACTTCAGGCAAAACTGTAAAAGTTTAATAATTTTCCTTATTCAAGTCTACCAAATAAAGGAGGCATAGTGACATAATATATGGACATAAAAGGTAACATGGAGCAAAGCTTAAATATTAAGCAACTAAAGAAAAAAGTGAAAAGCAATACATTACTTCTACCACTAAAAATTTCCCTGACAGCATAATCTCAAAATGAAAACCAAGGTGGTTGAAATTCAATTCTTCATGAGCAATATAGTCATCTTGTCTCTTTCAAACTTAGCCCCCTTCTTTTCTACACATAAAGTAAACTGTGGCTTCTCCACATCATTAAATTATGGTGGTAAAATAGGCAGAATTGGTGTGTTTGAAAAAAAATAAAATCAGTTCTGGCTAACAGTGGGTGTTGTCTATGCAGGCACTATTGGCTCCGCCCATAATATGTGTACCCTTGTTTGTATAGATTGATACCATTTTCCTGAGTAGAAACTATCACTTTGTGCCATGATGACTCCTTCAAGCTTTATACATTTTTTCAAGTGAAAACATCATTTTAAATCAAGATGCTTAAAAAAACATTTTCCTTCAGAATAGATGCATTATCTGCATTATTTCATCAAAGTTTCTTTTTAACTTTCTGCAAACTGGTTTCAGATAATCTTTTTTGAATGAAAAATTGAAAAAAAAGCCTTCACCATTTCTCTTTTGCTTTAACATCAGTGAAAAGAGTACTGCACCAAATTTCTTATGAAAATGGGCACAATTGAAATTACCATTAATCATTATTATGCAGAGCTTTTTTAAAGTAGGTGCTCTGGAATCTTTATAAATACTTTTAAAAATGTTTTCACAGATAATTATTAAATCTTTTTAATATAGACTTGTAATAAACATTTCCCTTGTTTTAAATGCTATTTAAAATATAAATCTGTTACTAAATAAAATAAAGAGGAAAAGTTATGATTGCAACTTGGAAAATATGAATTAGACACTTGCTGTATTTGCTGGAATATATAATTTTAGAAAAAAATTATCTTAATGTATTTTAATATCCTAAAGATTGAAATCTATATATTTGAAGGCATCCTTGTATTGACATGAAAACTGTTAATTATATCAATCTATATATTGTGCATTTTTTGACATCACTTTTTCAAGCTAATTGCTGAATTTTACTGCCTGACGCAAGGGTTTGCAAAGTTTTAAAATAAGAAGCAGTTTTAGAAATACTGAACAAGTAATTCTTTTAGGCTTTCGGTGTAATCTAGTGAAAATTTGGCATAACTTATTCTCATTGAAATGTAAAACCACATTGCTGTTAAAAACTCAAGTCCCGTTGAGAAAAAGATTAGAGGCTTCCTAGGATAGGAAACTTTCCAGTGTAAACCAGCTAATCTTTAAAATGCCAAGGAAGTCTCAGTGGAACATGTTAGTTATGACTAACTTAATGTGCAATACATCATCACTATGCTATAAAAAGAAGTGTCATAACTTTGGATACCAATTACTATTTCATCTTAACAGTACCTACTTGTGGCAGATACTGCTGGGTGAACAGAAGAGATAGAAAATCTGTACCTTCTGATGCAGCCTCTATTCTAGCCACTAAACTATTTCCAAAAGGGATGGTCTTTGCCACAATGACTCAAGGTAGAGTTATTTATTTTTGTCCCTTGCTGCTTTATGGAAAACCGTAAGTCTCAGAACACATCTGTCAGCCCTTAATAACACAGTTGAACTTGGACATGCTTCCAGTAAAGGATTACAGCTCTGCTAACACTTGCACTAAAGACTAATGTTTGTTAAGATGTAAAATGTAACACACAAAGAACAAAAGCAAATGTTCAGAACCTTACAGCCAATTTTCCAGGTGTCTCAATCAGTTACCGGCGCCCATTCAGACAAGTTGCATTTGAAGAGTAATATTACACTTTGTGATTCTTCATTCTGGTACTTCAAGTGGTTTCTTTCGCGTTGAATAGGCTCCTTGGCTCATGCCTTTGTTTATTGCAAAAATAGTTTATAAAATATCAACATTTTAGATTTGAAATTATAAATTTACAACACATACAGATTTCCTGGAAATGGACTATAGTCTTTTTTTTTTTTAAGTATCTCAATATACACCATGTTCTGGATTGCAGAAGAAAGTGGCATATCAGATGTATGCAATTTCTGGTTAGCTGACAGACTTCATGCCAGTGCAAGAAAATTCCATAAACACAGCAGATGATTAATGTCTCTGAGCTGAAAAAGAAAAATACAAATTTATAGTTTAAGCTTATTTTCACATGTTCATACTATTATAGAACAGTTTTAAAAAATGGATATAAACTTATTCCACTGAAACAATATTAGATAAACTCAATATGAAAGCTAAACACAATGTATCATCACCATTTTTTCCTTTCTCTTATATTCTGTAACCTTTATAATTCCCAATGATTCTGGATTCCATAGGAAAATGGAGGTGAGTGTACTTTGAAGATCTAGGGATTTCATAATATAGTTTAACCTAATTTTACTGAACAGTTTAAAATACCCAATTGTCTCATTTCTGAGGCATACCATTAATGATGTAAAAGTTCTCATATAATTGGATTTGTTGAAGTTAAAATATTTAGATGTCAAGCAAAATATGTTTGATAACATACATATTGATTTTGAAGGCTTTATAACAAAATGGGCAAACAAAGAAAAAATATATTAGGAAAATAAGGCAGCTGGATTTTGGCATCAAGGATGTTAAAATAATATTAAAAGGCAATTGCAGAAAAGCTTAATATTCATTGCACTTCATTTAGAATTAGTCTTGTAAATATTCATATCAAAACTGCATTTAGGAAAGCTATTTGAGCAATTCAGGTAAATATTTGTGAGTAGGGATTGTATTCTAATCAAAATTATCCCAAAAGCTAGATCCAGATATATCCCCTTCCCTGCCAAAGCTAGATCCAGATGGTATTCATAACAAGGGTTCTTAATTCAAACGTAAAATGGTTATTTTAAAAAATAAAAATAGGTTATCTTTGTATTAAAAGAAGTGGGGAAAATAGCATAATGCTAGGAAATTACAGATAAATTGGGTCAATATCTAATCTGAGAGACAAGTCTTGCAGAAGAAAAATCAACATCTATAGAAAAGTCAGTTGTATTCCACTACCATCTTAGAAATAAGGGGAGAGATGGTAAATGTATGTTTAGGCCAGGAATATGCCACATTTCTGGGCATGGGGAAGCTCACTTGAATTTGAGATCATGTGTTAGGTATCCACTCAAAATAGCCATATAGAGACTTGCTTATTCATCAAATGCCAGCCATGGTGGATATAGCTAGTCACAAAATATTTTAACCAAGTCTCTAATCCATGTTTGAATCATAATTTATAGACTAAGATTATAGCCATCATGACCATAGCATCAGGTCCAAATTACAGAGATATTTTATACTGTCATGCCAAGAGGCAGATCGTTTAATTTGTATAATGTAACATAATGCACGTGGTATTCCCCCCACATCTGGGTACTTATGATGACATGAAAATAACGCTTGGATTGACAAAAGCTTGAAGGACAGAACACAGTGAAGAAATTTTCAGGTTTGGAGTTTAATGCTTTTTAACTGATGAAATGATGATGAAAAGACTCAAAAGAATTTATCTTAATTGGAGAAAAAGTCTTTATAGAAAAGTGAAGTAATGAATATTTGGGTGGAACCCATGCAACCTAAGAGAATGTATTGGGGATATTTTAATAAAAAAGATAATCAGTTTATTGACTGCCATAAAGATGAATTCTGCTGGAAATTGATATTGTAGAAAAGGTGAAAAGAGCAAGTAACTAATTGAACAAAAGCATTGAAATTATTTTCTATAATTAATATATGAAACTTATAGAAAAGATACAGAAAATCATATGGAAAAAAAGGAAAAAATATTCTGATAATCCAGTATCTTCTAATTATTCTAAAATATAGATTTGTCCCAAAAGGTGTTATTCAAAAATTAAAAGCAAGTATGTCCACCTCTGCATAATAAGATCTGCCAGACCTTTATCCATACTATTGTTTGCTTTGAAATAATGTGTGCCAGCATTTATTTGTAAAGTTAGCCATGATATTTAATACCTGCATTGATATGAGCAATCCTAAACTCATATGCAAAACCAGGAAACCCTAATATAGCCAATAGAAATCTAATGCTAATATTTTTCTGTATCTTGGACTCAAGTAATAGACTCCCTAATATACTATGTTATATACATAGCTACTGGTGTCTTTAGTTAAAATGACACAGGAAGCAAAGAAGGATAAATTGGGGGGCGGGGGGGGGTAGACTCTATAAGGCAAAGAGTTTAGCTTTCAAGAGAAACTGGGATTCGCACTGCAGCTAGAATAGTCCAAGGACAGAGGCATTATATTCTAGAAGTTCCTTCACGCTGCTCAAACTGGGAACAGCAGCAATTATATTTGTTCCACTCTTAACTACTCCAGACCCTGTCCATGATGAATGTAGACCAACTAGGGGATAATTAGCAAGGACACTTATATTCTAAAAAACCAGAATGTCCTAATTTCAGACAGTACTGTTAGGAACTGTTATCCTCAAAAAGATTTTGAATAATGAAGTTACTGGAAATGAGGAAAATCATAACTGCACCTCAGAACATTAGAAAACCATACAGTACCAAAAAAGAAAAGAAAATCTTCAGACAGGCTCGATTTCAGTAAGTAGTGGCAAATGATGTTGAAGATGTCTCCATTGCATCAGTTCTATTTAATGGGAGAAACAGCAAAGAATTCTGATTTAAGATGATGGTTAATCCCCCTGTAATTTTTCACATCCAATTTTTCAGCCTCTCTCTAGTATTCTTACACTACTATCTGCCCTTAATTTGATTCACTGATATTTATCACTTAAAAGAAATATTTGTTATATAAAAATTAGTAATTCTTTGGCTAGCAACAAGGAAGCCCACCTGACAGATGCATGAGAAAGAATACAGGATTCAAGTTGATTTGACCTTATCTTGGGTTGCTCCAACCATTAAGAATGTAAAACATTTTTATGGTGGTTTAATAGCACAAGAGGAGCCATGTTGAATCAGACCAAAGACCTAGTTTATTAAGTGTTCTCTGTTCGAACTGGCCAACCGTATAGTTACACAAAATCAAAGAGATATATCCGGCATGAGCACATTCCTGTTCTCCACTGCTTGTTTTCAGACATTTTTGATCTTACCATGATTAAAGGGCTGCTTATCTTTTATACATTTGTCTAATAAGTACTTAACTTTAAATTCATCCCTGATAACAAAATTGATTAACATCAGGTTAAGCTTGTGTATGTGCACACATATACTGAGTTCAAAATGCATACAATTATGTGTCATACCACTATATATACTTCAATAAGGCATGCATTTTGTTCTCGCTGGATAGATGGCAATGCTTTTTGAGCATTAAAGAACATAGAACATCCTTCCTAAAGAGATTATTGGCAAAGTGAATTATTGGTTTGCCTAACTCACGGAGATATTTGTTCTTTCACATTATAAATTCAAGAATAGATGCATTATCTGCATTATAAATTCAAGTCTTGCACTTTACTGCACTTAATTTTAGTTCAACCCAGTGTTTATTTTTTTTTCATACCTGGACTACTATTAAGGCATGGGCGGAACACTTATGTATGAACTCATTCCAAGTTGCTGGAGTAATTCCACTACTTTTCATATTTTATCATGCTACCCCTTGCTTGCACAGAAGTGCCTTTTTATTCACTTTCAGCTCATCTAGATACAGGCTCTGGAGTATTTATCACTTTTTTCCCCAGCAGGAACTAGATTTCTCATTTCATTTAATTAGTGTATTATTTTAACTGCTTGACCTTCCCCAAGTACACTTTTGATCCACCACCAGGCTCCTAGGAGACTCATTTGCTGAGATTAATATTCAGTAAGAACTTGTTAAAATAAACATGCTAACAATCCCAATTAAAACATTTCTATGGATAAATGATCAAGGTTATAATCCAGAGCCATGTTCATACATTCTATGTACTGTTTACTCTAAAGATTGCTCTGTAGCCAGTAAATTAGGTAAACATCTGAGAGGAATTACACTGAATCTGAAAAATGCCAAGATATGTGAGATGTTAAGATTTCTTGGAGCTAGTGTTTTTCTTGATTTTTAGCTTGAACAGATCAATTCAGTGCAATTGAACATGGTCTATTGACACAATTGAAATAAGCAGAGGAGGAAGATATGAGACTTGACCTAGAGAAAACTGGGCTCAAATCTCCACTTGGATATATATAATACATCAGGCTATTAAAAAGGTGTATGTGAAAAAATATGAATATATGTATGTATATGTGTACACATAGAATATAAAATATAAGATATATAATTTATAGTTGTACACATTTATAGTTTTATTTACAATGGAACTCAGTGGGTGACCCTCTGGTCTCACCTACTTATAGGATTATTGTGGGGATGAAATCAAGGGGAAAAAATTGTGCCCTGAGAATGGGCTTTCACAAAAAAGCAGGACATCAATAATCAACTTTAAAAATGAGATGAAAGGAGCAATAGTTTAAGAGCTAGATTGTTGATTTTGCTTTGGTAAGCTATTGTAGCTTTCATTATAATTACAACCACTATGCAGACTGAAAATAAATCAATTGCAAGTTGCATGAAAAGTTTCTCTTTAATCTGCCGACAGCCCTAAAGCAGTTGTAATTCAGCAAACCAATGCAGCAAATGTAACTCATTTCCACTAAAATTTGAGCATACAACTCGTGTAGGATCATGTTCTCACAGTAAGATGAAATCAAGTTTAACATATAGATGAATTATAGTTTCACCTCAGTTGTACAGATGCAAGACCATCATCACTATTTCTTACATTAAAAAAATTGCTGAAATAGCACAAGAAATTGCCTTAAAACAATTTGTCCAATACACTATGCAAACTACAAGAAACTGCAGTAGTCCCTAATTAATACCAAGCTTAATTAAAAGATGTAGTCAATTTGTACCTTATCTGAATTGGCATACAACGAAGCTGCCCATAAAAATTGTGTATGTGTGTTACAGACTCCTCTGTAGCTTCTTGGATAGGGGAGATTAACCCCAAATTTGGGAGCCACAAAACTGTAGCTGATAGAAATCCAAATTATGCTGCCTAACTCTTGCATGAGGCACTTTCTCCTCAAAAGAATGGAATTCCAAATAAGTGTTTATTTCATTTGGTGCTTCAACAGTTACTTCTCCCTCCAAAAACAGCCAGAATAAATTACATCCATTAACTTGATGCCTTGCAATGAATATTCATTACATACCGTATGACATTTGATTTTAAAGTTAACCACATAAATCAAAACTTTCATGGGACATAAAATGACATGAAGCAATGGCCAAAGACATCATAATGTCATTAAAAATTCAAACATATTTAGAAGAAACTTTTTCAAAGGCACCAGTCTGTGAAGTAGCAAGATACTTGTACATGAGAAAATATTTAAAATAAGAATTCCTGCTTTTGATAATGGTAAGTTGGTGTATTACCTTCCAGACTAAGAATTCTGACACAATAATTTCATTTCCATAGCATAGATGCACCACCTAGTTACATGTGGCTCCTGTAAGCCTTAGTTATGATCCAGAGACCTCTTAAAGTTATTTTTTTTAATGTGGCAAAACGAAAGATTAAATAACTGATTTGGGAATAATCATATTCATTATCTTTCCTTAAATTTCAGTATTAATGAAAAGAAGTCAAACATTTATCCTGGCCACAGGATAATTCTTGGGAATGTATTCAAAGCCATTCCTTGGCTTGGAAAAAAAATATGCATTCAGTTTAAATTAATTTCTGAATCTATTTGAATATGTGGTTCGGAAATAGGATTTCAAGGTAGAAGAGTACTTCCATAAACTAAGTATGAATGTTCAACTTGATTATGTCTAGAGAGCTAGTCCACCCATTACAAATTTAAAACAAACTTTGTCCACGGCAACCCTAAACCAACCTACGTTTTCAAGTTTATGGTAAACAGTGACAGTGTATTTTAGAAAATCCTGAGCATAGCCTGCCTTTCAAAAAGACATAGCATGTTTTGTTCCTTGAACTACTACATTGGTTTCTGTTTGCAGGAAAGAGAATACACAGTATAAGACTGAAATAGGACTGAATGCCATTTTGTGTGTTTTCTAATTTCAAAAAGACTGAATACAAGTTCATTTCTTAATAGATTTGGAACTTTACAATTGATTGTGAGCATTGTCAAATGGAGTACCTCAGGAAAACAGAGACTTTCTAAAGAATATTTCTAAAATAGCTATACAGTTTAAAGCTTAAGTATTTTGGAAAAATTGAGTTAACATTTTATTATGTGAGACATACCTTAGCATCAGTCACAACAGAGCCTTTTAGTCATTATTTCTTTGGACTCCATATGTTGGTCTGATTTTTGTTTAACACTTTATCTACTTGTAGAACTCAGGTATAAATTTTAGGGCAACAAAGTTAAGCCCGCTAAGAACAGTTAACTACAAAGTAGTAGAATCTGTTGCACAGGCTATCGAACTGAACTAACTCCATTTCACTGCCCAATGCAGAGCATGAGACAAGCAGATTATTTAACAGCAAGAAAACATTCAGTAACATAGATTAGAAATATAGGAAGGCACTTCTTACAGAATTACTGATAAACATTTAGGGAAAAACAATTGAATTTATAAAAAATAGAAACTTTGTTATTTTGAACACCATTATTTTATAAGCAGCGACTGAAGCCAGTTTAGTTAATGATGAGCAATAAAAAATGATTTCCTTCAGAATGTCTCCTAAGCATTGCATAAACAGACCAGCCTCACTTCCTGAGTTTCCTTCAGGGCTTTTTGAGAAACACACACAAATAATTAGATTTAGTCAATTTTATTTACATTTTTGTACATTTCAGAGCATTACACAATTACATTTTCCATATTTTCTGACCTGCAAACAGATACCTTAAATGGAAATACTTTAAAAAATGCAGTTTGATACATCCAAATGCAACAATTACACATCTGACAATTCACAAAGTGTAATTTACTAGGACGTATCCTAAGGATTTAAGAACAAGTAGTCAGGGAAATTAATTATTTACACAACACAAAATTCTCAAGCTAACCCTTAGAACAAATGTCCTAGGAGCACCCTCCCTTCCCCAACAGGAAATTTATGTAATTCACACTTAATGCAGCATTAACAGTCCTTGATCCCATAAATGGAAGGACTGTCCAGTCTAATGTGAGCAACCAGCTTTCTCTTAAAACTTGCCAAAACCTGAAGAGTGTATGTTTATCCATGGGTGCATAGCATAATTTTGAGCATTTGAAAAAAAGTGATCACAAACTTATTTATTAATGATCAAATCTACCAGAATTCCAATTAGACTGGTTTCTAAAGGAATTAAAGTGGCTGGCAGGAACAAAAGCATTTTAGGCATAGAACCATAGGTGAACTCTTTGGGCTCACTTCCATTGGATAAAATCACAGAAATAAAGCTTACAAGTGAGATTCTGCATTTAAGGTGGGCTGTCCAGTTATGCCTGCAAATCCCATCACTTAGATTGATTTCCCGCCCCTCCCCTCTTTCCACATTGAAATGGTATACATAGTGGATAGAAACTAGTAAAAATTCCCTGCAAATAAACTGCTCTTCAGCTGAGATTATGGCTCCTGTGCTTGGGGTGAGCAAAGGAACTTCTTTTACAAAGAAATGTAAAGAGTTCTCTTGAAAAATACTGAGCTCTCGCTTTAGGTTAATCTGATTGCATGTACAATTTTTTTAAGGTTAACTTTCAGTCAAGACATTGCTACAAATGGAAATTTCAGTATAAAAAGCAGCCAACTGAGTGCATTTTTTAATCTAATTGGCCCAAGTCCTTCAAAATAGTTAACTAGGTTAGACATTTCGTGGTGCCTCACCATTTCTTGCCTACCTTACTTTGTTCATGTTTCAAACTGTGTCAGCAGGGCCCGAACTTCAGGAGTTAGCTGCTTAGCAGCCTTGGCTGCTTCTGTAATGGCCTTGCGGTAAAGACCTTTTCTCTTCTTATTAAATCGCGACTGAAAGTTTTCTAAAAAAGGGGAGAGCTGTGAAAGAGCAAGAAAAGATGTTGTTGGGGACCCAAACCATGAAATACGAGCTTCCTGTCGGACTAACAGGCCATTATCTTTTCGGCTCACAGTTATAGTAAGAATACGGGCCGGCCACCATGGGAAGCCATATATCTTGGCCCAAACAATGTCTCCTACACATATGGTCCTGCCATCTGGTGTGACACATTTAGAGACATTTTTTGAAAAGACTTTCAAAGAATTACTGAGCTTTTTCTCTTCCTTTAAAGAGGAGGAGAAGGAGGAGGAGGAGGAGGAGGAAGGTGCATGCATGCTGCCTGGAGGAAAATCAAAGCTTTCAGTAGTGCTACACTCAGAATTGGAGGACTTCAAGTCATCTGTGCTATCACTACTACAGATTGATGCACTGGAAGAGTCAGATTTCTTTTGATTAAGGGTCATGTAAACTGTAATATTGCTTTTGCTGCCTCTCTTGCCCATGGTCTGCTGTTCATCCTGATCAACAGGTACATGCACTTCACTTGTGTCCTGAACCTCACTGTTGGTCTCTTCAGGACCTTCTGAGGGGCTCTGATTTTCTGAAGGGGCCTCACCTGCTGAGCGGGTAGACGAGCAGCGAGACTGGGGCTTAGCTGCCATCTTGCCACTCTGCAATTTCTCCAGCCCTGTCTTGAGAGAGGAGTCATTTTCTTCATTTCGGTACCTTTGTGGCTTCAGACGCAATCGGGGAGGCAGGGAACCTGAGCTGGTGTTCTGAAGACGCCGTGTGAAGTGGACCTTTGAATGTGCATTTTTGGAAGTTGAAGTTGCACTCTGTTTCTTTTGTGCCTTTTCTTTGGCTATTTTCAAAACTTCCCTAGCTTTTGCATGATCCATGTTTTTGCTCTGAAGAACTTTTTTAGTATTTAATTGGGTTTTTGATGTATTTGCTTGAGTGGGAACTTTGACTACTCTACTTCTGCTGTGGACAATACTTGCAACTTTGACCACAGAATTCTTTTTCTGGCTTTCATTCTGACTTTTCCCATCAACTTTATGATCAGTTTTAATTTTTTTATTCACAGTAGTTATGCTCTCATTTCTTCGTTTCCTAGTATCCTCACATCTTGAGGAGTCACTTGCATTGCTGCCGCCCTTCTTAATTTCTTTCTTTTCTGCAACAATACTGTTCTTACATTTGTCACATAAGACATGTCTGGGTCGTAATTTGATAGCATTCATAATAGAAGTGGGTTCCTCCCTGTACAATTTTCGCTTGGGCCGCTTAATTTTTCGAGGTGGAGGTTGAGGTATTGATTGGTTATATGTGTCCCTGATAAACAAAGGAGGAGGATATGGCGCCCCCACATGGAAAAGGGGAGGCGGTTTGGAAGTCCATAGGCTTTTAACCAGGCTATGTTCTGATGGCTGGATGGGAGAAGAGTCTGGGACAACACCATTAGCTTCGCATGTCACTTGCATCTCATCTTGGAATGATTTACTTGGGAGCTGCATGGCTTCAGGTTTATCCTTGTACTCCCGTTTGGGAAATATAGTCACAGGAATTCCATGGGGTCCAAACCTTAACAAGAGAGAAACACACAGTTAACTGCCAATCTCCATTTGCTATCTTTTAGAAGTTTATATGAGGAACATTTTGAATACCATAATATACTCAAATTTAAAGGGCATTTCATGGCTCAACTGCATCTTTATTACCAAACAAGGACTGTTCAACTGGCTTGAATGGCTTTAAAATATGATCATAAATTTATATTCATCAATAGTTTAAATTTGATGTTCACATTTTTTTGACTTTATGATCTAAGGCAATAGTTTCTAAATTGTCAGTTCTGAAATATCTTTTCATTTGTCCAAACTCCATATAAATTGGAAGGGAAGTCAAATGGCAGAAGACTGGAACGGGGTGAGGGTGGGGGGAGGAGGATGGTCCCTGCACAACATATGGATAGCAAGTTCTCATTCAAACAAATTACTCTTCTAAGCCCAAAATATCAGTTCACTAGATGGTTATGCAGTCCATATACAAAGCTTAATGCACAGGAGATTCTTTTTGGCTTGTATATACAAAATCTAATGAGAACTCAAATATTTCTTTCCGTTCTATTTGGTAATAACGCAGATAACTGAAATTAATAATGAAAATGTAGTTGAACTGCATTGGCCTCATCTATTTTCAAACAATATAGTCAGTTCAAGTAAAGAACACAAAAACATAATCATAAATGGTAACCATAACTGGTTTTCTCAACTGTATACGAGCTTGAAAAAACTTTGTTTTATAACTGAAGTGCTATTGATAGTAGCAGTATTTTATACCTACACTGGAGAATTATGTAACTGGCATAAAAATAATTTATAGAGTTTAAATTAGAGAGTATGGTTTAATCATTTTGTATCACTCAACATGATTTAAACAAGATCATTTGTTTCCTTATTATTATGCGGTTAATAATATTATCTACACAGGAGTTTCCAAAATGGCTGGAGATGGGACATAAAGAATTTCCATAGGATCTTTGTAATGACATAAACTTTTTGGAAAATTTAGCATTAACAAAACAGTGTTTTTCAAAACGGAAATCAAACAGACTGGGAACACCAGGCAAGCTGATGGGAAGAAGCAAAGTATTGATAATGGGAAAATTGGCAGCAAGTCACTTAAAAATTAAGAGGAATGGAGACCTGACATAAGTATACTTTGGAGCATGTGTGAAATTGTAGAGAAACAGATAAACTGAGGGTATTAACGTATTAAAAGGGGAAGGTGCTACCAATAGGTGGAATACATACTCCAGCATATGTTACACTATAAGAGAGGTATAATGAGATGGTCAGGTGAGTCTGCCAATTGTTAAGATATTCCCAAGCTATTTATCTTATAATACCATTCCATTGATGGAACTATGACTTTAAATAATCAAATCACTTAATATTTATTGTTGTACTATCAATGTTTCACTTTAAGCATGGAAATTCTGCTATTCTTTTCATTTAGAACAATTAGTCATTATGACTGAATATATGTTCGTCCTACTTACAATCTCCCTTGCATCTTCCCTCTGCACCTAAGATAATTTCACAGAAATCATCTACTTAAGACCTAATTTTTGATTAGGAAACACTACATCTATAAATTCATTGTTTTCCCCTGTGAATCTTTACAAATGGTTGTCCAATCTTTTCTTGAAAACCTCCAGTGATAGTGCACCCACAAGTCAGGGAGCCAAGCCGTTCCACTGATTAATCATTTTCACTGTCAGAAAATTTCTTATTTCCTGACAGAATTTCCCTCTGATCAGCTTTTACCCATTGCTTCTTGTTCTGCCGTCAGGTGTGATGGAGACCAAATTGACACCCTCTTCCCTGTGACAATTCAAAAGCATTAGAAGATCACTATCATGTCTCCCCTGAGCCTTCTCTTCAAAGGCTAAACATGTCTAGTTCCTTTAGCCATTCATCACATCATTTGGTCTCTAGGCCTCTTATCATTCTTGTTGTTGCCTGCACTATTTCTAGGGCCTCAGCATTTTTTCTACTGTGTTCAAATTACCTATTATAGTGCAAATATTTTGGCAGCCTAGTCATAACTAGTAACTCCTTCAAAAAGTCTTACTAAACTTGCCATATTTTTTTCCATGTGAAAGTTCTACTGATTTGCAACATCTCAAAACCAATCAGTCAAATCCAGCATAGTCAGGGACAATGATATGATTCAAATTTAAAATATATACTGAACTCTTGAGCATAATCTAGATAATGCTAAGCACTTTTCAAGAACTAAAATAATAAGTATAGTTAACTTTTTCATTGAAATCAAGGCTTAAGGCTTCATACTGCATCTATTATTCTAGCTAGTATTAGATTAGATCAGCTGCTTTCTAACTAACTCACTAATTCGATGTCCTCACTTGACAATTGTGAGGAAATCTAATACTGGACTATATTTCATCTAACCAGCTCTTTTCAAGTCCATCAGACTATCACTCAGCTTTTCTATGATGACATCTATCAAGCGCATTATAGCCTATTAATTATTTTCATGAACTCCTGAGCTAGGAAAGTTAACATCTGAAAATGACATGCCAGGCCTTATTGGTTTTTAAATCGATACCAGGGGTGTCAAACTCACAGCCCACAGGCCGGATGCATCACACACTGGCCACGCCCACCCCTGGTTAATAAAGAGGGGGAAAGTCATATGTCACGTGACGTGACACCACGAGTTTGACACCCCTGATCTATACCAACATACAGTACAATAGCTTATGAACAGCGAGCCCCAACTGCTGCCAATGTACATTTTCCAGCAGAATTCAATGCAACATATTATTAATTCCAGTATTTAAGATTCACAGAATTCAAGACAGTTTAGCTTGCCATATTTGTTTTTATGTACATGCAAACACTTCAAAAAAATATGCAAACATAATTTTCCTTCCGCCAGGCTCTAACTGGTCTCCTCCTCCCTTTCATCTATTTGTATTGCTGCCATAATTCAAGACATACCTTTCCCTGCTTCTTTCCTACAAGCACGTTTAGGAGTAGCAGAGTAGCTGCTGTTTCATGGCTTGTAGTCAACCTGGTAAAATAACTATATGCCTCAACTCTGCTTAGGGCCAAATATTATCCTAATGATGCCTGTGGCTACAAAACCTTTACTTTTATTTGCACTATAGACTTTATTTCAATTGATGTTTTTTTAAAAAGTGCTAGCCTCCAACATAGTATTTTTTAGTTTTAGCTACATCTCTGTTCCAGAGCAGGCCTTCTGTAGTAGCAGAGAGCCTCATGATGATGCAATTCTCTTAGTAAATGAATATTTTGTGACTGGTCATGCTACTACTGCCTTCCCTATTCTATTTTGTGAATCCAAGCTTTCTCTGTGCTCATCAGATCCTACAAAAGGATGCTTACATATTTCTTTGTATGATACTTTTATAGCACAATCCTGTAACTATTTGTATATAATTGCTTTAAAATATGGCAGTATAAAATTGTAAACACTCAGGAGAAAAAAAAACATGCCTACTGCAGCTCAGGGACAGAAAAGAATTACTCCCAGCATTCCTCATCATCGAACCTCTTGGACTGCTAGAAGTGAAGGTCAGCAATATCTGGACAGACAGGTATCATCTTAAGAGTATAATCTTCTACTGCATGAAATGTCTTCTTAATTGAAGGTTTATCCTGCCATTAAAATCTGATGTCCAGAATTAAATATCTGAAAATAAAAATTACTTATATAATGGTGTATTTAAAATTGGCTGGACATACATAATTAGGCTGGGTTGAATAATGCAGAAAGCATTTTCCATCTTAAGCTGATTTAAGAGAACTAAGCCATATGCAAAAGGCAAAGTGGGCAAAAAGTCTTTTACAAAAAGAGTGTCATAGCAGTCGTTTGATTATACTAGCCCTCATCATCATGGTAATAACATGCAAAAATTCTATAACCTGATATCCCTGAATGCATCTGCAGATACTCTTTGCTTTATAATCATTCGATTAACAAAGGGTCAAAGTTACAACATCACCAAGGAAAGGACTTATGACAATTTCACCCTGAAGGCATTTGATTACAATTTGGGAGTTTGTCAACCGGCTTGTATCTATGATGGTTGCAGCACCTTGCAGTCATACGATTAACGTCTGGAAGATATCATCTCAGAATCACTCTACCACATCTTTCAAAAATCCTGGAACACCAGGGGAACTACCAGAGGACTGAAAAAGACCTGATGTGGTTCCCATCTTAAAAAAAAAAAGGGGGGGGGGGGGGGCGGGAAACAGATCCAGGAAATTACAGAGCAATCAGCCTATGTCAATACCCGGGAAGATACTGGAAAGATGATTTAAAAAACAGACCTGCCAACATCTAGAGACCAGTAAAGTAATAATTAGCAGTCAGCACGGGTTTGTTAAAAATAGATCATGCCAAATCAATCTTATTTCATTCTAAAACATAGTGACTAAATTAGTAGATCCATGAAATACTGTGGACATAATATACTTAGACTTTAGCAAGGCATTTGACAATGTAGACCACAATCCACTTCTTGGTAAGCTGGAAAAAAGTGGGATAGTCAGCATCACCACTAGATGGATTTGTAACTGGCTGACAAACTGAACTCAATGAGTAGTCCTTAATGGGTCTACGTCTACATGGAGGGAAGTAAATAGTGAGGTACCACAAGGTTCCGTCTCAGACCCAGTAATTTTTAATATCTTTATAAATGACTTAGATGAGGGAATAGAAGGGGAACTTACAAAATTTGCAAATGATATTAAGCTGGCAGGAATAGCTAATACCCTAGATGATAGGCTTAAGATTCAGATGGATCTTGATAGACTAGAACACTGGGCTATATCTAACAAAATGAAATTCAATGTAGAGAAAAGTGAAGTCTTACACTTAAGCAAGAAAAAGCAAAAGTACACAATATAGACTGGGTGAAACCAAGCTTAATAGCAGTAACTGTGAGAGGGATCTTACAGTCTTAGTGGACAACTAGTTAAATGTGAGCCAGCAATGTGAGGCAGCAGCCAAAAAAGCCAATGCAATCCTAAATTGCATTAAAGAGGGATACAATCAAGATCAAGTGAAGTACTGAACCTCTATAGAGCCTTAGTAAGACCATCCTAGAACACTGCATTCAGTTTTGGTTACCACACTATTAAAAAGATGTTGAGACTCTAGAAAATGTGCAGAGAAGGACAAGATTAGGGGACTGGAGGCTAAAACATATGGAACTGGGTATGGCTAGTCTAATGAAGAGAAGGGCCAGGGGAGACATGATAGCAGTGTTCCAATATTGGAGGGGCTTGCCATAGAGAGGAAGGGATCAAGCTATTTTCCAAGGCACCCAAAGGCCAGAGAAGCAATAATGGATGGAAACTGATCAAGGAGATTCAACCTCTAGAAATAAGGAGAAATTTTCTGACAGTGAGAACAATCAACCAATGGACCAGCTTGCCCTCAGAAGTTGTAGGAGCTTCATCACTCGAGGCTTTCAAAAAGAGATTTGATTGCCATTTGACAGAAATGATGTAGGATGTCCTGCTTCAGCAGGGGTTGCACTAGATGACCTACAAGGTCCCTTCCAACTGTTAATCTATTAAATCTGTGGCCTTCCCAGTTGGCTTTCAACAAACAAATCCAGATTTACTAAACAACTGTATGACATTATTAACAATCATAGTGAATTGCTTAAGAGGGGGTAAAAAAGGCTGTAAAACCAAGTCCAGTTATATGATGCCTTCTTTAATAACCACACTGCTTAGTGACTGAAAGTCCAGTCTCAGTTGTGGCTGTAGGTCAAAGACCAACCGTATAATTGTCAAAAATTGGGAACATAAATTTCTTATCGGTTTGAGGCAAGCAATGCATGAAACTTGCAGAGTTAGCTTAAGAATGAGAGCTTAATTTTTAGAAAAAAACCTTAAAACTTCTTACTCAAAACTCAGGAAATAATAAATCAGAAATCACAGATACATGCCACATGGTTCTGCCCATTTGTTTGCCAAGCATATTGTAGCTCCAGCTATCAAATAATTGCTTATCTTTTCATTATAATACATTTATAATGTGTAACACATTTTGAACACAAATTCTTCGCTATGACTTCCACACAAGGAAGTTTACTTACAACATACTGTTTTTAAAAAATTATTCTAACCAGCTCAATGGACAAAAAAGAAAAGGTAATTAAAACCTACTTGTTCTAAATGATATCATCACTATTGAAATGTAAAGCAGTATGGAGTCATTTTTACTATGAATTTCAATAAGACAAGATCATTTTATAAACCACATAGTGTTGGGCCAAGGATTTTCAAACTTGGCAAGTTTAAGACTTGAGGACTTCAACTCCCAGAATTCCTGAGCTAATCTTACTGTAGGAGGAATTCTGGGAATTGAAGTCCATAAGTCTTAAAACTGCCAGTTTGAAGACCCCTGTGTTAGGCGCAGTGTCTTCAAATTCCAAAGAATCTTTACCTACCATGAGCAAGTCTATATCTTAGCCTTGTAAGATGATGCCCTATAACAGTGTCTGTTACAATTGCATCAACTATATTATTGATTTGTAAGAAAACATATGAACTTCATGAAAACGTTAAACCTTGGTCACGTTTTATTATAAAACTGTATAGAACTGCAAAGTATCTTAACTATTTCCAGATTTAACTGGCACCTAGCAACTAAAAGCACCAACCCACAAATACTTCTCTTAGCATCAGCAATTTCTCTGTACCATTTTAAGATTCTTTCATGTTAAATAGTTGTGCATTACACAGCAAAATACTAACATGCAGCATGATGTTTATTTCTAAGAATACCGCATTCACGACTTCATTTTCAAATAAGTGCACAAAATAAGAAAACAAAAATGAATAGCAATCTTTCTAGGCTGCATTTTGCTAATGGAAGTTTTGTTCTTTACTTTGAAGCTACAACATGCTTCAAATTTGTCAACCAGATTAAAAGCTATATGCCTGTTCTTTTCTTTTCTTATCGTCTTTCTCCAGTATGTGTATGCGTGTGTGTATATCTATCCATCCACTATATAACAGCTGAAAAAGCATTACTGTGAAGTACTGAAATAAATGAAACAGTAACATCTCCTACTTATGCCTGTATCAAATGGCTTATCAACTATGCAAGAGAAGAGGCAAAGTTTCCCATTCTTTGTTAAAGAAGAATGTTAAAGATAGCTCTAGAAACATCAGAGCGTAGACAAGCTACTAATACAAGCATTGTTTAGGAGTATGCAGTATACATGCTTGATATGTGAAACAACTTGCTGTTTTAATTTTTTTTATCTTATGGGGTTGAATTTCACTTTATCCAGCAAAGAGCACTGATGTTACTGTTTTCCAACCCTATTTCAGTTCTGCATAGTTCGAATATCATACCTGCAAAAGAAAATGTAAGGTAAGACACTTTACCAGATCTATTAAGGCTATATATCAAGGAAAAAAACACAAGGACATTAGGTCTTAAACTGCTGTGGATAATGTCAGACTATCCTTTCCACTAGCACCAATGGGCTGACAGACCTGAGAATTTGAAAGCCAGCATATGTGGTATATTTGTTACAGAAAACATATAGCAATATCAATGGCAATACATGATCAATTCTATATACCTTTAAATACCTTGTGGACTTTTAAATACCTTGTGGACTATGAAGATGTGCATACTGGAAATTCATTATACTCTCAAATATTATAAGAACCAGCCTTCCTATAGCTGCCTCTGTGGCATAATTATAATACAATTACATTTTATAATCTTACTATACACTCTGAAGGAGTTAGAAACTGCATTACCTATATTTGTTTATAATTAAGGCAGTAAGAATGGTCATACACTATCAAAAATTCTATAAGCCCGTCAGGCAATTTTAGTATGTACCAGAAATTTGGTAGTTAGATATATTAAATATGTAAGCATTGCACCCTAGTGTGATTACATGTCATCAAGTCAGTGTTGACTCTTAGCAACCACATAAACAATCTTCTCCAGGATGATGTGTCCCCAATCTGGTTATTAAGGACTCCTGAGGGTACACCTATTACCGGTGTAATTGAAACCATCCACCTTGCTTGTTATCCTCTTAACCATTGTGTTAAATTTGCAGTATTACAATTTTAAAAGGCTACTGGCCCCAATAGCTTTATCTTTTTCAATTGCCAAAGTTCCTCCTTCCATTTTTTAAAGTTTCAGGCTTCCCAGTCCTTTGGTATCTCACAAGGCTCCATTTATATGTATTTTTAAGTGGCAACGCAGTGATGTATACAATGTTCCTGGAAATACTTAACCCACAAGAATGAATTTAAAAATGTAGGACTTTATGATACAAACAGTATTCATCTTCCTCTTCAGAATGGAAAGATACGTGGGCCCAAGTTCTCAGAAATCCTGCTAGATGACCTGTTATTTTAGACAAAATTTAAAGCTACAATCTTTTGTTGTTTCTTTGTAAACAAGGGAAGCAGCTCAGCTTTACTACATAGGAATGCATTTCCTTAATCAAGTATACTGTGGAAAAGACAAAAAAAGATTGCTTCCTTCAGTGCCATGTATTTCCTTTACACAATTGAGTGTCCATGTAAAAATGAGAAATCTTTTCCAAAGTAAGCTTTAATGTCGATACTGGGATTGTTTACAAATATACCTTTTACCTGATGAACTCAATTAAAGGGTGTGTCACAGCATGCTCTGGTGCCAGTTCCTCAAAGCCAGAAAAATTAAGGCTTGTGCCAGAACAAGTTGCTTTGTAATATACAAATAAGTGCAGTTTTCATCCTGCCTGCAAGAAAGAAAGCTATATACGCAGCAGCTTTCAAATATCTATTACCTGCATCAGAAGACATTCTATCATTTTTCCCCATAGTAGCAACTGATCATTTCTGCACTATAAAGCTAGGAAGGAAGAATCAAATGAAGGAATGCTAAAATATCTATAGCAATAAGGTAACTTCTTTTTTTTTGACACAGCCACAACATTGCCAGTATCATCTCAAGCTCAAGAGACACGGGGAAAATTGTACAGCCAACTCCATGTGGGATGGATAGCAACCCTCACAGACCACTTCTTCGCTTAAAAGGAAAAACTAAAGCTGGGAGTGAATCTTAACACAAAACGAAGGACGAAAAGGCAAGTAGTAGTCATTGAGGTGGGAAAGGGAAGGGGGATGGATGACTTTCCTGGCTCGGGGTTTAGGCCACGAGGCTCACTAAAAGGCCACTCGCGCCCCCTTGGCGGAGCCATAAAGTCCTGCACCTCATGGCTCGCCCCACCTTCCTGTGCAAGTCGCCCAGGAGGCGATCGAGGCCTCGACTCGGCGGAGATTATTGGGGGAGGGAAGGCGGCAGCGGCAGGTTATATAGAGGAGGTCCAAAGCCACTCCGGGCAGCGCCCGATGCGTCTCCTTTGAATAACCCCGGAGGTCCGGTGGGAGAGGGAGGCTTAGAGCGGTCAGGGCGCGGCCGATCAGGTTCGCTCACCTTTTGGAGAGATCCATGAGGACTCCGGAGAAGAGCTTCTCCCCGAACCGGAACGACACCACCAGCGCATCCTCGATGATGTGATCCAGGGTGACCAGCACCTCTGAGCCCGGCAGCAACAGCGCCTCCTCCTCCTCCCCCGCTGCACCGGCAACCCCCGGCTCCGCAGCCCCCGAAAGCTCCGGTTGCTTTGCAACGCTTGCCGTGGTACTGGCGGCGGCGGCAGCATCCGGCTCCTCCTCCTCCGGCCGAGGCGGCTCCTCCCTGGGCTCCGGCCCCGCGGGGCCCCCAGCTGCAAGTAGCAGCGGAGGTAACAGCGGCAAGCCCGGTTGCGGAGGCTGCTCGCCTACCTCTTCCTTTTCAGAATGACCGGAGAGCGTGGCCGTCAGCGAGCGAGGCTGAAGAAGCTCTCCCACGGGGCCCGGGTTGGGCTGGGCCTGCGGCAGGTCTCGGGTCCCCGCTGGGCTCTTGGGCGGCGGCGGCTGTTGAGCCTCTCCGCCCGGAGTTGGCTCGGGATCCTCCCTGGCAGCGTCGAGCACCGCCGACTCCACGGCAGCCTGCGTGCCGGCGGGGAGCGCGTCTGCGCCGGCTTCGCTGCCTGGCATGGGCTCGATCTCGCTAGCTCCCCCATCACCCGGCACCGCCGCAGTCGCAGCCACGGCCGCCATTTTCTCTGGTGTCGCTTCCTCCTCCCTCTACCAGCAGCAGGATCGATAACCGTGGCCTTCTTCCCCCGCCTGGCTAGGAGGGGGACGCCGCCTATCGGGGGAGGCAGGGATCTTGCCGGTTCCCCAGCTCCTATTGGGTTCGGCACAGATCCATCAAGCACAGATGTAACTTCCCATTGGCCCGGGGAGGAAACGTTGACGTTGAGGGCAGGAAGAGGAAAAAAGAGGGCGGAGATCCCGGTATCTGTGTCGACAAAGATCAAAAGGGGGCAGGTTAATGAGCAGCTCTTCTTCTATTTGTGGGGGGGGGGGGGGAGAAAAGCCCGCCCCTCTCGCGGAAGCGCCTCATTGGCTTGTCAAGACGTCTAGTGAAATGTAGGTTTTAAAGCAAGCTAGAAAGTGGTTATCTTTAGCACCCCCAGCACCCCCCCCCAGGCTGTCCCGTAGGATGGTCGTGTGAAGGAGGTGGGGAGAACGCAAGGACGGATTCTCTTCTCCCCACATCCAAATCTCTGCGCTCGCTTGATACCGTGCTTGGTACGGCCAGTCCAATTTCCAGGGTGGGAGAGAACTCGAACCTATACTGTGGCTTCTCGAACCAACGAAACATATGGAAATTGCCCTGCTTAGCGTTAACCAAGCCAGCCCTAGAAGCCCAGAGAAGGGGATTGAGGGCGGGGAGAGAAAAGCACAACACGGCCCATGGGCCGTCTTGGGAAAAAGAAAAGGTGGGAGCCGGGATATTGATGGAAAACGCTGCGCCCGGATTTGGGAATGCTCAATTTAATAGAATGGAAGAGTTCCCCTTTTGAGGAAGCCCTTTGGATGCGACTAAAATGTTTCGCTGTAGCTGCACATGATCAGAAATCTTTCTCTCTGCTTTAATTTTTGAAGAAATGAGATAGTGTTATTACAATACGATGGATTAGCATCAGCTGTGGCTTCTTCCTTTCAGAATATATTCAGTATTAAGAACATGGTCTCCAGGTTATTTTAGGAACTATTTCTACCACATCGTTTTCCTATAGTTAATGAACATGCTGTAGTCAAGCCATGTGTTAATGGCTTATGAAGTACAATAAACTACGTGTTATCTTAGTCTAGCTTTTCACATGCTGAACTAAAGCATGTCTCTGGTACAAACCCAACTGGAAAGTACAGTACATACACACTTGAAGAAAATGCTATAAGCCTCACTGGGCCTATTTCAAAGAAGTAAACACCAGTCAACTTTATCAGATCAGGTTATGCTAACCCAGCATACCAGCTGCTCAGTCCTTGCATAACTCATAAAAACGTTTCTCCATTAATCCTACTGCACTATATTATTCATCTTGTTTCAAGAGACAGTAATCTCATAGTTACAATAAAATCTTAAAAATCATTTTTTATCTTAAATCATCAATTATCTTAAATCATTGTAAAATTTCAAGAATCAGTTGACTATACCATTTAATACAATGTGTGAATAATGATTTGCTTTACACTGCAAGATGAACCTCTTCAAACATCTTTTTTGTTTGAATTTCAAATTGACATGTCTTATAACGAGCTGGTTTTGATTCAGTCTCAAAAACATATTTCCAGAAAGGATGGCAAAAAATCAGCAGTCTGATAGCATTTTTCTAGAGAACATAATTAGATTAATAGTGTTGGAAGGGACCTTACAGGTCATCTATACCATTTCTGGCAGTTGGCAATCCAGTCTCTTCTTGAAAGCTTCCAGTGATGGAACTCCCACAACTTCTGAAGGCAAGCTGTTTCATTGGCTGTCACTATCAGAAAAATTCTCCTTATTTCCAGGTTGAACCACCCCTTGTTCAGTTTCCATCTATTATTCCTTGTCTGGTCTTCAGGTGCTTTGGAAATTAACTTGACCCCCTCATCTCTGGCAGCTGCTCACATATTGGAACACTGCTATCATGTCTTCCCTGGTCCTTCTCTTCACTAGACTAGCCAAGCCCAGTTCCTGCAACTGTTCGTTGTATGTTTTAGCCTCCAGTCCTCTAATCATCTTGATTGCCCTTGTCTGCACTCTTTCTAGAGTCTCAACATTTTTTAATAGTGTGGTAACCAAAACTGGATGCAGTACTCTAGGTATGGTCTTACTAAGGTTTTATAGAGTGGTATTAGTACTTCTCTTGACCTTGACTGTATCCCACTATTAATGCCATTTAGGATTGCATTGGCTTTTTTGGCTGCCACCGCACACTGTTGGCTCATATTTAATTGGTTTCCACTAAGACTTCAAGATCCCGTACTGCTATTAAGCCTAGCTTCACCCAGTCTATATGTGTACTTTTGCTTTTTCTTACCTAAGTGTAAGACTTTATTTTTCTCTACATTGAATTTCATTTTGTTAGATAGGGCTCACTGTTCAAGTATGTCAAGATCCATCTGGATCTTAAGTCTATCTTCTAGGATATTAGCTATTCCTCCCAGTTTAGTATCATCCACAAAAATTGTAAGTTCCCCTTCTATTCCCTCATCTAAATCATTTATGAAGATATTGAAGAGTACTAGGCCTAGGAGAGAACTTTGTAGTACCCCACAGGCAGAGGTGGTATTCAGCAGGTTCTGACCAGTTCTGGAGAACCAGTAGGGGAAATTTTGAGTAGTTCGGGGAACTGGCAAATACCCCCTCTGACTGGAGATTTTACAATATCCTTCACCTGCCACTCCCATAGAACCGGTAGTAAAAAAAATTTGAATCCCACCACTGCCCACAAGGGTACCTTTCCATTGAGTTGGAAAGGTGTTGTCTAGATCCATCCCTTTTTTTGCCATTATAGAATAACATGGCTGTCCTACGATGTTAGAAAGCCTAGAGAATTACTGCTTGAAAACAAATGGAAAAAATGGAATGTGTGGAATCATTTGCACACTTCGTTGGATCCTGATTGTAGTGTATCAGATGTACTATATAACTTCTCATCCTGCAAGAGAGCTGTGTCAGTTTGCAGCTACCTTTTTTCACATACAATTTTAAAAATCAAAATGTATAATATAAGGAATGTTTGGGATTCAAATAAGCACATTCAGTCAGATACTAAGTCTCATTTAGTTCAGTGTGTTTTAAAGAGTAGGATTGTACAGTAGCCCTCCTACTCAAAAAACCTTGAATAAAGATATTTGGATTTGTATGCAAACTTGGTCAGAACTAATAGAGGTACTGAGCCAAACAAAAATTCAGAATAACAGAATAGCAGAGTTGGAAGAGACGTTGGAGGTCTTCTAGTGAATCCCTGCTCAGGCAGGAAAGCCTATATAATTTCAGACAAAGAGTTGCTCAATTTCTTCTTAAAAACTTCCAGTGTTGTGTGAGAGAGGGCCCATAACAAAAACTCAATCCTCTCATTATATATAAATGAGAGGATTGAGCAGCAAATGCTGAGAATATCTTTTAATTCAGCCATTGAATACAGATATTATATCTGGGTTTACAGATCAATGGGAGGGAGTCAAACTCTTTTCATTGCCACAGAGTCAGCAAATGAAAAGAATTGATTGATTCTCAATCATGATGTAAAGTATCTTATTCACAATATAATTTAAAATTTTGGAAAGCTGGAAAGGGGTATGGTTTACAAAATAAGGGATTTTGTTAGTTTTAGGAGGGCCTAAGTCAGTCAAACTCTGGCCCATGGGGTGCTTCGATCCAGCCTGAGCGGCCAGCCTGGAAACAGCAAAGGGACCGGCCAACAGTGCCTCTACCAACAAAAATGGAGCACAGCGGACTGTACACGCCGCCCACCCCCATGCCCCAATTTCAGCTGTGACGGCCTCCTTCAGCTCTCTGCCAGCGAAAACCTGCCCCATGTAAACCCACAATCTCCATAGCTGGGTAGGGGCATGTCTCTAGCTCTCTAATAGCCCACCTCCAACCATCTTTTCTCTGTCTTTATTATACTGTGACTTTTTGCTGTTATGGGAGGTTCTGCATTCTCAGCAATGACAGCAGTTGATTGAGCTTGTCTGGGCTGGGGAGCTAAACAGTGTCTGATTAGATTAGAACTGGATAAGAAACTGTTGGGGGATTGCTGGGTAGTAGACTGTTGCTGGGGCTGTTGACTGACTTTACACCAAAGTAATTTGTGTGAATATAACATAAATAATTTGCAACAGCTTTAAAGAGTAATTTACTCCCTGTACAATGAACTCCCTGTACACTTTCCTCCTCCTATTTTCCCCACAGCAGCAACCTGCTGCATAACTCAAGAAGAATATTTCTTTATTTCTGAATGATTTATGGTGGGCACACTTACACAATACGATAATGTGGCATTACATAATTGGAGCCCCCTTTTCAGAGGATGTTTTCTCTGTATGCCAATCATGCAACCATAATGTTTCATATTTCCTCAAAGGTTACTTTGAGTCATGCAAGGTGCAATGATAAATGAATGCCACCCTCTTGTCTCTGAGCTTATCTTGCACACATTGGTTGGTAAGCACTTGGTCTAATGCAAATTATGTCTGAATGTTTGTAAATGTACCTAGATGTGTCTCAGCCCCATTAAGATGGGAATAAGGTTGTCAACTTTTCAGTCAGCCTTTATTAACAAAGTAGTTAAGTATCTCTGTGTTTTCATCTGTTGAATGCTTTTCATGCTTGGATTTTCACCCAAGTAAAATTTGTTGAAAAGCAGAATACTCCTTAAATTAAGGAGGCAGCAGTGAATATATTTAGGAAGTTGTTATTCACTAGGAATATGGAGATCCAGGTTCGGCTCTGTTCTTAGCTTGATGGAACTTATATAGTGACTTGGTTTTGGGGGGAACATTGAAAGGAGTGGTGTGTAGATCGCCTTGTAATCCTGAATGAAAGGTGTGATATAAATATATTTAAAAAAATTTAAAACATGAATGGACCACAGTTGGCTAGGTTTATACATGTTGACTTATAAATTTCATAAATCATAATGTTTAAGTCACATGACGCACCCATTTATTAGCCTTTATTTATGCAAAGGCCATATGCGATGCAGTTTTCTAGTGTATTGTGTTGTATCTGTCTCTATATAGATGGTGGTGGGGAGGGGAGAAATGTCCTGAATAATAAGTAAAAGAACTGGCAAAAATTAAGAGAGCCAACAGAGAGCAAGTTTGCATGTCATATAAAGCTATAGTTTGCTTAACCTTGATATGCCTAATTAATCACAAATGGTTGAGTTCTCAGAACACATACTATATAACCAATGGTTTACAACTTACAGTTGGCTGAGTTGATCCAATATATTATGTCAGAACTAATCAAGCCAGAAGTATTCTAGATAACCATTGCAGTTATGACTTCATTTGAATTAACTAAAATAGATATACTGGCAGATGACTCTTAAGAAAACACACCTATGTGAATATATTCTATGCCTCTAATGAAAGGGGAGCCAGTCCACATGGCTTATGTGGAAAAATTCTGTTATTTAACATGTCACACAAAGGTTAATATTGTTCTAGGATAAAGAGTTCCTGCCTTCATTTGTGTGAGGTTGGCCTGGTAAGCAGTTCTTGTGGAGTTTTGTACTATGAAATATAAATCTGCTGAAGAATTATGTGAGTCATATTCATGATATTTTTCCCTTGGCCCAGAAAAATTGCCCCCAACCCTGATAGCCGTGGTACTCTGTCTTTAATCTGGTATCAAAACATCTGCAGTGTTATTGTGGAAAGGTTGAAAGTAAAAGAAGTATTTTCCACAAGAAGACGGACTTTGTTACTGCTGATACTGGTACAGTATTTTTGCCGTAGAAGACATCCTGAAAAGGAAGGAAGGAAAAGGAAAGGAAAGGAGAAATCAATAAAATGATACAGCTATCAGATCATTATGAAAATGAGGAGAAGGGGAGCCCACCCCCGCACAAGAAAAATGTGTGCCTCTGTGGTTAACCTCCTACAAAAACATTATAGGGAACAAAGTTAGCTCTTGGATAAGATGTTTGATTGGAAAAGCATGACAAGCGTGTATTTTTTTCAGCTGACAGACTTAAACAAGTGTTCTACAGGAAAATCTGTTGATCAGGAAGGTCTGTTGAACTGAAAGCCCAACCCCATTAGTCTTCGGGGGTAGACTGCTGCCTAGTATCTGTTAAGAGGTATTTTGGAAGCCCTGTAGCTTTTGTTACTATAAGAGATAAAAAGGTATTTCCTGTCTCGGTGCTGGCCAACATTAGCTAAAGGATGAAAGAAGAATGATAGCATTCAATCATATGAAGGACCAAAAAATGCCTCCAGAAGTTGTGGATCCTGTTGTACTGGAAGTTTTTAAGAATAGATTGGACAGCCATTTATCTGAAATGTATAGAGTTTCCTGCCTAAGAAAGGGTTGGACTAGAAAAGACCTCAAAGGACCCTACCAACTCTGTTATTCAAAAATTAGGGCCGCCATTGCCCATTTCTTTTCTCTTGTAGGCTCCTCTATACATTTAGGAGCCCATGAAAATAAAAGTTGAGAAAGTAGAAGTTCTCCCAGTATCCAGATGGTGCAAACATTTTTTTCCACTGGAGGTCTTCCAGCAGTCAGAAATGGGCTTCAGTGGTAGAAGAAGCAGGCAGCAAAACAAGCTTCTCCTTTGATAGGCAAATGCCCGTATCTAAGGAGAAATACTTGCATTAATAAACACTTGCTAGCACAACTGTAGATTTTCATCTTGAAAATGAATTCTTCAGCAACTGTGTTACATCAAATTATTTAATACAATCTAAACATTTTGGATTTAGCATAGCCTATCAGTTATTCCTGCTGGGAATTATAGGAATTACAGAATGGGATATTAGGAATAGGGTAATTAATAGGTGGAGGAAGCCTTTAAACACTGTAGGGTACTTATAGAACCTCTCTTCTACTTCCTTTATTCCACTCTTAGCATGAGCAATAGTTCTTGGCACTCTTTACACCCTGCCTTAATCAGCAGATTTATTTCCTGCAACTCAGTCAATTTGCATGATTAGAAAAGTAAGTCCTTTGTGGGCTACATTCTCCTCTTCTTGGCAGAGGTCTTAAGTTTTGTAGCATTTGCCTGGCAGGCAAAGTCATTTACAGAATAGTATTGAAATCATCATGATAGCTGCATTGGTCCATGAGAAAAATAAATCTGTGTCCCTTGTAGAATAGTCCCATTTGTTGTTCAGTGCTTCAGTTACTTCCTGATTTGACGGGTTGATGGACATCATTTAATTAGGCTTGTCAATCAGTGCTGGCTTCTTGTGTAACAAACAATGGTACTTAGACTTATATACCACTTCACAGTGGTTTACAACCCTTTCTAAGCAGTTTTACAGAGTCAGCAGGTTGTCCCCAACAATCTGGGTCTTCATTTTACCAACCTTGGAAGGATGGAAAGCTGAGTCTACCTTGAGCTGGTGAGAATCGAACTGCCAAACTGCAGGCAGTCAGCAGTCAGCAGAAGTAGCCTGCAGTACTGCATTCTAACCACTGTGCCACCACAACTCATATATTTGCTTTTTATAAATAAGCTCAGTTTGAGTTTCTGGGCAAATTTACTTTATAGACCTTGGCTTTGAATTGAACATTAGCAATAAATCATTTAAGTGTATGGTCTGGAGAAACATGTTTCCTGACAGCGTGGTCCTCTTTCTATCAACAGAAATCTGAATGTAACCTGGGACAGTTTGGTTACTGGGATACATCACCATCAGTTTGGGAGCTGCTCCACAGAAAGGGAGTTCAGAAATGTTTCTCAGAAATCTGCCATCTGGGTTTGGGGCTAACAGGTAGTGGGGCTGCACCACCATGGTCCCCTTTGGTTTTTTATACCACTTATCATGATATTCTTCTGAACCATCTCCAAGAGACTATCTGCTATGATTCTCTTTACTAAAAGTAGTTCCATTTGTTGGTGCTGGGAGACAAGATATCACCCTGGAGATTTCTACTTTGGGGAGGCCTCATGAGTTTCTCCATTCTATTTTAAGTTATAAGACAATGCTGGGGTAGGTCATCCATTGGCATTGGGTTCAGTATCATCAACTGGCTGATGATAGCCAATTATATATCTTGTCACTGGGTTGAAGTGGGGGTGAGGTGGAAATGTTAACCTAGAGCAGGGGTGTCAAACTCAAGGCCCGGGGCCCAGATCCGGCCCATGATGTACTTAGATCTGGCTTGCGGGGCGACCCTGGAAACAGCAAGTAATTGGCCCTTGGTGCTTCTGCCAGTGAATACAGAACTCCAGGAGGCCGTTGTGGCCAAAAACAGAGCTTGGGAGCCCGTTTTCGCTGGCAGAGCACTCAGGCCGCCACAGGCACCCCTGACATGAGTGACGTCAAGCAGGCCATGCCCACCCTGGCCTTGCCCACCATGGTCCCGCAAGGTCAAACACAGTCCTGATCTGGCCCTCAATGAAATTGAGTTTGACACTCCTGACCTAGAGCCTGGACTCTTACCAGGTTTGAATAGGGAAGAGTAGACTGTGAATGAATCCTTCCAAGAACAGTAGTTTTAGATTTATGGATTTCAAGTAAAGTTCATCTTTGATTCTGGGGTTGTGCTTCCTCATTCAGAAATAGCTGCAATTTGAGGGTTCTTTGAGATCAAGGGTCTTCAAACTTGGCAAGGGTCTTCAAACTTGGCAAACTTGTGGACTTCAACTCCCAGAATTCCTGAGCTAACATAACTGGAGGAGGAATTCTGGGAGTTGAAATCCATAAGCCTTAAAGCTGTCAAGTTTGAAGACTCCTGCTTTAGATTTACAACTCCGACAACTCTGGCTAGGAGAGCTTTTGCTTTTGCTGTAGTGTGTATACCAATTGCATCTATTCCTGAAATGGAAGGCTCTGTTCACAATCACTACTTACAGTATTTCCTAGTCACCTCCCATTGGGCTGAGCTATAAGTATGGCTGTTTGTGGAAGAGCATTTGGAAGCTACAGCTGGTACCAAATGAATGGGCCAGGCAGTTAAATACTATATATTATTGGATGATGTCACTGTTTGGGAAATGCACTGGTTGCCAGTCAACTTCTGGGTATGCTGATTATAATTTTGATGCTGATTATAATTTTTATGGCCCTATATGGCTCTGGATCTGGTTGTCTGAGGGCTTGTCTTCAGGGATAGCTGTGGTATGTGATCAAAACAATCAAGGGTGATTGAAATTCTGCCTCACATGTATAAAAACAAAACAGGCAGCACTCCAATCTCCTTGTCACAACTACCTTGATTATTTTCTTTAGACCCTATGGATAACCCTGGCATTTGATAAGATTTGGGTGGCTATATTTACATTTCCTGGTGGCTGTTTTAAAAGAATCTGTGTGCTGTAACTATCTTTTATGCAGAAACCTTTTCCTGTTCCTGCATGTTGACTTTCTGAAGAACTAGAAAGAAATGTGCTCATGAGTAACGGTTAACAAAATTCTTGTCTTTTAGAATTCCAAACATCAAATGAAAATAGTTCATTGTTCTCATTAAAAACCAATTTATTTTTTTCCTGAATTCTCACAGGAAAATAATTAAACAGAAGGCTGATGAAGGGTCTAATCTTAGATGATGCATTGCATTGTTGAAAAATGAAAAGTCACAAGAGAATTTAGCTTGGAATATTCCCATACGCAAATGAAAGTGATGTAATATAACATTGCTCAAGGAAAAAAATTTTTTTAAACCAGACTAAATACAAAACCCAGGTTTTCCTGTAAGCAAGAGGTTGAAATGTTAGAACCAAACACACTCTTTTCCTGTTCCTCTTTGCCAGACTTGGAGATATAAAATATAAAGAAACAGTGAATTGCCACAAACTTATGCTGAGTTTGCTCCTAGGGATACATCTGGTTTGTTTCTACAAGCACATCTTCAGGATAAAATGCAGCATCCGCTATCAAGTCCCTCTAGAGTGACAATTGTGATTCACAACAGCGGGCCCATTCACCCTGAGTATGAGGCAGGAGAATGGGGTTGATTAGCAACTGCAAATGGCTAAGATGGATGGTGAAACCATCAATGCTGAGCAGCCTTTGTGTATTTCTGGAAGAGGGTAAAACCTCAGGTCTTTGCTCTTTCGGGCCTAGTCCACAGAATACCCCCATTCATCAAAGACTGAGGAAGTGAGACTTGCTGCACAAAGGGACTCCTCTTCCGGCTTCCCAGAATTGGCTTATCTCCATATTTTCCAAACCCAGCTCAGACTCCCCTCTATGCAGATAAAAAGAAAACATCTCTGATCCAGCGTCAGCTGCTTGTTTGGGCTGGCGATCATCATAGTTATATTTTTATCATTTTGTGCAACCTATTATTTAATTGGACTACATTTATTTTGGGTGATGGCCATGGTGGGACAATTTTCTCTGGCTTCTAGGCTGACTCAGAATGATAGAGTTCTTTCAGTGTTATAGTTTATGTTATTATTTTATTTTTCATGCTTTTGAATCGGTGTTTGATTTTTGATGGCCACTCTCAGAGAAAGTGACTGACTTAAGATCACCCAGGTGCCTTTGTGTCTAAGGTGGGATTAGAACTCACAGTCTTCTAGTTTCTAGCCTGATGCCTTAATCACTAACCAACCTGATTCTGCTAATGGTTTATTAGAAGCCTCTTAATCATTTTTGAAGCTACTGCTTCAATTATAGGCTCATAACTTGGCTTAGAGAATTGAAAATGCAAAGGCTTGAGAAATCCTCCACTGTAGCTTACCAGTGGCTTAATTACCAAGAGAACACAGGGCAACGATAGAAAGTCATTAGTAAATTTTAACTGATCTTGAAAAACAGCTAAGGAGGGTCTTAGATGGAAGAAATATCAGGGCTATAGGCCAAATTGGGAAGTCATAGGATCCCAAAAGAAGGCAATGGCAAATATTTCTGCCAAGGAAACTGTGAATGTTAATGGACACACCAGAAACAAGCTTGTCTTAAGGGAGATTGATCTTTAGAATAAAAGTTTCTTCAGGAAGAGAGAATGGATCAATTCAGCAAAAAATGGCAATGTAGAAGTAGACTAAAGGATGAGATTAATTGTGCCACTCCAGATTTTGGTTGCATCTACAGATTTTTCAATTCAGAGATCTGTTATGGTTACATGTCAGAACATAAGTATATTTTGAACCAGTGCAAATGAAATTGCAGAAGACCTGAAGTGTGTTGAGGCTCTTCTGGAGATGTTCCTGCAGAGTATTCCTGAAATGGTGGCCTGCAGTCTTGAGTCCTTCCTCTTTGAGCACATTTGGCACTGCACCTGCCACTACAAACAGAAAGTAATTAGGAAGAAGAACCTAGGGTTTCTCATTCCAGCTGTGAATTGGAGAACAGAAGAGATGTTGCAGCTGTTCAGTATTGTTTTGGGGTGGGATAGAGGAACCAGAAGATAAAATGAGCACTGGAAGGCCAATCTTTTTTAAAACACTGCAAGGTAAATATAGCCTGTAAGTAATTGCACAGACATAGGGGGCAATGTGAAAAAAAAATATGATTGCCAAGTAATAGGAGCCAGCAAGAGTTTTTCTTCAACAGTGTTTGGATAACATGCCAGTCTAGAAGCAACTTGATTGTGAGGCTATAGTGTAGAGAATCTTGGCACGATCAATTTGACTGATTATCTCTCACTTAAAAGTGAAAGTACTTCTGCATTTCAGCCTCGGACTTAGTGTGAAACTACCATGATGTTCTAGCTCAGGGGTATCAAACTGGATTTCTTGGAGGGCTGGATCAGCATTGTAATTGTTCTCCACAGGCCGGTTGGGGGAGAGGAGGAGATGGGATGGATGCCCTCCTGCAGCACCCTGCTGGCCAAAATAGGATGTGGTGGGGGTGGGGGTGGAGGTGCCTGAAGCCCATTTTCGCTAGCAGAGGCACTGAGGGCCAGTCCTTTTCTATTTCCAGGCCGGCCTCATGGGCTGGATCTAAGCACCCCGCGGGTTGAATCTGGCCAGCGGGCCTTGAGTTTGATATCCCTGTTCTAGCTCAGGGCTTAGTGTTTCCTCCCCCTCTCTAAACTAGGTATGGGTGTGGCCCACAAGTTTGACGACCCTGCTCTAGCTTGTTCAAAATTGATTTTAATGCTAATCAGGAAATCACAACTAGTACACAGCTGTAGCAGCTTTCATGTTAATTGAGATAACACTATCCTAAAACACCAATATTGTGGAGTTGGTTTGTTACTGGATAGAAATTAAGGTGTTGGGTGTCCCCTCCCCCAATTCAGCAAAATATAAAATATGTTTTTTAAATGGAGGCTTACTTGACTTTTCAGTGGATGTTCAGAAATGTTTGGTTGTAGTCTTTATGTTGGAAATGCAGTACTTTCTGAAGGCATATATAATTTGATCCTGTATATAGGTACTCCTTTTTAGTGACTGCCTCATTCAGTTAGTAATGATGAGAAAATAATCTTTATATTTACAACCTTCACATGTCTGTGAAACAAAAGAAAACTGGAGATCATAAGCAGTCACAGTTTCACTTCACTTAATGACTGACTTGTGTTTGTGTTCTGGTTGTCCTAAATGAGGACTATCTGTAGCGGTAGTTTCTTATTGACTGGGAGAAAGTTCAGATTCACAGATGTTTATGTGCTGTTAATTATAGTTCAAAAATCTGGATTTGGTCCATGTAGGATTAGCTCTGGACTTGTGCTTAGACAGTTGGCAGAATGATTACCCTGTGTTCCTGGAAAGTCACTTATATACCAAACGCTAAAGACTGGCTCAGTGAAATCTGTCCACTTTCAGCTATTGAAATGAATTTTTTTGCTGGAAAGGAATAACTAAGCAGTGCAATTCCATGTGATCAAGGTTTCATGTTTAAAAAAATGAGTCATAGTAATGCTTACACAGATGTAATTATTGCATCTGAATTGTAGTTATGTAAAGTGATTCAAATGGTTTTTGTGTGTTTTTATCTTTGTATGAATGTTTGTTGCTTTGTTTTATTGGGCTTTTAATATTTTGTTTTGTTTTAATCATATTCACATTTTGGTTGTCAAAGAAAAAAAACACCACGTAAGTAAAAAGAACACTTGCCCCAAATCTTTCTGTCTTCTGATTATTTCCAGTGCCTGATGGCAAATAACAAGTCAGGGAAACCAAGCTTGCAATGAACCCCCCCCCCACCCCCCCCCCCCGAAGTTGTCTCTCCCAGAGAATCACCTCTGTGAAGCTTGAAGCTGGCAAGCAGGAGCAGAACTTGAGACCAGACCAAACTATTATGAGAGTGTAATAGTGATGTCCTCCACATCCATAGCTGAGCCAGGAAAGTAAGAGGCAAAATATGTATATGTAAATCTAAGGCTGTTATAAATAGCGGGCATAATTCTACAGTGGCTGTCCTCCTTCATGATTACAGCTTCTTGTATTTGCAGTAAAAGTGATTTAACTACCTAAGCCATGTCCTCAGCTCCTCTCTGCCAACCCTTGAATGCAGATTTGAGATCTGTTGCATCCCCATTGAGAATGAAGTATTGAGATCTTCAGTCTCTCAATGCAGCACATTATGTCCAGCCGTCTGCTTTGTCTCACACTTCCCAACCTTGTTTTGAAAAGGCTGTAATTGCCAAATCATCACACAGGCCACACTTCCTATGCATCATAGCATGTTGAGTTCTAGGCATGATTGCCATTGCATAATAAACGATGGAGTTCCAAGTAAAATCTCTCCAACATAGATACTGGGTGGGTCCTTGGGTCATATACATACACATTCAAATTAGCAGTTTAATGCTAGTTTATTCCTAACATCAACAAAGACTGAGGCAGATTGGAGCAATTTATGTTTCAGACAAATATTGAATGCTGCCTTTACTAGCACACGTTATAGCACAATAAAAACAAAAGCAGAAAATTCTAGATTAAAAAAAAAACAAGAATTCTTTATTTGACCTCCATTTCTATACATGTTCATTGAAAAAAGTCTGCCTTTTCTTTTATTAACTGGGCATGCAACTGAAGGGGAGAAAAGAAAGATTGCTGTTCAGTAGAAATGGGTTAATGACACAAAAAGAAGTAGCCACCCTAATTACATTTCTGATGCAAAGACATGCATTTGAAGATCCTTCAGTTAGTCAGTTATGCTGTCTGATGCAACTTTGCTGTTATACCTCCCATTTTCTGTTTGCAGTGGAGAGACAATACATTTGCAAAACAGTGAACAATTTAAGGTAACAATTAAAGCCATGTAATGCTCCATGTTCATGTACTGTCATTTTCTTCTCATTACCAAAGGCCACCCAGGGTTTCCTCTTCCTCTATGCTTAATTTAGTCAATCCGGCATCAAACTACCCTTGCCTGTTACTTGTTCTCTTTTCTTTTATTTTGTCAGTCATTTTCACTTTCTCTTACTTCTCCAGCCACCCCTCCCCTCCTATTTGTTTATTCATCACGCCTTGAGCCATGCTTACATAGTTATGAGTACTGCAAGGTGAGGCATTTGATTAGTGTGGAAATTGGAGAAGCTGCTTGGTGGGGTGTTCCCATAACCGTACCAAGAAACATCACTCTCATACCAGCAACAGGACAAAATTATTATTATGGCTTGTCACACAATCAGCCAGATGTTTAGACAGGATTTGGCATTTTTTTCCACCTATCACTTCCTTCCCAAGGACCTGAGCTATGTAGATGTGAATGTTTGATTATGTTAAGGTATATCCTAGGATGTAAGCTATTCCGAGTAAAGTTGCCTTTTGCAATTGACTGGTCGTGATTTTGTCAATGCCAATGGTGTTCAAATATGTTCCAGTTGTTTTGAGATTGCACCCAAGTACTAATTGTAATAGGCAAGGTCGCTGTTACAGGTTGCAATTTTTTTAAAATTTTAATTGTTATTAGCCTGGAGTTGTTGTGGTGAAACAAGTGGCCTTATAAATTGTGTAAATACATACATGCATAGAAAATCATTTATTGTGCAACTCTCAATCTTTCTTTCATTTTTTTCTGTAAATATGACATTTTGGCCATTGCTACCTTTAGAGATAAAACTGGAAATAAGGGAAGATGAAACAGGAAACACATTGACCTTCTGTTGACTGGATTACAAATCTCATCAGTGCTCCACACTCTGGAGGAAGGGCATCTTTTATAGACAGATAAGGGAAATCTTTTGTGAACCTGCCCTAAAGGAATGGAGGCTCCTTTGTATAGATAGGCACAAAATACAATCCCTGATTTATTTATTTTTTGGGGGGGGGGGGGCGGGGCAGTCAGCCAGTAAAAGAAATCTCAGCTTAATTTTCTCTTTCCACAAATAACTGAAGTCATCCAAAGAGAAACCAATTTTGGAACCAGTTGAGGCATGGTTACCTTAACAGACTAGGTTTAATCCTAGCCAGTATGACCGCAAAGTAGACAGAGGTCTGTCAGGCTCTTTATTAAGCTTGTCTTGCACTTTCAGTCTATGGAGGCTGCTGGGCCTTCATATGTGGCTTCCTCAGACCTCAGAAGAACATTGTTGCTGGGTCCTTGGAGCAATCCTGCCTGAGTTGGGTTTCATAACCTGGATGATTAGCTGGGTCCAGTCCAGAGGAGCAGGAGATCAGTTTCTGTTCTCTGAACTGGTCTAAATCTCAACTCTAGAAGAACCATGGCTTCTGGAAGCCAAGGACTTTTTTTTTTTGAGGTGATCCAGCTGAAAAACATTGGTGATCATGGCACCCTCCCCTCCCCCAAACCCTCCTTTCAAAATTTACTAATGCTTCGTCTGGCTCCAGCCCTTGAGAATAACAACTCCCCCCATTCTCCTCAGTCTTTACATCTCAATAGGTTTCTCAGCCCCTAGTTCTTTTTCCCTCATCTATTTTCTATCACCTCCCCTCATTTGTTACATATAGGCTGCTTTTCAGGTCCCCTGTTCCTTTTTTCTTGCCTTTCCTGATGATTCCTGAAGCTAACTTGTTCTCTCTCTCTCTTTCTCCCTCTCCCTTTCCCTTTCCCTCTCCCTCCCTCCCTCCCCCCCCTCTCTCACGCAAAGAAAAGGGCTCCTAGAAAGCTTGCCTTCCTTCTCTAAATACTGCTGCTAATCCACAGGGGTGGTTCCTTCAGGGCTGCTTAAAAGCTGTTTTTCTGTGAAGGCTATATTGCTCCTTCATTGCCATTTACTGTTACATCCCCCACAGAGTGGTTTGTAAATGCTATCCTTGTTTTCATTGCTGTTCTCTCAAAAGGATTATATTCTCTTAAAAAGCTCCTTCCCAAGTGACTGATACTTCCTTTTTCCTTACCACTTCCCATTGACTGTTACTTCCCCATTGAGTGCTTTGTGGAACTTTCATTGCTGGCCCCTCAAATTCTGTTTCCCTGTTGAGGGGCCTTTCCCTAAGGATTGTGTCTTCATCTGCATTGCCACTTCCCATTGACTCTAGTTCTCAGGCTGCCCTCTCTGAATGCTTTTCTTGTTTTTATTGCTATTCCCTCACCACTATTTACTGTTTTAAAGCGATTTCCCCACAGAATGGTATTTCCATGAGTTCTACTTCTGTTTTTCATTGTCATTTCCCCTCTAGAAAGATTTCATTTTCAATAAACAATTATTAATACAGCAAATATTTGCAACCAGTCTTAAAAGGAGACACTATTGCTAATGTAGAAGCTGGGCACCTTCACCTGTAAATAATAGCTGACCTTAACTTGGCTTTGTGCTAACATTAAACAAGGGGAAAACCTTCTACGCACCAATTCCACCCACGCTTTCTACAATTTTGTAAACAAGAAACTAAAAAACTCAAGATCCATCCCACCCCTGAAAGGACCTAATGGTAAAGACTGCAATGATGACACCATTAAAGTCAACCTCTTTAACACATTCTTTGGTTCATTATTTCTAAACAGCAATGGATCATGCCCAGTATTTCCTGGTCGAATCACAGACAACTACAATGATCTAATACATATCGATTTTACAGAAGACAATGTTGAAAAAGCATTATACAATCTAACACCATCTCTATCTATTGGACTGGACGGAATATGTGCCTACTTCTTAAAAAAGCTATCCACTGCCATAGCCAATCCTCTAAGCATAATCTTTGAAAAATCTTTCAGGACCAGCACCTTGCCAAACTTATGGTCACTAGCCATGGTCATCCCCATCTTCAAAAAGGGAGACCCTAGCCTAGTTGAAAATTACAGACCAATCTCATTATGCTGCATCATCTGTAAAGTCATGGAATCAATTATTAACCAATCTATTACCCTCCACTTAGAGACAAACAACCTACTCTCCAATAAACAATTTGGTTTCAGGAAAAAACTATCCTGTAATCTGCAACTCTATCTTGTAATCTGTAATCTGCAAAAACATATGGACTACACAACTTGATCAGGGCAAAGCAATATACGCAATCTACATAGACTTCTGTAAAGCCTTTGATTCAGTGGTGTACAACAAAATACTTCTAAAACTAAAATCTAACGGTATCTCTGGACAGAAGCATTCCTGTCAAACAGACAACAAATTGTCAGAATTGGAAGGGTCCTATCAAATTCTGTACCTGTCAACAGTGGTGTCCCCAAGGCAGTGTTTTAGGACCAACTCTCTTCATACTCTACATAAATGACCTCTGTGATCATATTAAGAGCAACTGCATTCTCTTCGTTGGTGATGTAAAGCTATTCAACACCACAGGCAATACTGCTACCCTTCAAAAAGACCTCGACTATATATCAGAATGGTCAAACAAATGGCAACTTCAAATCTCAACAAATAAATGCTCTGACTTACGTATTGGCAAAAAATATATATCAGAAAATAAAATACAAGCTGAATAGTCAAGACCTTGTTGATGATCCAAACTCTTTCAAGGACCTTGGAGTACTCATCTCTAATGAGCTAAGTGCTAGAGCCCACTGTAACTACAGAGACAAAAAAGGCATTAAGAGTTGTTAACCTAATCCTACATAGCTTTTTCTCTGGTAATATCACACTATTAACTAGAGCATACAAAACATTTCCTAGACCAGTACTTGAATACAGCTTATCAGTCTGGAGCCTGCGTTACGAATCTGATATTAACACAGTTGAGAAAGTCCAGAAATATTTCACAAGAAGAGTTCTCCACTCCTCTACTCGTTGCAGAATACCTTATGCCACCAGACTTGAAATTCTAGACTTAGAAAACCTAGAACTACGCTGCCTTCGGTCCGATCTAAGTATAGTATATAAAATCATACACTGCAATGTCCTACCTGTCAATGAATATTTCAGCTTTAACTATAACAACACAAGAGCAAACAATAGATACAAACTCAAGGTTAACTGCACCAAACTTGATTGCAGGAAATATGACTTCAGCAACAGAATGGTCAATGTCTGGAATACTCTACCTGACTCTGTGGTTTCTTCCCCAAACCCCAAAAACTTTAACCTTAGACTGTATACTATTGACCTCACCCCTTTCCTAAGAAGTCTGTAGGGGGTGTGCATAAACGCACCAATGTGCCTACCATCCCTGTCTTGTTTCTTTTTATTTTACTTACATGTATCCATTTCATGTATTCATAACTGTGTTTATACTTATACCTATTATCTTGTAAGTGATTGACAAAATAAATAAAAACAAAACAAAAAAAACAGTGCACTATTTTTCAAAAGCTAGAATTGTGGTCTATGCAAAACTGTTAGAGAAACTGTTCTCTGTACATACATATCTGTAAAGTTCTATTTAGGTTAATAGGATCTAATAGTTGCAAAGTACCATGCTTAAGATGTTGAATCTTCCATGGTATTTTGATACAGAGATCAAAGAGAGCTGGTTTCCTTCCAGTTACATGGTGTGGCAGGTGGTTGAGGAACAGGCAAAATTAGTGATTGAGGAACTGGCAGAATTAGTGGTTGTTTGGCTTTTTCTTACATCCTATGGTAACGAATGAAACCTAAAGTCCTTAACTCTTCTGGTCTAATGTAGTCTTTCCTCTTTTTAGCCAGGGCTTTTGCCATAACTTTATGAACCACTTTGACCCTTAATTGATTGAGGTGCTTGGAGGTTGAGATCTGTCTATCTTCCATTTGTTGCTTTAGGCTTTATCCCCTCCATTTGGTTGAAGATCATGGCCCTCTGCAGCCATGTTGGATTTGGTTACTGAAGAAACTGGACATTGGTTTTTGTAAAGGCATTTGTCTCAGCAATTCCTGACTGGTATTTTGCATCATGCTAACCAAGTCTTTTAATCATGGGTTTCACATTCTTGAAAAGAATCCTAGTGTCATTATTTGGCAGGTAGACATATGTTATACAGAGGGTTGATTTACATTGGTGTCTCTTGCTAGCTAGGTCCCTATGGGTGCATTATAAATTTGTCACTGTTCTGTTGATGACAAGTTTTGTATGGCCCAGAGGTTTCTTGGTTTTATTAGTAAACTGTCATAAGAGCGCTACAACTATTACTCTTGAATGGTCAGTGTTTCTGGGGTCAATCTTATGCAGCTCTGATTGGTTCCCATAGATGTTTGTACAACACACCATAGTTACCCATGTCATCCTTGGAGGTGATGGGGCAGCACAATTTTACTTTCTCCAGTCTGATGACTTCGCCATCATTTGGCTTTGTGGTGATTGCTATTGTCACTCCCAAGCCGAAAAAGTCCATTCAGGTGCATGCGTTTTCCAGGGCTGCCCACCAACTATTTTTGGACATTAGTCACAAGTAAGAAATAAATTCATTGATCCCTCACTATCTTGATCACTCACATGCCTACCCTTTTTGTGTGTTTGTTAAAGATAATCTTTCTAAACATGACCAAGCAAGGAAAGCACCCAACAAAATGCCAACAGGGAAGGACATGGAAAAGGAATGGAATAATTGTTCTTCTGTAAATCTGAAGGAAAAGGAGCTGAAGTTCTATCACTGGACTTTAGAAGTCTTGGAGAAAATTGCAGAACAACTCTGAGAGCACGGACACCATCACACAACAATATTGGAGATTATGCAGGTGAGGGCTTAAGATTGGTGTCTGTTTGCCAAATGTCAATATCAGGTTTACTTTTTTCTAAAACTTCCTTGCTACTCCTATTACATGGGTACTTTCAGAAGGTATAATGGACATCATCTGTTTTATGATCATCAGTTACTTATTCCAAGAAAGATCTTCCCCAAGGTGAGATTTCTGAAGCTTTTCTTACATTTTTAATGGAAGCCTTCCTTGGAAAAAGCAGGAGGAATAGCCATATGGTACAATCCTTGCCTCATCCTCCCCACCCAAAAGCAAAGCAATTAGCAATCAGGTAAGCAAATGTAATAAGAGGCCTGGTAAAATTCCAGGGCTTCCGCAAATGATGGGAAGTCAGAGGAGTTTCTATACACAGCTGGGCTATTATGCTACTACTACAATGGTTTGCCTATAATAACGTGCGAACGTAGGCACTTTGATTCAACCAGAAACTGTTAGGAAGTCCCAGAAAGTAAAGTGCAATGTTAACATGTGATATATGTTTGGCAGGGTAGCAAAGGTTGAAGATGAGCACACATGAGCTTCATTCATGAACCACACTACTTTGACATCACTGCTGATGACTGCAGAAAGGAAGAAACCTTGTGCACGTTGTACGGAAGCATGGTGCATAATGCCCCAGTGCTTACAGAACGTAGAGGGTAAGATCTATCTGGAGGAAATGCAAGAGGATGTGCCTGAGTTTGGGGAGGAGGAAGAGGAAGAGGATGCAGATGTGCTATTGCAAGACAAAAATTTTGATCATGCCCAGCAGGTTCCACCAAACAATTATGGTGATAGGTTCCTGCCCCAAAACCAGTCGTGATCTGGAAGGGGGATGCAAAACATTCCAATTATACCAATCATATTTACTATGTTACACCATTTGTCCTTATAAATGGGCAAATATTAAGGAACCAAAAGTGGAACATCAACTAGAAAGAGAGGTGGAGAGCAGGGAACTAAGAAAGAACATGCCCTTGATCAAGATTTGGAGCCCAAGGGGATATCCAACCAGGTCTGAGCCTGCTTCCCAAGTTTGTGTTTACATGTTTTTATGGAGGTCTCTGCATTCCCATTTAATTAGTTGTAGATATCCTTTCAAGATGCACAGATTGGTTATTAGTATTTCTTTTGCTGATCTGAGTAACAAGCTGGAACAACACTTGTATACGGTAATCCCTATGAGATCTTTGGTATTGGGCATTGTGTCCAAGTGATGCATAACACCACATTTTGCTGCAGGAGAGGTTAAGAGTTTTACATAACTATACAAACTATTTGCAGAATCTCTGCAGGGTGGAATACAGTCCACAAAGGGTGACCTTGATTGAGGTGCTTGTGGTGCATTTGTATGTACATGTGATATACATATCCATAGAATTAAGCACATAAATATTACATATATATTTCTCCATGTTAATGAATCTATATGTACAAATATTTACACATAAGGAAGCGTGTGCATATCAAAGTAGTAATGGGCACAATGTATCTGGCAGGCTGCAGGGTGGAAGCAAGATTGACTGATTGATTGATTGATGCTCAACATTACTTATTCATTCGTTGCTGAATAAGTAGAGATGTTCAAATATACTCAATGCAAATAAGTACTGAATTCCACCCATGTTTATGTTTGGGCTCTGTTACAGATTGTCCACTGTTAAATGGGAACGCTCAGGATTACTGACATGCCGTGTTACCCACCTTCTTTGAGAGCAAATGGAATCACATGACACATTTTGCCTCTCTTTGCTTACCAGCCTTAATGGTTTCCTGCAACCATGACCCATGCTTCTTTCTCATGGAAAAAAACACCCAGTGCTTCTTATACAGATTTGGGCAATCCCTCATTTCTCTACTGCACTAATGGCTTAAAATCTGTTTCTTTATTTCTTCTTTCATTTGCTATGTGAATTGAAGATTTGAGCTCCTCCTTTAATTTTAAGACCCAGGAAAGGCAGCAAGCCAGCCACAAGGAGATACTCTCCTGGGCTCACATTCCCTATGTAGATGAGAAGTCTTCTGCTTCTCAAGAAAAGCAGTTAGCTCTCCCCTTTCCTATTGTGACCCAGAGTTCCTTTATCCTGTGAACATAACAAAGGGGACTGCCCCTCCAGCAGGAACCTCCCCTCTAGTATCATTAACAGAGAGAATATTTTCAAGGATTGCCAAACAGGAAATCAGCAATTGTACCTTGAAGCTTCTTGCCCTCCACTAAATTTCTGTTAGTGCCATTTTGCTGATCCTGCAGGATAACATCACCCTATCATAGAAGACTGTAGCTCAATGCAGAGTGGTGTGCCTCCCAAATGTTGTGCAGAACTGCCCAAGCATTTATCACAGCAGCTGCACATTTTTCTCTGCAACAGGCAGATGTGCTCTCAGCATTGCCAACGTGCCTTTAGTCTCCCGAATGGATGTGACACAGTGTTATGACAGTGATTGATGACGCAATTACAATTTTGCTTTCATCTGTCAAGAGGGCCATAAGAAAGGCTTCACAATCCCTCTGGGGCAAGGGATACACATGTGATGGAAAATCCTTAGCTTGCGGGGGTGGGGTGGGGGGAGGTTATCCTGAAGACTTTATTTCCCCCATGATGAGTCTTTCCAGAAGAATGGGGAGCCTTTCTACCCTGCTTATTTGGACTTTATTTTGTTCTCCTTTATGCACGTTGCAGTGAAGTTTCAAGGTGATTTGTCACTGTTTTTCTCCAATGTTCTAATATGTAAAGGGATAAAGCCTCTTTTTTAAAAATGTTGTCAATTCAATTCTTGGTATTTCCCACCAGATGGCGCCATCTCATACATTTATTTTAATTGCTCAGTAGATACATCACTGATTTCACTGAGCATACTTCCCTTCCAGATAGATTGGGCTACAATTATTGTAATTTCCAAACAGAAGTGGAATAGGGCATGTTGGCTGAGAACTATAAAAAGACCAGTGAGGACACCTGGATCTCATTAGAACAAGAAAGGCCAGCAGATACGATTTTGGAATGACTTTGAACTCTTCAATAATACCAAAGGCAAATTCAGTTTCCAAGCTAGAATTGAAAAGATGTTGCCCTAGGGCCTTTTGTCACTTGCACCAATGTTAGCATGAGCATGTCTCAGCAACCTCTTGTTTCTGCCGTGTCCTCATGACATGCCTTTATCTCATCCTCAATTTATGCCTCAGGTTGTCTGTAACTAATTTGGTATTAAAGTATTGCAGGCAGCACATCTTGATATGCTTAACCTACCTCAGCCTGTTCAGAGTGGGGTGGGCCTTGTCCTAATTCTGGTTTCTGGGTAGTATCATCCATGGCCATTCTGCTTTGGAAAGTAAAACAGCCAGTTTCTTTCAAATTGGCTCCCCCCACCGTCCCCACCCAATACAAATTGGTCTTAAGTTTATTTCCAGCTCGGACACTGGAATCAGCCTGTTGAGCAGCCAATCAGAAGTGCCCGCCTGTGTTTTTGTGTACATGATGAAACAAGAGATAATGTCTTTCCACCACTCCACTTGCATCTATCAGCTGTTGTGTGGCTGAGTTTTGAACATGGTTTAAAGCTCTTCTGGATGCTATGATGGATTGTAAAGCTGGCCTGCCCAATAGGCGGCCAGATGACTAGGGTGGGGGTGGGGGAGGGATGGCGTGTCCATTCATTTTTGTAAGCCAAAAAACTTTTTTTTGGCAAAGAAAATACAACCTGGAACCTGAAAGGAAAGTGTTCCATATTAGCATTCTTGGAATACCCTCACCTGATTGGTCCAAATGGACCACACTGTGGTTGGTGGAAGAACTACTGTGATTGGCTCGTAATGAACTACCTGCGATTGGCCATGCTGATCGCGGGAGATTCAAAGAGCCGTCATTGGATGCGAGCCGCTGGCAATCCCTATAAGAAGGGCTGCCGTGGCTCGCAGGTCCAGCACAGATCTATATACCAAATAAAGAGCTGAACTGTCACATTGGTCTCGAGTCTCTTTTCCCACAATCAAACACTGGTGACGAGGGTGGGATACTGAGGCAAAGAGACCAATCGAACACGTGGCACCCCGAGCTGAACAACCGACAAGATGGCCGGCAGCAACTCGCCACCCGCACCCTTCGACCAGGCAGCCAAGGACTGGGAATCATACATTGATCGATTCCTCATGTTCCTCAAGAGCAATAATCTGAAGGACGCGAACGATCAAAGAAAAAGAGCTGTGTTCCTGACAGACTGAGGGCCCGCAGTGTTCAAGATGGCCAAGGTGCTGGCCAAGCCACAAGATGTGAAGGAGATGGCATGGGCAGACCTCGATTGGCTACTCTGAAGCCACTATGCACCAGCCGTCCCCAACCTCATCCGAAGGCACGAGTTCTACTGACAGAACCAGAAGGAGGGGGAGAGCATCAGAGATTTTGTGGCAGCCCTGAGGAACATTGGGGGTGCGTGCGGTTTCTCCGACATGGACGAGGCTCTGAGGGACCACGTGGTTCTCGGGCTTAGAGATCCCACGCTCCAGAGCAGGCTGATGGCTCGAGCAGACATCACCGTCATGGAAGCCATCGCTGAAGCCACCGCATCTGAGGCTGCAAAGAAGTCAGCAGCTAAGATGCGCCAGATGAACGTGATGGACCAACATTTAACTGCAGAGACCAACCCAGCACCAGAAAAAAGGCTAGAAGCAAGCAACAAAGCAACAACAACACACCACGAGGACATCGATTCCTCCCCTGAGACTGAGGACGAGGAGGAAGAAATCCACCGGCTCCAGTCAGAATGAGACTGACGAGAGTGGAGAGGTCGTAAGTCGGGGTTTCAGTGCACCAGGTACAGAGGAGACCACCCCCGTTCAGAGTGCCAGTTCTTAGACTCCATTTGTGGCACTGTGAGAAACGGGGGGCACATCGCCAAGGTCTGCTGCAACAAACGGACTTACAGCCCAAGGCGACGTGACAACACTCCACCCAGGAACCAGGACAAACACACAGAGAGCCGCTGGAGCCACGACGGTCAGAGCAAGCGACTCAGTGAAGCCCAGTGTAGAGAGGAAACACATCAGACGGTCACCATCGGGCAAACCAAAAATTGATGAGCAATTGGATAAGCTCATCGCACAAGGGGTCCTGGAACCAATAGATCACGCCAGGTGGGAAACCCCAATAGTCACCCCAATTAAGCTGGATGGGTCCGTGATAATCTGTGGTGACTACAATGCCACCCTAAACCACATGCTGCAGCAGAGTGCTTACCCCGTCCCGGTGGTACAGCACCTCCTACACTCACTGGGGGAGGAAAAGTCTTCGCAAAGCTTGACCTGGTGCAGGCATACCAGCAGCTGCCAGTCGGCGCCGAGACTGCGGAGGCTCAAACCATCGTGACCCACTGGGGAGCATTCCATTGCAAGAGGCTCCAATTTGGAGTCAGCTCGACAAGGAGGCGCTAGCAGCAATCACCGGCGTGAAGCGGTTCCACGAGTACCTGTACGGTAGGAACTTTTCACTTATCACCGACCATAAACCACTGCTGGGGATCCTGGCAGGGAACAAGGCCACCCCTAACATCTTGTCACCACGGATGACGAGGTGGTCTGAGTTCCTTGCCGCCTACAACTATCAACTAATACACCACCCCGGGAAAAGCATTTCACACGCAGACGCACTAAGCTGCTCCCCCCTGCCAGACCTGGAAGATGACCCGGCATCTACAACATCCACCCTGCAGATAGAGACATTGGACAACCCACCAATGACCGCGTCAGACATCGCCAGAGAGACTATCTGGTGCAGATTTTGAGCTGGGTGGAAAAAGGGTGGCCAGAAACCGAGGGCGGCGACCAGTTTAAACCGTTCCGGAACCACCAGACTGAATTATTTACTCAAAAGGGATGTATATTATGGGGGGACAGGGTGGTGGTTCTGGAAACATTGCAAACGAGGTATTGGACATGCTGCACGAGGGACACCCAGGCATTGTTAAGATGAAATCCCTAGCCGGTCTGGTGGCCGGGAATGGACAAGACCATAGAGACGTGGGTGGCAACATGCGACAAATGCCAAAAAATCCAGGCCAAACCCCCTCCTCCGCACTGACCCTCGAGTGGGAAACACCCAGGGACCCCTGGTCAAGGGTCCACATAGATTTTGTGAGACCTACTAAGGGACACACATTTCTAATAACCGTTGATGCTTACTCAAACTGGTTAGAGGTGAGCGTCATGCAATCTACCACCACAGAAGCAGTCATTAAACTAACCAAACTGTTTGCCACCCATGGACTACCAGACTTGCTAGTGTCTGATAACGGCCCGCAGTTCACGGCATTGGCATTCGAACAATTACTTGCCAAACGGGGCATACGACACGCATTGACAGCGCCCGCTCACCCGGTGGCAAACGGGCGGGTGGAATGAATGGTCAGGTACACAAAAGATGCACTAGAGAAAATGGACACAGGGAACATACACGAAAAAAATCAATAAACTACTGACAATACAACACATAACACATAGCTCGAAACAAAAGCCCAGCAGAACTCTTAATGGGCAGAAAACTACGATCACACCTAGACAGACTGCACCCGACATATAATTCCGAAAAACCACCAGACTCATCTAGCAGGTACCGCACATTCACCCCGGGAGACACAGTTTATTCAAAAAAAATTTCAGGGGACCCACTCTGGATACCGGCCAAAATAACACAGGTGACAGGCCCCTGGTCGTACCGGCTAGAAACAGAAGACGGGAGAAGCTGGAAATGACACATCGACCAACTAAGGTCGAGAACAACCACTGACAACACGAGCAACGTGCAAACACCACAAGTAGAACTAAATAAAAAAACCAGAGGGGGGGGGAGAAACCCCAAACATTAACCAAGAGGGAGGAGAAAAACCTCCCAGAACACATCAACAACCTGAACACCCACAACCAACACCACCCGAACACCCCCCACCTACACCAATAAACAGAAAAATAAACCAACACTACTTACTGGCAGACGACAACGGCAGAAGGGAACCAACAGAGACCCACCAAGATGAAGCCTCGCCTGGAAGAAGCAGCCAAGCCAGCTCAACCAGCCCGGAAAGACCAGGCGGGAACAGCAGAGCCGACAACTCAACTGACCCCGGTAGACCAGGTGGGAGTTGCAGCGAGAGGCCTCACTCACCCTTCCAGGCGGTTCCATCGAGACAGGAGCAACAAAGATCCCGTCCGAACCTGCCAAAGACCACGCCACGACTGAGCTGCGCAGGTCAAGTAGACACATTAAAAGCCACGCCTACTTACGGGACTACTTAACGTAGGTTGGGCTGAACCAAGAGGGGAGGGGTGTTCCATATTAGCATTCTTGGAATACCCTCACCTGATTGGTCCAAATGGACTACACTGTGATTGGTGGAAAGAACTACTGTGATTGGCTCGTAATGAACCACCCGTGATTGGCCACGCCGATCACGGGAGATTCAAAGAGCTGTCATTGGATGCGAGCCGCTGGCAATCCCTATAAGAAGGGCTGCCATGGCTCACAGGTCCAGCACAGATCTATATACCAAATAAAGAGCTGAACTGTCACATTGGTCTCGAGTCTCTTTTCCCGAGATCAAACAGAAAGGAAGTAGAAGATGCATAAAATGAAAATTTTTTATATTGATCCTGGTTTTCATTTTCAGTTTTGAATCTGAAAGGGACAATTAATTATCTATATAAATTATGTTAAAAAGAAAAAAATATACAATTAGTATTGGACATAATTATTTCCAGGCTAATGGCTACGCTTTGCTGTTGAATGGCATGCCAGATGTAAGGACTTAAAATGATCTTTTGTTAACATGTGATTAAAATTAAATATGGTTAATTTAAATACAGGGAGGAATACTGTTTCCCCCTGCAGTCATATATTAATAACTTCTCCCAATAATATGGAAATTTCAGAGAGCTGTACTCAAACCTTCCCAAGTATAGGTCACCCAGCCCAGGACTTCTTATTTAGTGTTATGTGAAACTCAGCCCTTGTTCAGCAGTAAAATTGTAATTTGTCCACTCTTTCCCAAATCTGTACTGTACTTACTATCCTAGTTTCAGAATATACAGTAGGATTGAGGAGGAAGCCTTTTTTTTGTGAAATTCTCATTTTAAAAGTGGTGTTTGTATGTGTGAATCATTGCATTCCTGAAATTCATTCCGTTCTCTCTTAGGATCCATCTCTAATTTTGTTTGCATCAAGGGAACTCTTAACCAATTGTTTATGTCTGCTCCTATTACCTCCTGTGGATCCTATATGCAAACAGGATAACTCTTGTCTTTTTCAGTTCATACTCTGGGTAATAAATACTAAATCCAGCCATTTTGGCACACATCCTTTAAAATAAGGGTTTTCCTCCACCATCTATCTTCATTAGCAGGACTTACATTGAACAAAGTAGATCATGCTAGGTTTTGCCTACAGAACATCTGCTTTTACAACATCTTTCCATTATTTATGAAAACTCTGGGTCCAGTTTTGTGTTTTGACTGCTGCCAACTACTACATGACAACAGTTTTGTCGTATTTTTTAACTCCATCAGGAACCTACTGCAGAAAGTTGTAATGGGCTATGATTGTAATGCCATTGGTATTTGGATTATTAATGTACATTATTTTTCTTTTCAAACCAAGAAATGTGATGGTGTCCAATAAACTGGAGAGGAGTTGCTCATCTCCAGTTTATTGGACACCATCACATTTCTTGGTATGAAAAGAAAAATAATTTGAAGTGATATCCCAATAAAAGCTGAAGTTAGCAAAGGGTGGGATGTCCGAGAAATATGAATGGGTTTGTGTTCTTTTGAAGGAACAGATTCTTATTTTGGTGTTTTGGTTTATCAACTAGATCAGTTTCGGCTATGGAATCAGGATGCCTCCTACAGGAATACTGGGTTCTGAGCATTTCTAGCCATGCCTTTTTTCATGTTGATTACAAACTCTGGGATTTATTGTCCTGCTTATTTGAAAGGGAATGGGTATATTAACAATGCAAAATGGATGGAATCAAGATTTTAAAATAGTTTTCTTTTTTCTTTTTCTTTTGTGGGGATGAGTGGGCAAAAAAGTTCCAATGTCAACTGAACATTCACCTGTAAATTCTGTTGTATCAAAATATGTATTTGAATTCATTTTAAAAGCTTTTTTACATGTCCATATGATAAAGGATCCCTTCATTTTGTTCCCATTTCCAATGAATACCTCTAGTTAATTTCTCTGGCATCATGCTCCAGGTTTGCTGCTATCTAATGAGGAAGTAGTATTTTATTATCAGAAGATCTCTGCCGTTCTGAAAATGGCAAAACTTTCAGAAATTGCCAAAGTGTTATGGGTAAGAGCATTTCAGTTAAATTCCCATTCTTTTCCATGAGAAACTAAATGTGTGGAGGGATTATAAAGACATAAAATAATAATCATGACAATAAAAGTGGATAAGGTAACTATAATTTCTCATTTATGGTAAGGAAGAGTTTTAATGAATTGAGTCAGCTTTTTTCATTGCTGTTAATTTTTAACAATTATCTGAAACACCTTCCAAGCTCTGATTAAGGATAATTAGTGAAACTCAGAAATACTTACCTATAATACCTGCAAGAAAAATAACCTTGAATTTAAGGTAAATTTCCCTAAAACTTTAGACAGAAAAAAAGGCTATATCCACTTATAGAAATACTGTACACTACCCAGGTTCCCCACCATCCCATGTTGCCATCTGGAGTTGCCCATTCCTGATGAACCCAGTTTAGAGATTCCACCCTCACGATAAAATGGCTGCATAAACTTCACTTGTATATGTACAGTATATCTGCATGCATTTATATGCATGGGCCAGAGACCACCATGCCAAAAAAGATAGAACCAAGCCAAAACTGTAAAATTACTTACTGAACATTAATTGAAATTAAATCTGTCAGATAAGGTATCCTAACATAAATCAATCCCTTCCTTGGCATGTATGCACACAAGCAAACTATTCTGTTGCAGAGAGACTACTTTTGAACGCATATCTACAAGTACATACAGCACATGCACACACTACAAAAATCTGTTTAGCCCAAGTTATTCCTTGTAAACACTTGAGAAGAGATCCCTGGGGCATTGTACTGTCTTTTCCTACAAGAGGGAAGTAGATTGATCCATGCCTTAATGGAAGGAAGGTCTACAGACTCTCACCCTTATGTATGAAGAAGGAAATCAGGAGTAAGATATTCTTCTCAGTCCTACTCAGAGAAGGGATAACCGTGACTCTCTCTGTCCCCAAAGTCTTTTGCTTTTATTATTTGCAACTCCTTAGCCATTCAACTCTCTTTCAACCATCCTGTTTTCAGGCTGTTCTTTTGGAGGAAAATTAACCTCGTAAATACTGTCTGCACTTGTGATGTATTTATAGCAGGTCATGAAAGCACTTTTGTTCACAGCTATTTGTTGGTCATTTTGACCTAGCACCTTTTGTTTTTCACATGGGGAAAGTGAAGAATGTCCCGCTAGGCCCTTGTGAAAGAGAAACAGATCTTCTTAAAGAAGAAAATGTGAAAAGCCACTAATTAGGCTATTTTTGTTTTTGGATTGTAGTCAATGGGTCTCGCATGAATGCTGTCACTCTTTATATTTGTTGCTAAAAAATAATAGTTACTCACCTTGAGTTACAACAAAATGGGGTGAATAAGGAAGGGCACTAGAAGAGGCTGGAGATAATGGAGAAAGATTCCTGTAGCCAGATGTGCCCCATTCCTTCTGCAGCAATAGGTTTGGCAGATGTTGCCCCTACTGATTGGGAATATGCAGGAGAGAGAGAATGTTGTTTTGAGGATAATGTATAAAAAGGGGCTTTGCTCACTGTTTGGGTTTTTGGAAGGATCCGAGGATGATGATTATTGCATTGGTAGAAGTCAATATGTTAAACTGTATAGCATGTATTATTATTTATTAATAATAAAATAATTGTAAAATAATAATTAAATATATTTAAAATATGCTTGCATGTAATCTTTTTTATACCTTTGAGTGAATGTTGACTCTTGGTGATTGCCTGTTTTGGCAAGATTTTCAGAAGTGACTTGCCTCCTTCTTTGTGCCTAGAATAGGACTGGAATTGATAGTCTCCTGGTCTCTAATTCAGTATCTGATCTTTAACCCAGCACCTTTAACCATTATTTTAAGTTGGCTTTCAGATAGATGGATGCATGGATGGATGGAGAGACAGAGAGAAGATAGATAGATAAATAGATAGATAGATATAGATATAGGTATATGTGCCCATATTAAATTCCATTTTAAACTAGGTTCTTTAGCCAAATTGCTAAGTTAATGATTACTTTTTTAATACCATAGCAAGTTCAGATTCCAAGGTTTACTCTCTTCAATCTGCACATCCCATATTATAACAAGCTGGAGAGGGGTGTAATTATCCTGATTTTCAGTTGTACTCTTGGGTGCACATATTCTGTTTTGTATTTTTTAATGAATGAAAATGAGATTGAATGATTACCACTATTGTTATAACTAAGCAGTCATTATCTGTAACACATTGAAATCGTGGGAAGTATTTGGTTATAGTGGAAGCAGAAGTTTTATTGCATGCCCAGTAATACAGATAGCTGGGCTTCTTTGGAAATTATTGGGAAAGAAATTAATATTTGACTCTTGTTCTCAAGAGAATGTTATCCCTTGAAAATGGGGGGTAAAGTTTTCTTCTGGTAAAGATGGGTTGAGAGAACATCTTATTAATGATTAAAACAATGCAGTATAATTTTTAAAAAGAAGACAACAGATGCGGTGGTGGGATTCAAATTTGTTTACTACCGGTTCTGTGGGCATGGCTTGGTGGACGTGGCAGGGGAAGGACACTGTAAAATCTCCAGTCAGAGGTGGTATTTGCCGGTTTTCTGAACTACTCAAAATTTCCACTACCGGTTCTCCGAAACTGGTCAGAACCTGCTGAATACACCTCTGCGACAGCGCCATTTACCTAGCATGAGCTGTACTTGTAAAGTAAAGGGTTACCACTGAGTCAGAACCGACACAATAGATAAAACACAGGCAATGGAGCTTACAGATTTCTTGCCCATATAATTTTCTGTTGATCAGAGAATGAGTAGATAGTGGATATTTGCATATTAGTTTGTATTCATTGAAATCTGTAACAGGATACAACTGCTGCATGGATTTCAATATTGCATTGCTCAGCAAGCCACTTTCTCTACCCAATTTGATTACTACAAGGGATTTTAGATACTGCAAAATGCAGGTATCCTCAAGCAAAACAAATGCTGAGCGATGCTTCCTGATCCCAAAGACTGTTCAATGTTTGAGAATAATTTGTCTTCGCCTCCCAAGACCTGTAGTTATGGAATCAGCAAACAGTTAACTCAGGGGAAATAATAACTGAGCAATGCATGCAATGAATGGCAATATTGAGATACTCATATTTTCTATAACCATATCTGGAAGGAGATTGTATACATGTATGATTATCTTCCATTTAAACAAAAAAATTAGGTTTGGACAGCAAGCTATGTAAAAATGGACGACCATGATTCCCAGGAGGTCAGAACACTTTCCCCACAAACAAAGACTATTCATTCTAGAACTTTTTAGTCCGGATAAAATAAAATTTCTCCTAAACTAAAAAGGATTGCTTAAATGGTTTCTGAAAGATATAGAAAAAAATAATTTTAAGAACAAGGAAAGTTGAGGATTAATATAGCACTGTAAAATTTCTCTCATAATTAGCCAAAGTATAATTTCTGTTTTTTTAAACGTATTATGGTAAATTAAAAAAAACACACATTATCAATTTTGACTTAGTTCACGTAGAACGTTTCAGTATTTCCAAATACGGACCTGTCAGAATGAACTTTTTTACAAGGTCAATAACACCAGGGTTAGTGATTCATGCTAAATTATACTCCAGTTATTAAAAGAGTTAACTTCCTTTTACAACTCTGTGAGGACATCTGTGGGGTGCTCAGATGGGTAATCTGAACTAAGAAAGCCCTATATAAACTGGGGCTTTCCATTCCTGGACCAAATCAGAATCTTCTTCATCAAGACTTTCATCTGCAAGCTTTTCATTGCCATCCCACAGAAAATGAGTTTCACTGGAAAATATGAAATGGAAAATGAAGAAAACTATGACAACTTTATGAAGCGCCTAGGTGCGTGTGTACATTTTTTTCTCTTTCATTAATTAGATGTTTCTTTGGCTAGATAAAGAGAGTTCTTGCCCTGGGCATTTCAAGAGAAAAACATTGTTTTTGTATTAACTTTGTCTAGTTAGTAAAATAGTGTGCAAGCTTTCAGGATTTTAATGGTATCGGGTTTTTTGGGGTGTCGGTATTGGATGAGGGCAAAATGTACATCAGTGCTGTAGAATCCAACAGTGTCTGTAGGATTTTTTCTGACAGTTCAGATTTTTGTAATTCAAAAACTTGCACCATCTTCTTTTTCAGATACATTAGACTGAGTTATGAGAAAGCTTTCATCAGCAGGCAGGAAAGACTGCAGATAGGTATTGTGGCTACTGGTTGGACAGTTCCTTTTTTATACACTTATAATCATGAAATGTAACAAGTTGGCTCTACCAAATCAATACCTTTAGGGACAAACTTCCCATATAAGAAAGGTGACTTTTCATTATTATCTATAAATATGAATTCAAGATAAATGTAAATTCAAAATAAAAAACCCTAACTTAAATAAAACACTAATTAAACAGCAGCACTTTTATGGACCCTTATAAACAATTAACAGATGCAGTGTTGATTAATAACTGATTTTTATTCCCTCTCTGTTAGGTCTTCCTCATGATACAATTGAAAAAGGAAGAAATTTCAAGATCATTACTGAAATAGCACAGAATAATGATGAATTCACTTGGTCTCAGATTTATCCAGGAGGGCATACTTTGACTAATACGTTCGTTATTGGCAAGGAATCAGAAATGGAGACAGTAGGAGGCAAAAAATTCAAGGTAAACAATTGTTTGGCACCATGATCTCCATCTTGCAGATTTGGACGACCCTGTTCCTTGATGTTCCTGGTCCAGATCTTAAGTGTTTATGAACTTACATGAGCAACAATTGTTAGGGTTCCAAATTTGGAATCATGTGTGTTTGAATTCTCTTTTTTTACCCATCCACCCATCGTCATCACTTCAGACCCTATTGACAGAAAGTTATTTCTTGGCCTTGATAAAAATGCTATCTGCAGATCCTTTGGCCAGCAGAAAAATATATCGGTACAACACTGGCAACCCTCACTGCCACTCCATATTTTATCATAAGCACCATGCTAGGAAATGGGGCAGCCTGTACACCTGTAAGGTACTCTTAAGAACAGGGATTAGTGAATTTGGTTGTCCAAAGGCAAGTGGTCCTGGAAACCTGTACCCATGCAATGGAGGGATGGGGTGTCCCTGCAGAAGTGGCCTAAAGATGCCACAATGGTCTCATTCTCATAAATCAGCTGAATGTAGTGATATGCCAATAAATGTATAACAACTGGGTCTGGTGGGTCCTTTATCACTTCCCTGCTAGCCAACAAACTGGTGACGGGCATTGTGGATCAGCTCTGCTCTCAACCAACTTGCAAAATTCCCAGAAAATGAAACAATCAGTTTTTATGTGCCAGTTCCAGCACACTGTGACTGTGACACAAACTTGAATTGTATTAGATTGTAACCATGGCAAATTACCCCAGCTTGTTGCCTACTTAAAGAGGAAAATACTACATATCTATGCTAGAACAGCATAGAAGACTTTAAGTTGCTGTAGAAATAAGTTGGGGTGAGATGAAGGATATCATGAAATCATGTCAGAAAAAAAGAGGTTGCTAGGATATATTTGCGCTATGGAGCAGCTGCAGCTTTGGTGCAACATTTCTGTTTCTTTAACACACTGTTGGATCCCAATTTATTTATACTATACTCAGTGCAGTCTGTATGAAACAAATTGAACTTTGGAGGTCCAGTGCCAGTGATTTTTATGGCTATTATTAAATCCAATCCAGTTTGCATAATTAATTTACATTTGTTCTTTCCAGTAGTGGTCAAAAAGGTCTCCTAAAGCAAGAGTGAAAATAGCATTTGGATTAGGATGCTCATAGGTCTGCCTCAGATATGGATAATTAATGACCTGTATAAAATCCCGGGTTGCAGAAAGTAATGCTACTGGCTCCCTATGTTGGGGACCAGATTGGTGCTTCCCCCACTAATGACAATAAAAAACCAATTACAAGTAGAACTAGAAGGAAGGCAACTTGACTGACCAACTTGTTTCATGATTCCTTATTTAATGTGGCTTATTTCTCGCAGGGGAAACTATAATTTTCAAGATGGTTAATGCATAGTTAGCAGAGATTGCTTTCCACATTTTCCTAGGGACTGCTAAAATCAGTAATAGAAAGCAAGGTTATACTTCTCACACCTTTCTCCAGCATTGGATGAAATCATTGATTTTCTATAGTTTGCTAGGTGGAAAAAAGGATCAATATGATCTTGAGTAAAGAGAAGTGCTCAAATGATAACCAATAAGCTATTACGTGCCTTTTGAAGCCATCCTATCTGAATCTATATCCTTCCTACCTTTTACCCAGTTGCAGAAGTTAGCATTACCTGTAGAACACCATGGAGGAATCTACAAATTTAAATAACTCTAGAAATACAGTGGAAGAACTTAGAAAACACCAGTGACTTGGAAACAACTTCCTGTTATTATATAAAAGCGATAACAGTTGGAATAAATGTAGCAGATATGAAAGTTAAGTAAGTCAAAACAAAGTTAGCAGATGAGTATGATTAAAAAAAAAAAGCTGGGAATAAGTTAGCAGATATCAAACCTACAGGCTGTACATACTACATACTGAAAAAATACTGTATACCAAAAATATGAGAATCGTACATTTAATTTTGAATAGCTCTTTTTTTTTCAAAACGATAGCTTTCCAAGTAGAGAGAATAGGGGCACCTCTGTTCATTTTTCTTCAAGTTCCAGTTCATGTAGCACTGTCTCCTGTAAAAGAGGCAACAATAAAGAGTTAAAAAGTAGTTTCATTTATCACCACCTCACTATTCTGAGATACTTGTAATCTTTTTTTAAAAAAAAAACCCAGGAGGTATGGTTTTGAAGAAGGAATGTGTAGACTGAAATACACAAGTCGATCCTCAGTCATAGAAATTAATGTAGTGAATTTGGGCCAGTCTTTGTTCTTTCAACCCATTTTCATAAGACTATAAAGATTCTTATAAATTCTTGGTCTGGAGTTCCAAGGAACCTTTTTGTGACCAAATATTCTAGGATATAAGTGGTTATAATACAATAATAGAAAAAAAATTGAGGCTCTATATGTAGCTTCAGTACAGATCAGTGGTGGGATTCAAATTTTTTTACTACCAGTTCTGTGAGGGTTACTTGGTGGGCGTGGCATGGCATGGCTTGGTGGGCATGTCAGGGGAAGGATACTTCAAAATCCCCATTCCGTCTCCATCTCACTAACCTGCTTTCCAGCTCTGTTCTCTTGTGTAGGGCAACAAAAGAAAACCCAGCTGATCAGCTGGGACTTGGGAGGCAGAGAATAGATGGGGGCGGATCCAGTCAGAGGTGGTATTTGCCAGTTCTCCGAATTACTCAAAATTTCTGATACCGGTTCTCAAGAACTGGTCAGGACCTGCTGAATACCACCTCTGGTACAGATAATCCTCGACTTACAACTGTTTAGTGACCATTCAAAGTCACAATGGCACCGAAAAAAGTGACTTTTGACTGTTTTTCACAGTTACAACTTTTGCAGCATCCCTATGATCATGTAATCAAAATTCAGAAGCTTAGCAACTGGTTCATATTTCTGACCGTTGTTGTGTCCCACGATCATGTGAATCACCTTTTGCAACCTTCTAACAAGCAAAGTCAATGGGGAAGCCGGATTCACTTAACAATTGGGTTATTAACTTCTCAACTGCTGTGATTTATCTTACAATGGTGGCAAGAAATGTTGTAAAAAAGGACAAAACTCGCTTAACAAATGTCTAACTTGACAACAGAAAGTTTGGTCTCATTTGTGGTTGTAGCAGGTCAAGGACTATCTGTATACTGATTAACTCTTGAGAATAGGCTTGGATAAATATAACAAACAACCAATAAATCTATCAGTAATTTAAAAATCCAGCCTTTCTTAAAACTTCTTAGTTCCAGCAAATGAGAGTAACAAATAGGGTTGACTCTCTCCCTAAAATCAATGAAAAACCTTTAAATGCTTGCTTTAAATTTTATTTGGTTATACTCAGCTAATATAACCCACTCACCCCTTTTATGCTAGAAGAAGCAACCTTCTACCATTCATCTCTGCTTACGTATTAGTGTGTTAGGGTTGTATTTTTGTTTTTGATACATGAACATGGTTGCTAAAATAAGACTCCAGCAACTGCCTGAACACGTGCTAAGTGCTTACTAGGTTATTTCTAGCTATTTTTTTGTAGAGTTGTTCTCAGGTATACTTTGCAATCAAAACTATTTTCAGTCCCAGGGAGGATTCCTCCTGCCCAAGAAGATTTCCATCTAAATGCTATTGAATGAACTTCAGTCAACCAGATAACTAACGCATGCCAATCTGTTTCAGGCAATAGTTAGAAAAGAAAATGGCAAATTGATTGCTGACTTCCCAAACTACCATTATACTGCAGAAATCGCTGGGGATAAACTTATTGAGGTAAATCTTGAAAAATAACTCTTAGAAGTTGGAACATATGATGTCAAAAAGACTGACAGAAATATATTAACATGAAAACTAAGTCAATATTAATGTCTCTGGAAGGAGCAAGAGTAAAAGGATTGTACAGCATTGCTGATTCCAAGATAAAAAAAGTCCTATAGACAATTGGCTCAATATATCTGCAGTGGGATTGCGCTGGCTCAGCAGTTAAAAGACACTGAAACATGGCAGTCCAGGTTCGAGACCCAAATGCTGCATGACAGAGTGAACTCCTGTTACGTGCCCCAAGTTCCACCCACCTAGCAGTTTGAAAAGATACAAATGCCAGTAGATAAATAGGTACCACTTTGGTGGGAAGGTAACAGCGTTCCGTGAGCCTCGGTGTATTAGTCATGCTGGCCACATGACCACGGAAATGTCTTTAGACAATGTTGGTTCCTTTGGCTAAGAAATAGAGTTGAGCACCGCCCCCTAGAATTTGACATGACTGGACAAGGGAAACCATTACTTTTCTTTATAGTTGCAGTAAATGGATCAGTAAATCAAAGAATAAGGAGAGAGTAAAGGAGGACTAAAGTCCATGCTTTGTAGGCACATTCTTTTAAAAATGTGATTGTGATAGTCTCCTTCCATGTACTTAGTGTAGCCAAAGTAGTCTGTCACCTGCTGAAAATAAAAATATAAAAATGCAACATGTGAATAAAATATAAAAAAAATATTTAAAATGTTTGCTATGAACAGAGATAAAAACAGCTGACTTATCAAGAGTTTCTTAAATTTTCTTAAGAAGCTTTATCAAGTCTTGACCTGGATTTACACAAATCCTCTTTTTTTATAATCAGACATTCTAGGAAATAAGGAGACCTGTATGAATTAAGGTGCAGCAATGGAGAAACCGGCGTTCTAAAATGCCTTGATGAATTTGATTCATTTGCTCAGCCATAAAGATCTAATGCAGAATTTCTAAGTCATTAAGAGTTTCAAAAAAAGAAAGCTTTCAGCTGTATACATGTCAGGATGAAAACATGGTACTAGCTATAGATTTATGTATGAAAATGTATATGGTCACCCAAATCATTCTCAGTGACTCAGGATAGCTTAAATATATGTAGTAGATATATAGATATTCCTCTATAGATTCAACAAAAAGTATTTTTATTTGTTTAATAAATTTAATTTATTAATTCTTTTAAGGTTTCTACAGTTGCTGATATAACCTTCAAGAGAATCAGTAAGAAGCTGTCATAAGAGATTACTCGGAGAAGAAATAATCCAGTCCTTAGCCATATTGGAAACAAACAAAGTTACAGTATATAAAGTGATAAACCTTTCTTTAAGTCTGTATTTGCTTTGCAAACAAATAAAATAAATCTTTTACTTCCCATATGTAACTGCTCTATTTTTCCTCTATATATCATCTTGGTGGACTCTTGAATTATTATCTAACTATTCCTAATGAAGAGCAAGATTTCAGGCATTACTATGTGGAAACCTACTATAACACACGTGATAAAGAGTGAATGAACACTTTTCTTTTTGCCATCATTTTGTGGCTGTTTTCCACCATGCGCTATAGCAAAACCAAGCAAATTACATGTTGGCTTAGTACATTCTGTACTTCCAGCCACAATAGTTCATGAAACTTGTTTTGGAGCATAGTGTGATGTGTGATAGCTTTTACAAACCATCTAATACATACGATTATAAACAAATTAGTACAAAAAATTATTTATAGCAATGTGAGCTTGGTCTATCTATATATATAAAACTTAAGAAGAATGACTTGTGGTCATTTTTAAAAAAGTGGTTATTGTACATGTAGTGTTTCAATTAATCATATAACTTATAAGAAAGCCTTCCGTATTGCTACCTATAGGACACTGACATATTGAATCATAACAGCTGGTTTTACAAATCTTACATTTTAAAAACTGTATTTCATTTGCCATATCTAGGTGCTAGCTTGCATTATTCTAATTTCAAAATAGTATCTCAATTGTTCCATGTGTTCCAGCTAGCTTGGGTCTCATAATGTTTTTTGTGCGTTGTTTTGTGCATGACAAAGAACAGTGAACATGGTAAAGTAGTTTTCTCTTCATAATGAAAATGAATACATGGTCATTGGTGACCATTTGCAAAAAAGTGAATATTGTGATGAGAAGCTGTGATCCTACATAGGGATCACCCACAAAATTATTAACAGGTCATATTTTTAAAATTTGTCTTCTATATTCCCACTTTAGTAATCCCAATTTTGTTGTTTTCCATTCGTTCAGACTGTGTATAACAAACAAAAATTTTCTAACATTTCATCATCTAAAAGTTTATCCACTGAATTCTATATCCTTCTAAAATATTAGTTACTATTATTTTAGTCTATGTTCAAAATAACTTTTAAGATTAGAAAAAGTTATAGCTGGCTTAGCCATTTTAACTCTTTTCTGTGTGGTCTTTTAGTTTTCTCTAGTGTCCATTTGTAAGTTCCTAATATGGGTTTAATTCTGCTTCAGTTGTTTCCCATTATTAGGTTAGTTATATACTCGCTTTTCAAACTTTATAGCAAAGATAATCAATATGACAAATCTCTTAATCTGTTTAAAACTTTCTTAAATCAAAATGCTTTTTTCTTTTTGCCAATTGTATATTGGTTTAAATTCTTAAGTATTTAACATTTCTGAAATCCAAAGAAGGTAAAACCTGCCAGGTATCACATTAAGCTTGCTGTTTTGATGGCCTTTAATATCCATAAAGTGGTTAAATTAAACATTTCCAAATTTGATTAAAAATGAGTTTCGCTGGTTTAATGTTGTTATTAAAGGCTCTGCAGTTGCTGTGAGCTAAGATGTCATCTTCGTTGGCTCCTGGTGCTCAGACCCATGGGATACCACTGTTGTATGCTTTCCTCTTAGCTGCCATTCACAGCACTCATGGGTGATCTCCCATCTTTCTTTCTCTGGAGAAATACAAAGGATCAGTCCGCTTGCCGATCCTTCCTTCTTCACAGTGATTGTTGCCACCACTTGTTCGTGGAGACCTCTTCAGTCTGTCATGACTCACCCTGGAAACTGAATATGATTTGACTTCTTGAAATTAAAAACGCATACCACAAAGCACAAATAACTAGCATCTTGTTACTCAGAGGAATCAGCCAGTGGTTTTCTGCTATCCTTTTGCATTTTCAGAAGACAAGCCAAGGCACAGTCCAACACCGCCCTCTCCGTGATAGGAAAGCTATGTGTTGAAACTCAGTCTTACACTGTGTCACTTAGCAACCAAGCCTGGGCATGTGTTCCAACTAGTAGCTCAAAACGTGCCAATCCTTCAAACTCCTGCATTCCTATGTAGATGCTGCCACATTTCCATCTGAAACTAGGGCTTTTCGCTGTCATTCCACAAAGCTGCATGGAATGATTTGCTCTATTGCACCTTTATACGACTACCAGTTTCTCCCCCCCAAAGCCCCACTTGTCCTCCCTTGAAGATGGTACTCCAACTCAGACAAGAAGTAAGTACTTTGTTTCTGACTGTCTAGACAGTGCACCAAAAAGGAAGCTTCCCAGCTAGCACAAAACAAACACCCTCCTATCACCCTCCCAATCAACTATAACAAAGAAACTCACCATCAGTCTGGAGAAAAACCGCACCACGTCTAATTCTATATTCTGAATACAGGACAATTCCCTTTGTTTTCAGTTTTGAATACACTTGTGCTGATATCTTCTGTGGCTGCTTAGCGCAAATCAAATCTGAAGTTATATTTAATTCCCTTTTATAGTTGTTTCTTGACATTGACAAGCAGTTGAGGTTAAAAATATTATTTAAATGTTTTCAGTGTTGGGAGAGGAAGATTGTTTGCTTACATGGTGAGCAGTCATAATTTTAATGCAAAAAGAAAAGTTTACCTTCCCTTGTAGAAAAAAAAAATCAACGGCTTTCAAGAAATGTAAAGAAGATAGAAATTTCTGCCCCAATTAAATGTTTTGAACACTAACTATGGGCCTATGTTTGTGTGGGTTTTCAGAGAAAACTGAATTTTAGCACATAAGTCTCCAACATGATCCAACTCGAGTAATACATTAGTTTAAGTATGTGTCTGATCCTCTTAAGAAATTCCACTTTTTATATTTGAATATATGAATGCAGAATTTATAAATATGCTATCAAATGTGTTGATTGGTATATGTTACACAGGCATCAGGGCATGTGAGGCATCTGTTTGCTAATTACCCCTGATTAGGATGGTGCTAGCCAAAAAGCTACCCTTCTCATGACTAAGAAATTGCTAAGTCCCTACTAGAGGTTGATGAAAGTTCAGTGTGCTTTGTCAGATGTTCTCTCACACCTTTCATAGGTAAATAAAATTAACATTAAAATAAAATAAATAAATTCTGGCCCTATCAGCTTCTAATGATTAATATGTTTTATATACTAGAAAAATCTAGTTTGGTCATCATATTTATCAATTATTTATTAATAGATAATAGTTGAACAGTGCATTTTATGGTTTAGTGTGATGTGTAAATCCTGTCACATTCTTTCTCTAGTAGAAACATATACACAATCCTAGGCTCTTTTCAAATATGAAATACTATGATGTTAGTTCAGAGAATTTATCCAGGTTCACTGTTTGAATTAACTCCTTGATTGATCACCATATTGCCTCCAATCTAATACCCAAGATGTAAGTATGTAGAGACTTCAGCATTAATCTGGTGATGAGGACCCAAATATTATTTGGGTGGGGGTCAGAGTACAAATTGGTAATTTGACCTTCTCCCTACCCTGGTGGTAGATGTAATTATGCTACATCATAGCCAGAAACAATTCATAGACTCTGAGGTTCATCCGGTCCGTAACTTATTATGGGGTGTTACATCAATCTAGAGATTTAATTGAAAAGGTGGCTAGGGAAACAATCCAAGCGCTGGAATCAGGGTCCCATGTAAGATTCCTGTTGTTATTACATTTTCAATAAGCTATCCTCTGGCAATAGACTGCTTTATACTCTATGCTTCTTTCATGTACTAAAATTGTAATGTCACTTCACATTTTCTCCATATCTTCATTTCTTTTGCTAACATAAAGCATTGCTTTAATTTCCCCTCAGAAAATAACTATTACAGAAAAAAGAAAGAACATAACTGGTTGTGTTCCAAATAATCTCTTGGCAACTCTTCTTTCTGGGAAGCTTAATGCTTGAGATGAAATTCAGGAAATGTATTCCTGCCATCTTCTTGAATTATCTTTTCTAGCTTCTGTGTTTCTTCAAACGCCATGAACCAAATGTTATAGAACAATTCTTTGTTGTAAAAAATGATATCAGTTTAGGACCAAAGGCAGAATTTTTGAGACAAAAAAGCATGAATCCGATATGATAGGGTTACATCTCCCTGCTTTTTTCCCCCAAATCTTTTAAATGAATTGATAATAACATTGATATCAAGTGTCTATTGGAATAATATCACATATCTGGAAGCACTTTTATCATCATTTCATCATCATTTCAATATTATCAGTTGATTATAATTATAATTTCTAGTTACCTTTTCCACATGTTTTTTCACTAATGCCTAACCAAACTGTAAAAAGGCTTCATTTGACAATTGTCCTTTTGCCTTCTTACATTTCTGTCTGCCATAGTTGAATTTACAGCTAGATCTTGGGAAAAGGAAAGCTCTTTTTAATTTGCTTCCATTGCCCCTCAATCTCTCTCTTCTTTGTCTCTTACCAATCTCCATATGCGTGAGGACCTATCAGTTTTAGTTTTTGAAAAAGAAGAATGCCACATAAGGGAACATAAATTTCCTCTGAAGTGCTTAGATCAGGGGTGTCAAACTCAATTTCATTGGGGGCTGCATCAGGGTTGTTTGACCTTGGGATGGGGTGGATGGGGTGGCGTGGCCAGTTTGACACCACAAGGTCACCTATGGTGGCCAAATGCTAAGGCATTATTTGCCTTAGACCCTCCCTCCCTCTCATTATAATCTTCCTTCCTTCCCTCCTTCCTTCTTTTTCCTTCCCTCTTCATTCTCCTTTCTTCTTACTTCCCCTATTTCCGTATTTTTTCTTCCTTGCTCACTTCCCACCTTTCCTTCTTTTTCTTTCTTTCCTCTTTCCCTTTCTCCTTTCCTGTCCCTTCTTGCATGCTGAAATGCAAAAGGGGAAACATTTTTTTTGCTTTGTTTTGCTTTTAGTTTCTTTTGCTGGCCCTCTGCCAGCAAAATGGAGCTTGAGGGGGCGTGCTTGCCCCCCCCCCCAGGGTCTCATTTTTGGCCATGATGGCCTCCATCTCTCTGCCAGTGAAAATGGAACTTGGGCCCTGTTTCCACTGGCAGAGGGCTGCAGGAGGCTGTCGCATCCAAAAACAGGGCCCAGGAGGGCCACAGAGGCTCTGCGGGCCAGTTCTTTGCTGTTTCCAAGGCACACTGCGGGCCAGACCTAAGCACCTTGCGGGCCGAATCTAGCCCACGAGCCTTGAGTTTGACACCCATGCCTTAGATAGAACAAAGTACAGACACTGCATGTCTGGATTGGCCAGAAACTAAGTCTTCAGTGTTGCTACCAATTGGCTCCAGAAAACCTCACTAGGAACTTCTTTAGATAGGACGTAATTTTCGATAAAAATTTTCATAGCTGTCAATTTAGCAATTGTTCCTTTTGTCTCCTGAAAATAGGAACACCATGTAAGCAAAGCTTCCTGGCTCTACAGGATTCAGGAAAGAATACCCATTTCTCTCTCCACTCCCTGCTCATTCATATTCAGGAACTAGTTTTTTATACTAATGAGCTGTTCATTGATATAATGTACAACTGATAGCAACAAGTGTACTCAGGCATCATGAATAGGTGCTAACTTCAGTAAGCTAATAAAAAGAACCTGTGTTTGATAATAGTTGCTTTTGAGGAGAAACTCTGAACTGCAAATATAACATGAGAGAAGGCTTTGCGTTCTATTTAAAAGTGCTCCGTTTCAGTGCTGAGATTCCTTTGTTCTCATCAGCTAGAAGTGGAATTTAATTCCTTATTTGCACAATTGAGAACTGCTTCCAGGAAACTAAATTGGAAAGCAACTCAATTATTTTTAATTATAAGTGACTTGGTGAAGTCTTGAATGTCTATTTGCAAAGTGGAGTTAATCAGATGCTAAAACAGGTCAAGAGGTGGCTTTCCTAGGATACATATGTTGTATAGTGTGCACCTTTGCAATGGCAAGCTTGCACATATTCAGCAACATCAAAAGAAAGCCTGCTTCTTCAATAAATTAGTAGGTTCAAAGGCCTTCTCTTCTACTGTGTTGTATATTTTCTAGAGCAGCACTGGCCCGAGATCCGTATGTCTTTGAAAACCTGACTGTTCTGCCAGGCCTAGTAAGTTCAGTCTTTCATTTGTATTTGGCATATTGTATGTGTTTCTTCCTGAAGTGGATGGTCTTATTATTTATTACTTTTTACAGGGCAAACCACTAGAGTCATTGGATAGCTTCTAGATTAATTGAATGTTTGCCTCCTACCACTATGAAGCTTATTACAGGTATGGAAGGAACTGGAGACATTTGATTAAAGGGTGTAGTACAGCCTAGGAAGATTATGAGCACCCAAAAGGAGACAAGACCATTAACGTTTTGTGCTGTTTATTCAATAAACTTTTTAAAGACAGAAACAGAAAATTTCAATACACAAAAACATCTTTACAGGATGTCATGAAATAATCAGGCCAAATTCTATAAGCTTGAGCTTCTCCAGTGGTTTTTACACAATTAAGTGACTACTGTCTGCTTAAATGTTGTAGCTAAAAAGTTGTATATAAATACATAAAAGGTAACGTACAAGTCCAGCTACAATTTTTGACAAAGATGTTTCTAACACGAAAAAAAAAATCCATACAAAAACATTTCCAACTTTGTCTTGCTACATATGTTATCATCAAAAGCGGGAAAGCCCAGTCACTAGACTTTTCAATAAAAGGAAACGTTCTTCCCCTACATTAAAAGCAGCATTCCCTTCTTCATTTAAACATTCTTCACTTTCTCTCTGAAAATCGTAACTTAAAGCAAAATGAACAATTAACATTTTACCACTGCATTCTCAACAACACAAACTCTATATGTTCGATAGAATAAAAGCATATTGCACATAGTTATTGCAATCCTGAGAAACATTCCATAAAAATACTGTCATTTAGTGACAATAGCTCCACATCAAGTGGCAAATTCACACAGTAGTAGACACCTTCAACATATTTTGAAATTGGAGCCACACAAGTCTAGTACAAAACTTAATCATATAAAATTGTTTAAGGCCATGATTCTAAAGTACGTTTATATAGAAATATTGGAGCACTGGGGCAAGGCAAAACCTGGCAAAGTGTTGTCAAATCTATATTTTTAGAAGAGAATCAGTGGTGGGGGCACGGTACTGTAGCCCACCCATTTCCATCAATTATTTTCTGCTAATGTTAATCTCTCCCCTCTTTTCAAAACTTACAGTACTTCCTAGTTCTGGAGTCCAGCTAGAAAGAACCAAGTCAAGGTGCTAGAGAAGCATTTGTAGATAGAGATTAGCTTTCTTATCATGGTGGTTCATGCCTTGCTTTAAATGCTAATATTCAAAGTGAATTGTTATTTACTTTGTCATGTTGATTTATGTATTGTCTTGAAAATAGCTTGCATGGCAATCTATCTCAATAGTCATTTATAGTATTATTCCAGTTAGTAATTTTTTAGGAATGCAAGTTTTCAGTTGTTTGATCACCTTCTATTAACCTTGCATTCTTTATTCTTGAACCTTTTAAGAGTTCTTTCCTCTTTTAAGAGTCCTTCTATGTTTTTGTCTACTTTTCTAAATTCCTAACATCCTACAATAAAAGGCAGCAGTTCCCTCAAAAATCAAGGGATTTAACTATTTTTCTTTACAGTGGACTGCTTCAAGTAAACATTAATCCCTGATATAACTTGTAAACCGTATTTTCTCAACAAATGACTGTTTGTGATATAAGGCAGCAGCATCTCAAATATCTAGAGGTACTTTAAAAAGGCAATTAAAAATACTATACATATGAAACTCAAGTGGCGCTTAACCTACTAAATGTATTCAGAAAGTTCAAAGTGTTTCTCTCCCTATTTTCATGTTTAATATATTGCTGTGCGAATCTTCCAATAAGCAACAAGAAGGTTTCTTCATAAAGTATTCTGCCAGAGAGAGATTGAGAGAGATCAAGGTGAGTGCAACAAACACTGGCCTTTTGATCATCAATAGAAGGTTCCAGGCCTAAAAACTACAATCATCCACCTGCAAAACTCATCAGGGAAGCAACTATACACATGTGCCACAGGGAAGTTACCTTACAGCAAAAATTTCTCTTATAGAAGTAGCTTTTCCAGGTCTTCCTCCCTCAAAATGAAGCCTGGCAAATCAGTGAGGTATATTTTTTAAAAAATTTTTTTCTTAAAGTCTTGCTTCCTTACAAAGCACACATACTGAGAAATCAAAATTCATTTGTGAGTTGGATCCGTTTTTTGTTCAGCCATTTCGTCATAGAGATCCTGCTGATAGTTACATGGGCGATCTGGTTTATGTGCTCCTATGTTTTCCTGGCAAAATATCCTGCCTCTCTCTGGCTACCTTTTTCCGTAGGTGCTCAACCATCAAAACAGCCTGCTGTGTATGAGTGATGCCTGCTGAAGTAGCTGCTGCCATAGACCAATGAGAGGCAATGTCTGGATTCTGTTGAAATGGCTACCTGCATCGCGATTGGCCCTTGGAGAGACATGGTCTGCAAAACAGGTTGGAAATTCTCCTGCAGGGCAGAGTAAGTACTCAGCATACTATTCCCTGAACTGAGACCACTGGATCGAGGAGCTTGCAGGGAGTCCCGATAAGCGGAGCACAGGTCCTGTATCGGAGAACAGAACTGTGACAGGACAGCTGAGGACTGGGGCAGGGGGTGGTACTGTGGCTGTTGGAAGAGAACGTGAGTTGGCGTCTGGAGGTTTAGGCTTTCCATAATTTGCTGCTGCTGCTGTTGCAACAGGCTTAGGGAATCCTTGTCCTGTGTGTCTTCGCTGGGGTCCTTACTGTGAACTTTGCTAGGAGAAAATAAATAAAAAACACAATCAAACCATGTTTGGAAAAGAAATGTGAAACTAATTAACATATGCTGTGCTAAGAAACAAGTATCAACTAGCACTGATGATGTTACCTAGCTTGGGTAATCAAATCTCAGCAAAAAAAAAAAAACCCAAACAAGCTCAGAGAGCACCAAAGACCCTTTTTGTCACTTCTGAGCTACAAATATTCTCCTTTATTGGCAAGTATCATTTATCAGATTTAACTCAGGGACAATATTTATAGCTACATTTGTTAACAACTTTGGACAAAAGTATTTCCAGCTTCCCAGATACCCTATAGGGCAATAGAACTGGTTAAATCTTTTAACATGTACAATTAGTTTCTACATATATGTTATCCGTAAATCAATTTTATATACAGATGCTAAGAGATTAATAAACTACAAAGTTAGAAATTTCTGTATTACCTAGACAATGGGAAAGTGTCTTAACTTCTATACCTAGTGTGTCAGTGGACCTTAAACTATGACTTATACAACAAAAATATAATTGGACTCCATTACATTTGTATCGAAAACTGTCCAGGAGAGCATTATGTTGGAAATAAAAACACATCTTTTTCCATTGCCCTATACTTACCATACTACATTTTGTGAGAAAATAGTGGTGTACTTATAAATCTGACTGTACAACAAACAGCTAATATTTTCAGAGATTAGTATTCTCTTGAATTACATATCTAGTACACAGAATCTGACAAATGGACAACATGAATGAACTCTCTGTGCTATATCACAACTAAAAGATCGACATTACATCATTGGAAAGATGCCTTCATTTATTCAATAGATTCAAAACACAATTACACTTGCTACCTATGAGGGGATTGCTTATAGACGTAGACTTTGCAAGGATAAATACAATGAAATATAGGACTCATTCAGCAAAGTACATTAGATTTAAAAAAAAAATGATTGTAATATAATATTACATATAATATAAATATTAGATTATATAAAATTGTAACTGTTGTTACAAGTTACAGTTTATATTTTTTTTATTTACATATTTTTAAGTGTGTTACATATTTTTCATAATGTGTTTATCTTTTGCTTTGACCTTTTGGGGTCTTTTTGGTTATAATTTTAAATGCAATTTTCTTTTTTAAAAAAATAAGAAACTTGGTTGCTGAATAAACAAACTTCCCCATAATAACCCATATGCTGCTGGAGAAAAATTAAAATTCCTGAATATTTTGTGTTTTCAGTAATTTTATAGCTAAATACCATTTACATTCTCTTATTTCAAGTTCAGGAAAGAGAAACTGATGAATTAGAGTTACCTTGTGTTAAGAATTTATTTTAAAAGTTGCCCATCAATTTGCTGATGTGACAAATATCTATGCAGGAATGTATTATATTAACACATAATATCACCTACTATATTAACACACTGCAAAGGCTTAGGACAATGGGAGCAGGAACTACATCATTCAAGAGGAAGTGTCACTCAGTAAAATCTTGGATCAGGGCAACAACAGTGCCCCTATCTATAGTCCAACATTTTATTTCTGAATGCAAGCATACAGTAAGTCCCTGAAGATTAATTATCCTTTTAACTAATTTGCACCTATTTTCCTGGGCTAATGCAACTCCCCTTTGAGACCAGAAAAAGCTATAATTTCTTTGTGGGAGCAGCCAATGGACAAGGAACCCACTCCTGCCTACTTTAGATCCAAACACGGCAATTGTCTGCTCCATAACACTGTACTGGCAGCTCAGGAGAATGGTCCACTTCACTCTGAAACTTACCCAAGCATGAGTTCAATGCAAGGAACAAGATGTTCCCAGGAATAACATGTCAGCAGTTGAAGCTGTGTGGTCCATGGGGGAGACATCTCAAGGTAGACGCGGGAGGCACCCACACAAGCAGCAGCAACCAGAGAAGGCCGAAAAGAGAGAAAAACATGATCTGGGAGGGGGAAGAACAGGGGAAAGGGAAGAAACAAACATATAAGACTGCTGTTTAAAAATGAATTATCTTTGGGACAAAACTGATTAATACTGATGTGTCATGGTTGTTTGCAAGGAACATCATGAAATGTCTTGGTGTGCTAGATAATATCTCATGGTATGAAAAATGCTCTTAAATAGGCTTCCTTTAATTTACTGCTTCATTTAGACCTCTAACACTGCAAACATGAGCATGCTTACTTAAAAATTAAATCAAATTCCAATGCTGTCCAAACAGTGAGGCTTCTGGAATGCCCTGCAAAGCTAGGACTGCTCCAGAAATGTGTGATATTTTGAAAAAAAAACCACCCCCACTCTCTTGGCTGAATGGAGGAAAGTTAAAAATGAGAAGGTCTGTCTGAGCTTCTCCCTGAATTCCAATGTTCAGACTGCTGAAAATTTTAAAATTTGCTTTTACGGAGGGTGAGGAAAAGAGTTGACAGCGTCTCAGTTTCCTTTGCAATATTGGAAAATGTTGGAATTACCAATAACATGTTAAATTTATATGCTGCCCAATGCCTAGCAATTCTGCCCCCTCATTTCACACGACATTGACAATCATGTGATGTGGGTAGCTGCACAGGAGAGTGAATAGCTGACTTAGTGAGTTGGGTCCTTTGAATACTACCAACAAAATTCATCGTCAAGGAAACATGCAACTAATCACTCTGCTGATACTTTATAACAGGTAAATCACTATTTGGCGCTTTACATTGTTTAATAGCATAGGAAGAACTGATAAAATGTGCTTTTTAACTACCTTCAGTCTTGCATTACCTCTAAGTTGAAAAAAACCCAAGGAATCAAAATTCGCCAAAGTTGTGATCATAGAGCTGAATCATGGATTGATGAGTTTTTCTAAAAAGGTTAGAGGCATAACACTGCCTCCTAGTGGCTTTTTCTTCCCATTCTCACACTCCTATTTAAAAATGTGCTTAAATGATTGGCCTCTTCAGGGTTTTCCAAAGTCAACACTGATCCAGAAAACTCGACGAGACTATCTGAATGGTTGTCCTTATTGTACCCTATGACGATTATTAAGTGTTGTACCTTATGATTCTTGACTCTTTGACGAATGTATCTTTTCTTTTGTGTATACTGAGAGTATTTGCACCAAGACAAATTCCTTGTGTGTCCAATCACACTTGGCCAATAAAGTATTCTATTCTATTCTATTCTATTCATATAATATGGGATCAATGAACTGTCTGAAATTTCATGAAGGGGTTGATGGGTTGAACAGCTTGGGGAACCCCTGCATTAATCCCTTCTGGTAACATTACACTTTCTTTTAGTCCTCAAGGCGACTAGGAGACTTCCTACACCTCAAATGCTCCTAACCAGGACCCGATTATTACCTTGCAGTGAAGCTTCTAGGAACAAGTGAGAATATTTCTCCATGATGGCTTTGAACTTAGTGACAGATGTGATGGGCCAGCCTTTGTGGAGGTCACCCGCACTGACAGAGGCGAAGAGGTAATAGTCAATGTAGTGTGCCGGGGTTGGCAGACACAGATTCCAATTGAAGCTCTCCAGGAGCAACAGTTCCATCTTCAGTAGGTCTTTTTTTGTAAGCATTAGATTAAGGCTGCACATGTAAGCAAAGTTGTTCAGCAGTTCTAGTTTTGGCACCTTATCCTCCTTCTCTTCAAATTTGCCTAAGGAAAGATGAACACAGGAGATTGATTCAAGGCCCATATCCATCTTATACCATCATACTATATGTTTAAGCCATCTGTAGATTCATTAGTCCTCATGGATACAAGAGGCCGATCATTTTTTTTTCTGCTAGAAAACAAACCACAGTTCCATCATGTCTGAATTTGTGGATATAAGATGGATCTAAGACCACGTTCTACCTTTTCTCTTTAGACAAATCCCAGTTTCAAATTCAAGCATTGTGGATAATTGAAACACGAAAGGGAAGGATTTTTTTTTTGCAGCATGATTTTTTTTATGCTAAACACAACCAATATAAAGGCTTAATGATGTGGCATTCTTTCTTAATTGTGCAGGAATTTGGAAATATTTACTCTAAAATATTGCAACATTAATAGCTACTGAATAAATTTAGCCTTTCTTTGAAACATTGAAGTTAAAAATAAATGCACTGTAAGATTTGCCTGATAATTTCCAAACTTTGCAATGTATAAAAATCAAAGCAATCAAGCTTAAAAATACGGGGTGGAGAGAGAAAAAATAGTAAAGCATCTGCATCCATCCTCAAAAGAGCTCTGGGGGAAAAAAGGGGGGTGGTGACGGTAAAAACCTTGTTGCTAGGTGAGAAATTTGTTAAGTTTTGCCCCATTTTACGACTTTTGTTGCCACCTTTGTTAAGTGAATGACTGCAGTGGTTAAATTAGTAACACAGTTGTTAAGTGAATTTGATTTCTCTATTAACTGCTTGTCAGAAGGTTGCAAAAGGGAATCACAAGACTCTAGGACACTGCAACTGTCATAAATGTGAATCAGCTGTCAATCATTTGAATATAAATCATGTGGCCATGGGGATGCTACAGTGGTCATAAATGAGAAAAATGGTCACAAGTCACTTTTTTCAGTGCTGTTGTAACTTCAGTTGCTAAATGAACTGTTGTAAGTTGAGCACTACCTGTATTAGAACTGCTCTGCAAATAATCACTAGATGGGAACAAAGATTTAGCATTTTTGGACCTCTTTGCTATTATCTAATAGATGCACAGATACTTGGAGACCAGATCTGGCAACTCTAGATAATTGGCCATGGCTTCTAATCTTCCAGTTGTTCCTTTTTGTTGTAGAGTCCCCCAAAAGCACGTCATCCAGGTTTCAGAATTATCTAATGAGCTAATAATAATACAGATGAAAATATCCCATTTCCATATTCAGAACGGTAGGCGACAGCCAAAGAGTTTTGTCTTAAAGTCCAGAGTACACCACAGCTTGTACATTCCCGACAAGCCAGAATTCTGGTTTCTCAAGAAATGAATCAGAGTCTCACTAGAGGATTACTGATACTATAGAAGTATGAATGTCAAAAACTCTGGTCCTGTTCTATATTAATAAAAAATTAGAAAAGTGTTTTTTCCTTCTTCTTCCTTAAGTTTCACGCATTTGCAATCAGCATTTTTCTAGTTTGTGGGGGGTCAAAATTAACATGTAAAAAAATGTTCTATGGGAGCAGAGAACAAAGGGCGGACAATGAATACTAGAAGACACACTGATCCCTTCGCTTGTGTTTGTTGTTTTATTAGCTGTTGCTTATCTCCACCTTTTCAGATTGGTCTTTTGAAATCTAACTGCACCAATAACTATAGGCAACACTCTCCCCTTAAAAAAGCCTGCTCAAAATAGTTTTGTGTGCATTTAATTTGTTTAGGACCATGACAGCTTTCCAACAAGGAATTAACAACCTGAAAAAAAATCTGTTACAACCTTGAAATATGTTTGCTTAGACAATCTGTTAAAATGTCTGCACTACCTCTAAAGACTTATAAGGATGCGTTACAGAGTTAGACAGGCCATGGGGACGCAGGTGGTAGCTGAACTACAATTCACAGGAGCACCAGACAGGATGGTCAATGGTTAACAAGTCTGGGAGATTTTTAGCCACAAATACAAGGGTAGCTTAACTTCTACTTTAGGTCTTCCAGTATCATAGCAATATAGTGGGAAAAACAGCTTTCATGTCATTACAAGACTATCTAAAGGCCACCACACCGAATACATAACATTCTTTAGTGTAGTTCTGGTTGTTCTGGACTGTACAGGTAGTCCTTGACTTATGACTACAATTGAGCCCCAAATTTCTATCGCTAAGCAAGACAGCTGAGTTTTGCCCCATTTTACCTCTCGTGCAACAGTTATGTGAATCACTGCACTTGTTAGTAACAAGGCTATTAAATGAATCTGGTTCCCCTTTGACTTTGCATGTTAGAAGATTTGCAAAATGTGATCGATCACATGACCCCAGGAAACTACAACCGTCATAAATACATGCCATTTGCCAAGCACCCCTACTCTGATCATGGGAATGCTGCAATGGTTATAGTATGAACACTGGTCTTAAGGACTACCTGTAATTTGAACAATCATTCTGTGCCACAAGAAACTGAAGACATCACTAAAAAAATCCAAGCCAAAGATTACTGAAATACCGTCTTAAAAGCAAGCATCTCTTGATGCATTATACTGCACGATTTATAGTGGCTTTCTCCGTGCATTTACTTGAGAAAGACCCCACCCAAATCTTACTGCATGATTTCTCTACCATTAGGTAAGGTGACTTACTTGCAAGGAGAAGACATGCAATTGAGACAACATATAACTGCTTCACAGTAACATCATAGCGATCCATAAAAATGTCCAGCAAGTAAACAGCAAGGTGCCGAGCCATGGGACAAAGTTGGCAATGGCTGCTGAGGACAGTAAGGAGGTGAGCAAAATAGCGCCGTCTTTCGATTTGCGGAGAATGGGCCTTGTAGACAGGCAGTTTCAGCTCCTATGGCAACACAAACAAGGAGGCGGGGAAGAAAAGGGGAATATCCATTTCAGTAAAGAGAACATCCAGATTAACATTGCACCACCTGTTCTGGCAAGTTGATAACAATGACAGGAATACAAAATAGTCCCACCCACCCTTCGGTCCAGATAATTAGGAATTGAAAAACAATTAAATTTATAACAAATTGTCCATATTCTAAGAAATAAGAAACTTGTGTATGGAGAGAGATCTTTTTAAAAAACCCAAACCCAACAACTGTTACGTTGTATATTATGCTAAATACTTAAAGTCACATTTTTGACGAAGAAGCATTATTTACAAAATAGCATGTTAACGGTGGCATTTGATAATCCTGACTCTGGACTAGTTTTTTTTTCCAGCTGAGGTTCTACGAGAGATCATGATAGATAAAACAAACAAACAAACATTGTTTTTCAAACTATAGCTGATAAAGGTGGGGATTTTCAAATAATACTACTTGGTGGTGGGCCTGCTCCTTTCCTGTTATTGTAAAGGTCATAAAAGTGGTAGAAATTACTTGATTGTGAGGTTTTTATATTTTAAGGCAGGCGTTCTCCTAAGACCTGAAAATTATGGTTCCTCCAATGGTTCCCCCAACATTAAAAAAAAAACATGAGAAAGACTGCTACCAACTAAGGAGATCGTCCTGACCTTGTTACTATAAAATCTTCACAAAAGAATACTCTTCTATATATTTGAAGACGGAGGTGAAGGCAAAGTTGATGTAGAATTCAACTTAAAACAAGCAATATCCTAGGTCATGCTTTTTATTCTTATATTCAATTGGTTAGACAAATGATGCATAAGAATTTATCTATACCAACTGAATATAAAAACAAAAAGCACAACCTCCTAGGATGTTGCTTGTTTTAAATGAATTCCACATCACTTTTGTGGAATTCAAGCAGAAGCAAAGTCAGAATAGAAAGCAGTTTTGCATTAACAGTACTCTTGACAATGCAACTTCTACGTTTAAATTTAGGCGCATTTGCTTCAATAATTCAATGCCCAAGAGCAAAAGAATGGATTAAGTAAATGTAATTGACTTGTCTACATTTTTCAAGCGGGAACATGAGCCTGGAAGGTGTCTGTGAACGTATGTGGTTTAATCTCCCTCAAAAGACAAGCTTGATGAAAATTTTCTCCAACCTTTCCAATTAACAGGACAGAGAAAGGGTTAGATATTCATCCAGATCACAAATAATTCAGTTTCTAGAACCAGTGCATGCTGTAATGGCCATTGTTTATGCTGGAAGAACTAGCTGTGCTCAAGCAGCTAATTTTGCCAATGAACAGTGCAGCCCAAAGCCATGCCATTAGCATTCTGATCAGAGAAGACAACTGGATGAAACATTATTGCCTCTTCCCAACTTTCACTCTAAGTATGTGGGAGGCATGGACAACATAACAGAAGCAGAGGACTCCCTGATAGCTCTTCAGTGGCACTGCCATCAAAATGGAACAAAACAATTTAATGCCTTTGAGAAATTCTATATATTAGTTCAGTTTTGCATACCATGTTATTGATACTAAATCCTGAAATTTAAAATCCAGGTCCAGATATGCTCTACTCACTTTGTTCATTTTTTTAAACATGGGCTAAAATGGTGAAGTTACCCTGTTTGTAAAGACTTGATAAAACCTCTTAAAGAAAAGGATCACAAGTAAATATTTATACCATGGTAAAGAAGACCTGATTTCCCCAGGTCAATATGCTCAATTATCTACTGGGATGTACCAGATGCACTTATAAACAGGATTAGATGCTCCCACAAGTCTTTGTTCAAGAAGCATGGAATGTGTTGAAAGGAATCTGACTTGGCTGGAAAATAAAACTGGATACAAATTCACAGAAAACTACATCATATTTAGCAGGCAGGCAAGCAGGTATTCTATAATGTCTATTCTATACTTCAAAAGCTACTTTTATCCATCATCAAGGGAGCAGAACTTAAGGACAATGAAGTTCATTGCTTTGATCTTTTGAAATACCAATCACATAGATGTGATATACAGTGCTACCAGACACAGAGAAGACACTTCATTTTTTTTTAAAGTAGGACTAACACAGGAATACAAGTACAATTTAATTACTGACTGGTTTAGCATACACCACAAAGAATCACAGAGTTGAAAACCATCTCGGAGATAATCTAATCATCTCCACAGTTCAGTACAGGATCCACAGTAACAGATGACCATGCAAGCCTGTCTGAAGACCTCAAGGGAAGCAGACCTCACAACTTTATTTGTCAGCCTGTTCCCCAAGAGCTTGTAGAGTTCAAAGTTTCTCCTTAATGTCTAGCCTGAATTTGCTTTCTCTAATTTTAATAAACTACACTGCAGTTTTAATCCTGACTTTTTCAATAACAAAAGAAACATCTACTCATTCATCTAAGTGACAGCTTTTGGATCTCTGTTATTTCTTCTCTAACATTACTCATAGGGTAACCCTTCACCTTTTGCTCCATTTTTCTCCTGTTGTTTTTAAGCTGCAGTGTGTAGAACAGGACACACTACTCCACATGAAATCTGATCAGGCACTATAAAGTTGGAAAAATGACTTCCCCCAATATGCTTTTTAGGCTGGCTAATGTACCCCACAACACCATTTTAATTTGCAGCACACTATTGGTTCATGTTTAATTACTTTTCACGGGTTCTACTGCCAAGTCAGATCTCCATCATCCTATATGTGTCTTTTTCCTACCTGGTATAGAACATATTGTTAAATTCCATCGATTTCATTTTAACACACAGCTCAAGCTTGTCTGGAGTTTCTGGAATTTCCTCTCATTCAATATCAGCCACACCTTGCAGTTTGGTGCAGTTTATAAATGTTCCATCAATTCACCATCTATTCTAAACCATTGATAAAAATGCTATATGACATAGACATCAGTACAGAGCCATGGATACTCCCTTGGATATTTTCTTCTAAGGTGAAAAACAACTACTAATGACTACTTTTCGATGCTGTCACTTGACAATCCAAATAAAGATGTATTGATTTAAGAAGTTTATATGGTCACAATAGTGATAAGAATATACATAAAAACAGTAAAAAAACCAACACCCTCCCAAATAACTCTCAGAGGAGCAAAACAATACTTCCCCTTATGCTAACGTTCATAAATACTGAGCTCCAGCCGCAGCCTATATTAATGCCAGCATATATATTCTTAGGACCTTCTGGAAAGCTGAGATGCTGGGGTCCTGCTGTATGAGGCCCAGCAGAACCCGGGAGCAGTGTGAAAAGAGGAATCAGCCTAAAATCCCAACATAGCCACAAGCAAACTAGGTCTGACTCTCCTTGAGTGCTGTTGACCCTTATCTAACTCTAACCAGATGCTGATCTTTAGTTAAGAAAAATCATGTGCATATGGTTCTAGCACTAAATCAGCTTAATTGAATGTGTAGACCTGATCTTTCACTCCAACACCTGCCAAACCTGGGTACCCCTAATTTTTAATCCTATATTAGAGAGAGTAGGTATCATATACATCTTCTTGATTGCTGAAAATGTTTTATATTAACTGGAAGGTGTATGGTTAATATCCAACAATAAGACATCATGCGTTCAGTTAAACACTAAAAGGAAAATGTTTCATTAGATGTAAAAACAGAAGGAAAAAACCCAGCTTTGAAACCATCTGAGCTGTAGTATGTTTGAATCTATGCAAACAGGTAACACCTACAACCAGCCTATAGAAATTTCTAGCCAATCCGCTGCTTCGGCCTAGGTAATGTTAATTTTTCCAATTAGATCAGATCTCCCCACTCACTAGACATAAATGGGAGGAGCAATCATAACGCTAATCCTTCAACACTGTTATCAGTGTTAACAACTGTCTTTCAGGCTCTGAGAAAACATACTTTTATCTTTCATCAATCAGGCACTGAAAAGCCAAGGAGAATATTTGGGCTGGGGGATGGGGAGTGGGAGAAGAAATCTGTTTCTTCTACCTAGCACTCTCCAGAGGTGTCCAACTCCACAGAGCAGAGGTACACAATCAGCTTTATGCTAAGATTTCTACTTGTTTTGATGTGATGTACCAGACTTCAAATACTGGACTTAGTAAAAATAAATAAATTTGGTCTCAGTTTAAATTCAAATAAGAAGAATAAAAATACAGTTGATGTTACTTTCTATGAATATTCTTCTTCTATCTCATGACAAATTACAATTTGGTGTCAGTCTTTCTGGGGGAAACATAGCTCTGGGTCCATTCTAGAGTATGTATATCTCTGTCCTAGGAAATTATGAAAACTGGACAGCTCTGGACACTAGGAGCACATTCACAACCACAAGTCCTTGAAGTATATCAAAAAGGATGTGGGACATAAAAATAATGCAAATGGATCTTAGCAGCACCACTGGTGTAGTGCAATTCTTTAGTATCTTCACAGGTGGATATACTGTAAATAAATAAAATTTCAGGCTAACATCTACCAGAGATCACTAATTCATGATATTTTTCTGTATACACATGGAAAGTATTAGAAAAACTCTCCTATTGCAAAATCTTCTTCATTAGCTGTTAATTTATTGTGGTTTATAGCTAATAAGGAAAAAAGACATTTCAAGAATGAAATGGTCCTTTGAAAATAATCTGGTATCCTCTAGTTGGGGAGAAATAATTTAAAAGAAAATTAAATGGCCTGCTCAAAGAGACAGAAGACAACATTAGCATATATCAAAGTAAATATTTAGAGAAATAAAACCTCTTAGGAGATTCTAAGCATTGACTGTTTCTTATTGCAAGTCACATTATGTTACTGAATAATGCAAATTAGGAAAGAGATGTTCTTTCATATGATCAAAGCAGATCAAACGCATGCTTACTTTTTTCTGCATGTTTCTTTGAAAAAGCATGAGCATATGCAATAATGGCAACACAATGAACAATGGGATATCCAAATCAAAAGCTGAAAAATGTGCAACCTTATGGCCATGTGTGCTTTCGAAAACACACTTGTCACACAGTTCACTCATCTTAATTGAGAAACATAAACCAGTTTGTTTTTTATGTGGTGTGCTGAAAAACACAGCTAGATTAAAAAAAATTCCAAAAGGTCTTTTTCTCATGAAATATTGGCAATAAAAGGTTATCCAACTAGTAGGTTATTTAACAGACATAAATCTGAATATTCCTGAAGTGCAAATTTCCATACCAAAGCCATAATGGTTAAAAACCACCAGAGAATTATTCAGAGCTAAAAGACATCTGCTATACAGTATCAGGAACTCTTCTCATGAATCTTTACAATTGTAGGAGATATATAATGGACCATTCAGTGGATTCCATTGCAGGTTTGAGAAGTAAATCCAACTGTGTTAAGAGAAGATTGCTGACTCTAGGTCTAAAACTATAGTAGCTTGAGTAAGGACCACCTTTCTTTGTTTGATGGATCAACTCAGGAATAACCAAGCCAAGGATCAACAAGATTTGGCACCAAGTAACGATGCTTATGTTGTAGCCTAATTGGTTTTGTTGTAGATGTACCAGTGTTCACATATACTCCTGGGACTTCAACATTGGCTCCTGAATCAGTGCAAAGAATGTATCCCTGCACTTATACCACATCTCTATATAGCTTTTTAAAAATATTTCCCCCTCAGAGAGTATATTTCAAGATAAAACTGTCAAAATTATTAAATAATCATCTGTTCATGTGTTTAGATATATCACGGTGATTGCCATTCAGGCACTTTGCAACTGGTGTGAATTTAGAATATTTGGTCACAGGATCACCATTTGCCTGTTTCCCAATTAGCTCCAGAAAACCAGAGTTAATGGAGAACACAGAAGTAAAATCACAAGTCATGGTCACTTGATGTCTCCCTTAATGACTAGTGTGAATCACCTGTCACAATAAGTGACAGGAGGCCTATCACAGTCACACAATTTTCTGCTTAGCAACCAAGTTACTGGTTCTAATTATGGTTAAGAGTACTAAATCTATTATTTTCCCATGGAAAGTGATTCTTTCCATATTTACTCAGAAGAAAACAGAAATGTGCTTAAATAGAGCCTTCATCCATATATCCCCTATTTGAAGAACGTAAGATGGGTGGCCTTGTTAGATAAATAAAACCCCAGGTGTATGCTTATCACACTATTTGAAATAATTATACCAGCATCTTCAAGGTGCATGGATGTCATAGTAATGGCAATTATATAACTGCTGTGGAGTTTTGTCAAAGGAAGAAGCACAGCTCTGAAGAGCCATATCTACTGCAATTATGTTGGGTACGTGCTTTAGAAGAAAGAGGAACCCTGAACAACAGACAACATTTTCAAAGATTTTAATGGTAATTGAGTGATACAAGACAGGAAACCCTGGGGATGTGATTGGTTGGCCTTTGGGGAAGTTGCCCAGGTCTTTGCACTGTCCTTGGAGTTAGTTCTATTGTTAGGCAAATAGGCTTTCAGGAGGTAGGGTCAATTTAGCTATGGTGGGATTAGGCAAAGAGAGGAACTGGGTTTGACTTTGGCTATATTTGAAAGGGGGAAGGGGAGGGCAGTCTCCATTTTATCAGGTTTGGTTTTTTCCATTACATAACTTGTTTTACACCTTACTTCTGTCACCAAATTTGTGGTTCAACTACATCCATAGCAGATCCAGCCAGCCGGACTGCAGCTGAAAAATGTGTAGAACTGCACTGATAGAGAGATGCAAGGCCTGATATCACTGTGATGTGAGGACAGGGGAAGGTAATACAACAGACATAAATGGACTTGCATCACCCTTCTTCAGCCTCAGCCTCTCCCTTGCCTCTTGCCTCTCTCTGTCAAGATCATCTTCCTTAATACATAAAGTACACACGTTTAATAACAATTTATTACCTATCTGTTCCAAACAGATCTTTCCTAAGTAAAGTAATTGCCATGTATTTTCGGCTCTCAGTTACTTCAAATCTGAAACCTTAGTTTAATTTCAGTCATTTAAAAAAAACCTTCCAGTTGCTTGAGTCTTTCTTATTTGGAAGTTACTTTGGAAGGACAACTAAACAGCAGGTTGTACCTGTTTTGAATTGTAGCAACAGTAAAAAATAGAGGATAGAGTGGGGGGAGGAAGCAGCTGTCTAATCTAACCTTCAGTCTTAGTGTCTGATGAACATCAGCTGCAAGATCTCCTTTCCACCATGGCTGTTCCATCCTTGGACTTCTCATCCAGGGAAAAGTGTCCTCTAGTGAATCAGGCAGCCCCTGCAAGGTAGGCAGAAATCAAAAAGTAAATTAACAAATGAAACATGGACACATTTAAACTTCACCCACTGTTTTTCAACAATGCCACCTACTCCTTTGTAAAAAAAGAGCCTAAAAACATATTGCAGTGTAAAATTAGGGATATGTAGGTGCAGCTTAACAAGATACCGTTGATGGCTGCAAATTTAACTATATAATTCCACTCCCGCAGCATGGAAATAATCCAGTCCATTAAAGTTCTCTACACCTGGATGCCCCTTTCAGAGTTGAATCTGTGCAAAAGGGTTCAAGCCGTCTTGGCCAACATCAAGTCATCTTCTCAGCACAACCCCTGTAGCTCTGTTCTTCCTCAAAACAAGAGCAAAGAAGAGGTATTGATTGCAATACAAGTCATTATTGATCTCCGACTCACGCCCACCTTTCTTTCGGCTTGTGGTGGGGAGGCGGCACCGACTTCCCGGCGGCCCGGCTTTTTTTTTCTTTTTTGCAACAAAACCCAATACCCGACTACAAACGGCGAGTTTCAGATCCAACTCGCTCCCCCCCTCCCCCAATCTGCTTTGAGATCGCCGAGAATCAAGACAGCATTTTCCCCGGGCTGATTTCAATCTCCCTCCTCCTCTTTTACAAGTACAAGTGGCACGAAACTTTTCAGAAGTCCGCGGACTGAAACTTTTGACAAGCTGCCCACAAACCCCGTGTAAGGCGTTACCTTTGCCGATCGCCCGCAGAGCGACAGCCTTTGTCCTTTTCCTGACTGCGACGACTTCTTGCAAGGAAAAAAATCCTAGAGCCCCGAGAAAGGGAAGGGAGAATCAAACTGCACCCCTGTCCGCCCCCCTTTGCTAATCCCAGCAGGGAAGGTCAGCAATTGGTTGCATGTCCCAAAGGTGCAAGGCGGAGGGAAAGAGGATGTCTCCCCGCCCCCAGACCACCTCGCGCCCCAAATCTCGCCTCCGCCTTGAAGAAACGACCTAATTTATTGGAGAGGTTACATACACACCGGCTTTCCACATTACGCAGGCGCACACCTACCGCCCACTGGGCCTCTGGACGTTGTAGTCCTTCCCCGCTTCCTCTGCCTACACTTTCCACCTCTGTTTATTGCTGGGCTTTGGGCGAGGGCTGGATTGGCTCGCGGTCTGCGCGCCCGAGGGGCTCATTTGTTCCCGGATGCTTGTTTCATATGTACCCTGGAGCCGCCTGGGCGGCTCTGTTGCTGCACCTCAGCCCGTTGTTGGCGCCATTCTCCATTTCTAAGGGATTTAAGATGGAGCGTTATCAAAATATGGGGTTCTGCCCGCTTGAGCTTGAATAAGAATAATGGCTCCTGCCCCTCTCAGCTGCTATTCATTGAGTCGTGGTAATGGAATTATCTCTCTTAACTACAGGGGATGCTTACTCAGTTTCGTTATCCCCACCCTAAGTTTTGCCTTTGCTTTGATCAGCCCTGCTTTGACATTTCATCGCATAGCATTGCTTTTGACGGCCCTTTATCTTAACAGGCGTGACAGCACTCGGGGATATTAAATTAATATGGATTTGCAATATGCACGTTTACTGAAACAGTTATGATAAAGGATTTTTATGAGAAATGATCTGGCCAATTAACATGAATTATCGTGTAAACAACTGGAGCAAAGCGCTCTTAAAAATTCCTGAATATGAACAAACTTGTGGAAACTTCATAAAATTTAGCCTGAAAAAATTAGCAGATATTCCCAAAGTGCTTTATTGTTGCTTTCCTCACATTAATTGTGAACAGCAAATCACTACTTTTCTTTAGAGAGCATTTGGAAACCACCTGAGAGATGCAGTGCTTGTATTGTTGGTTTGATGCTGCATTGTTACAGCATTTTGTTTTTAAGGACAGAAATCTGAGTGGCAACTGAATTACTAGGCAAGTGTGCTCTGCACGAAGATATATTTATAAAAGCTCAGCCTATTAAATTCTTGCTAATTGCCGAAGCTGGTGGCATCCAGTGTTTAAAGAGAGTAAAGGCAATCTATGGCATATCATTGTTAATTTTGTTTGGTTCCAGACAGTGGCCTTAGCAGGTGACACTTGGAAATTCCTAGGTTGTAAGGTAGACCAAACAGTAGGAAGAAAATCTGTCAAAATAACTTTAGACTTTTGTCAAGAGAACAAATCAAACTCAACTCAAGGGAATAGTCACTTTTTAAACAAATCTGAAGTTTGACTTCACACAGTGCATCTTAGAAATTATAGTTTAATGAGCAATCAATCAGAATAGAGTTGAAAGGGACCTTGGAGGTCTTCTAGTCCAACCCCCTCCCCCCCTCAAGCAGGAGACCCAGATTGTTAACTTGCTAACAGAGCTGTGATCCACACTCCCCAGAGAAAGAGTGCCAGATTGTAGGAGGTTACTGATATTAAATGCAGGGAACACAGGAATGATCTTGGAGAAACTGCTTGGATCCATTTAAAAACATTATTTTACTGTAGGTAGGACAATTAGAAACAAACGCATACTACTTCTGCCTTAACTGCCTTGAGTTAAGAAGGAGGAGGGTAGAGAAAACACAGGGTTTCAAGATTCTTGTTACTATAGCTAATATAATAAGAGTTGTGATCATTCTTGTGGAATCTATTTTCTGACTTTGCTTCTTTTTTTAAAAAAAAAATTTTTTTATTGGTTTTTAAAACAAACATAAACAAACAAAACATAAAAACATCAAGCCATCTTGAAGGACTGCAGAAACATGCTTAACATCCGGGCAATTTGCAATACTGAGTGCTTAGATGTACAGTGATACTCAATATGGTCATTTGGGAAGAGTGCCTTCATGTCAATTTTGACTCCTGGTGACTGCAGTTTTCTTGGCAAAGTTTTTTGGGAATGCCCTTGTCTACTTCCTAGAGCCAAGAGAAAGTGACTAGCCCAAAATCACCCAGCTGGCTTGTGCCTAAGGTGGGATTTGAGCTTCTAGTGTCTCACTTTCTATAGCCTAGTCACTAGACTAGTGCCTTACACCAAACTAGCTTTCAATATCACCAACAGCAAATTCTTAGATATTGAGTTTTAAGGATTTATCTCAGTCTAATGCCAATATAGTAAATTATTCAGACTTAAGGTATTGGTATCTTATTGCAGATAACCAACTTGGAATGTGCAAGGGATGGGAAATACTTACTGAAGTTGAGGTCTACAAATTTGACTGAGAAAAGTTGTTATAGTTAATACTGCTTGAGGCTATTTCTCATCATTGAGTGCTATTTATACCATCCTTGAATCTGCAGTAAACTATACAGACAAGAACCTGGCTACTGTTGATTTGTATATATCAATTGCTTCTCTTCTCAGTCATTATCCAGTCATTTGACTTCCCTACAGGATGAGTGCAAAAGCTTAGCAATTTTATACACCATGAAACTGCTCCTGAATGATATTGAAATAGATAATGTTTCTTTGAAGGATGCTTTCTTATGGTCTAGGGAGATAGATAGATAGATAGATAGATAGATAGATAGATAGATAGATAGATAGATATAGCCATGACATGTTTATGCTATGAATAGGTGCAAGCAGGGAAAGACTTCGTTGGGAAGCTATTGTTATCCTTTATTTTGCCAAACAGACAGAAGAAAGGATAGAACAGATAGGTTATTGCTGAGAAATACAGGCAGTCTTCAACACAACTATTCATTTAGCAACCATTCAAAGTTACAACAGCAGAGCAAGAAGTGACTTATGACTGGTCCTCACACTTATGATTATCACAGCATTTCCATAGTCACACAATCAAAATTTGAATGCGTGGCATGTAGCAGTTGCAGTGTTCTGAGATCAAATGATTGCCATTTGCAACCTTCCCAGATGGCTTCCAAAAAGCAAAGTCAAGAGGGGAAGCTGGATTTATTTAACGACTGCAGTGATTCAATTAACTATGGCAAAAAATGTCATAAAATCAGGCACAATTTAACAACTACTTTGCTTAACAGTGGAAATTCTGCTCCCAATTGTTATAAGTCAAGGACGATCTATAGAAGATCAATGAGACAGATTTAGGGAGACTGATCCAAATGGAAAATATTCCCTTTAATGAGGAATACTGACTTATTCATAGAAGGTAACTTTGTCATTGGAATTATATGCATGAGTTGATAAACTTTCATTATTATGTTTTAGATCAGACATTCTAATTTACCTCCACAGCTACCAGCTAAGGCACATTCTAAGGCAGGATAGAGGGATAAAACATACAGCAAGTTTTCAACACCATTGAACTGATTCTTTCCTATTTTTGCTCAGCAGTTTTTTTTAATCACACTTGAGAACCTATTTAAAATTAGATAAAGAAAATAATGCCAACAATGAACCAAATGACAGCATATGTACATTTACTTCCGAGCTATTCATGAGGTATTCCCAAATAACATTTTCAATTTTTGCGAGAACATCAAATATTTTTACACGATTAGATTAACGTATTATCTCATTTTTTTTTTGCAAAATCATGGTACTTATATATACAGATGAAAATGAGATATATCAAGAAAGCCTTGAATATATATTTGAATAGTACAAAGAATCAAGAGCTAAAAGTGAGTAACAGAAGAAGAACCAATATTCTTTTCATATATCCCTAAACTTTCAGAAATAATGAGGTATAGAACAGTCTTTTTCAACATGTGCCCATCAGATGTATTGGACTACATCTCTCATTGTCTGCAGTCAATCTGGCACACTGACTGAGGAAAACCAGAGTAGTCCTGGAGGATATTAGAAGGGAGAAAGTTATATTTTCTAGTCTTACACTTCAGGGTTTTTTTGTCCAATAGCACTGGCTGGGGAAAATCCAAGTATGTGTATTATACAAGAAAATGTGTATATAACAAAACATGCATGAATAAAAAAACTTATAAGGCAGTTTTTTATGTTTAAGCATAGAGTGTAACCATACCCATTACTTTCTTCACATCTAAACAAAGAGTTCCAGCACAATATCATGAAGGTATCAGAAAAAAACAACATCGTACTCTTTTTTTTTCTCATTTTGGCCTTATTGCACAGCAATCTGCCCTGAAAGTATATAAATGAAGAAAATTTATAGACCCCAAACATCGTTAGATTTTCATCTATCATATCATGAGAGGGAGAGTATTCTAATTAGTAGGTTGCAAGAAGCCAACTCTCAGCTGTAATCTTATCACCAGTCTAAACTATCTAAATATCATTGATTTGGATCTATTGAAAATATTCCTTTTAATAAGGAATATTGACTTATTCACAGAAGATAACTTTGTTATTGGAATTATATGTCCTTGCTTGAAAAGATGGATGTGAAAAAAGAGATGACCACCAACAAGGTAGATGGTCTCAATTACTGAAGAATGAACCATTAACAGGGTCAACCTGGAGACAGATTATCTGAAGATCTATGTAGTTGCTGAGAGATGATATTGATTTGAGGGCACAAATCACATTATGACATGGAAATTGATAGGATCTACCTTTCTCAAGACCTTCATCAGAATATAGTTCTTAAAATTATTTTTCTAAGAAGACTATGCAGTTAAAAACTCCAGGATCAACAAAGGTGGTGGTGTGTATATTATACTTTACCTCCTAGAGTTTAATTATAGCGCTGAGTTGCACACAGCTTCTCTTGTAAATTTGTAAGGTTGATTCATAACAATGTACAGAAGAGATTATAGCTAGTCTTAGCAACTCACCAAATGTAAACATTAGTACTTAATATATACATACTACTACTAAGCAACATAAAAGTGCATTGCCTATGACTTTTAAAAGAATAGAGTGTGTATGTGAGAGAAAACAACTGAAATATTTACCAAACATGTGAGATCAGTAAAAAAGGCAAACTCCTAAGTTGATCTCTTGAGAACTTCTCACAACTGCCCAACTGTCAAAACAACAGAATCTTGGAATACCCAGGAGAAGCCTTCTAGGTTGCTTAAAGGTAACCCAACTTGCATGCCAATAGCACAGATGTCTAGCCAAGATATGCTTATTTTTGTTCATATGCTTACAAGTAACAGTGAAATCTTCTCAATATGCTTGAAAGATTGTAGGAAGAAAATAGAGCTCACATCAAATTAGAAAATATGAAACACCTCTTTTCCTGCGGTCATAGCACTTTGTATAAGAATATTAATACTGACGGATACAGAGTTTCTTATGTTGAATTTAAATACTTGTTCTAGAATTCTGCAGTCTCCAAAAGGACGTACTGAAGTAGCCAAAAGCTTGAAAAACATCAGACAATTTTAAAGAGGCAGTTGTATCGTAGTCACTCTCTTATCATGTATATGTACGGGAATCCTTCCATTATAAAAGTTAGTATGCCACCTCTAGTATATGTGGGACAACATTCTCCTGCTTCAATCTTGATTCATCTGGAATGCATCATTAATGGCATACTTCAAAGAGCCCCAGGAAATATGAGAGGGGCAACAGACTTCTTATGTTTACAGAAGATATAAATTTCCAGAATTTAGACATGCAAATAGAAAACCATCTGATGTTTCAGTTATTTGCAAGTGTTCATTAAGAAAATGGGCTAAAACACTCCTTTAGTTCTGTTTTGAAAGCAGCTTTAATTACTTCAAAATCGTATTTCTGGGTCAGCATTTTGCACAAAGGAAAGTAAAGAGGGCAGGCATTATCTGTTAAGCTTCTGACTGGCCTTGTGCAGTAAGCACTGTTGTGAAGCTTCAGAATGGTAGTAGGTTATTTGGCCAATACTTTGCTGAATTTCTGGCTTTTCTTTTCCTTCCTTACCAAGCAATTTCACTTCAGATTTGTAAGAACTATCAGGATAAAACATCAGTACATATAAAAATCTACCAAAATATATTTTTATTTTGTGTCTGAACGAAATGGCACATCTTTTAAAGAAGACAGTTTTGAGCTGAAATCACAAATTGTACCTTTTCCCACTATCATCCTCCTCCAACTATATAATTACTTTGGGTGGACATATGCATTATTTACTTGGGAGGATTTTTTGTTTTTTTTCCTGCTTTTGGTGCACTGAGATACATAAACATCTTCTGCCTGACAACAGACTTTAAGGTCAGCTGAAGCAAGGAAGCAAGAACATATCGATGTATTTCTTCAGTAAGGAAATCACATCTAGCAATATTTTATTATAAAAAATTGCAAAGCCATAGGGAAATTTCACTTCTGTCAGTTATCTGCTTGGATTCCAGTGTCCACAGAGCAGACACAAGTGATCAAAGCGTTCCTGGATTTAGAATTCTATCTTTTATACATGCAAGGATGTGAGATCCATCAGACATTTTCCTCGCAGATCTCTGCATCATTTATCACACAGGTCCCAACTTCCTATGTTAGAAAATAATTTTCCTCTTTACAATTTTTCTGTTACTTTTCTCCTGCTCCTTGGTTTTGATCAATAATTCAGCCTGAGGAAAACTGTGGAATCTGGAACATTGTCCTTAGCTACATGACATTTTGATTGTTTTAGCAAAGTTACCAACTATAGCAAAGGCTCAAAGTTACCAACTATAGTTTATTGTTTTTTACCTTCTGATTAACTTCATCTGGGCACTTCCGCAGCACTTTATCCCACCCCAGAGTTACTGCCACATATAGAAACAAAATCTAACTCCACAGAAAAGGGAAATAAAACAAATTCCTACAGCCTGCACCCATAATGTCTTTTGGTACAAATACAGCATTGGTGTGCATGTTTCTGGTCCTATGCAAAAACAGGAGATGCTTGAAGAGGAAAAAAGATTGTAAAGGTTACCCAGCCATCTAACAATATTCCTCTATCCATTTGAGTGGGAAGGTAAAATGCTAGCATTCTGATAATTTTGCAGTTAAGTGCTTTTTCTTATAACTGTATCCATGGGATGGGGAAAGGCAGAGATATGTTTAAGCAATGCATACAGGAACAGACATGACTCAGGAACAAGTTCTGAAGGAAGGGGAAGGCGAGAGAAAGGAGAAGAGAATAATGTCTAGTTGGATCCAGGAGAAAGGGTGAGGCAAGCATTCCCATTAATGGAAAAATAGACTACTGAGAAGAGCTGTAGAGATCAACTGTGTATGGTTTCCAGTAAATCAGAACATGGAGATCCCAATATTTTGTCAAAAATCAAGGCTAAGACTTAGAATCCACTTAAATCTCCCTACTACCTGCACTCAATATAGGCCTTAAGGCATCTTTGAACAAACTGAATTAATTATGTTGGACTAGGTACTTTGAAGTTAGTTCTTGCTTGTTATTAAAATGATACTTAATACTGTTAAATTAATGCAATATTTAGATAGCAGCAGAGCCCATACATTGGAGATATTCACCCTAGAGATACAAACCACATAACACCACATTTTGTAATGAGACAGAGATTAGAAGTCTGGAAGGCCCGTAAATGACTATACGATGATCTACTAGGAAGCTACAGTCTGGCAATTTTGAAACATGATTTCAAAGCATATTATGGTACCTGAATATCTTGTCCCAGGCTTCTTAAATGTTGCTTCATCTCTGAGGATGCAAGTTGTGCTGACAAGGTTTACTTTGCAGTGATATGGGTGATTTTTATTCAAATATCTGAAATTTGAATGTTCTATTTGTTAGGTGTTCTGTTCCCATGATTTTGAATTCAATTATTACGTTGGTGTTAAATGCTATCTGAAAAGCTACTTTTGGCTTTAAGTGATTTAAACATTTTCCATAGCACGGGAAATACATAAAACCAGTTGTGCTATTAACAGGAAAATACATTATTGTAGCCTGTACTTCCTCTCAGACAACTTTATAAATGGCTTTTCAATAGCTTTTAATTCAAATATTCTTTTAATTTTTATCATAACACATAGTATTCCTTGTTATAACAGCAGTTTTTATCCTGTAGTCCACAGCATGGTATTACCAGATCCTAATTTAAATTAGTCTGCTGATTTATTTAAAGAATTGTGGTCAGAGAGATCTCTGGAAAATATGAAATGCTTCGAGTTTGCTTCATTATTCGAGTTTGATTCATTATATTTTCCAAAACATTTATGAGGGGCTTCACAACATGGTTATAACTGCCTGAATCATCTTAGTTTATTGAAAATTCCAGTGAAGCCTCTGGTTTTGATAAATCAGAAACCCCTGCTTAGAAATCTGGCCACATGTATCATTATCTAATGTCTGAAGCATAACTTAAGGCATGAATGAAAAACCTGCAGCTGAGAAGCCATAGAAAACATGATGAATTAGCCAAGTTAAGCCATCAGCTCTTGCTGAGATTTTCTGCTGTTTCAGGACAACTCTGGTCTTAGACTAGCAGAAGATTCTCTTCCCTTCCTTGTGAATGAAAGATGGGAGGAGATGACTATGTCCTAGACACTCAGGCACATCCTCTGGGTACCTGGCAGGACAGCAAAAGTGAGGAGAGGAAAGAGCTGAAAGCTCCCAAAACATATTACATCTTGAAATTAGTCTAGTCTCGATCTGATCCTGAAGTACTGTAAAATACTGGCTTTTCATGTACATTGCTTCCATACTGCCACTCATGAGAATATCTACTAACAAGAATGACTTTTAAAGAAAAACACGAGCAAACAAAAATTGTGTGTTATAAGAAACCATCTGGGGATATGGTCTTCTACAGCTTTCAAAACAATGCTTTGTTATTGAGCTGTTAAGCAACAAACTCTTTTTCCTGGTCAATCCAACTCAAGAGCAATTGCAATTATTTGGCTATCCCTTAGCTTTGGGTATTTCCAAATGAAATGGTTTAAGGCAAATTTACAATAAATTCTCAATGCTTAGAAAGAAAATAGGGAGATTAAGAGATTCAATCTTTTAAAAATCAGAAAAATTTAGATCAGGGCTGTCAAACTCGATTTCATTGAGAGCCGCATCAGGGTTGTGTTTGACCTTGGTGGGCCAGGGTGGGTGTGGCCAGCTCGATGTCACTTGTGTGATCAAATACCACTTTTGCTGGTAGTTTTTTTTTTAACTGGCACTCTGCTAGAGAAAACAGACCCCAGGAGGGCCATGTGCCTTTGCTGTTTCCAGGGCGACCCTGTGGGCCAGATCTAAGCACCCCATGGGCAAGATCCAGCCTGGGGGCCTTGAGTTTGACATCCCAGATCTAGATTAATGTAACCTTTGCCTATTTTAACTTTCTTGCTATTGTACTATTGTAGTCTGCAGCCCTAACATGCTATTGCAGTATAAAATCGTCCCATTAATTCTATTTTGCCTGTGGATACTGGCATCATGAACAGGCAATGATGGAGTGTAAATCCAGCATCCTCTTCTCAGGAGAGCTTTAGATTAAGCCATTATTACAGGATTCCAGTCATCCCACCCTATAATGCTTTGCTAACCAACATATAATCAATTCCTAATGAAACAGGGTCATGTGTAGCATAATCAATGGCTCATTTGATTTTTTAAACATTTTAAAGCTAATGCTCTACTGAGTTATTTATTTGGTTTGACAATCAAATACCATTTGTATTTGCTCACAGAATAAAGGAGATTTTTTCAGGGAAAAATGAAATACTTGTGAATATTTGTAACTTTTTAATAGTACCAGTAGCACTATTTTTTTTACACATCAGATCCTTTTGGTGTTATTAAAAACATGTAGAGTGATAAAGAGAGGCTTGCTGTAGTGGTAGCCTGAATTTAGGGGAGGGGCCATAACTTCTAGCAATGGAACACATGCTTTACCAGCAGAAGAACTCCAGATGCATCTATGGGTTCCCTGATTAAAGATAGCCTTGTTGAAAGGCACATTTCTGTAATGCTCAATGGCAATTGTCCTCCTATGCAGGCAATCGGGAAGTAGGCAGATAAATTCAGCTCTAGTTTAAGTAATTTCTGACTATCCTTTACATTACAGGATATGTATCTTTTTCTGCTTTAGAGAAGGAGCATCAGTATTGGTTGGTATAGGCTAAGATTTCTTTCTTTTGTGTTTTGCAGAAAAAGAAACTCGATAATAAGAATCTTGTATACTGAGAATCACAGACAACTTTCCAACCAGATCATGGAGTCATATCCACCAATAAAATGTTATCTTTTTTTCTCCCCTTCCCTCTCATTTGGAAACCATTCGTGAATGCAAGTCTATGGAAAAGAATAAAGTGTCTGTACCATCTGAGGCAAAGCAACTCCATGGTTTAGATTAATTATATAAATATTTGGAGAGCTTTAGGCCATTGTCCCCTTAGGTCTGCTTTTGTGGCTGAAGGACTTTTTCTAAGATAAATGTACATAATTTTCCATGGTTCTTGTCTCCCATTAGGTAGGTTGAGGTTGGCAGTGCCCTTTATAGATCATTGAGATAACCCTGATCAGCGTATATCAGAAAGCCAGTAAAAATGCTATCTGTCCAGTAGGGATCATAGAACAGCCCATTTTGTTCTGAGTAAAATATCTGCAGCCACACCTCATCCTTCTGCTTTAGGGAAAGGATTGTTGATCCAGAAGCAATGTCATGATTCCCGGTATTGGCATCAAAAGTCTTTATCTTGTACTGACCATTACACACCAGCCCAATAGCCAAATGTTTATTGGCCAGTGTGATATCATAAGTGAAATAATAGACGCCGGGGATGTTGCATATAAATTTCCCACTGGAAGCGTTGTAATTTCCACCTTCATTCATGAGGATCCTGTCAAATTTGATGGGCAGCCTTTCTTTTGGGTAACTGTTTGTCACAGCAACAGAGAAAGCTGATTTGGCTTTCTTGACATTGCATTTGCAAGGGCCAGACATTCCAAGGTCTCCTTGGGCTCCTCGGGGCCCTTTCTTTCCAGGCTGCCCGCTTTTTCCAGTGGGGCCCTTGGAGCCTTTTAGACCACGGAGACCAGCTTTGCCAATGGCTCCTGGTTTCCCTTTTGGTCCTGACTTTCCTGGATTTCCCATCCTGCCTTGGGTACCTACGAGAAAACACAACCTCAATGAGTAATCATACAAGGGATTCATGGATCTTTTGGACATAGCAACCAGAGGGTCAAAATTGGTTTTGCAACCCAGGAAATATTAAAAAAGGGCTGTCTGCTGGGAGGTGTTGAACTGCATTATTTGATGGGAACCGTATCCCCATCTTTTTTGTCCTGTTCATTCTATTATCCTGCAATCTGCAACTCTTACACTGCAAAAACATATGGACTACACAACTCAATCAGGGCAAAACAATAGATGCAATCTACATAGACTTCTGTAAAGCCTTTGATTCAGTGGTACACGACAAACTACTCCTAAAACTAAAATCTTATGGTATCTCTGGACAGAAGCATTCCTGTCAAACAAACAACAAATGGTCAAAATTGGGAGTGTCCTATCAAATTCTGTACCTGTCAATAGTGGTGTCCCCCAAGGCAGTGTTCTAGGACCAACTCTCTTCATACTCTACATAAATGACCTCTGTGATCATCTTAAGAGCAACTGCATTCTCTTCGCTGATGATGTAAAGCTGTTCAATACCACAGACAATACTGCTACCCTTCAAAAAGATCTTGACTATGTATCAGAATGGTCAAACAAATGGCAACTTCAAATCTCAACAAATAAATGATCTGTCTTACATATTGGCAAAAAATATCAGAAAATAAAATACAAGCTGAATAGTCAAGACCTTGCTGATGATCCAAACTCTGTCAAGAACCTTGGAATACTCATCTCTAATGATCTAAGTGCTAGAGCCCACTGTAACTACATAGCCAAAAAGGCATTAAGCATTGTTAATCTAATCCTACGTAGCTTTTTCTCTGGTAATATCACACTACTAACTAGACCATACAAAACATTTGTTAGACCAATATTCGAATACAGCTCATCAGTCTGGAACCCACATTACGTATCTGATATTAGCACAATTGAGAAAGTCCAGAAATATTTCACAAGAAGAGTTCTCCACTCCTCTACTCGTTGCAGAATACCTTATGCCACCAGACTTGAAATTCTAGACCTAGTAAACCTTGAATTATGCCGTCTTCGGTCTGATCTAAGCATGGTATATAAAATCATACACTGCAATGACTTATCTGTCAATGAATACTTCAACTTCAACCATAACAACACAAGAACACACAATAGATACAAACTCAACGTTAACTGCACCAAACTTGATTGCAGGAAATATGACTTCAGCAACAGAGTGGTCAATGTCTGGAATACTCTACCTGACTCTGTGGTTTCTTCCCCAAACCCCCAAAACTTTAACCTTAGACTGTCTACTATTGGCCTCGCCCCTTTCCTAAGAGGTCTGTCGGGGGCGTGCATAAGCGCACCAACGTGCCTACTGTCCCTGTCCTATTGTTTCTTTTATTTTTTTTATATGTACCCATTTCATGTATTCATAACTATGTATATACTTATACCTATTATCTTGTAAGCAATTGACAAATCAAAATAAATAACTAAAAATAAATATTAGAAAATGTGGAGAAAATATATTCTCTTCTAGATAGGTAGTTGAAAGAAAGAAAGAAAAAAGGATTCTTGCTTCCTGCAAAGTTACAATAGAGTTTGTTTTGTTCTGGGCTTGTCATAATATCTAAACTATTACTGAACGTATAAATGAAACCATTTATAGCTTGATGAACAAATCATGGTTTTAAAATTCTGGTATACTGTTCTGTGGGATTGGAATCAATATCTCTAACATTGTTTTTTTTTGTAATCTATTGCATCAAACAAAGCCAGAAGTCATTACTTTTTTCTTCTTTCTGTACTTTTGCTTCTTCCTTTTATCTTATAATGAAATTTAATATTTTTTTTAAAAAAAATAGAATATCTCTCACAGAAAGATACAACAGAAGAAGCAGTAACTGTATGCTAAAACTGCCAGTTGAATTATTGTTCATATTTGCAGTTATTATTCCCTATTTGTATGCTAAATAGGAGTTGGATCAGAGTTCTGGTGCAAATGGAAGGATCCCAAGTGAAATTGCATTCAACTATTTCCACTCTCTGAAACGGGGTGGGGTGGGAAATGCTTCTTGCCAATTCTTCTGCTTTCCACACCCTCATTGTTTTGAAAGCTCTGTCAGCCTTCTAGAGAATATTTTTTAGGAGGAAGAATGTAATTGGTGAAAATCATATCCTCTTTCTACTAATAGTACAAAGCTTAATAGATTTCAAAGCCCTCTCTAAGTGAGGAGCTTGTGGAAGGGACACTATGTTAATCTATGATAGGCGAAAATCAGGGTGTGGGTGTATGGGTCTGATCTTTTCCAAGAAACATTTTTTTTATTAAAAAGTATACACTTTTAATAAAGATTACATGTAGCCATTTTGGAAAGAATCCAATTTTGCCAACACAATTGAGTGAGGGATTGCTCAATCTACATCATCACGATTTAAATCCTATATTAAACTCATGAATCATTTGAGAGGCAGTTTAAGTGGTGGTTAAGGCACTTGGCTAGAAACTGAGAGACTATGAGTTCTAGTCCTGCCCCACAGGCATGAAAGCTGGCTGAGTGACTTTGGTTCGGTTACTCCCTCTTAGCCCATGACATTAGTTCTGATGATAAGCCAGTAGGTTAATATCTGTTTGCAATCAAAGGATCAACACTTGGTTGATTTGAAAAAAGTGGACCCTGCACTTACAAAAAAAAACACTAGGATGAAAAAAAAATCCAATTTAAATCCTTTATCAGTCCAGCAGCTCTGTGCATCTGATAAAGTGAACTATAGCTCACAAAAACATATGCATTATAACATTTGATAGTTCAAAAAATTGAAAAAAGGCTGCTCCTGATTTTTGTTAATGGTTAGGAGTCTCGTTGGAAGGAAGGTTATGCTGCATCCAACCAAGAGTTAGATAATTTCTATTTATAAACAAAGTCAGCTAAATTACAGCCCAATTTGGTCTCATCATTCCAGACACATTCCTTCTCCTCTGTATCATCCCTGAGCAGGCCTAGGAGCCAGAGGGAGTATTAATACCTGTGTCCTTTCAGTTTCATTTAATTTACACTGCATTTTTTGTTTTACAAAACATGAACTGAATCATCTAAAGCCTGCCCAACCATGTCCAACTGATAAAAAGCTCAGTTAAAATTGCAAATACAGAGCACCCAAAAAGCCTTCTTTGGTCATTTTGTCTCCTTCCTTCAAACATATACCTGGATAGACTGTTTTTACTTGCTGTTTAAAGGTAAGGAGTCATTTTACCATTTACCATCCTACCACTCATCTCATTTCTGATGGAGATATAGAATAGACCATTTGACCATGTTTTATTGTCTGGGTCCTACAATGTGCTCAATATGAAGTGCAAACTCATATGTAAACAAGCCACTATGGTTTGTAAACAGGGTTAACCCCAGCTAAAGCTTGAATTAGCATGTTAATGCTAATTAACATGCTAATTCAAGTCAATAATTACTCTTGCAACCTATAATTGGTGAATGTAACATCTGTCATGTGAAGGACCATATTACATTTTTCATAATATGTCACACTGTTTCCAAAATGAGGAGGTTCAAAACCTGTTTTGGGAAAGAGTTTTGGGTCTTTTTAAAAAAACAAACAAACAAAATATCTGTCTTAAAGCAGCAGTTCCCAATCTTTCTGGCTTTGTGGACCGGAGGCAGGAGAGTGAATGGGTCCGCTTCATTTGTGCAAATGGAGCTTCGCGTGTGTATGTTCGCCTGCCGCTTGTGTAAGTGGACCTCTGCTCGCATGGCCTGATTCCGGGCCATAGCCTGGTGGTTGGGCACCCCTACTTTAAACAGCTCTAAAACGGGGGTGGGGGGAGATTTTGCTATTTAAAATCCACTCACCAAAGGATCTAAAGTTTCAGCCCCAGCTTCTCTGGGAAGTTTTGGGATACCATAAAAGAGGTGGGCCGCATGAAGCCTCTGAATGGCATTTTTTTGCACCTCTATCGTAAGTTATGATTATGGACTTCTGAAATAATAAATTCCAATAAGATGCCATAACCAACACTTTGGTTGTTCAAATATATTTAAAAAATGTCATTCTTCCTTAATTTGATTTTGAAGAGAGCTACCATGTAGAAAGGTCTTATGAAAGAAAATGGATTTAGTACTGTAGAGGCTGATTTAGATTTCCCCATTCTTTTTTGGATTCCTTCTGAAGTAGAAAAGTATCTTGAAAAAGAAGCCATCTCTCACCTTCATCCCCCGGCTCTCCTTTCTGTCCATCTTCTCCATCTCGTCCATCTTTTCCTGGGTAACCCATCCTTCCTATATTCCCAGGAGCACCCAGAGCTCCGGGAGCACCTGGAGGACCTTGTGGTCCTAGCACACTGCAGATGATTTGCTTGGAATTTTTCTGAACGTCTGCTTTGGCAAAGCTACTGAAAAATTGATTAACTATACAGGGAGCAATCCAGGCAACCAGAAAAAGGAAGATCATGGTGATACCTGCAAGAAATTAAGCAGAAGCAATGATGGGTGCATGTTTCAAGAAGCAGCTAGGGCTGGCAGGAGCATTAACAGGAGTGGAACATGTTACGTCATTAACATTTAAGGTTGGGGCTCAGAGGAAGTAGGAATGCATCCTAAAATCTTTTCAGAAGGATGGTTTTGATAAACTGCTGCAGAAAACACGCACCCACGGACTCTTTTGGTGCTTCAGGACTATCAGATCTATTCTGGAAGCAGCTTTTAAGTATAACACCAGAGCACACATAATCCGACCCATGCCATGTTACCAGAATTAGAAGCATAGATCCACCGGCGGCTGATGGAATTATAAGCATTAACATGGAATGAAGACATTAAAAGAAGTAGATTATGTTATTAATAAGGGTCATTATTCTTATGATCAATAAGCAATTGTTAAGTAGTAACATACAAATTCATTCTCTCTATTGGATAGCTGATTTAAGCAAAAAGTGGGATTTTTCTTTAGCAAGTCTGTTTTTTCAAGCCACAAGATACAAAATGGAAAGTTTTAAAGAGCTCTTTATTGATTTTTTTTTTTATAGTTGCCTTCTTTAAATGGGTAATAACAGTGTCTGCTCGTCTGAAAGGCTGAAATACTTCCCCACTTATTTCAGATTTCCACCAATTTCTTTCTTTCCTTTGTAGAATGAGACTAACCTACCTGGCTGGTATACTGAGACTACCCCAGCATAATGTAGTACCCACAGTTATGGGAAAGTTCAAGTCCCTTCTCAACCACAGAGCTCATGGATGAACTGGGACCCTTCATTCTATCTCAGTGTCTAAACTCATAGTGTCATGATGAAGTTATAAAAGTAGGGGAGATCCAAGTATGCTTTGTGGTCTCTTCAAAAATGAAGGATGTAGATTAATAAACCAATGAATGAAATAATACATGCAGAAAATAGTGGGGCACTGATAGAAACTAATAGTATGTGTCATATTGGCAGATAAGTAAATACATAAATTTGTGAAGGTGTAAATAATATTATTAGGTCCTGAAATGATGTTGTCAGACTAGATATGGGGAAGGGAAGCAGCAGGAAAAAAAAACAGATCCAGGAAACTATAGACCAATCAGCCTAATATCATATACCCGGGAAGATACTGGAAAAGATAGTAAAAAAACAGATCTGCCAACATCTAGAAACAAGTAAAGTAATAACTAGCAGTCAGCATGGGTTTACTAAGAACAGATCATGCCAAACCAATCTTATTTCATTCTTCAACGTAGTGACTAAATTAATAGACCAGCAAAATACTGTGAACATAATACAGTATATTTAGATTTCAGCAAGGCATTCGACAAAGTAGACCACAACCTACTTTTTACTAAGCTAGAAAAAGGTGGAATAGATAGCACCACCATCAGATGGATTTGTAATTGGATGACAAACTGTACTCAGCAAGTAGTCCTTAATGGGTCTAAGTCTACATGGAGGGAAGTAAGCAGTGGGGTGCCACAAGGTTCCGTCTTAGGCCCAGTACCCTTCAATATCTTCATTAACGACTTAGATGAGCGAATAGAAGGGGAACTTACCAAATTTGCAGATGATACAAAAGCTGGCAGGAATAGCTAACACCCAAGAAGATAGGCTCAAGATCCAGATGGATCTTGAAAGACTAGAACACTGGGCCGTATCTAACAAAATAAAATTCAATGAAATTCAATATAGAGTGCAAATCATGGAGAAAGAGACGCAGATATATAAATGTATGCATGTGACAGAGAGAAAGAGATCTCGTATTTTAAAACAGAATGCATGTGAGTGTAATTTTCTGACTCCAAGTCAAAGAGAGAAGATTTAAATTTAAATCAATGGGGGAATTAGGAATGACAGAAAAAGTCTGTATGTCTCAGTGGTGGTATTCAATTTTTTTTACTACCGGTTCTGTGGGCGTGGCTTAGTAGGTGTGGTGTGGCTTGGTGGTTATGGTGTGGCTTGGTAGGCATGGCAGGGGAAGGATACTGTAAAATTCCCATTTCTTCCCCATCCTACTAACCTGCTTTCCAGCACCATTCTCCTGTGGAGGGTAACAAAAGAAGACCCAGCCAGTCAGCTGGGATTCAGGAGGCAGCGAATAGATGGGGGCGGGGCCAATCAGGTATTTACCGGTTCTCAGAATTACTCAAAATTTCTACTACCAGTTTTCCAGAACCTGTCAGAACTGGCTGAATACCACCTCTGGTATGTCTTCAGGAAAAGGGAACAATGGAGATCAAGCAGAATTTCTGACGTGTTTCCTCATTGCAAATTGCTTGCTGGAGAAATGCATTATGAATTATTTTTATGTACAGAATTCCATTATTTAAAAATATGTATAATTAAGACCAAACATGAGAGTGGGAAACTGAAAGAAAGAGAATGATTAAATGAGCTCTGAAAATGATTTTTGTTTTAGACTAGTTTCCAATATTTTCCTCCGTTCCATGTTGTATACACTGAACTAGTGAAAAATAGTACAGGAGGATGCCAACCCCCTAAAATCTGTTCTAAAGTATCAGACGTCTCTTGGATGCTTTCAGAATCAATTAGAGAGTTGAAATAAACACTAGTAAACTACCAGACTTCAAACACAAAACTTGCTAGCTGGAGCTTAGAATAAGAAAGAAAACATCTGTTTTTTCCATGGCTGCCAAAGAATTATAACTGAAGTATATGCTCTGAGCTGGGAAAGGAGAACAACTTACACAGTACATCATTAACAGGTTACTGTTTTTATTTCAAAGCACATAGTCAGAAAAAAATGTATGGTTCATATGAACTCATACTGATGTCCTGTTAATTGTGGCATGAAGAAAGCCTGCTAACTGCTTTTAGACGCAATGTCCTTTTGATATGGCAATTGTCCTATCTCCATGTCGAGGCAGCCCAAATTCATCCTTTCCTGCTCCAGTTTCAAAGTAGTGTTTTCATCTTCTCCTGACACACACACTGGAATATAAATGATCTGTGATGCCTCATTTGCGATCTTGGTGATGATAATATCAGCTGAGCAACTACAGCAGGTCCTCTGCTCCAGATTCACTCTTGTTCTAGAAGGTCTATTTTCAGAATCTGAATGACAGGTTATCAGCATGGATCACCTTCATATCAGTGACCATACAAGTGCAGTCACTCACTTTACTTGGAAAATCTCTGAAATCTCTTTGAAGAAGCACAATAGGAAGAGTATTGATGCCTTTGAAACTTGGTAGCATATCACAAATAGTATTTGGTAGATTATCATAAATAGCCATAAACAGTCAAGAAATAAACAAACCGTTCATTAAACAAACCAACCCAAAGTTCTCACTCAAAGCACAACTGTTCAAGGTCAAATTATTATATTCTGATACATGATGCAAAGCCCTAGTTCTCTAGAGAAACCTATTATATTGGGAATGGTGGAAAAAAGGAAAAGGAGAATGGTGGAAAAAAGGAGGAAAAAAGGAGACAACCAGCTGTACATTGGATGGCTGCACTGTTGGATATCTTAAGGACCAGGTGGAGACAGAAATCTGTGTGGTTGCTTAGAATTGAAACCAACTTGATGGCACTTAATTAACCAATTAATCAACCAAATTTTAGTTGGCCTCAGCAATCCTATTGATACATTGCACTGATCTGCACATCTGTTTTCCAGAATGAGTTGAGGCCACCCATTTGTCAAAGCCAAGAATAGAAAGTATCATCTTTCATCCACCCAAATCTGCTTCGTCCTATGTACCAAAAGTAATATTTTATGGACTTCTGAAGCAAGAATGGAAGACTGCAGTTACACAGAAAGTGTAGCTGATGAGTGCGGCCAAGAACAAACAACTGGTTATCAGAACAGCACTTTGAACCTCTCCAGACAAAGGAGAGGATAGAAGATCATCCAAAAGTGTTTCAGACAGTTTCTCCTCATGAGGAGACTGTGAGGTAGTGGTCTCTGGCAGATTTTGAGCACTCTATGATGAGGGAATAGTCATCTTGTACAAATTGTGATCAGCACCTTTGAAAGAGCAGAAAATCTAAATGCTTTCTTTTCTAATAATATTTAGAAATTACTTATTAACTGCTTTTCAGCTACTAGGAACCTTTAGATTCACAAGTCTGAAAATACCAGATGAATTTGCCTTCAATCCTTAAGGAAATTTTTTTTTGAACAACAAGCTTTAAGAATTTAAATATTTTTTGAAATGAGCAACAAAAAATTGATTAAAACTGATTTTAGAAAATTACAAGGTCCAGATAAATTTGAAATAAGATTTTGGTATAAATTATAAGGAATGTTATATGGAAAAATGTTTTTGTTCTGATTTTTTTAAAAAGAAACCATAAGATAATAAGATAAAAACATAAGAAAAATAATGGTCCAACATAAAATACAAGATAATAATGTAAAAAAATAATAGGATCAAATATTGAATCCTAGAAAGAACTAAAGATTTCAGTTAAAGAACTTGACTAACAGTTACAAAATGATGCAGAATATTGAAATATTGGAAACACTGAAGGATATTTTTGAATAATGGAGTCAGAAGTTACTATTAACAATGACAACAGAAATATTTGCCTCTATGGATAGAATGTTTCTAAGGAACAAATTTTATCTAACAAGACAAACTGAATTGAAAGGAAACTTACGGATAAAAGGCTACAAGAATGACATGGAAAAGAATCTAATTGATGCTTTAATAATTAAAATAGATACACAAACAATAAATCAAAATCCTGACCTGGAGAATTTTCTATATTGGCCCCTCCCAGAAAGGAGAACTTCTCTGGAACCTTGTGGGAGCCGATACCTTGTGGGAGGGGGAAAGCAAAAATAAATAAATAAACCCCTCAGTTCCAGGAGTAAATTTGATTGGGTCCAGTTCCCTGCAAGAAAGGAAAGGGCCTTTTGATTTGCAGAAAGGGAAATCAGAATTCTGTTGAATTGATTGGTTTGGAAATACAATATATAGTATACATGTTTCAGGCAATCAATCTTTCATGCTTAATGCTAGTTACTAATCTCATCCTTACATATTTGTACCTGCAACTCAGCTTTGACTCCTGCCAGCTAGAGGTAGTCCTCCTCAACTCAATTGAACACAATTGAGCCCAAAATTTATGTTACTACGTGAGACGTTTGTTAAGCGAGTTTTGCTCCATTTTAGGATCTTTCTTGCCACCTTTGTTAAATGAATCACTGCAAATGTTAAATTAGTAACACAGTTGTTAAATGAATCTGGTTTACCCATTGACTTTGCTTATCAGAAGGTTGCAAAAGCTGATCACATGACCTCGGGACACTGCAATCATCATAAATATGAGTCAGTTGCCAAGCATCTGAATTTTGACCAGGTGACCATGGGGACACTGCCATGGTCATAAGTGTGAAAAATAGTCATAAATCACCTTTTTTTAGTGCTATTGTAACTTTGAATGGTCATTAAGTAAACTGTTGTAAGTCGAGGACTATCTGTATATAGAGAAGTCCACACAGTTTTCTTGGCACTGATTTGCTCCTGCTTTTTTCCTAGGGCTGAGAGAAAAGGAGTGGTCCAAAGTCACTTATCTGGCTTCTATGCCTAAAGTCTCCCTCTGGGACTTACGTTCAATAAAGGAGAATCTTAAAGTTGAAATGAGAGGGTCCTTGGTGCTCTCTGAGCTTGTTGTTTTCTTGCAGATGGTTCATTACTCAAACTAGGTAACATCAGCAGTCCTAGTAAGGAATGGAATTTGTTTTCCTTATGCGCGAAAGGCCTCTAAGGTTGCACAGAGTACTCTTTTTGTGAACAGACATAACTATGGTGATATATAACTACCTAGTGACATCAATTTTTATATTCTCTTTCATTATCATTGTTTTTTAAAGTTTCATAAGCTACCCAATGAACAATGTGTAAATTTTGGGGTGATTTTTACTGGGAAGAATGTAGTAATATGTATTAATTTTAGACAGTGCTCATACACAATGTTGTTTTGGTTTCCTAAAATTCAAAGGTGGAAAGCAGTAGGAAAAAAAATGAAAGGCACATTTGAACAGGTAAGCATACATTCCTTCATAGATCTTAGAAATTACTAACAGGATTGGTTGGCACCAATTTGGGGGCAAACTTCTACCATGCCATTTTTTATTTTTTTTTGCAGAGGAAGAAGGGGGGGAAATGGGATGGCACTGTATTTTTACTAGCCTCCAGTTTAACCCTTCCCTCTTCCCTTGATGGGGAGGGGAGGAGAAAGAGACAGGATATGCCCAAGAGCAGTTAGAAAGTCTGGGAGACTGACCAGTTGAATGGTGAGCATATGGAGAGAAAAGCATATCAAATTTATTGGCTGAAGGCATGGGAAAAGATAAATTCATAGATTTCATGGAATATATAGTTTGATTAGTTATGGAAGGTGAATTTATCTGCTATTTTTTTTTAACCTTCTCTTAAAATTTCTTTTAGCAGCTAGAGGGGAACAGATGGGTCTTATTAGAAAGGAAGCTTCCCTTCATTTGTATCACAAAAGCCACGTCAAACATCCCTCTGGCTATTTTTTTTGTGTGTGGCAATTGTTCTCTTAGTTTTACTATTTAGTAACTTAAAATGAATATTTTAGTTCCGGATTAATTTTATCCCTTTCCTAAAAACAGCAAAGATTTTCTTTCTTTCTGTTTCTTTCTTTCTCTCTTTCTTTAAAAACAGCTTCTCGGTTGAAATCAAATGGGCTTTTTATGAGAGCACAGAATCCAAAACAAATCATTGGTGGTGTTTAATGAGAGAAATGTGCAAATTAAAGACTCTCGTGGCCGCCTCCCTTTCATTTTTTTCAATTTCAAAATTGAACTCATCAGAAGTTCACTCTTTGTCATTGATCATGTGTGACTGCACAATTCCAGCGATTCCTTGGCACACTATTTTTTTTTTTTTTGCACAAGAGACAACTGCAACTTTAAGTCAGCATTTTTGCACTGCACTTTGTCTCCCCACGTCTTGTCAGTGCCATACAAACCTCAAGAAATCAACCGTTTTAAGGTGACATGCTTACTTTAGCAGTAAATTGCCCATACTTTTGCATAGCCTCTGGCTGAAAGCCCTACTTAAAAAACGGTTAAAAGAAGTTAAAAATAAACTACTTACCAGCACCGCTTTCTTCAAGCAGCGCCTGACATCCAGTCGGAAATTTGCTGAATCTTAAAAACAAATGTTCTTCAGACAGACCTTGTTGCCCACCTTTGTCAGGAGTCACTGCCACAAAGCACTTCCTTTAAATGAAGTATCTGAAAAGCTTGCTTTCTCAAATACAATTCGCTGAAGTGGCTGCCTTGCATTTGCATCCCAGTTCCTTCCAGCAGCTTTTTTTTGGCTCAGTTTTGCCAGAGGCATTTTTTGATTATTGTGTAATGTGTTTGAGCGTCTGCCTTGTGTCACGTGACACGGGGAAGAAAACTCTCCACACATGTGGCTAAATATTTGGAGAAATCCCTTTTCCTCGTGTTCCAGGCAAAGGCTTCCAAGGATCAGGAGCTACTTGTCTTCAACATGTTACCTAATGAGGCTGAACCCTTGCTTCTCAGTCTTAGCAACTAAGATATGTGGACTTCAACTCCCAGAATTCTCTGGCTAGTCCACGTCTTGAAGTCTGTAAGGTGGAGGACCATTACCCATTGCTGGTCAGCAGGTAGCCTTAATCTAGTTCACAGGTATTTTAACTCTGTTGCTAACAATTTTGCCAAATTTCAACAGGTGCAGGCCTGTATTTAAGATCAGTGATATACTATAGTGAAAAAATTGTGCATATGCTCAGGGTGACAAATACGGTATATATACTACTAATCTTCCCAGTATGTTTTAGAATAGAATATAATTCTTTATTGGACAAGTGTGATTGGACACACAAGGAATTTGTCTTGGTGCATAGACTCTCAGTGTACATAAAAGAAAAGATGCCCTTTCATTACATCATCACCCAGCAAGGCTCAACCAAGCCTGGGACTCAGGACAGCCTACAAAGTTGCCCCTGCAGGGCCCCATGGGAGTCTGACAACCAATCAGAATACAAGCTCCAATTCAAATCCCAACAGAGGATTTAAAACCAGCATCAGCCCGTCCTTCTTTGGAGCTCCAAGTCATGTGGTTCTGTCCACCATTAAACCATCTTTCCAAACAGCCTCCATGTTTTCAGTGTCTTTTGGAACTGAACCCAGAAGGGTAATTCTTCCAACAGTATTTTTTAGTTGCCCTGTTTCCAAGCCTAAGCCCCCTTTGTTCCAGTTCTGGCAAACTGTGCAATAGTACAGCTATATTCTTTACTGAAACATGGTATGTTGTGTTGGCTCTCGCTTATGAAATCTGGGACAGTTTGTGCAGTATCCCAAGAGAGATCTTATAAAATGTTCTGATAGCAAAACAAAATGCTCATTAGTTTAGCCTATATTAGATTTGTATGAGGCAAGCCAGGCTTTAGCTGCTCTGTTTAGATTAGTATAATTTTAGAGCCTTTAAAATAAAATGTTCACAGATGCAAAGCAGAACAGCATTACGAATTAGTTTAGGCTAAACCTGGGCTGATGTTTAAAATTAACACTACCCTTTTACAATTAACATAATATGCCAGAACATAGTACAATATTTATATGGTAAATAAACTTGTGTGATTTGTATTAGGAAAATTACAGGTGGTGACATGCTGTTTTGGATATCAGCCTCCTATCACATCACTAGAGGAGGAAAAGTAGATGTAGACTGTGGGTAGGTTCTCCTGCTGTTAGCAATTACAATGCTTTCAGTATAAAATAAAGAAAAGGTATAAAAAAGTTTATATGGAAACACATGGGATGAGAGCTAAACTAGGAAAAAACCCCAAATATGACAGAAAATGAAAAACCTTTCTTGGATTGCACTGGATATGTAAAAATTGGACAGATCTAGAAAATAGCTTTTCTAGAATCCAATTCAGTTTTAAAGTGCAAATCCACTTTACCATGAAGGTTACCATGCAAAATTATTATTCTTCCCATTTTTCCCTTGTATAAAGCTTGGTAAAGTATTGCAAGTCTTAGTGGTGTGCTGGCTTTCTTGCAACTAAAACATTTCTACTATTTTGATCAGGTTTTCAATGTCAGTTCAGAACAGATGAAAAAACACTTAAAATTTATGAAATACATTTTCCTTTTGTAGATAAAATCTTAAAACAAGATAGTATGAGTTTGCAGATTTTAAAATTAATCTAGTTTTCCTAAGAGTCTAATTTTCTAATAAGATTAGCACAACACCGTAAAACAATACTTGCACCTAAACATATAATTAGTATAAAAGAATACAGGAATTACTATTAAAACTGAAAACAATAAATAAAAAGCTTATGTAAAATATATATACATTTTTGGAATAATACATTTCAAAATGGGATTTCTTTTTGACTATGCTACAATTACAATGTCAAAATATTCTGTATTATTTTCTGCATGTTCTTTTTGAGGGTCCAACTGCATTCTTATCTGTATATAAGGTATATAATTACTTTCCAGCAATGCCCTTCTATTACAACCAGAGGAACAACTTTGGCCAAAAGGACAGGCATATAAAAACAGCAATAATAAGCACCTGTAGGAATGTCCCACTATCCAGGGAGAAATTATTAATCTAATGTATATTGCCAAGTTGATTCTATTCATTTAGAATTACTTCAAAATGACTTTTTTCTTCTACAATTGAATACTAAAGCCAGGAAGTTTGGCAATTACCCAACAACTAATATAAATATCCATTATACTTCTCAATTGAGCATTATGTATTAATGTTGGACCGTATTCTGCATTTCACTAACTTCTGACTTGCCATGTCAGCATGGCAAAATCTCCCTCCAATTTGAGCTCCTCAGTTCGACTCATTAGTCAAATCCAGGCATACGTTACATTAATGAACTAGCCTTTGTTACTACAAGACTCAACATTTTTGTTAAAAAATCAGAATTAAAGCATTTCCATATTGATAAGAATTTGAACCCTTAAAATTCCAGGCCAATATGATCAACAAGTTACAGGCAGACTGATATAAAACAAAAGGCCCAGGAGTCCATAGATGTCTATAGGAAAATAGAATCTTTAACTGTGACAGAATAATGTACCCTATTAGAAATGAAATATTAGAACCAGAATTTAATAGCTGGAATGCTAAAATAAATTCTGCTGAGAAACTGAAAACCATTTCAGAATTGTGCAATTCTATTAAGATTCAGATAGTTTTCCTCAAAGTCAGCTTTAATCTATTCAGGGAAGTAAACAATTATGTATTTTTGAAACAGACTATCAATTGTGTGCAGTTTGATGTTTGCAATATTTACTGACTCTTCTCATCAATATAGCATTTTTAAAATTCAGAAATTCATTCAGCATTATAATTTACAAGGACTTGAGCAAACCTGCTCAACAAAAAACTTTTTTTCTGCTCAGAGAGCTCTAGGCTGGGTGGGCCATAGGTAAGTATGATGCGAAAGAACAGGACATCAGTTGACAACTTGCTTAGGGAAAGTGACACACATATAACATTGATCTGTTTAGACACCTATATACAAGTCCTATGAGCTTGCAAGTCTTTTGCTCAAAACTACTGCCCCAGAAAAGAGGCCATGGGGTCATCTGGTCGCTGGCGCTTCATTTGGTAAGCTTCCATTTCCTCCTCTGTTGGTTCTCGGTTTTCATACATGCTATTATATGGTCTCTTTCTCTCATCTAATTGCATGATTTCTTTCACATGAAGGAGACGGGCTTCTTCTGCATTCAGTGCCTGAAAATACAAATTCACCGCTGTGTTACAGTTGTCCCTGGAACTACAACTATCTAGTAAGCAAATGGTAATGCTCAATACAATTCAAAGAGTAAAGCTGCTAAGATACTCAGGAAAGTAATGAGAAAGCTGGAAAAAGCTGCAATCCGTAATAGATCACATAGGTCACGTAATAAGTCAGATTTGATCCAAAGGATTCCAGCAAATGGCCAATATAAAATCTTCCAAGAGTTATAGTATATATCAGAACAGAATAAAAATCATCTCACTATGAACACAGAAGCGACACATGTTGTGGTCTGCCAGCGGCCTGCAGAGCTGGCAGCAGAGTCGGACAGTGGGGAGGAACATGGGCCAGTTCCTAGAATCTGGAGAGGGTGTGGATGAGGGATCTGCGTCCGACAGAGATGGGGCCAGAGCTATCTGAGAGTTATGTGCTGACTCCGGAGCCTCCAGAATCTGACATCAGCAAGGCAGAGGAACAAGGGGAGCCTGTTCCCAGTGCGCACTTGCACAGAGCTGCCAGAAGGCAAGAACAGTAAAGACAAAAGGGGCGACTCAGGAGTAAGGTTTGGAGATGACTGGCCCCTCCCATAAGACATAAAGGAGGAGCAAAGGGACATGAGCTTTTGCAGGAAGCAACTTTGTTCGTTCTGAAGCTCTGTGTTGACTTTGTGCTGTTTGGCCTTGTACAGCTAATTGGCAATTTAGTCATTGTCAGCGTTTCAAGGGAGATAAAGGTGAGTGCTTATCAGCCTTATTCCGAAAGACTGTGGCAGACTTCTGTTGGGACTATTCATAAACTGGGACTCATTATGGGCTGTGAATGCATATAATTCACAGCTATTGAAATATTAAAAAAAGGTTTTTGGAAATAGCATGTGATTGTTACTGTCTCAGGAAGCCTTGGTCAGAACACATTATGTTTGTCTAAGCTAATAGTTGTATAAATGATATCACACTGCAAATTTATTCAAATTTCACAGACTACTAATAATTAATGCTAAATATAAGAGCTTCAGCATCCACTGACTTTTTCAATAATCAACAGGAACTTGTTCCCATATAGTTGTGAGAATACGGTTTACTATTCTATAGACTGAGAATATAATTTCACAGTGGTATCACAAGACAGGGCAGGAATCTCTAATTCTCCCTTAAATCCAAGAAAACCAGAATTTGGTTTATTATGCCAATGTGTTCTGATTGGAAAACACAATTTCTCTCCTTTCAATTCAATATGGGTTTGTGAAAATAAATATGAATTTATGAAGATCTGTTGCTGGAAAGATAGCTGATAGGAAAGAAGTTCCAGCATGGGATTTGAGAGAAATAAGCCTCTATTCTCATGTTGGAACTTGGTATGCCAGATAGTCTGTACACTTTAAGAGGATTTGAGGATAATACAGGTGACAGCGGTTTTATGCATACCTTTTTCAATTTTTCTTGTTTCTTTCTGTCTTCTCCCTCACTATCAGAACTTGTACTCTTCTTATGCTTTTTCTTTTTCTTCTTCTTTTCGTCCTTTTGTTTTTGTTGGTGTATCTGTAGCAACGGGGAAGAGGATAAAATAAAATGCAGACAGACATGAATGAGGGTATTCTAAGCTACAGGCAATAGGTACTTAAGGGAGTGTCACATTAAATTTCTTCTTAGGGGCAGATGGCATGTATCTATATCACTTACCTGGCAGAATCCCATCCTACCTGAAAGTTTCAACAACTGCAACAGATGCGCAACTGCCAGTGTACAATAGTTGCATTATAATTGCCTAGAAAGTGCTGTAATGTTTTTAGGACTTCATATAAAACAGAAACAAGTAACAGAAGGCCATCCACACTTCACCACCTACTTTTCTATTGCCTCTAAGATCATGCCACTGAATAATAGCAGAAAGTCTTTTTTCTTTTCTTTTTACTTTTTGTAAATTAAGCAGCAAAATGTGTGGCACCCCTTCAAGGCTTAAATGTGCTTATTGCACTTAATCTTCCTTCCCTCTAAAACAGGAATAATCTGTCACATCCTGTGACATAATTATACCACTGCTATCCCTTCTAGGGCCTTTCTGGCTACTGGAAAAAAAATTATAAATACACTCTGTATACCAAAATAGCTTATCTTGTCCTTGACTGGCAATAGGCTCATTAGAAAGCCACCTACTAGAAAGAAAACAAAACAATAAAGAAGCCCACCTCCATTAGAGTTTTGGGTTTGGTTAACTGCTCATCCTCATGCACCTCACTTGGCAATTCTTCACTGGCATTCTATGTGTAGGAAAAAGAAAAATCCAATTTCACAAAGAGGGTTAAGCATTAGGTTTGTTTTTAAAATGTCAATTTATAGTTCCACTAAATAAACTATATCTTACAGCAATTTCCTTTCCAGCTTCTCCTGTACAATACGAGAACTTGACAAATGAGTAGCAGCATTTATATCCCCATCTTCCTTCTTTCCAGTAAGAACCCCATATACACTGCAAGGAAAACAAAGGTATTAACTGCTTATGATAATGGCTTGCAATCTCATGTATTACATTTCATAATGGTTTTTTTGATTCCCAAAGAGTTTGTGATAAATTTAAGAAATACTCTATTCCCAAAGAATGTACTATTTAAATTTCGGTACAGGTTTGGTGCAACCTTCTACAGCAGAAAAATGAATAGAAACAATGAAAAATGCACTAATCAGTTGAGTTGCGTGTAATGTGATAATTCCTTTGTATCAAGAACCAAATCCCTATTCTATTATATTGGTTTATTTGAAAGATTTAGCATCTGCTTAATTCTACTAATGAAATCAATGGAATCTAAAAAGTATGGGACAGATTTCACTTGCAATATTTTTCACATTTTATCCCCATTACCTTCCCAGACAGTAGGTTCAAACTGCTAAATTTAAGTAAGTAAGCATTTCTATAATTACGATGAACTTTCTCCTTGCATTTAACCTTACCCAGTAAATATTAAATACTTTCCTCATAGAATATTTTGAAATGAATAAGGAAAACAAACTGGTGGCTCAATGAAGGGTCAATTCTCTGTTGAAAGAAACAAGCTGCATCTAGAGTACCTTCAGTTTCAATTCTGCTAAAATCTCCTTCATGGCAAATGTTTCACAATACTCTCTTATGAACCTATTCATGACTAACATCAGACACTTTGTGATGACTAACACCATAGTGTTAGGAATGACTAACAAAAATTAGAGTCTTAATGTTTAGATAACAAATTGATTTCTCATTACAAACTGATTTCTCATGTTTTAAATCTGATTCTGAGTAAAGTTAGTAACCAGCCCTAATTCCATCTGTTGGCTTCATCTTAATTGTGCCATGAAAAGTCCCTAATGGATCACATACCAGTTAGCTAACTTTAACAGAACAAGAATAAAACAAGAATGTGGAGGAAAAGGAAAAGCACTGTACAGTATACATTTCCCTAAAGAAATAAATTTGAAAAAGTAATTTAAAAAACACATAAAAGCCAAAAATTACATTGTCTTCTAGATTTTTGCAATTGTAAATCTCAGAATAATTCTAAGCAGAGAATCCTTAATAACTGTTCATTATTTGAAAAGACTTATTTCTAATATAAAGAGGGTTTTAAAATTTGTTTTAGGTCAGACCAGGCAATTTTTAAATCAATGACAGCAATTCATCAAGAATGACCTATTGAGGAGAGCACATGGTAGGGCAGAGATGAAGTTATCAGCACAGCAAGTCCTTGACATATGACCATTCTTTCAGTGACTGATGTCATGATGGTGCTGAAAGAGTGGTTAGGATCGATCCTCAGAGTTCTAGCCATCCCAGTACCCTACAGTTACGTGATTGTGATCTGAACACTTGGCAAATGGTTCACATTTACATTGTTGTAGCAGCCATGATCAAATGATTGCCATTTGTGACCTTCCCTGCCGTTTTCCCCATAGTCAATGGGGAAGCTGGCAGAGAAGGTTGGAAGTCATCAGGATAAGTCTCCCCAACCTATACAGCCTCCTGCAGTCCCTCTGTGGTCATGCCAGCCCTAGGCACCCTGTGTGCCTACCAATTCTCATGCCTCCTCATGCAACAATCCCTTCTCACCCTGTACTCTTGCACCCACTCCCAGACCCACACAACTCTTACGCACCCCTGTACATGCTTGTGTCCCCCCTAGTGTCCCCTTTGCTCCCATCCAGCAGCAGCTACTTACTTCCCTGCAACCTGGAACTTGACAGCTGCTGTGGTTTCCCCAATGACTTTGGTTGTGGGAAACCAGCAAGAAGTTACCTTACCTTGCCTCGTGACTGTGGGATTTGGTTAACAGTGGCAATTGGGATTGCAGGGATTGCCGTAGCTAAGTATCGCAGAGAGGCTAATTACACTTATTCTATGCAGAAAGTATTTGAAATTAGTTCAAGAACCACAAATTGCCAAATCCTGCTTGAGGTACTTACTGTGTGGTTGTTGATCATTACATCCTCCTCATATTTGGAGCGAGCAACAGCCTTCTCTTGACCTTTAATAACTGTTCCATGTCTAGAATACTCCACATAGTCTTCTGTCTGAGCAAGTAACAGTTCAGATGGTGGGGCATCCAGATGTTCTTCGCCTCCATACTACAAGAAAAAAAAGAAAAGAGAAGTTTGAAAGATTCATTTGCAGGACTCCCGTTCCCTGAAGATATCTATCTGCCCATTCACCAGACTGGATAGGGTAGAGAGGCTCCAGATTCTTTCCCTTAAATGTTGCTATCCAGCAGGTCCTATGAAATGTGTCTCTTTCATAGTGGTCCCTGCCTTGTGGAATAGCCTTCCCCCAGGATCCGGCAGGACCTCATCCTTTCTGGACAACTGTGAAGTGCTGATTCTTCCCCCTAAAGATTGGAACAGGGTGATGTTGTGGCCCGAGGATGACTTTTTTGGATGCCCTATGAAGGATGGTTCAGATGCCAGGTTTTGGTTTTACTGTTTTTGATCACTTTTGTCTTTTATTGTAAGCTACCCAGAGTTGTGTTATGAGTGACCATACAAAATTTTCAAATAAAAAAAATAGTTTTATAGCATTTTACACCATGTAAAATGCATTTTGATTTTCTATGAGATTCCTATAGTGGAGAGAGTACTGATAAAGTTATGTCACTTAGTGACTGTTCAAAGTTACAACGGACTCCCCACAAACATCCTTACAACCTCCTGCTTTTAAACCCCCCCAGGTTTAAAAAACTGTCTCAAAATCATTTGGGAATTTAAGATACCATACACAAAAAATATCAAGTCAAGAGTTATGTAAGTTTATTCTGACTTTGAAGTTGGCTATATTTATAATTATGTTTTAGCTTTCTCTAGTGATATATGCAAGATTATTTCCATTTTTAATTGACTTATTCTTTAATAATATTGATCTGGTGAAGTCTCCCATAATTTGACATGTAATTACTTTACTTTATAAAGTTTTAATTAATTTAGAAATGGCAAATGATACCATAGTGCTGCAAACATTTCCACCCGCACCCCCAGAGTAAAAAGGTAACATATTGTAAAAAGGGCATTCTGAAGGAGACTGAATGCCTGTTAATTTACCTTCTCTAAGATGCTTTCTTTCTGCTGATGTTTAAAGTCTTCTTTTTTCACTTTGAAAGATTTGTACAAGAGTTCAAGTTTTGTAGGATCTGCTTGAAGATGAACTTCAGAGCCTTTTTCATAGGCCTCCCAGGCGAATACTTTGAAAATAAAAAAAGAAAAATATTTTCAGTTTTTCTAAAATACATGAACATTAAACTATTATTTTATTTAATAAGCACTCAGAAAATATTGTGAAAAAATTATCTGTGAAGGAAACCCTAGAAGAGAGGATTCTTACTCTTCCCCATCTTCTGGGATGCTTCAAGAGCAAAGGGAGGAGAGAGAACCAGTGTGAAGGATAAACACCTATCCCTGCCAGGTCCATTTTTAAACCAAGGACCTGAGAGAGGTAAAGGGGACGAGAGGACATTTTACTTGGTACCAGCCCATCCATCCCTCTGTCTCTTGATATCATAAATAAACCCATTTCCAGCTCCAATCTGCTAAGAATTCATAAAGGTACAGATAAAAGGTAACCATGCCTGACTCTAAGGGGTGGTGCTCATGTCCATTTCTTAGTTGAGGGAGCCAGCGTTGTACAAAGACATTTTTGGTAGTCAGGTGATCAGCATGGCTACACACCAAAGGTACACAGAATGCTGTTATCTTTCCGCCAAAGTGGTACCTATTTATCTACTTGCATTTGCATGCTTTCGAACTGCTAGGTGGGCAGAAATTGGGGCAAGTAACGGGAGCTCACCTCGTTGCATGGCGCTTGGGTCTTGAACCCAGGCTGTCAGCTTTCCATCTGACAAGCTCAATGTCTTTAATCATTGAGCCATCACCCACCCCCCAAAGAAATCATAAAAGTGGACCTTTTCCTTCTGTAGTCAGTGGCCCTTTGATAGTACAAGGAAAGCATACACCTATAATCCTTGAAGAGTCTGGAAAGATATATACATACATCTTTCAAAAAATCAGTGGTTTTAATATACTTTGGGAGAGGGCACTGTTAGAGGACTCTGCCTCTAGTATTCCCCCTCTACCTTTGCTTGGGAAATCTAGTATCAAATATGACATTCCTTGCAGTAAAGTGGGCATCTATGAAGGAGATGAGCAGTTATGAAGTGTGATATATAAATATTCTTCCTTAAAGAATAATCTTATCTAAAACAAATTTAACTTAAAAACAAGTGAGCAGCAGTCTTTTATACACCTTAGATTTAGTACTTACACTGAGTTTGGGCCATGGAAATGGTGGCCCCCGTGTAACGTACAAAGTTATCTCCTGCATAACTGACCCTGTAAGAAAAATAGTTTATTCTGTAAGTATTTAGCTTGTGGTTCTATTTTGCACAGAAGCAAAGCAAATGCAAGGCCATTTTGATTAAAAAGTATAAATTTAATAAGACCCATTCTTTGTTTATTAATGTGATTCTGGGATTCGTTATTGCGTCAGCCTTCAAGATGATCCCTTCTGCATCTTATGTACTGCCTTATTTCTTCCTTACTTTGCATCTTTCCTTACTTTGCATCTTTCTTACTGCTCCATGTTTCGGCTGTCATTAGCAACGGGGGGAGGGGGGAATTGGAAGGGAAGAAAACTGGAGGTGTTACATTCCTGTAAATGGGAAGGAGGAGGGGGAGTATAAATTTCTCTTTTTAAGTTTCTATTTCCTTGCCTACTTTTTCTATCCTCTGCACAGCTGCGAAGTTTTATCAAAATAAGTCAAGGTCAACGGACAGAGGCCTCATCACCACCTGAAGATGCCCACACGATCATATGCAGAACTTTTAATTGGAAGAGTCTTTTGAACTCTGGGGGGTGGGAACAATTCCATCCCTTTGTATATGTGATCTGCGCGCCAAAATCTTTAGATTCAGAATCTTCTCTGTAGCTTCCACTTTGAAATTTAGTAAAAGAAGACCTTTGCTCCAACCATTGGAGTCTGAGTGTTTCTTGGATTTTGAATGGAGCACAGACTGACATATTGCTTCTCCTATTGCATTTTGATTACAGCAGCCAATCTTTTTGGTCTTAAAATGTCATTTTAAATTACTTTGTTAGTAATTTAGATCAACGTATTGACAGAGTAATTTGTAATTTCTCTGTCATTAAAATGCACTATGAGAAACAATCTCCAAATAAAGTTTGGGCAAGAAAAAAGGATATACGTTCTTCTGAAGCAAAACATCTACTATAAGGGATTAAAAAACTTTTTCTTATATGGCATGGTTATTCACTGAGAGTTAAAAGCTTTCTAAAGATAATTTTACAGAAACCTGAGGTACTTATTTTACAGCAGAGTTAAACTGTAGGCAACTAATATTCATCTGTGTTCACCACCAACTCTCCCAAGTTTTCCAAGATCTATGAGCATTCCAGACAACCTGCTTTGAGGAACGAGCACAATGACACACTTCTCTATTTTTTTTTAAAAAAAAAACTTTCTTCAAACTGAAAATCAAGACCTTCCCATGTATCAATTCTAGGGCAGTATATAAGACCGTGTATTTGCTGAAGCAATTTGAAGCTAACTTACTCATCTGGATTCTTTCCTGCATTAGCATAAGGATTCTCCCTCATTGCTCTGGTTTTAGGATCATAGTAGGCAGAATTGGGGTCTAGATTCCGTAGGTACTAAAGAGCAAGAACATAAAAATATCAACTTGAAGTTCTAATATAGCTAATAGCACTATCAATTTAATGTAGCTATTCCAAGATCATCATGTAGAAATACCAATAAAATCGGATAATCAATAATGTGAATTCGACCAAGCCAAAGTTAGGATACATTACAGCTATCACCCATCACTATATCCACCACCAGTTCTCTTTTACCCCTATAAGGAAGGAATGCCATTCTGCAGAAAGGGAGGATAGCTGAAATTCTTTATCTTGGATTATTTTGATCATTTTACACAGTACTTAACGATTTACACTGTATTTACACTATTACGTTGCATATGTTGAATTCACACAGTATCCTAAGCCATTGAGTAGCATATATCATATTATACATGATACTACTGATATGAAAGGAAGATAAGCAGAAGAAAGTTACACCTTTTAGAATAACATGGAGAATATTAGCTTCAAAATGACAGTTCTTGATATTGTCTAGCTTACTTTGGCAATATCCTCTCGAATGCGCAAGTTTCGGACTGTAATGCGTCTTTTGGAGTCAAAATTCTGTCCAGGCATATCAATGTCATCTGCATATTTGTCTTCGTCTTCATCTTCACTGTTATGATCTCTTTCCTAAAAAGAGAGAGCATGGCATTAACTAACTGGTGCAATTTCATTTGCATCAATAACAAAATACATATACCAAATTTTAGGTGATTTTTTTTTTGAAAAAATACTAATATCAATATAATTCTATTAGTGAAGGATTGAATTAGTTGGCTAAGTGGTTTGCAAATAAAAACACAATTATATAAAGCTTGAGTTAAGTTCTGCTTTGGGCCAAGTTTCATTATATCACTTGCCTGAAAAACTGCAGCTATGACGAGAGATGAATCTACAGATCTCCGTATAAGAAGGCAAATGATAAAGGCTACTTAAAAATCACAGAATATCAAATTATTTATGTGAAAGACATATTTACAACAAAAAAATACCCTTAATTTTTGTTATTTATTAAAAAAACCCACTCTCACCGTTTGTAAATTTGGTTCCTCTTCTCCCCATCGATGACGTGGAGAATTCTAGAGAAAACAACAAAAACAGTCTCTGAAAATCAGCACAGAGTAACTTTACAGTGAAGTAATCAAAATAATGGATAAATTGTTTGAGAAAAGGCATTCTGAAAAGAAAGGCCTCTATTTGGTCTCAAGCTAAACCAAGGCAGATCATTAGCTTCAAGCCATTTTATTTATTTATCTAAGATTCTTTCCTCCAAATAGCTTTAGGGATATCGTTCTTTCATCCTTTCTTAGTGACAAAACAAATAACTAAAATATTTCTGAAATTTCATACCCACTCTTAAAATCAAGAATTGAGACATTAATACTTTTATAACAATATAGAACACTGTCAGGGTTGGTAAACTGTAATTTTAATGCAACAGTTTAAATTAAATTGGCTTCTAATTTAGATTTTAAAAGTACTTGTTAAAAGGAGATAAGGAATCAAAATGGATCATAGCGCTTATGATGGCATCCTTGTGTTGGTTATGTCAAGACCCAGTACGAAACAGGACTTCATCATTACTAAAAAGAACACATGCTCATATAGAGAGAGAAATGAGTCCATTCTGTGTGCAATGTTCAAAAGATCAGGTAGCCAGTAATGCAAAAAACAAAACAAAACCCCTCTTGCCAAACTTGGGGAGTTGCTGCAAACCAGAATAAGAAATGTTTAGCTACCCAAATAAATAATTAGGTTTCCAGGCAAACGAAAATAAATTCCAAACAATGAAAATATCTTTTCATTCTGAAAAGCTTTGATTCCTCACATTCAGAAGAATTATATCAAGTTTACACTGCCATCTAGTGAAGCAATTAAGAATTTACAATTAAGAAAGCTCTACCTTAACAGATTTTAGCCATATTCCGTGCTTTTGTGTCAACATCCTATACTAGCTGAAAAATACATTTAAAAAGGAGGAAAACACTACCTTATCCTTCTGATTTAGATGTTTTCCCCCTGACTTACCACTTGCTCGGTCAGCTTTCCTGAAGCCAGTTCTTCCTGCAGTTTCTGAGCTTTGAGTGTGCGTTTAGCCTGTACATTAAAGGAAAAGCAGGAGTAGTATTTCTCTTAAAAGATTTCCTAACCACTCCATACTTACCATGAAATAATAAATGTTCTTAGTTTTGATGAGCAAGGAATTATAATTTAGAGTCAACAATACAGAAGTGTAAGCAATTTACAGACAGAAAATTGACTTACATCTAACTCAGCTTTCTTCCTCACTCCTAGTAAGTTTGCTAAACTCTGTCTGAAATCTGTTCCTTCATTTCTTCAATGACTTTCTCAAGACTTACGAATGTTTAGCCCCTTTGGTGTCTTAATTCAGAGGCAGTCAATGAAAAAATATCAATGGAATCAAAAGTAAAGGCAGCCAAAGATTGACCATGGTTCCCTTCAAACTATGAATGGTGTGTGTAGGAGGATGCACCTTTCTCTTGTCTCCTTTTTTAGTAATGGAGATACTTTGTGGTTAATTGTTGACTAACCAAGTTTTGGGAAAGGGGGAAATCTTAATTATTAGAGAAAGGTGCTGCTTGGTGAAAGAGTACTTAGTTTACAATGCAAACATGAACAGGTATGGTATATCCCCAGGATCTCCAAGCATGGAAGAGGAAAAAATCTCATCTGAACACTTGGAAAACTAAAGTAAATGAACTAATAACAGCTTCTGACACTATTTTATAAACACATCTATATGTTTATATTAGCACAAGAATCAGTTCTGGATAATATGTTATTTATTTTTATACCAACATGACAAAAGATAGTGTTGATGTTATACCCAAAGTGGGGTAAAAACAATTTACTTACTAGATCAACCTTCGAATATTCTTCTACAATCTTCATATGCTCCTCTGGGTTATAACCATTCCAACGGTCTCTTTTCCCATCATAGTCAAACATCAATTGAGGCTGCATGTGCTCATCTGGTGCAATGTTAGTTCCTGTAAATTTTGCTCCAACTTTTCTAGGTCTCTGCAGGGAACAATATGGAATGCAATCTTTGTTTCTCAGCAAGACAGCTGCCTACAATTATTCCTGTTTCTTAGCAGACATGAGGGAAACATAGTACTGATGTTTTTCCTACTTTTTCCTTCCAGCAGACTCTTCCTTAGTAGCATTAAGTTTTTTCCAGATGTAATGCAGCTACTATATTAATGTGGCTGAACTACAGCTCCACTGTTAACACTGAAACCAGGGACCATGAGGGACAAATGAATATAACTCCTTACAGAAAAATTAACTGCTTTGATTTCTTTTAAATGAAAACACTACTAAAATGCTGTAAATAAAGAAATAAACAGGAGCTTCAAAGACCTAAAATTTGGAATGATAAACTTAAAATCCTATTGGCCTATCCATTGTGGCCTGGACCACCATATCCCATGATAACCTCACTGCAATAGCTGTGTAAGAATATGCCTTATTCTCTATCATAGGGTGGAAACCTGAATTTTCTGTCATCAAAAGTTTTCCTGGTTCTTTGTGATTGAAATAGGGGAAAGGCAGTTTAACAATTGCAAATAGCCTTAATTTAGCTATATTTAACAACATACTTGATTCTCTTGCTATTTACCAAATTGTTACTTTTTGGAAAAGTGGTTCCTGTTTGTCATCTGATTAACCTCTTCCTCATACAGGCAGTCCTTGCTTAACGACCATTTGTTCAGACCATTCAAAATTATACCGGCATTGAACAAATGGGATTTACGCCTGGCCCATAAAGTTACACCTGTTGTAAGTGCCTCCACCTTCACATGATCAAAATTTAGGCATTTGGCAGTCCACTTACAACTACAGGGACACTACAACTCCATCCACCTTGCTATCTCCCCAATATCTCTGTCCTTTCTGCTACCCTGCACAGTGGCATTCCTCGCCAGCCGTGCTGGGGCTGAAGTAGAGGCCTGGAGCTTTTAGCAGGATCAGTCGACTGCTGCCCCAGGCCTCTACTTCACGCCTGGCTTCTGAAAAGCCCCTGCCACTCCAAGCTGACTTTCATCACTTTTTTCCTTCCACTGCTGAAGATGCAGGACTCAGGCAGAGGCAGCTCAGGTTTCAAAAGGCAAGCTTGAGCTATCTCTGCCCATATGGAGAATAAACAACAGGGATGTCAAACTCACATCTTCACGGTGATGTCACTGGACTTACTAGGACTTTTCCCCCTTCCGCTAAACTGGGCATGGGTGTGGCTAGTGCATGATGCAACCAGCCAGCGGGCCGGGAGTTTGACAGCTTTGACATATAATGAAGAGTTAAGAAGAGGCAATGCAGTGGGAGGGGGAAAGGCCTCGTTTGCTGAGAACTACAGTAACTCATGTTTCAAAATGCACATGATGAGAAAACAAAAAGAAAAAAAAATGCCACTGGAATTCTCCCTTGTGGCCCAGCAAAAAAGGCCTTCTGTCCTTATGTTCCATGCAACTCTTAAGTTCCACAGAACTCAATTCTATTAGATAAAAATTTTTAAAATCCACACAGACTACAAAATTTTACCTGAGACACAGGGTCATATTGCTTTTATGGAATGTTATTTACCTCTAGGCAATCTTTCTTCTTATGAGTCAATGCACCACAGTTCTCACAAGCACCTTTACGGTATTTGGTTGCAACAGCATTCTAAAGACAAAAACAAATAACTCATTTGTAGCAATAGAGTATTTAGTTTGTCCTCTCCTATATGAGAATACAGAATATGGTAGCCCATTCTAACTTTACAAAGAAATTATCTAATTATATAAATACTCTGAAATGCTAATTGCAGGGAATTTTAGCCAGACATAGCTAACAAACTATGCCCCTTCACATTTGAGTATAAATTCACCATCACTGAATTTGACTTTTCAAACACCCGTCATAATAAAAAAGCCAAACAAATTAGCTAACATTTATTAATAATCTTGCACAGCATCGGTTTTACATATAGCTGCCTACCTCTTTAACTCCTCGCTTATACCATTCTCCTAGTAATGTAAATTCTTCTTGTTTCTCTGGTTGAGGTCTCTGATGTTTCAGTGTAGGCCTTTTTGAAGGATCTATATACCATGGTACTGAGGAAATATACTGGGGAATATGAGGATTGATGTCTCTGTAATAAGTAGTGTTACAATTAGATGAGAATTTAGGCTCCAGTCATTAAGTAGGAATCACTGAATGTGGCACTTAATTTTCCAATTTTTTAAAAAAATTCAATTTCCATCATACCATATTTTTAAGATCTTAACTGGAACTTTATCTGTATGATATGGGAGAGCGAGCAAGATTTTCACAGATGCTCATGTGGCTCAACAATACACCTCATACATAACATATATTCACCTATATTATATAATATATTCACCTATATAATCACTATGTACGTTTCTGTACATAGATTCTGTCTCTGATTGTCTTTCCTGTTCTTTGTTCCCCAGTGACTGGCAAAGAAAGCAATGGAGCATTCTGGTGAAGACTAAGATTCTCTATGCCAGGGTTGTCAAACTCAAGGCTCAGATTCGGCCTGTGGAGTGCTTAAATCTGGCTTGCAGGGTCGGCCTGGAAATAGCAAAGAATTGGCCTGTGGTGTTTCTGGCAGCCAAAATGGGGCGCAGGGGGGTGCTGTGCGAGGCTCCTCTGCATCCTGTTTTGGCTGGCAGGGTGCTGCAGGAGGCCGTCCAGACCAAAAATGAGGTATAGGGAGGCTATGTGCCCCTTCGTGCCATTTTGGCCAGCAGGGTGCTGTCTCCCCTGCCTCCTTAGTTTTGTTATGTTATGCTAAAAAAGTTAAAGAAAATTGTATTGGGATTACAAACAATACTTACTTTCCTTCCTCATCGACTTCAGCTGGTGCATTTCCCAGTTTTCGTTGTTCTTCCAATTCCTTCTTCTTTCTCCAATCTTCTCTTGTCATCTTCTTGGGTTCTTCCAAGCCATTTGATCCTCCAGGAGGATTAGCAGCTATAGTTTCCATGTTCCCAGATTCTATTCTATGGCCTGTTAACAAATACATGTTTGTATTTGTTAATAGGTTTTCAAATCTATTTTAATAAATGCTAAAAAAAGGTTTTCAAACTATTTTAAAAGTTTTAGGTTTTCAAACTATTTTAA
>NW_020769314.1:5023388-5105003 GCF_900518735.1 Pseudonaja textilis
AGGTTTTCAAACTATTTTAAAAGTTTTAGGTTTTCAAACTATTTTAACAAATGCTAAAAAATCATGACCATTTTTGAATTAATCTAGTCTATCCTGAAAAGCAAATTCTCTCCCAAGGATACCAAGATGTGGATGAGTATGGAAGACCATTTTTTTTTTTCTGAGAGCAATCCATGGATCAAGAGCCAGCATAAACAGAGCTTTCATGCTATTTTAATTGTGAGAGCTAATCCATCACTAAAATACTTCTGAGGAGTTTTATTATAACTTTATACCAATTTTATAAGTTCAATGAAGACTTTTATATTTTATTGTCATTTTGTAGATATTACAAACTTTTTTTTTACAAACTTACATATAATGGAAATATGAACTTTAATAGTATGGATTTTGGCATCATTTGTACAGGTATTTTCAACCTATGACAGATCATAAAAATGGAACTTACAGCCCAAATTCAAAGTTCCGATGACTGGTGATCCCACCCCCATGTCCAGTCACATTGACCACATTTTGGGTATTAGCAACCAGTTTGCATTTATGGCTGTTTGCAGCACCCTGCAATCATGTGACTGAAACTAATGTTTATTTCAGTTTCTGGCAAAAAAAACACTCTATAGCTACCAATAGGTTTACTTAATGACCTGATAGAGCAGTCCGCTTGTTTTACAAATGCAGTTCGGTTTGTTTTACAACTGCCACAAAACAGGTCATAAAATTGGGCATGGCATGTTGTAACCTGCTTTACGACCATTACAACCTATGTCCAAAATGATGGGCTCAATTGCAAGTCAAAGACTACCTGCGCACTGATTATACCCAATCATGTATCTCTACCCATGCTAGGTAGGTTATACTGTTTGGTCAGCATTGGGAGGTTCTATGGGCATGGTTGGGGAGAAATTGGCTGCAAGTCAACTCTACAAAGACACAATGCTTGTGGGTCATTGTCCCTTCGTTGTTTGGACAAGGTAACCCTCCCCTCCAGACAGAACTATTGTGCAACTTGGGGGTCCTTCACTGCAGAATGGGTGCCCAGTGCTTCCCCCAAGTTATAGTGCGACTGTTGCTGTTTGAACTGTACTGGCTCCCAGTTGCTTTACAGGTGCTTCTTCTCACCTTTAAAGAAATGCATGGCATAGGATCAGTTACTTATGGGACTGCCTCTCTCCAATAATATCTGCCATTCCATTAGCTGACCTGGGCGAGTTCCAGTTCCCTTCCTTTGAAGGCTGCCATCTTTTGAGGCTTTGAAGAAGCACCTTCTCTATAGCTGGTCCTGACCTTTGGAAGGCTGTGAAGACCATCTGGCTGGTTCTTACCCCAAATACTGGGCTTGAGTCAGGAAACTAATGGTGCAGTTGGTCTGGCATCTGATGGGAAGGGTTGTTCTGTTGTTACTACTCTGGTTTTTGTTGGCTGTCGTCAACAGTCTAGGATCAGTATGCCAGCCAGACAGCCATATAAATTCTAAAATATACGGCACATACGGTGTAAAATATCATCAAAAGCACCCCCAGCCACCTTCCTTTTGAGCACCTTCCCGAAAGTCCAATTCGTTTTTAATGCTGCTTTTCTAAATTGGGGCAGACGCCCTTGTAGGCTCCAACTGTTTTGGGCCCTAACTCCCACCAGTCCCAGTCGACCTGCCCAATAACCCCAGGACTATGAAACCTATAATCCATGTTTCCCGGCCAGCTTGAGTTGCCTTGAGCTTATCTAGCAGCAGCAGCACAAGAGGCATAACTGGATTTCGCTCCCGTTTTATGAAACTTAAAAAGGAAGAGTTCTGAACTTCATTAACGAAGAGAGCCGGAATTTTAACTACCTACGAAACAACTTAACCCGGATTAAGTTGCACGTGTAATTTACACACCGGTTGCAGGTTTCACCCGGGAAAAAGCAAACCAGCCCCGATCAGTGTCACTGACCCAAACGAGACCACTCGCCACTCACCCGAGCCGTCGATCAGCCTTCCTGCGCCACCGGGCCTACGACGCTCCTTAAGCCTCTCACTTCCGGTGTCTTTCCGCTTCCCACAATGCAGCACGCTCACAGTCTCACTACTCCTTAAAGGGGCCGCGCTCTTATTTTAAAAACGCTCATTCCCGGGCTTTGGCTTTCAGTAAACTCTTTTGAGGGTGCAAGCTTAGAGCCGTTCGGAGTCGGCCTTTCAAATGTCGGTGGAGTTTATTCCTAAATAAACTTGTTACATTTATAAAGCCCCGAGGATCTGAAACCCAAGACTTGGTGGAAGTGCATTTTCTTTCATATAAGCCTCTATTAGGATCTATTTGTTATGGCATAAATTTCCATGGATCTTTGCCTCGTTAAAAAAAAACTGACAAAGTGAAGCGTGCAATTCAAAGGTTTTTATTTCTTCATGGAGAAAGTTATGCAGTCGCTAGACACAATGATTTAAATGGCACGCAATCATAACAGGAATAATGCAAGCAATCATTAATATGTGACTTATAGGGGCAGCATGCCATTACTTTGCCAACGATTTAGAAGCGGGTCGTATTGCATTTTTCCGGGACTTTCTAGACCAGCCTTAGCCGACGGTCGTGGTGTCTCAGGGGCGGCAGTCTCCCAAGTCTTAGCCACGGCCACGGCAACGGCAACCTCTGCTTCCCTTCCAAGCCCAGATAAAAGTTAATCAAACACTACTAGCTAAACTTACTTGGTCGTAATTCCTAGTGAGTTTCAATGGGGCTTGGGTCTGATTTAGACGTTCATAGCATCACAGTAAAATGCCGTAAAATACCACGATCCCATGCGGATTATATTGCTATATAGATCAACACAGCCATCCCGCTGATGTTTGTTTTTTAAATTAAATTATCCTGGGGCTTGAAGTCCCCCCCCCCCCTTAAGATTATGGGATCAAGTCAGTATCGCTTTCGTACTTCACAAATCGACATCGCAATCCTTGGCTCTTAAATATCCCGCATTGCCTGCGAATGAGACTCAAGGTAAAGCAGTGTAGCCTCCACTTGTCCCCCGCCAACATTGGTTTAGAAAGGGAGCCAATCAGTAGTTTTAACCTCTCAGTACGAGGAGCAACAGCCAATCAGGGACTAAGTGCAAGATTTAAAAGAATTCGGTAGAGAAAGCTACGTTGCAAGTTTTAACCAAAGTGTTTGCCGAGGTAATGGATCGATAAGGGGATGATGGATGTGGAACTTTTTTTCCTTCATGATAGTTTAATTTTCGTTTCTGTTTGTTCATACGTATTAGGTTTTAAAGGCTAGCTCTGTTGCAAAATTAAAACTGCAAACAATAGTTTAGGAAGAAGCGGGATGGTGGTCAGTATTTCGGTTCAATCTTTTGTCATAATTGCTGAAACTTGTTTTTGTTTTGTTTTTTTAAGTCGTATATGCTTTCTATGGACTTGTACCCCAGTGCTATTTTTCTGTTTGACAGCCTTCTAAAACTAATTCTGAAAGAAGCTCTATTAATGAACATAGAAATGCCAGGGCTGCGAGTATTAAACTGAAATAATTGAAAAATAAAGGCTTCAGTTCTGTTTACAGGTAGCAGCAGAGAGCAAGATACGCTGGTTGCTATAGTGCATGCACACCACAAATTCATATAGAATAATATCTTTGTTACAGAACTAACAAAAATGTTGGTTTAGAACTTCATGAGGCATGATATTCCAAAATAGGGGATGAGGGAGAATTTTTTTTAATTAAAAGGCTAATTGTTTAAACTACAAAGAGTTTAATTCAACTTCGAAATGTGTAATTCAAGAGGTTTTAGATCCTTGAATACTATGTTGGGAAGACTGAATTGAGACAAGTAGCATTTGGAGGTCAAATTAATGGCTATACTGTACTCTATTTAATCTGATCTATAAATTTTGAATCTTTCTCAACTATAATTCCTGATTTGATGTAAATAAGTCTCCTTTTAATGAGCTAGAAACCCAGCTACTTCATCAAAATGTTTATGAAACCAAAATGGAAGTGCATTGTAACTGCCTACTTTTGAGATCTCGGCCTATCTTAACAATATTGTTTTTATCTTAGTGTAAACTTGGTCTGATTTTTCTTAGTTTTGAGCCCAAAGTCATTTGCTGAGGCATAATTATCCACAGATGGCATTTTTACAAACCGATCAAATTATTTTCCAGCTCTGTTGAAATTTTCTTTTATGTATCTTTTCTTTTATGTATACTGAGAGTATTTGCACCAAGACAAATTCCTTGTGTGTCCAACCACACTTGGCCAATGAAGAATTCTATTCTATCCATTAAGACAATGCAATTTATTTACTTGTTGCCACTTTCAAATCAAGGAACTATATATATATTTGCAAGTAGTAGATGGCAGACTATATATTCTAAATTGGGAAGAAACATTATAAAGTCACATTTTCAAATTGTTTAAGCAAAAAAATGTGTTTCCTGTAAAAAGAACAGGTGAATCTTGGATGGAATTCAGTCTTCCCACCTGAGTCAGCTTAAGACAGTTTGAACTAGGATAACCCTTGGTTCTGAAAGATTCTGAGTTAGAAGCAGCTATCCTAGTTATGTGATATTTAAGGAGAAAAGTACACTTGCAATCTTGTATTGATGTGAGAAGTTTAGATAATAAACTTAGATGTGTTATAATATTCTGGGTATCTGTTTTAGGGATCATTTGATGCCATAGGAATGGCAACACATATCTTCATAGACAAAGAGAATGGAGAAACTGGCACCACTATTGCTACTAAGGGCCAACTAAAACAGCTATTAGCACCTTGTGAGTTTGCATTTATATAATACAGCTAGTCTAAATGAGCAAAAAAAAATATCTCTGAAAAGGCTCGCTCAACATATTAATTGATTTGGTTGCTGTCTAATCAGAATGTTTTGTTATTTTAAGAGGATAGAAGGTGAAGAGTTACCTAAATATGATATCAATGCTGCTTTCGTGTAATGGAAAGCTCTGAGAAAAGAGTCAGTCTTGAGACTTTAGGGATAACTTGGTCATATAACTCTTCTGAAAATACTGTAGCAGGGTGGGAAGAAAGAGAAATTAAAAGCGGCCATCTTTTTGCTTTGTACAAAGGACCACTGTGTGGATTCTGCCGTGAATGGAAGAAGCTGAGCTAAACTGCAGGATATTGTCTTAGTTTATTAGACAAGCAATTTTTATTAAAATTATTATCTAATGGACATAAAAGCCAACGTGGTTGTACTAATTCCTCCATAGCCCTATTCTGAATTGTCCAACTGTATGCTTTTACTGCATTTGGGGATGCTAAACCTACTTTATTAAACCTACTTTAATAAAGAAATGTTGGAATATAGGATCTAAATTGCATTGTATAACAGGACTTTCCCCTTCTACAGCAAAAGTGTTTGTAGAAAGATCTCATCCTAAAACCCCTCTTGTTGGAAGGACAGCTAATGTGAATCTAACAGAATCTCAATCAGTCAGGAAGGCTCTGGGAAATTTGAACAGACCTCTAGCAACAACAAAGAGTCAATTCCCTAAAGGAAAAAAGTTCTTGTCAAAAAAGGTTAGTAAAGCTAAGTTTCTGTTGGATGACACTGAGATGCTCAGACAGAAGAAACTAACTGTTTCTAACTGCCTTTGATCTCAGGAGGTGAAATGACTCCATAAAAAAGCAATTGAGTCCCAAATTTAATCTCTGGCATCTTCATGTAGAGTAATAAAACTTCTACCTGAAAGATTGGAGCTGCTGCTTATGGATCTTGACTTTAATGGGGCATTGTGGGCTAATAACCTAGGCTAGTAGCTTTGGAATAAAACAGCCTCTTATATACCCTACAGTCATGTGCTACAGTCTCTAATCTTTGTTTTGAGAGGGTGTTATAACAATTTTTTATTATTCTTACTTAGGAAAATGAAAATATAGGCAGAACTGAAGACAACAGCATGGTTCCTGAAGAATTCCCAGAGAAGGAGAATCTTTTTTCTTATAATCCTCTAGGTAATGCCCAAAAAGGAAAGAGCTTCAGGGTTTTTGTTTTTGTTTTGGCAACAGGACTGTTTAATAATCAGGTTTCACAAATAAACATCTGTACAATAAGATGTGATACCCCTGGCATATCATCTTGTATATAATGAAGTAGGCTTCTATTCTTGATCCAGGTTAATAAAGATCATGAAAAGTTAGAAGTTATATTGACTAAATTTAAGCAAAGTTTTAATCAAGTTTATTTCTGACCCATGCTTAAGATCAAACGGGAAGTTTCATTTCATTGTATTTTTTCTACCATTTTCCATTAATAGATTTCGAGAGTTTTGATGTTCCTGAAGAGCACCGGCTGAGCCATATGTCTTTGACTGGAGTTCCTCTTATGACATTTGATAATGTGCCTGATAGATTTACAAGTAGCATCCCTCTGCCTCCAAAACAACCTTTAGTTTCATGGGACTATGGTAAACACTATTCAGAAAAATCTAGCAGTTGTGATATTTTGTCTTTAACTGCCTTGTTCAATTTGGGGTCTGCAACATGTACTGAAACCATAATTTCTAGTTTACTAGCTATTTATTAGTCATGTGGGCTAATAGTTTTGCAAACTGAAGTCCCAAGATACTTGGAAGGCACCTGGTTAAAAGGGATAGAGGTAGTAGGAAAAAAAAAGCAGAACAATGTTTAGGAATTATCCAGTAACAGCTATTTTAAGAATGACTAAGTAAACACACTTTTAGTCACTTTAAAAATACCTAGAGCTAACTAACTGGAGATATTATAATTTTTTTTTCAGATTGTCTGCAGTCTACTAAAGATTTTCTGGCCACTCTGGATGAAATAGTAATTGATCTTCCCCCTCCCTTGTAACAAGTAAACAAGCTATATTTTAAAGTTGTATTTTGAACAATGTTGTAACTCGTTTTATTGTTATAATAAAGAACTTGTAGTTGTAAATACGTGTAGTTGTAACTCTTGTTTGAGCTGCTGGTAGATTTGGGAAAAAGAATTTCATATAATAAAATTATTCATTTACCATTTTTATCCCAAAGAAAAACAATTCTAATTTTAAGATGAACCCCTCCGCAAAGGAGATGAACCCCCCACAAAGGAGAATATAAAAAGCAAACACCAAAGAAAAATGTCTTTCAGCACCAGTCTTTGAAGCTAATTGTCCATTCCCCCTTTTACTTTAATATCTTCTACCTTCAGCAAACACAAGATGATTTCTCCTATCATATTTACAGGTAATTGGGAACAAATCACTTTTCCTATAGGGTAAGAATAATACATATATGCTTTTTATCTAGCCTTCAGGTCTGATAAAACATGCAGATATGTGTACTTGAATACTATATTGGACACATGGTTAGCTGTAAGAACGGATGCAAAGTTTTGCATCAACCCAAACTTCTAGACTGGATTTGTACAACATATTAGGCTAAAAATGTGATTGACTACAGTAGTTTGTTGTTGAGGGTTGTATGCAAATTCCCCCCTCCATTCCGCCTTTCATGTCACAAATGCTTAGTGTGAGCCTAGGCAGCTGAATTCATTCAACAAAGCAGGAGTTAGCATGTTGTATGAACACAGTGCAAATGTAATTCACATATAATTCTGAATTTCACCATTTTAAACATCTGGGCAATGAAACCAGGTTTAATTGTCATGAGCTGAACACCACAACCTTCCTTTTATCGCCATTGCTATTCTGGCAAAGAAGTTGCATTACATAATTGAAATTCTAATTTCAACCTCCCAAATCTTAACAATCCTGTTCTGGGATATAGAAATGTCTTGTGTTGTTGAGAATGATTATATTACAAGGATCCTATTCTAAATGACAGGCCACCTAGTGACATTCATAGCTATGTGCCAGACAGGCACAGTTAATAAAATGATTTTTTTCATGGTGGAGAGGTGTTACTGTAATCTGATTCATTTAAAAACTTAATCTTGCCCTGCTCTGGTTCCAATTGTGGCTGTTAGTCATGGAATATCTGTAGGGAATTGTGTAGTTATTATGCTTTATGTTATTATGCAGGATTTACTTTTTTTAAGGAATTTGCTTTCACCATGAATTCCTTTTTCCCATTGCTGCTAATACTATGGAATCCTATTCACCATTGCTGTGATACTTTTATAATTTTTCTTGAATCCAAAGACATTATTGAGCTACCTTTGGTTTAAGTTTCCCTTACGATCAAGGTTATTTCCCTCCTTCAAGTCCGTTTTTGTTATTGGTTAATATGAAGGACAACAGCTTCTGTCACCTTGAAGGGGCAAATTGTGAAACGACACAAGCTAAGCATTTTCAGAAAGGGCCATTTGACAGAGTTTGTCTACCCTAAATTGGTAATTAAGGTAATTAAAGTCTTCCATTACAGCTACTCAATGCTGCTTTGAAAAAATCTATAGCTTAGTTTTAAATTATCCAAAAAACAAAAACAAAAAAACACACCAGTATCTTATCCTTGGTTGGGCAGGCTTTAATTAACTTTAAGCTAGATGCTCTGTTTATTCATTTGGATTTCTAAGCCAATGTGGATATTTTAAATGCTGAGTGCAAATCTTCGTCTAGCCTTTCTGTCACAGTTCATCTTTGATTGTTACATTCCAATAATCAGAATCATCTTGCCAAGATCTGCTTCACCTCTTAAATCATATTTATTTTCTTGTTCTCAGAATTGAAGATCATCTTGTTTCCCAAAATCTGGGTGTTACTAATGAGCCAATGTTATTTCTGAAATAATATCCATTGCTAATAAGTTGTATTACTGGATTATCTGATGTTTAGGAGATTTATATATCTTGTTTGCAATATTAGTTTAATATTTTTCTAACCAAATTTGTCATGTTTGGTAAAACACGTTTATCTTGGTGAGGTGTAACCCATCCTATGTTTGTAATCCATCAGTCACTAAATTCATGTTATGGTCCCAAAAATCAAATCTTTTCCATAGCCCTTTATGACTTGTGGACTTCAACTCCCAGAATTCTTGTCCACAAGTCATAAAAGAACCATAGTTCCCCCACCCCTGGCTTACAGTTTCCCTTCTCCCCTTTTTGGTTTTCTTCCATGACTCAAATACTAACTAACCAGGGATGGGATTCAACCGGTATTACTATCGGTTCAGTGATAAACATTTTGCTGCATGCACATGTAGAAAAACCTTAAGCTGTGCCATCCAGACAGCTGAAAAGAGCTGCATGCAGGTGTGCAGCGTTGGAAAAGCCTTTTTTTCCTGTTTTTTCAACCTCAGCTGTGCCGTGCAAAGAGCCCGGGCGGGCAGGTGGGCCAAACAGCAGCAAACAGAACCAATTCGGTGTCTGCTGCTCTTCAGAGCTACCGGTTCTATAGAACCGGTAGCACCCCACACTCCTGCATCTAACCAGTTCATAATGGATGGTGTAACTGTAATTTGCAGTATTGCTTGTTCTGATATGATTTAGCAGAAAGTTTTAATTATTAAAGAACATGATAAGAATTGGAAATTCACATCCACAGCAGATGTTCATGAGTTGATGGGCTCATTCAGGAGATCTTTTCATTCTGTAAATCACCAATCAAGTGACTCTTTGTCCTTTTGCTGGACACAGCTTTCTTTCTGTCTTTACTCCTTGTCTCATTTTCTGTAGTTCTGCATTCCTTTGAAGCTTTGGAATGTTTCTTTTGAGGTGGCTAAAAGATGTTTCTGAGATCTAGCATTATAGAATCATATTGTTTATGTGTCTATCTTCTGGTTGTTATTGTCCACAGGATATGCTGCTTTGTTTTCATTATGGAAAGTTGCTTCCTCTGTTAAGCTATTTGTGTAGTACCACCTTTACTATTTAATACTATGGTTAAAACTAGACCAACAGTCAAGAAGTCAACAATACTTCAATCAACGAACTACCAACTGAGAAAAAGAAGCTAACAGTAAACAATAGCCTAATCAAGGAACTAACAAGAACCCCCCCCCCCCCAAGATTGGCAGGGTAAGTTTGCTATAAGTTTCAAACTTGCTGCAAATACTGGGCAGGATCATAAACTTGTCACAATCATTACGAGTCATGATTGTACAGTCCTGTTCAATAATTACTATAAGAATTATTTGCTTTATTATTTATTATTAGGTTGGCAAAGTATTTGCTGTTAACTTAGAGGGAAACTGAACTCCTAATTGCCCTAGAAAAACTTTTATTTTCTGTTTTTGCAGTGAGTTTGCTACTTTTGGGGGTCAGGCCTGTACATCAACCACACAGACTTATCTTTCTTGTGTATTGTCTCTAATTATAAAGAGTGTGGGTCTCTCTGACATTATATGGATGAAGATTGGAAGATGCAACCTGTTTTTTAAAAGAAATTATTCAACTATTCTCTACCTCTGTTGTCATAACATAATCGTTAATTTTAAATAGGGCTGAATGAAGTCTAACATCTCCAATGTTCTAAATTGTGCTGGTATAGTTTTAAGCATCTGTTTTTCTATTTAGTTGGCAGAAAGTTGCTATGAGAAACAGTTATACTGCTATTTTTTGTGAAACGTAACTGTGCAGTGACTTCTCATTAATGCACTTTAAGCAATGTGTAAAATTTTTGACTGCTGAAGGAGTCCTTCCAAGTGAAATTCACTGCCAAACATAGATTATTTATAGTGATGAGCCTGCTGATGTGAATATTGTACATTAATAGGCCCAAATGTATAATAATGGTGAACCGAGCAGAACTGATTTGTGTGATCAAGAATGAAGTGGATGACCTGTGACAGCAACTGATGAGTTTCACGTTTAAGGACAATTGGTAGCTCATTCAAAGGGAAATTGCCATCAAGCTTGGCATTTCACAGGAACATGTGGTCACATTATGGATGTTTTTCAGTACTGTAAGTTTGCACAAGATCGGTTCACTGCATAGTGACAAAATGACAAGAGTTGAAATTTGCTATCAATTGCTGTCCTGCCAGAAGGTGAAGGGGAGGAATTTTTTTTTTTTTGCAATGTTGTGATGACCCAGGGTGTGGCACAAAAGCAACAAAGTCACAAAAGTAGATAAAGTCCCTTTAATACCTCCAACTTGGCCCTCAACATCCAGTTATCATCGGCTGGAGAAACAACTCTCCCAAGAACAGTTTTTAAAGGGAAGAAATTCAGTCCGAACCCAAAGTACGTATAAATTATAAATAAAAACCAACACAAGCCACACTGCAGCAATTAACAAGACAGGGCAAAACAAGGAATTGCAGACTTCAAAAGATAACGAAACACACAGAGTTGGGAGGACACCAGAACCTAGATAAGACTTGACAAACAAAGATAATTCACACGTTGCTTCCAGCAAGGTGCTGTGCGCAAACGCCCTTTTTAAATCCTGTTTTCCCAGCTGCAGCTAATGAAGGGAATCAGGACCCTTTTCTCCCCCATAGCCCCCGTAACTCACATTGCTCCCTTCTCCATTCCTCCCTGCATGCCCTAGGATGAAGAGGGGGTGGCCCTGGGTCTTCCTCTGAATGCTCAGCCTGACTGTGCCCTTCCCCAGTTTCTTCCACAGCCACCTGAGCCACACTCCTACTCCCTGTCAGCTGCTTGGCCTCACCCTCGGAATCAGATTCCAACAGGAGCATGACAAACATCATGGTTACAGCTTGGGTGTGATTCCGATGCAGGATTATTGACATGGATTTCCTTAAGTGTAGAAGCCCTCTCATTACAACACTCAAAACATTTGAAACACAGTTAAGCAGAATTTGGAATATGAAGAAAGACATTTTGCTGCAACATGACAACATGCCTCATACTTCATGAATCATCCAAGAGATGCCTGTGCTATCCCATATGCCACATAGACCAGACTTGCCAGGGACCTTCCATCTTTCTCCAAAACTTAAGGTGCATCTTTGCTTGACTCATATGAAAAGTGGAAAAGACTGTAAGGAGCTGGTGAAGAAACCAAGTGTGGAGTTCTTTCATGATGGCCCTTAGAAGCTTGTCTATCACTGAGAGAAGTGAATAGTGAATAATGTTGATAATGTAGAGAAGTAAAAACAGGGAACAAAAGAGCTAATTTCAAGGATTATTTTCCTGTTTCATTTATTAAAATATCCCCATTTAAACTAAAACAATGGAAGTGAATACATTAAGTTTCATTCAAACTTTGTATTTGAGTTTGGGAAAATTAGTTCCTAATATAACATCATCCAGCAGAACATAATTGTGTAATTTATTGAAATAATATTAATCACATAAAAACCCCATGTGTTGTATATAGCCTCAGAAATTGTATTAAGAAATGCAGAAAGTGATGACTCCGTTAAATAGAAATATGTGTGATGAATATGTAATTTACTTTGCTTCTGGAACCTTTAACATTAATTTATTGCTAAAATAGAATTTTAAGCATGGAAGCAAAGTCTTCAGACACATAAAATGTGGTGCAGCTGCATACCACTTATGAGTGGGTCTAAAGTTTGGTTGTTGGAATGCTGTATTCATACAAGGTAAGGCACAGCTGTGTGCACTTGTGAATGATGCTAAAGGCAGGATAACGATTTTAAAACATTTCTTGTTATTTGGTACACTGTGGGGGTTTTGAAAACAAAAACACAAAGCTCTAAAAAATTGCATTAAAGACATAAAATGCGAGGGAGTAAGCAGTGCAAGCATTGTGCCAGATGGAAGGACCAGCCACCCCTTCCCTTCATTGTGGCCTTGTGCAGATTTGTCTTCCAATCACAGCAATGGAACTTTTATGAAGTGGTTATAATTCTGGCTTGCTTATCTTTAGGCTTGGAGAAAACTATCTTCCATCTAAAATTCCCTTCTGATTTTCAGGAAGAGCTTAAGGGCCACACAGCATGGCCTTTGTAATACTTGCAATATGGTTTTTGTAGTAGTATTGCACCAGCTAACTAACATGAGTTTTCTTGTATTTTCATGTCCCATGTTGCTTCCTGGGATTGCATAAGAGTTGCCTATGTATAATAACTTTTAAAAACAGTGTAAGTTAATTGTAGGGAAGCCTTTCTTTTGGGGTATCAGTTAAAGCTCCCCTTCTTTTTAAAGTTTCATTTTACACAGTTACTCACACGTACCAAATGTTTTGTGTTCCAATATGAAGAATATCAAGAAAAGGCAAAGTGGGATGGGGGAGAGGAGTTGAACTCAGAAAGAAAATTAAGATATTGGTCACATCAATTTCCTTATTCAAATCTGCCTAATTATGATTTTCCTGGCCCCTCAGCTTGCAAGTATGCATGGGGAATACAAGAAGCGAATCAAATAAAAGGAGGGTTTGCAGCCACACCTATAGCTTCATACCTGAAGGAAGGAGAAATGGAGGGGTGGATACTATGAGAGTAAATATTTTGCATTGGTACAATAAATCTATTTGGAAAAGATGTTAAAGAATTTGAAAGCTAATGTCCTTGAAAAATGATATGTATTTTGGAAATTGCTACGGATAAAGATTGGTCTGCGATTTGAATATTGAATTCCTCTTTCGTTTGGGCTTTGGGCATTGAGAGCACCTTTGGATGCTTTCCCACTATGAGAAATCTCTTCCTCCTCCAACTTCTCCTCCTATCTCGACTTTCAGGATTGTGGCTGAAAACCTCTAAATGTGTGTGGTCATTTTGATCATATATCTCTATATATGTTACCAATATATATTTCAAAAAACAATAACAAAATAAAGTACATTTTGGTCTTCATCTTAAAACCATCTTTGGTAAATAAGGTAAACTTCACTGTTTTAGGATTTGGTTTATATTCTATAATGCTTGAGTCATATTTAATGTTGCAGTTTAAAGAAAGAAAAGTTTCTTTCCAACAACAGCAACAACAACTTGTTACAATCTCCCCATGGTTGAAGCCATAGTAGCTTCCATACAGGCATGATGATGCTATATTTTTATTTCTAGCGCCTTTTAAAGAGTGTGAATCTTTTTCTCCAGATCCACATTGAAACAGGCTAAATGTGCAAGTTTAGTTTTTGTCGCAGGAGATCAATGATCTGAGAAATTACTCAGAATTTAGCTTTAAGGGGAACTAATCTTTGGCTTCTGGTGAATATAATTTTCCAAATGGACTAAGTTTTATGACAAAATGTCTGAAATTCTATGCACAAAGTGCTTCATAATGTTATAATGAATGCTTGACAAAAAGAGCCATGAGGTTTGTAGCTGAATTCTGTTTCCTTAGTAATAAACTTTACTACCCTGTATAAAATATTGTCTAAATACACACCTTTTCTTCTTTGCACTAAAGTGATTTACTTTTTCCTTTCTAATAAGTGGTTTCCCCAAAGGACACCAATTACAATGGTACTGAGCAAAGGGACTTGTGATCTATGCCTGAAGTTATGAATGTTGCAAGGTCAGGTGAATAAAATCCACATAGTTGAATTTTACCAGTTGCTTAACAACCGATGCAGCCCACCTGCAGTTACAACCACAGCTACAAGTGCCCCCACTCAGCAATCCTATTCTCATGACCTTTGGAATCCTCCTTTTCCAAATCAGACAATTTGGGAGGCTTCTCAAATACTGCAAGAGTCGATTACATTCTTGTGATCCTTGAGAAGAGCTTATGAAGGGTTGTGGGAGGCAGTCTTGATAGAAAGGTTGCACCTTGGGTTAGGTTGGGTCTGTCTATCAGCATTTGAAGGTTAAATGAGGTGCTTTGTGTGCATTAGTGGGCCGAATAGCTGGGTGAGGCCTCCTGGATCATGACAAGTTTCCACATGTGGATGGGCACTGTAGCCATTGGCTTAACAACCTCACTTAATGACCCCAACTGGAGATGCCAGGATTGCTGTCATTGAGCAAAGCAGACATGAGGGTGTCTTACTTAATGACTCTTCTGTCACCAAACCATTACCTAGGGTGAAAGGGACTGAAATATTTTTAAGTTTTCTATTTAAGTTTAATATTTTTTAAATCTAGAATATTCAGATGGTATTTGGAAGCAGACAAACAGCTCCCTAATTCACTGATGTACAGTATAAGAAGAATGAAATGGATGTACAGCACAATCAAACAGGCAAGATTCAGTTATTATAGCCATCATTAACAAAAGTAGTTTTAGCTTTCCTGTAGATTTGGATTCTTGGTTTGGTCTATCTAATGAGGCTGATAGCCGAGGAAAAAACCCTGAAAGGCTCCATTCAATACTTTCACTGAGGTCAATGCAGAGCTATTGTCAAGACCCCTTTAGTATGGTTGCTTAACAAGTTGTAAATCAATTGCTGTACCCTCTAGTAGCACTTACATATCTTGTCCATAAAGAAATAATGAGAAATTTTACTGAACATTTTACTGAGATCATTTACTGAGATATCGGTACACTATATATCCACTGTATTTGCTCAATCTTCCAAACTAATAATTCTTTCATAGATAAATGACTCATAATGAGATGAGTAAAGGACTGAAGTGTTTCTTAATGAACGTACAACAATTTTACAAACCACAATATCTGGAGATTAAACTGTTTAGGCCACATTTACTTTCCTGTGTTAGACTCTAGGAAAATTGATGCTGCCAGTTTCAGAACAGACTGTATACAAAATGCATTGGTTAAAAATATGATATTATAAATCTATTACTTTGTTTTATTTAGATGATTTTTGAGCTTTGATGAAAGAGATTGGATGAAAAAGCTGTAGTTTCTCTTATGATAAATGATCGACTCTTACCTCCATCTTTTTTCTTCTAATAGCTAGAATTAGAAATAGCCTACTATCATAAATGAAATTGGGAAAGTTAGATTTAAGCTTGGGCTTTTGAATAATTCGCTCTGTAATCTAAAATTCTGAATTTTAGACTACATGGTACTGTTATGTAGATTCCATGAACAACACCGTTTATGCAGTGACCAAATTTCCAATAAGAGCCAGAGGCATATTTTAGATGCCCTGTAAGTACATTGTAGATTGTTTTAAAGGTATTTATGACAACTTTATTATATATATTTTAGTAATTGCTATGATTGATTCTGAAGAATATATTGATATTTAACCCAAAGCTGGCATTGTGTTGGATGCGCACACCACACATGTCAACTCATAAAATATTTCTATGGTCTTTTGATTTAATTGGGGTAACTGCCAGAATCCTGTCAACACGGGTGAAAAGCTTATAGTAGAAGAATTATGATAATGGTGGAAAACAGATTCCACTCCAACCTTGCAATGAAAGGAAGTCTATTATGCTGATTTCCTGCACATAGAAACCAGCAAATGTCTTCTCCAGCATGAAGTATGGCACTTCTTCTCTCCACTGTTACTGTAGCCAGAACAGCTTCTGTCTAGTCAGAGCATTAGGTATGAGTGATCTCCATGGCCCTTCTAATTTTCAACTCATAAATCTTTTCTCCCAAGGAATCTGCTCCAGATTTTTGTTTTTTTGAAAGGTCAGATAAGTTTACATTGCCAGCTACCATGCTGCTTGGGAACATAGAATTCGAGGCCCATTAGCAGAAAGCTGCTGCAGATTTAGGTGTAATTGTGCTTACACATCTAAGGTAGAAATTATTTTGTGGCACAAAGAGGAGATATTTAGTACCCTTTTAAAGAAATAACTACATTTCTTTGTTTTGTTTGAATTCAACTAAATTTCCCTTTGAGATAAGACACCTATTTCAATACAAAAACAAATAACCTGTGATGTTTTCAGTTTTTTCCAACCCCCTTTCATGTTCCTTTTCCAAATGTATTAAAAATTGTATCAACACTCCCTGTTAGCAATGCTGGGTCTCTTCAAAAATAATATGGGTCTCTAAATTATTCTGCTGGTAATGTCCTCCACATGAATACATTTATAATCTTGTCAGATACTGCAGTTTTCAAACTGATACAATTTAATTGGTTATTTATCTGAAAGCTTTCTGAAAAGGCCTATTTGCCTCTCAGAAATGTTTCAAGGTCCAATTGATCCATTTGTTTCTCTTGGAGATGCTCATAAAATGTTGAACTGACAGGCAATGAATTCAAGTTTTTCCTTGGGTCCTTCTCTAAACAGTATCAAGTGATTTGTCTAAAGAAATGAAAAGTTTGACTTCTATGGCTAGCACTCCGAAGAGTGTCCTATTTTGCCTGGATTTATCTCATTAATTATTTCATTCTAAGATGTCCTCTTTAAATTATTGTTACCTGGCCAAACTCCTTTGTTCATATGACTTCAATGATGGCACAAAAACAGAAATATAATCTGTTGTATTTGGCTTCTATGCACGGTTTCTGCTTAAAGATAAACTATGCAATAACAAATAACAAGCATTTGGATTCTACGGTATGTTCTGTGAAACTTTGCTGGTGCTGAAGGAAGTGGCAAGCATTCATAGTCATATTATCTTCCCCAGAATGAAAGTACCTTAATGTTTGAGGAACCTCTGGGCAGGATTGGAGAAAATCACTGTTTCTTTCACCTGTTAGGAATCCTTTGCTGGATATTGGCTCCTTGTGTTCTTTGAAGACTTGTTCCTTTTACTAAGTGTCATCTTTCAGGGGAGGGATTCTACCGGCTCTGTCTGGCTCTATAAAACCGGTAGCTCTGAAGAACAGCATAGAACTGGTTCTATGTCTGCTGCTGTTTTGGCCCATCTGCCTGCCTGGGCTCTTAACTGACCTTTATTTCCTGCTTTTTTAACCTCAGCTGTTGTGCAAGGCACAGCTGAGGTTTAAAAAGCAGGAAAAAAGTGCTTTTTCATATGCTGCTTCCCTGCACGCAGCGCTGCTCAGCTGTCCAGGCAGCAAGCTGACAAAGATTTACATGAGCGCCTTCCGGTTTGAGTTCCTTCGGCGACAGACAGAAATCTGCGATTGTGTGTGGTTTCGGTCTGGGCTCGCCTCTGGAGTGCCCCAAGCCGGCTGGTTTCAGGGTGAAGCCACCCCGTAGAGGTGGTGAAGAGGGAGGAGACCGCCAGCAGGGTTGAGGAGAGCCACATCTTTCCTCCTCAGCTGGCCATTACTCCCTTTCCTGAAGGCGGTTGCAGCAGTGGTCAGAAATGGCCACCTCAAAGAAGAACTCGACCGGAAAAGAATGTGCAGGAGGAAGATAAGAAGTGAAAGTTTTGGCTGACTGGGTTAAATTGCAAAAGCAACAACTAAGGTACCCTGGAATTTAAATTTACAAAAAAATAACATCTCTCCCAAGGAAAAGTCGGAAGCAGCGAAGGAAAGTGAAAAGGGAAAGGTTTGGGTTTTTTTTCTTCTCTCCCTTTCCCTATACGGACAACTAAAAGTCTTAAATAAGAAATTGGAAAAATCCGCTTTGACATCAACAGGAAATTAAGCTGAAAAATAAAACAAAATGTCAAAGGGATAATAAAGATTTCTGGACACTAAATTTTTTTTTCATTAGCAGGAAAGGAGAGAAAAAGAATAAAAGGGCAGGATCTGGAAAGAAGGAGGAGACTGCCTGGAATTAAAAAGAATCTACGGTAAAACTTCAACAAGACTTCTAAAAGATACATTTTAACTGAAACTTTGTAACTAAACAGTAGAACCCCAGGAAGAGAAAGTAAAAAAAAAGAGCAAAAAGAAACAGCTTACGTGTATTTGGATTACTTGGTGATCTTTGGATTCTTGGTTATTGCATTTGAATGACTAAAATTAATCGGGTGGTTGTTTAAAAATTTATACAATGGCACTACTTCTGGATGAATTGAAAATGGAACTTAAAAAGTATAAAGAAGATGCACAAGAAGGGAGAGGTTCTTTTGGCTTCATTTTTCAATTCTTAGAAATGGAGATTTGGAACTATGAGAAACAACAAGAAACGTCTGCAAAACATGAAGACTGGGACAAAGAAGAAGCCATCTTTAATGAACAAGTAATTCTATGTGGGGAAGAAAAAGGAAAGGGGTGGAAAGAGAATGGAGAATTTAAGACTTAAAAAAACAATCAAAGAAAAGAAAAATAATTCAAAAAATAAGTATAATACTGGGAAGCAACAGAAGAGGGGGATACAAAAGAGAGAAATAGAGGTAGAGAGACAAGGGGGTAAAAAGGGGAGAGAGAAGAAGAGAGGGAAAAAGGAAAGGAAAAGAAGTTACAAAGGACCGGAACAAGATATAGAGAAAGAGGACCTATTTAGAGATAATGGGTGAAAATTTAACTGAAAAGGGGATTCTGATTGTATTGTTATATTAGTAATAGAAATAACTTTAGAAAATTGGAAACAACGTATGATTAAAGTGAGGGATAAAATAGTTAGTGTAATTTAGTGAAATGTTTGTGAATAAAATAAGTGAAATAAAATAAATGAGAAAATTGAATTTGGAAGGGACGGGAACATTTTAATTAGTTAATGTTTTATAAAATATAAGTGAAGGGGGGAATTAATTATGGAAAGCTTATAATTGTTCCCATAGAAGTATGATATTTAATTGAAAAGTATTGTTAAAGAAGTTAAGATTTTAGTGAATATTAACATTAATGATAGAATTGAATTGGAATGGAATTTGTTGTTTTAATTACATATATTTATAATTTTTTTCTTTTTTTAAGAATATAGTGTGTATTTTAAGAACGTACCAACCAGAATCCGAATGGAAGTTATGCATTATATTGAATGTTATAACTTTAGGGTATATATTGAAGCCTAAATAAGAGTTAAATGGATAAACTTTAAAAGATATAAAGGCGTCATACTCCAGTCGCTAACTACAGGAGAAACTTTGTTTAATGAGAAAAGATAATAGATAATTGAAACAGGACAAAAAAATATAAATATAATGATTTGAATTGAGATGAGATAATTAAAATAAAATTGAGAAAATTAAAAGAGGGGAGAAGCTATGCAGAAAATGTAAAACAGTAATAAGATATGGAATAGAACATAAAAATGAGCATGAAATTGAATTTGTGTCTGTATGAAGAAATGTAACCCGGGATTATGCTACTTTCAAAAAAGATGTTTTATTTGTATTTTTTTGTGTGAAAACTCAAATAAAATTTACAAAAAAAAAAAAAAAGATTTACATGGGCGCAATGTGCAGGGAAGGACATCGTAAATCACCGAACTGGTAGTTAACCCTGTCAGATCCCACCCCTGATCTTGCTGTGTTTTTATTACCATAGGAACAGACTTGGCTAAAAAACTTAGTAAGAATGTTAAGTTGCCTATCCGACCATTTGTATTCTGCAAGATCACAAAGTTCCTTGATAATTTACTACTTCACTTTTTGATGGCAGAGGGACATAGTTGTCAAATGGTTTTCTTATTTACAATTAACAGAAAGATTTAAAGTAGAAAAAATATTTTGATATTTCACAGTGAAAAGAATTTGAAAGGGAATTAAGTACAAATGACAAATATTTATTTTTTATTTTTTTATTTTATATTCTTTATCTTGCCTTTATTATTTTTTAAATAACTCAAAGTGTAGTGAACATACCTAATATTCTTTCCGCCTCCTATTTTCCTTTACAATTGATTACCACTGTTCTACTGTGTTTGCCTAAATAGTCGACACGGCACTATTGCACTAATGCATGATCAAAATATACAGGAATACCAGACTACTTAACTTAACAATAGGTTCTGAAATTGGGTTCCATGAAACTTAAAGGACATGAAAGGGTCTGCAGGATTAAGAAACTTTTTTTTTTTTGCAAAGGATTAAGGATAAAAATCAGGATGTACCTAGGTGTCCTCTCACGTATGTCCATAGCAATTTTCTAAGGTGGATCAGAAAGGGCTAATTAGCTGATCCTTTTGATCAGGGGTTTGGGGAACTATTAGTTTCCAGAATCAAATTTCATAGTTTTAAAAAGTTTGAAAATACCAGTTCCAAATTCTTTAATTCTGTGGTTTTTACTGTTTTAGAACAAAGACAGCAGTCTCTCCTTTGTTCCCAGATAGAATATGGAGGAATTTGGAAGTTGACATCTGTTATTTATCTTTTAAAAAAAGGAGGGAAGGAAAAGTGTTACTTATGACAGAATTTCCTTTGCTATTTAAAAATATAATTCAACAAAGTTTATTATGAGTGGCAGAGACAAAGGGGCAGAGGAATAAGACTTCAGATCACATACAGAGTCTCATGGCCAGACCCAAGCATTCCTTCTGCAGCTCCTGATTATTGGATGTCTTTCTTCTGGCTGATGTTATCAAACAATGGTTTTTGATCTAAAGCCATTGTTTCAGGCAAACCGTAATTAAACTTATTTGCAATTTGGGGTTTGGATGAAATATCTGAGAATAATTGAAAATAAAAGCAGGTATTTTCAGTCCAGCATTCTTGTGGAGTGGAAAAGGAGACTAGCATAGACAGATATTGCTAAACTATGATAGAGCATGTGTATCACTGTGATCTATATTTGCAAAGGGTAGTATGTTGTCCATTGTTCTGATGATTTTTTAAAAAAGTTCTTGATTGCTCATAGAATCTGTATATCTTATGTAATTGATTGGATTCTAAGTGTCATTAATGCCATTCCATTCCAATAACTCGTACAGTTAACATTTATAATAAATGTTTGGGTTGCGCTTCCCTAGAGATATGTCTGATTGTAATGAACAAAGAGCAATTTGAAAAGCCCTATGTCAACCTTGTCACATTTACATAGTGTTATGTATACCTAGAATGATTTGATGGAAGAAATACATATTAAAATATACATAGTTTTAGGTATGTTTAGAAACACATACTCAAGTTACCTCTGAAATAAAAAGTTCTTGATTTATTATAAATTCTTTTTTTGTTATATAACCCAAATCCAAACTCTTGCATTGCATCTGGGAATTTCACAAAATCTGTTTTCAAATAAGTTCAATTATTATGGCGCAGAAAGAAAGCAACCGAATCTTAGGACAAATTGAATGCAAGACTGATCTAAGTAAATTGCATTACTTTTCCTGACCTTAAAATTGTCTAGGGCTATAACGATTTAGAATGAATGTTACATTGTCTAACAAAAGTTCAGAGGACTCCCAAGTGTTATGTTTGTGCTTTAACCTTTCTGTAGTACTTTAATAGTGCCATAGACTATAAATGCATGTTGTTTTGTCTCCTCACAGGGCAGAAAGATAGGTAATTGTTCCAACTTTTAAGCAGGGAAATGAGGCTGAAGACCTTTCCAGAAAATAAAATCCAATTTCTATGAACATGAAATGGGCTAATTATACTGAGGTGGGAAAGCATGTAGGAAAAAACAACATATGTAGAACTAGTGACTCCACTTCACACCATGCTTAAGAATCAGGATACAAATACAGGTAGTCCTCAACTTACAACAGGTCGTTTAGTGACCATTCTAAGTTACAACACTGAAAAAAGTGACATAACCATTTTTCAGACTTACAACTGTCGCAGCATCCCGATGGTCACCTGATTTACATTTGGATGCTTGACAGTGGTTCATATTTATGATGATTTCAGTGTCCTGAGGTCATGTGATCCTCTTTTGTGATCTTCTGACAAGCAAAGTCAATGGGGAAGCCAGATTCACTTAACAACACTGTTACTAATTTAATAAGTGAAGTGATTCACTTAACACACATGGCAGGAAATATCACAAAAATGGGGTAAGACTGACTTAACAAATTTCTCACTTAGCAACATAAATTTTGGGCTTGATTGTGGTCATAAGTACCTGTACCTATGGTATGGGAGGACACCATAACTGGCACAACAAACTTATGCTCACTACATCTAAACACATGTCTGGACAGCTGTCTGCTAGTGGTTTATAGAATGGCATTGCATGTAAGGTAACATATTTCTACATTAGCAGAAAGTAGGAAATTACTCCCTCGTAAGGGTTGGTATTCATTCTGTCTATCTAGTATAGCAAGGGATCATCTTTATTTAAGAAAACGGTAGAGGTTGTATACAAACCCACATGAAAACTTATATCTAGTTTTGTAAGAAGATAAGGAGGAAGTTGTTGCATTCTTCTCTTATTTTTACATACATTTTAACATTTTTTTTAAAAAATATGCCACTGTCTTCTGGATTCACAATTTTTAAAGATGATTTTATATCAAGGTCCTAGTAGCACCCATGGCCAAGAAAGCTTTGATTGTTATGATTCAACAATTGATCAGATTTATTAAAAGCAAAAAAGGATCAGGTTTCATATAAAATTTTGGAAATAGGACCTGTGTCCTTTAAGCACAGTTTGTTAATAAGTAGATGGAGCCTCTTTCATTTGAGTGATCCTCTTTCAACTCCCTTCTTGATGCATGGGAAGTGTTGATACCAAATTTGCTTGATAAGGAATGAAAGTATAGATGTTCTGGCTATGCAACTTTTTACAAATCTTCCACCTTCCCCTTGATATCCAAACTCAGAGAATTATACCGTTAATTTCATTAATTGATTTAGTTAATTTTCCCTGCCAAGTTAAAAGAAAAAAAACCTAGTAAATATGAGGTATATATCCTGCATAGAAATGTTGCTTCTTTAATATAGATTTTATTGTGGAAAATATTGGATAAATTCCAACATTTTTTCTGGAAACTGACAGGCTTTATATCACCATTTCTCAAGTTTGGCAATGTTAACATACAGTATGTGAATTTCAACTTCTAGAATTTCCTAGCCAGCATGGCTAGCTGGGGAATTCTGGAGTTGAAGTCCATACATCCTACAAGTTACCATCTTTGAGAAACACTGCTTTAAATGAATGAAGGCATTCGTTCCTTTACATCTGAGAGAAATGTGCATGTAATAAGATCTTAGAACCACATTTGGTATTGGGGAAGAAACTGACAGCAATAACAATAACAACAACAATCCATTTTCCTTTTTTTTCATTTTCCAAAATTATTTTTCTATCTATGCATATCTATGACAAGGGCTTAGAATGATGGCTGATATATTCATTCTAAACTCTCATCCTTTCTAGAGGTAGACTGGAAATATTATTATTAAGGAACTGGAAAGAAGCACAGAGAAAGTCTGCTCTGCTTGTTGTTGAGCACAATAATTTATTTATTTATTTATTTGCATAACCATCCAAATTCTGAGAACCTCACAATCAAGAATGAAATGATACAAGCACAATCAAAACCAAAACTAATAAAAGCAATAATCAAAACAACAGAAAAATCTGCTGGAAGTGTAAAAGTAAAGAGGGGACTTTTTATGGTAGACGTGATAAAGCAAAAAATAAAAATAAAAATTGGAGTATGATTCATATTTTAATACAGAACATTTTGAAAATGGAGATAAAAATGAAATCAGAACTTTTCATTTTGGGCTTAATGGAAAAAGAACTGGAGAAAAAATTTATAACTTTGTTATTATATATGTTGACAGAAGTAGGACTATTGTATGCACAAAATTAGAAGTATACTTCGATTCCTACTATGGACGAATGGTTGTAGAAGATGATGGTATTGGCTGAAATGGTAAAATTGACCATTTTAGATTATAGAAAAGAACATATTGTAAGTACTTTTATTTCCACATAGAGACTGCTTCTGAACTTCATACTTGATGTGGAAAAGAATGAAACTCTCACTTTGGGTTTCACCGATTGGACTGATAGATCTTTATAGAAATAGCTTGTTCATCATTATTATTATAAAAAAGCAAAAAGTTGTGATGTGATATTAATGCCTTATTTTACTATAACAAAGAGAGTTGGAAGTCAATGCTTCTTTTTCCTTTTCTTTTTCATCTTTCCTCACTTCTCTTTCCCCTTTTCCTGCCCCACTGCTTTTCTATTTTGTTTGTAATTTGTATTTTATAAATGTTAATAGAGAAAACAACAAAAACCTATCACAGTGAACCTCTGATTGTTGTAACATCAAGGAATGACTGGTATAAATGCTATGGTTAGATAATCTTCATATGGCATGGATCCAGGTTATCTGAAGAACCGGCTCGTCCCAATAGGATGAACTCACCCCACCTAGGCCAGCTGAAGGGGCATGCTGTGGACCTTGTCTTTCAAGGAATTTTGACTGGTGGGGGTCAGGAGTAGACTTTTTTCTGCTGTGCAGCCATCCTTTGATCTCAAGGTGGGATCTACACTCACCCTACTTCTGAAATGGCTTGAAGGCCTACAAGAAAACTATCAAGCTCAGAGAGCACCAAGATGCCTCATTTCAAAACTGAGCTACAAATGTTCTCCTTTATTGGGATTAGTCAAACCCTGCACCTCCTCCCCATGGGCACTTTACTCTCTTCCGTTCCCTCATGGGTATTTTTAAACTGAATTTAAACTGAATTTCTAACTTCAAGGTTCTTATTTATTGTTTTATTTTTTATTGTTTCATGTAGCATTTTAATTGTATTACTGGAAGATGCCTAGAGTTGCTTTGAGGAGATGGGTAGTATAGAAATCAATCAATCAGTCAATCAATCAATCAATCAAACAAACAAACATAATGTCTTACCCAACACTTCTATAAAAGAAATATTTCATTTTGATGATCAATAATGCAAATCTTTGGAGGACAGTCAAGGCCAAGGTTCATTCTTACAAACTTATAAGAACTAAAACAAAAGGACAGATAATGGCAACATTTTTTTTCATCAACTGATGGTAACCGGAGGATGATATGACGTGAAGTGAGATTCATACATATCCTCCTCTAGACATTTTATTAATTGCTAGCAATTGCAATCAAATTTATTTGCACAAACCCTTTGGTAAATAGTAAATTACAGCCATCTGAGTGACATTTACAGTTAAAAAAGTAATCCATATATTTTATTAGAAGCATGAAGAGCAATCAAAAGAAATTTAAAGGTAATATTAAAAGTGCTGCTCAACAGTAGAAAACAGAATCAACAGGTTGACATTTAAAACACCTTTCTTAAATAAATTATGTAATTATTCACTCTGTTGCAGTTTTTAATATTGTCAGCATAATGAACTGTAGAATATTTTATCAAGTGTCTAACACCTGGCATCAGACTGCATTTATTTTTAATAGATTGCTTGCCAGCCATTTTATGGTCTCAGTTACTTTCTGCCACCTTACTTTCTTGCTGGATCTCCTTTGTATTCTGTCTTAAATTCTCACCCCTTCTGACTTCAACTTGTCTTGCTGATGTCTACGGTTGTTTCAATTAAAACGTGAGAAGAATATCATGTTCATCTTTCCTTGACTCCCAGGCTCCCTTTCTAAATGTCTGCATGCAATTACATCATTGTGAGTAGAATTGTGAGCTAGACATTTTTATGGTGGGGTAATGTTCAGGCCTGTGTAAGTTGGCAACAGAGTGGAATATATTCACCTGGGAAAGGAACATATTGCTTTGTACAGATTAAATTCTTTGGCCTTTGTTTTGCAGTATGCCAGATGATGGAGTTTGTTCCCTTTGGATTCAAGATACATGATTCAATTAATCTAGCTACAATATATTAGGTTTTTTTTTTAATTCAAAGTGCCAGTAGCCATTGCCTTTTGTATGTTTTGTGACTGTCCTATTGCCCTTTTTTCTGGTTATAGTTTGCCTGTTCGGGCAGAGCAGTCCCTGCAAAGTTTCTCTCTGTATGCATTCAAACCCTCAGTATTTATGAGGTACCTCATTTGTGGAACAGAAGGCTGTTAGTAAGAGCCAAATTAGAGATACAAATTAACAAGAGTTGGAAGGAACCTTGTAGGTCTAGTCCAACCCCCCACCCAAGCAGGAGACCCTACACCATTACTGACAAACAGCAGTCCAATCTCTTTCATGAAAACTTCCAGTGATGGAGCTCCCACAACTTCTGAAGACAACCTGTTCCATAAATTGCACCATCAAGTTTTGTAGATGTTAAAGTAGGCCGGCAAACCTTTTCTGTGAGCAGAAATGGACAACATCAGCCTTTGCTCATCTCTCTGCCATATGTTTTTATGGAAAATTACTGGTCATATAAATGTGTGAAAGAGAAAAGAAATGAAATAAAAGAGTATAACATAACAAGAACCCCGGAAGCTTAAAAAAAAGTGGGGGGGATTGCAGCAAAGCATAAATGTAACATCTTGGGACTGTTTGGTGTTGATTGTGACAAGGAGACAGAAAGAAGGGAAATTGAGATAAGCAGAGACTTTTGGCAAGGACCACAACAGAAAAGTTTGACTTTTAACAAAATAAAGAATAACTCAACAGATTAAAATAAATGGAAGAAATAAGCAAAGAATTTAAGTCGGAACTGCAAATTTTGAGAGAAATGTTCAAAGAAAGAATGGGACTATTGGATATACTGGCAGGCAAAGTAATGGCGATGCAGTTTGCAGAAGAACAAAGAAAATTTAGACAGGAGGAGTTAAAGGAAAAGGAAAGCAGCCCAGATGATCATGGAGAACAAGAGCCACTGCCAAAAGACATAAAAGGACCTAAAACTAAGATAGAGGCAACAAATAAAAGAGAAAACGCTCCCAAAATTAAGCAGAAGAAGAAACCATACAAGAAGAAACTTCAAAAAAGAGAACAGAGAGGGGTGGGGAAAAAGATGGCTGGTAGGCAGAGAGAAATAAAAATAATATTAGAAGGGAAAAAGAGGAAAGACTGGGAAAATCCAGAAAAGGGAAAGCTGGCTAGAATTAAAAGAAATGACAAGGGCGAGAGATTTAGAGGTAAGGGTTAGGGATCATATAAAAGTGGGATAGTACGTGGGAATGTATATTGGTATTTTTGCTTTTTTTGCTTTTTATTAGATATACAGATTGTGGAGATTCAAAGTTAAAAACTTACTATGAATGATATTAGAAAAACAGAATATGGCAAATTGGGGGAAGTATGATTGCAAAGTGTGAATTATAGGTCATGGAAGCAAAAAGGGAAACTTAACTTTCTGTTTTTCTCTTCTTTTTTGGTGTATACATGAATTGACCATACAAAGGATATGACAAAACAGAAAATATGACAAATTAGAAGGGATTATATTGGAATATAAAGTATCTATAATGAGAGTATTATGACTAAAAGTAGAGGAATGAAAATTTATCAAATTACATAGGCAAATTTTGGCTAAATGGAAATAAAGAAAAAACACGATTACTATATAATTATATATGAGAAAAGTGAAGATAGAGTGAGAGACATTAAGAAGTTACTATTGTTGCTAATCCTTTCTTTTTTACATATATATATTTAAAAATAGGCAATTGATTATTTAAATGCAGAAAGCAGAGAACATGGCAAACTGGGAGAAAATATGCTATTATGCATAAAATATATGAATTATACAAATTTTATAGATTAAATCTGGTTAAATGGAAACAAAAAGTGAAACTTAATTTCTGTCTTTCTTTTCTTTGGTGTACACATGAACTAGAAAATGTAACTGATTATATAAAGTAAATGAGAAAATAGAAAATATGATAAATTAGAAGGGATTATATTGGAATATAAAGTACTTATAATGAGAGTATTTTATTATGATTAAAAGTAGGGGAATGGAAATTTATTGAAAGTATATAGGTAAAGCTTGGCTAAGTGGAAATAAAGAAAAAATATGAAATGGTTATATATCTCTGGAATAAATGTAAGATAAAATGTAGATTGGGGGTATACCATGTGGATCCTAAATATATTAGTTTCATTTTATTTTTATTCTCTTTTGATTGTTTAATATATATTGGTCTAGAGAAAGCTAAGAATGATAATGGTGTATAATGTAAAGTAAAATAGCTGGTAAGCTGAAAATGGAAATAATAGGGGATAAAGAATTGAAAATATATGTGAGGATGAAATGATATTGATATTGAACTAATGAAGTGAAATATGAAATGGAAACTTATCTAAAGCTTAGTGGAATGGATGTGAACTTGATGTGATGTTAAACAAGATAGTTGGAAATGTAATTATGATTATGCATAAATGTAATCTGGAATCACATTGCTCACATGAAGAGATGTGTAAAAAATAAAAATAAAAAACTTTTAAAAAATGAGCTAAGGTGCTGATATCTAAAAGTGTCCAATACCTTTCTTTTTATTATTGGTGGTAAAATAGCACAATGGCTAGCAGTTTTGCTGTGGAAGAAATGTGTGGTTATCAGGCAGAAACTTTTTTTAAAAAAATGTTAAACTTCTTTCAAGGAGCCACCTTTCTTTAACTGGCTGAAGGCTTTTTAAAGTAAGAAATTAAATGCAGGGTCCACCATTTCTTTATTTCTCCAGCCTCTTGCAGGAATCTCAAGTGATTAGAGGTGGATGAAACAGTGGGACTTTATTGTGTTTTTCTAAGGTTCACAGCTAGCTAAGGAAAATTAGCCAGTGAAGGAACAAAAATGGTATTTGAAAACCAAAAGTTCCTACTGGCTTTGCAGAAGAATTGGCAAGAAAGATCTTTGTATCTCTGTGTGTATCTGTGTGTCTGTGTACACACACACACACATTTATATAAGTATGTGGATATGTATTCCTATGTATGTATGTATATTAAAACACCTCCCCACATGGATATGAAGGAAAGTGATTGGCAATTGCTTTTCTGGGACAGAAAAGAGGGAGGGCACAGCAGCAGGATAATTATCTGGTGGGAAGGTGTGGTAGCTCACAATTCCAACAGACTTTTTTTGCAATCTGTTGCAAATCTGTATCAGTCTAGACATGATTTACTTTAGCAGGTTTAATCTTCAGTGGTTGTAAGCACAGAACAGGAACAGCTTTAATAAGTGTAAATATGATCTAAAAAACATCTAAGAAACAAGTGGAGAGTACACAAAGAGGTGTACATATGCATGTGGGCGTGTAGGGCATGTAGGGTTATCAAAGGGTTCTGACATACTTTGCCTCTGAGCATAAGAAATCAGATTCCTCTCTACGTTTGCTCCAGATAAGTTAATCACAGATCAAAAACAGGAAAGTTCTTGAGTCTAGATAGTCTCCTGCTTTTCAGTGCAGCATTGGAGTAGGCAGCTATATTAAATAACAACAACAACAACAATCATCATCATCATCATCATCATCATCATCATCATATACCAATAGTGAAAGCAAATAAGCAGTAGAAAGAGTCTATAGAACGGATGAGCACTATCATTTTTAATGCTCCTACAAGTTTTTTTTTAAAAAAATTCTACCTGAAAGTAACTTATCAGAAGAAAAGTTGTACTTTAGTGACTCACCTTTGAGGATGGTTTAACATTTGCATGCTTTTTGTTATGTTTAAAAAAGAAGGGATAAAATTAAATATGTGTCCTTCCCATGAGTATGGTATTGAATGATAACCTACAGCTTCTTTTCCTTAGTATTTCTCATATTCTAGTGACTTCAAAGTTATACTCTAAGAATGCCAATGTATGAAAAAATTCTGGCCAAACTGAATTTTCAAGTTATGTATTTTATATATTTTAACATTTCATTATCCCACTAGTTAGTCATTTAGTTGTCCCAAAGGTGCTTTTTCAAGAGGCAACTGGACTTTCTTGTTCTTCTTTGAAGACAATTTGTTTCTCATCCAAGAAGCTTCTTCAACTCTGATTGGATGGTAGGGAATAGAAGGATTTATGCTCCTCTCAGACAGCTGTTCATTTGCATTCTTTTAGAGAGTAGTTGAAGTGATTTGGAGGTTTATCTGTATCATCAGAGTCACCTGAGTGGTGCAAATTGGTGTGGAGCCTTCTTGGAACTGTTGAATCTACTGTGTTGTAGATTGGAGATGGATGATGTCGTATCCCTCCCCCTCTTGAGAGAGGGCTGTTCAATTTTGACATAGATAGCCTCTTTCAAACCAGCCCCAAATGTAGTCTCAGAAGCTGTTTGGCAGCAAAGTATAGTTTAAAAGGCCTTTTTGATCAAATTCTTACTTTGTTGTTGTTATTGAAAATCCAATTGCCAGGCAGGCTATGTTCAAATGAAGGATCAGTCTCAGTGCAAAACAAAATGATATTATATAATGAGAAACCACTTAAGTAAATATTTCTTTATCTGCGAATTTATTGACATGTTCCATACTCAGGTGAGCCTAGTCTTTTTCTGGAGATGAACTATCAATTCATGTGGACTAAAAGTCCTAAAAGAGATTGATCAGTCAGATAAAGCCAGATTTTATCAAAACTTTTGCATTCTCCTTGCAAAACAATTGCATCTTTACCCTGAGATTTGAGTACAAGAATTCCAGAAACCAGTATTTGAGAAATTTCTAACGAATCCCTAAAACTTTTAAAGATGCAAATATTTGTTTAAGTTTTTTTGCTGGAAAGAAAGAGAATTTGTGTAATTAAGAAAAAAGAGCAAGCATAAAAGGGGTGGGGCAAGAGAATTCAGTTAAGAAAACACAGTGAAGAAGAGACATTTGGTATCAGAAATCTCTTCTAAATATATATTCAATGTGCATGTTGGTATTTACCACACTGAAACTCATATTCAGTAGGAAATTATGTGAATCTAAATAATCCTAGGATGACTGGTTCACATTTTCTTTGTAATATATCATTTCTTGAATTAGTGTGATATTTTTTGAAGTAAAATCACTGGAGGCAATCTAATTTAATTAATTTTAAAAGCTAAGTTGGCTGTATTTATGAAGAATAAAATATAATGAGTTTTATGCTCATCTTCCTGTAATGGTCCATTAGGGTCAGAAAGCTTTGCCAGTCTTTACACACTAAATATTTTGTGAATCTTTGTTTCTTGCATTAATGCCAACATTAATGTCAGCAACAATTGGGAGAATGGGCTTCTCAATAGTTGCTACTGGATGGTAGGAACATATACTTAACTTTTTTGGAGGATATAATAGATGGGAGTATGGAGACATCGTTTTGTGGAATAAGGCATAGAACGTCTTCCAAAGAGTTCTTGGATCTGTTCATTCTCATTTGTAGTATAATGTAGATCGAATTTCAGAATTTACTCTATTTTCATGCTGCAATTATGGGCTGTGTTAGGGATCTTGCATCTGATTGTCTATTGCACATTGTTTAATGAAACTTTGCAATGGATTTTTGGTCACTATGGTTACTATGGATTTTGACCTTCCAGTGGAATCTGAATGTGAACATTTGCTGCAGAACTGGACTCAATTGATCTCTACACATCTAATTCAAAATGGAACTTTCTGGAAGTTGTTAATAAAAGTGCATCCCCTTTTATCCTGACCTATTCTTCCAATAAATACTTGTACAAGTGTGATTATGATGTGAAATTCTGACTCAGGGAGCTCGAGAAGGGGCAGAGGGGCAGCTGCAAGGGGCTGGAGAAGGGGCAGAGGGGCAGCTGCATTAAGGAGCAGGAAGCTCTTAGCCATGGTTTATTCATTGACTAAGCTGGAATCAAACAGCATGCTAAACTCTAAATCAGAATGGCTGGGTTGATATATTCAGCTCGTGTTTCTCAATCTTGGCAACTTGTGTGGACTTCAATTCCCACTCTAGCTTTGCTTTACTAACTTTCTCAAAATGCCACTGCTGTCGCATTCTTTCTTTCTGTCCGTTCATCGATCCATCCATCGATCCATCCATCCATCCAAAAGGTCTGCCTGTCTGTCTGCCTGCCTTTCTGTCTACCTACCTATCTACCTATCTATCTACCAATATAGATCTATCTATCTATCTATCTATCTATCTATCTATCTATCTATCTATCTATCTATCTATCTATCTATCTATCCATACATCCATCCAAAATGTCTGTCTGTCCACCTGCCTTCCTGCCTACCTGCCTGCCTACCTGTCTTTCTGTCTACCTACCTACCAACATATCTACCAATATAGATCTACCTACCTACCTACTTATCTACCAATCTACTTACCTACCATCCATACATTCATCCAAAAGGTCTGCTTGCCTGCCTGCCTGCCTATCTACCTATCTACCTATCTACCTATCTACCAATCAATCTATCTACCTCTCTGTCTCTCTCTGTCTCTCTCTGTATCCATCCATCCATCCATCCATTCATCCATCCATGTTCGAAGTGCCAGCCCCGCAGGCACATTGGGAAAGTAAGCAAAGCCAGTCTGGGAGGGAAGGAGGGAGGGCGGGGAGAGCACGAGAGAGGCTTAGTTTAGACTGAGGCCCTTTTCCACATTGAAACATTTTTGCCAGCACATTGAAACATATTTGGCTTATATTAAAGGTTTTGTTGACAAAACATAGTCAAGACTATCAGGAAGCTATCACATTTTGTTGGGGATTTAAACAGGATCCATTGGACCAGATCTCCATTCTAAAAATTACTTTTCCCCAATTTATTAATTACAGTGCCAATTCTGAAGAAGACAAAACCAAAATGTACTGGTAAATTACAAGGAGAACACACACACACACACACACACACACACACTCCCTTCTAACCCTGCTGGAGCAGGTGATTGGACTAGAATAGATATCTCATTATCTTTCTCCTCCTTCCCTCCTTCCTTCTTTATTTCTTTTTCTTTCTGTCCCTTCCTTCCATCCCCCCTCTTTCTTTGTCCCTTTTTTTTCTTTCCCTTTTCTCTTTCTTTTCTTCCTTCTTTCCCTGTCTCTCTCTCTCTCTCTTTTCTTTCTCTCTCTTTCCCTCTCTCAGGCTCACCTCATTGACTTGACTTGCTTGGGCAGGTCCCTCCAGTACAGTGGGCTCAATGGGGTGGGCTTGTGGGGCCAGCACCTAGAACGCGGCAGTGTCGGCATGTTTGAAAAGTAGAGCAAAGCCAGAGGTCGGTAATTTTTGCTGCAAAGAATCACAAAAGCCTCTGGGTTGTGCACAAGAAGGGACACACATATCAATGCAATTCAGCAACATAAAATAAAGAGATACAAATAAAACAAATCAACAAGAATCGGCAAAGCATCTCTGATTAGATTAAATTCACTGCTAGAATCTAATCAGAGATGCTTTGCCAATTCTAGTGCAATGACCTGCTCCAGCAGGGTTAGAAGGGAGTGCGTGTGTATGTGTGTGCATGGCTGCCAAAACTCCAAAAACAGGTCAAGTATCTCTGGGAAGACCAGTCATAAATTAGAACACTTGCTAAGCAACCGGCCATTAAGTGAGGACCACGTGTATTTGGTTTGCCAGTCACCTGGCCACAGCCACCCAGTCACATGACCACCAGATCACACCTACCCAGTCATGTGACCAGCAAGCCATGCCCAGCCAGCAAGCCACGCCAGCCAGTCACATGACCAGCAAGCCACGCCCACCCAGTCATGTGACCAGCAAGCCACACCCTCAAATTAGGCCTTGCCCACAGAAATTTGAATCCCACCCCTGGGTGGGGGGCACTGAGAATGAGTTTGTAGCACCAAGGGGGTGGTGGACTGAAAAAGTTTGGGAACCACTGTTCTAAAGCAATGTTTCCCAACCTTGGCAACTTGAAGATATGTGGATTTCACCTCCCAGAATTCCCTACCCAGCATGACGTCATTTTGATTAGGAACTAGGAACTGTCCAGCTAGAAATATTGCTGAAGCCATTCTATTTGTTCATGTTTCTACATAGAAGACTTTGGATACAAGAAATAAACTATAAATGCCATCTTTTATATCTTTAGTATAGTAACATGGTAAGCTGAATCGATACGGTGTCTTTTGTCAGGTTGCTTGTTTGTTAGCCCAGCAATCTGTTTCCTTTGGATGATCATAGTAGCTCTTTGTTTCCCTCCTGGTACCTGCAAGTTGAAAAGCTACTATACTTCTAAATATGGAGATCATAAGGGCTATCGGCTGTGTTCTTCCTGATTCATCCCTTTGACTGGAGCACAGTGTAACCTGCACAATACAATCTATTGCTTTTGCTACCCTAGAAATATCCTGCTGCTTACATCAGAGAAAAATGAATTACATTTTTTGTGTTTCTAAAAGGGAGTATATGTAGAATGGTATTTGGCATTCTTTGCTTGACATTAATCTGTGAAGGGCAATCAAAATTATTTCTTATAAGTGAAAGGCTAACATTAGAATTTGTTTTTAACCAGGAAAAAAAGTCATGGACAGTTAATTTGCAGCAATTAGCAAATTAGAAATTACAGCTTAAGTTACAACCCTGCACTAATGCAAATAGAACAATGGATACAGAAATAATTCAACCTATCTTATAATGCAATTATGCATGTACATCAGTTCAATTGACCATCAAGGTTATAAGAGCTCATAATTATGATATAGCAATTGAACCATCAGTTTCTTAGTAGAAGTATTCCATTCTCCTCTTCAAGCTTCTCTTTAAAAGGTATCTATCCTTTTATGGCTAAACCAAGCAGTAGAGGTCCCCTTCTTCTTTGTTTCCAGTGCAACAGCAAGAACTGTGGTTTATATGTCTTCCTTGTGCAAAAGTTCACAAATTAAAGGTGGGTATCTAGGTTATTCATTCTGTATATACAAGCTTTTAGATAAAAGCTCAGAGCCTTTTAGAATTTAGATTTAAAATTTCATGGCAGATATGTATGCATGATTACTTTTTCCATTGGAACCTTCAACAAAGGAAGGACAAATCACTGTGTATCCTGCTTGCCATGCTTTTAGAAACTTGATTATAATTAAAAAAGGAACCCTGTTTGATTTTAATAGGAGTTTAGGAATTTAAGACTCAGGTATTCAGGTCGGGCATACATTCTATAGATCGGGGTCATCAGCGTTTTGGACCTCAGGGACCACAAAACTCATAATTTTAGATCCAGAGGACCACTACTATGAATTTTGACTGACAGTAGCTTGCTGATGTTGGTGGGAGAGAGCGAGAGAGAGAGAGAGAGAGACAGAGAGAGGTATAGAGAGACAGAGAGATCTGATCTAACCTCTCTCCCTCCCTTCCTCCCTCCCTCTCACTCTCACATACATACACACAAACACACAGAGGCAGGGATGGGATTCCAATTTCTTAACCACCTGTTCTGTGGGTGTGGCCTAATTTGTGGGTGTGGCTTGATGGCCATGTGACTGGCTGGGCATGGCTTGTATATAAATATTATATATATTTATGTAAATATTGAATTTTTTATAAAAAAAGAGAGAAACGTTTACCCCAAATCAGGCGAAGCAGGCAGGCAGGCAGATTGAATTGTTCACAGAATCACAGATTCATGCAGAGATCTATCTACCTTCCATTGGCTACCTGAGCCTCCACTGAATAATAGAAGCTTCAGTCCTAAAGAAGGTTCAGCTCTGCTTAAAAGCAGAGCCGAAGATCTAAAGATTAGCTAGAAAGTAAGAAATCCAACAATTTCCTGCTTTCCAGCTAATCTAAATCTCCTGGCACAGCAGAACAGCTGATGGTCGGGGGAAAAAAAAAAAAGGAAAAATTGCCAGGTAAGGAGTGAGTCTGTGGGGAGGGTTCCCGTGGGCCATCTGGGCAGTGCAGCCTTGTGTTCCCGTGCAACCTGGATTAATTGCTTTGGGGGGTGTGTGCTCTGGGCATGACATTTCTCTGTGGATCACCAAAATGTTCTTGTGGCCCACCGGTTGATGACCACTGCTATAGATCTCATTTCTCAACTCTAAATGCTCCCCCTCAAACTCTAATGCATTTGTTTGGGAAGAACCCTTACCACTTTCAAAACGTCACTAAAATCCACAGAATAAATTTTTACAAAAAAATAGAATTGTTATTTTTAGATTCTAAGAAGCACAGGATCACACTTTTTTGTAGAATTATATTGGGTGAAGGCATTTCCTCAAAGCATTCTATGATAACTGTGAGATTCATGAAGGTATTTGCACAAAGTCTGCCTGGGGCTTTATAGACTATTTTTTAATTCAGCCTCTTGAAAACAAAATAAGTCCCATCAAATAGGCTTTTCTAAGGGAATACTTGGAGCAGAAGTAGTTTTCAAAGACAGAGCATCAAGTAGACCAGTTATATTTGAGATGACCTGATCCAATGGTTCTAATAATATCTATTTCACATGAGACTGAGTCATAACAGGAAGAATCCTGGGAAGTGCATTTATGTAAGTATTTTGGATTCAGAAAAAAATGCCTAATATGATGTTCAGAAGGATTAGCACTATTATTCACACATAGAACATTGGGAATATATTTCCTGCCTATCCAGATATCAACATCCAATATACCTTAGAACAGGGGTCACCAACCTTTCAGACCTCAGGGACCACTAAATTCATAATTTTAAATCTGTGGACCACTGATATGATCTGCCTAATGACTGGATGGGTGGGCGTGGCTAGGTGGTCATGTGACTGGGTGGGCATGGCCAACTCAATGTCATGTTGTAGGAAGGGCGCCTCGGTAGCCTCTACTCACCCATCCACTCCCAGCCACTCCTTGCCTGTCTGCCCAGGCTCCTTAGGGCCCCAACAGGAAGCAGGTGTTGGAGCTAAGCAGCCACCATGAGAAAGAGTTGGCAAAACAGCTGGCTCAGTTCAAATGGATCTGACCGAGAAGGAGGCTCAGCAGCAGCACCTCACTGAGGACTATGACCATAGGCTTTCCAAGCAGAGGGAAGACCTCCGGGAGTGCAAAGCCAGGTACTGGCACCTGGAGGCTCAGCAGACTGAGATGGTCAGCCAGTTCCAGGCCATGATGTAGTCCCACTGAACAAGGCCCTCTGGCTCTTTGCCAGTGGCACTTCCTTCCAGCCTTCGCCCAAAGCCCCACACCAGGAGTCTGAAGCAGACTCGAAATCATAGTTTCTGCCCCCCTCTGACCCACACAAAAAGACCCTGAAGGGGGAGACTCTCTGCAGCAACACAAATGGTCATTGTACATATCCAGCCCAGGGACCATAATTTAAGGACCCCTGATTTAGTGCAATATAAAAAATGCAAATAATTTTTCTGCGGACCACCAGAATTTTCTTGCGGATCACCAGTTGGTGACTGCTGCCTTAGACGATATTCCCTACTTAAAGGAATCTCTAGTACTAGAAGATGATTTTAGATTAGCACTCTGGTCATTACCAAGTTGGGAGGGTACAGGAACTGATGGAATACTTACTAAAATATGGAAATATGGAACGCAACAGAAAAACAACAAATCTGGAAGAACAGCAGATTGAAGATGATGCAGAATACAGAACAATAGAGTTGGAAGGGATCTTGGAAGTCTTCTAACCCAACTTCCTGCTCAAACAGGAGACCCTATGCCATATGCCTTCTTTCATCCTTCCTCTCAGTGATGGAGCACCTACAATTTCTGAAGGCAAGCTGTCCCAGTTCTTACTGTCAGAAAATGTCTTCTTAGTTCTAGGTTGGTTCTCTCCTTGATAAGTTTTCAACTGTTACATGTTATCCTGCCCTCAGGTGCTTTGGAGACTAGGTTGACTCTCTCCAATATTTGGAAGACCTACTTGTCACCCCCTACTCTTTTCTCTTCATTAAACTAGACATACCCGGTTCCTGCAATTGTTCATCATACGTATTAATCTTAAGCCCCTTAATCATCTTTGTTGTTTTTATCTTACCCTTTCAACATTTTTTTGTATTGTAGTGACCAGTACTAAAGACCCAATATTCCAAATGTGGACCTCCCAAAGCAGTATAAAATGATAGTAAAACTTCACATGACCTTGATAGTATCCCTGCATTGATGCAGTCTGGGATTGCATTGCTGCTGGCTGTTGGCTCATATTTAAGTGGTTGTCCCCTAGGACTCCTTCTCACAGTTACTGTTGTTGAGCCACATACCACCTACATTCCAATACCAAAAAAGGAGGCTTGCAGAGTGTGCATATTATTGTAAATGATCCTTAATTTCACATGCTAGAAAAATAATACTTGGAGCCCTATATGGAAAAATGTTAGAGATGTCAGATGTTCAAGTTGGTTTTTAGATAAAGTTGAGGAACATGAATCATGTGGCATTGGATAATTGAGAAAGCCAAAGAATACTAAAAAAAAAGCCAGTATGTACTTCATTGATTATAGAAAAGCTTTTGATTGTATGGATCACACAAATCTTTGGAATGCACTGGAAAAATTGGAATCCAGAACATCTCATTATCATCATAAGAAACTTATATAGATCAAAAAGCCACAGATTGGAGAGAACATGGTGAAACAGGCTAAAAGTTGGCAAAGGAATGTGACAAGACTATATAATCTGCCCTTATTCATTAAACCTACACACTGAATATACAATATATTAAAACAAGTTGGACTGAAAGAAGTTGAGTGTGGTTTTAAAATTGGAGGAAGAAATATCAGTAACCTGTGCTATGTTGATGATAATACCCTGATAGTCAAAAATGAAAATGATCTGTAACTCCAAATAATAAAGTAAAAGAATACAGTGAAAAATGGGTTTAAAAGTAAAAATAAAGAAGATCAAACTAACAATACCAAGTACAACAACCAGCCTTATACTTGGCAATGAAAATATTGAAGTGATGAATAGCCTTTTAGGATCAACCACTAACAGGAAAGGAACAAGCTATTAAGAAATACACTGCAAGCTAGCATTGGTAGAACATCCATGATGGCCTTAGAAATGATACTCAGAAGCCATGATGTGTCTACACTTACAAAGGTCAGAATCAGGCAAATATGGTATTCCCAATAACAGTTTATGGAAATGAAAATTGGACTTTGAAGAAGCAAGATAGGAGGAGGATTAATGATTTTGAACTTTGACATTGAAGAAGACTCCTGAGAATATCATGACAAGCCAAGAAAACTAAAAAATGGATCCTAAAACAAATCAACCCTGAGTTACCACTTGAGGCCCAAATGACCAGGATCAAATTATCCTATTCTGGACACAGAAGACCTTGCTCTTTGGAGAAGGTTCTAATGCTGGGAATGAAAAAAGAGGACAAACAACAACAAGGTGGATAGATTCCGTTACAGTGGCAATAAGTGCACCGTTAAAAGACATGAAATGCCAGATTAAGGATAGATCATTATGAAAACAAGTCTTTCTGTATGATAGCTAGCAGACAACAATGAGTTGATGACACTTAAGTTTAATTTTATTGAACAAGAAGGTTTTGAGGAGATGTTTATAAAAGGTTATGACTTGTATTCTTGCTAGGATAGCCATTTGTCTAAAAGAAGAAGAGAATTTGCCATTATAAAGATAAAATTATGAACAAATGTAATGCTTGAAAGAATATTCATTAATTAAAATTAATTAAGTTGATTCAAATTAAAAAATGTTCTTGATTAGTTCAGTTAAAAAGGGAAGGGAACAACTAAAAATGAAAATTACATCATCAGAACATTTCAGGATAGTTCTTTAAGCATTCTTATGGTGAAGTGTGTCCCATTAGAAGCTGGAGGGTCTCCTGGAGTGTTTGCATATTTATTACATTACCTGGAGTGAACTGCTGGCTAATGCAGAGTGACAACTAAATCATATTGGCACATCTCAGTTAAAATATTATTTATGTATTTCTTTATTTATGGATCACCTGAATTTTCTTGTCCATTGTCTAAGAGAGACTCATGCATTATACATTCCAAAAAAGCAGAGGAACATGTATTCAGAAAAGAATCATCCAGTGAAACTGGTAATAGATTATGTAAATATAAAAGGGCATATTTCTCAAAATATAAAAGTCATTTCTAGGAGTTTAGTGTGGTGTTAATCACTACTTTAGAAAAGAAGACAAGAAATTTATGGAGAAATATTTGGAGTAAATCAGAGGAACGTAGAAGAACATTACGAAACACAAGGTTCAGTGGTGAGAGAGTAGATCAAGGGGTAGGGGGATGAAGGGAAAATGAAAAAGAATAATAAGATGAGAAAGAAAAAGCCCTACTCATAAATTGGAAAACTGTACCATAGAGAAGAACTGAAACATCCCAAACAGATGTACTTCGAACTAAGTTGGTAATATGCAAATAATGCAATTGCACACTTCCCCTACTTTGTAGTCTGAAATGGCTAAGTGAGAAATCAAATCAGAACCGCTGGTTTATACAGAATCGCTGGTTTATGTGCCAATTGCCACATAAACTTCAAGTTAAACTCTTAATTGCAGAGACAATGAGACTGTGTTTAGTGCCAGAAATCTAATGTCCCTCTTGGGCAGAAGGAGAAAGAAGTCTATTTGAAATAGCAATTTTCTCTATTGCTTTTTACCTCAGTGTTGTCTTAATGCTTCATTTGTCTTATTCTTCAGTCTTAATACATGCAGAACAAACATTGACACACTTTTAAATTTTTTATTAGGCAATTAATGTGTAATGAATGGGAAATTTATAATAATAAACATTAAATGTTAAGACAGCCTTAATGCTTTTTAGCTGCCGCAAGAATTAACTTGCAACTTTCTGTGTCCTTGAGTTTGGTCTTAAGCATATTTATTTGGACATAAGGGCCTACTCAGTCCTAGTATGCCTATATGGTGACGGAGGGTTTGGGGGCCAGTAATTACAGTGGTCCCAAAACAAAAACAGACCCGACCATGTTAAGATGTGGGACCAGATTTCTTTCCATAGTGGAACTTAATTTGCTCAAAGGAATGGATTGTATAATAGGTAGAAACTGTACTGACAAAATTGCTAGCACTGTTTGACTACAAGGAAAAGCTTCATGTTTGCTACAGATTGCTGTTGCCATACTTACCTAACACCTGCTATTTGTGTACCTGTTCCAGGCACCTGTACAGAGTGCTTCTGCTCTTGTTATGGATCCCTGGAGGTGAGATGAGGCTAGACTGCCTTGAAATGAAACCCTCAGAGATTCTGATGGCTTCTCCAGCACGTGCTGCTGGGTGCCTTTGACAAGAAAGAAGTGTCTATGAAACCCTCTCCCTTCCTTTTGCCTCCCTCACCAACTTGGGGTGGAGGTGAGCCTGACCTCTCACCATTAGATGGGTGGTATCTCAGAGTTTTGTCTGGGAGGCAAGAGAACTCTAATGTATGCCCCTGCTTATTCTTTCCATGTTACGGCCATATACTTGTACAATAAGATTATGACAAGGAAGCTAAGGGAGTCTGTAGCCAGAAAATAAAACGTTCCTAGGCATCTGTATTCTATAAACAATATTTATACATTGGAGTGGGAAACCTCTGCTATGTGACAATCTGTTTATTTGTTTTAATTTCCCTGTCTAATGGTGTTGAACATTTATTTGGTGGTTACATAAAGCTTACAAGATGTTCCTTAGTGAAATGCTTCCTTGTGGTGGATACAGTTCTTTGTATTAACTTCCTGTTTTCATTTGCCTTTTCAACATGTAACCACATGGAAGAATTGGATGCATTTTAGGACGTATTTTCAATTTACGTTGGACAAGGCTGTAGTCAACTTGACCTTTTCTGCAATATGTACAAACTCAGTGAATGCTCTAAACAGCCTTCCAAGAATTGCTCCATTATCTCCATATCCATTATCTTCATCTCCAACTCCAACCAGCATGGCAAAAAGTGAAAGATGCTATGAATTTTAATACAGCTACATCTGGAACGGTACAGATTCCTCATCTCTTTTTGGTTTTTAAAAAAACAGAGCAATCTATGATGGGTTGGATCTGTTGGCGGATGTGGGAAAGGACCTTAAAATTATGAAAATTTGAAAGCCGTGATATGCTGTAATCTATTGTTATCTTCTGAATGTTGTTCATAATTGTCTGAATGTTTTGTAAGATGAACAAAACAACTTACTTTTGCTTTTTCCTTTTTTTCTATGTTCCTGAGTTGGGAAGAGAGGCACGTTCCACCCCCAATATTGTATCCTCATTTTGCTCTTCCCAGATCCTGCCAATCATCTTGTGACAATGTATTGCAACAATGTGTATTTCTAAAAAAAGGTATAACATCATTGGACATACTGGGCAGAACTTTCTGAGGTATAGTGCTATGAGAAGTTTCACCGATTAAAGCCTTGGGTTTCGTGGAACTGTTAAAAGAATTTCAGCTGCCAAAACACTGTTAATGTTAATGGATTTGTGTCACCTGAAGGGAGAAGACTAATTTTTGTTCTTCCTTTTGGACAGGTTAAGAAAGGGAATGTTAGTGAGTTGCAACTAAGTTGGAGGGGCTGGAGGCTAAAACATATGAACAATGGTTGCAAATTGGGTATGTCTAATCTAGTGAAAAGAAGGGCTAGGGGTGACATAGTAGCAGTATTCCAATATTTGAAAGGCTGCCACAAAGAATAGGGGTCAACTTATTTTCTAAAGCACCAGAAGGCAAAACAAGAAGCAAGGGATGGAAACTAACCAAGGAGAGAAGTAGTATAGAATTAAGGAGAAATGTGTTGGGAGTGAGAACAATCGACCAGTGGAATGGCTTGCCTTCAGGGGTTGTGGGTGCTTTATCACTTCAGGCTTATAAGAAGAGACTGGACACCCATTTGTTTGAAATGGTACAGGGTCTCCTGCTTGAGCAGAGGGGTGGACTAGAAGACCTCCAAGGTCCCTTACAACTATGATGATGATGATGATGATGAGTTCATGGTAATGGAATTTATTCTTTTTTTATTGATGAATTTTGAACATAGAATTTTCATGCTGGGACACAGTCAATGAGGTGCTACTAAATGTGACTTGTTTGATAAACCAAATGGGAACCAAAGGAAGATGATCTAATTCTACTTTATTGTAAAGCTACATTGGCAGAACCGTGCAAGTCTGCAAGTACAATCCTCACCTTCCTATCTCCTTTACAGTGTGAGAAACTAGGAAGGAGCTCTTCTGAGCCTCTTGTATCACCTTCTATCCAGCTGCAGATTATGCTGTCTCTTATTTAACCATCCTTTTGTGATGTCTCTTGGCCAAGTCTCTCAAGGTTTTTCTTACATATAATTACAATCCAACCCTTGCATTGGCAGGGCATGCTTTATAGCTTAACATTCTGGATGAACCCAATCAGTAGAGTATAATTTGCACAGAAGAACTATTTGCACAGCTTTGATTTCTGCAGAACTCTTAACTAAATAGCATCTGTTGCTATATTTGTCAATCATCAGGATGTGACTATGCAAAAAAACTAAAAAAGGTTAATAATCTTTTGATTTTGTCTTGTCAGTCTTGAGCAACCAATAGATGGCCCTCTTGGACTATACATGCTAGCAACAGTGGCTGCATAATACTGAATTATCCTGCTTTCCTTGTTATTTTCCTAATAATAGAGTGAAAACATATACAGAGAAAATTAGCCAAGGGGAAAAAGAAGAGCCCTCTTGGTGGAATTGTGGGCTTAATTTATTCCTGAGCACAGTGTACCTGAGGAATGATAAGAAGCAATTTCGATATCCTTCTAAATAAATAAATAAAAATTATGTAACCTAATCTCTTCGGTTCTTGGCTCAGGTTTATTCAGCTGCTATTTAACCACTGCTGTAGTCATAGAACATAGAGTCATGGGAGCAAATAAAAGCTATTTTGATTGATATATATTCCTCAAGGACAAGATGAAATATAAAAAGCAAGCTTGCAATAGCTGCTCACCTGTGCTTTGAGCTTTCCTTTTCCCACTCACTCCAACTGTGCAATGGAAACAAAGTACAAACCGATAATGGAAATTATTTCTTCCTTCACTTAGTCCCTCCATCCATGCTTCACACAGGTCTCTGTGTACTTGAACAATGTGGAATGAGCATGAATTGAGATAGAAAAGCAGTTGGGATGGCAAGGGGTAGAGATAAATCTATAGGTTTTGGTAGGGCCCAAGAGCACACTTTAAAAGATGAACTTCAATAGAAGGAATCCAGCTTCTCTCCCTATGTGATCTCATTTAAAGAATGAGACGACTGGTGAAAAACAGGTAGCAATTTTATAGTTCCATTTAGAGTTATTAGGAAAGTGGGTTTAGCAGCCAACTAATTTCTGGTTTGTTGCCTACACTGTCCTACCACCCAAATTGGACAGGATAAATAATATGTTAGAAGACAGAAATGAAATGAAAAATGCTTTGATAAATTACTGGTGTGGAGTGGTTTGTTTTTTTTAAAAAACAACAACAACAACAGTGATTTTAACAGAGATGAATGCTATGTTATTTAAGAGCACAGGTACTGGGTGGGTGGGGAGCTGGCTTAGAAATACTAAATGTGAAAACAACAACAACCTGGCATTGTGATTGAACATGGTCTGAATATGAGGAATGTTGTGGCTCTGAATAAAGGCAAACACAATGTTGAGTTATAGAAGAACAAGTGCTCTTTCCAAATTATGGGAAACAATATTTTGCATAGGTCAGAAATCACATGTTTTCAGGAAGATCCCCCAAAACATTGAATAGATGTGGAGAAAGATTAAGGGGATGATCAGAAATCTAGGAAGAAAACTGGAAGGAAGTTGAGAAGAGAAAATTGAGCAGGATATGAATGTACTTTTCTCATACTTGAAAGGATGTCATGCAGAAGAAATGGAAACTTGTTATCTTTTATCCCAGAATGTAGAACACAGAATAATGATCTCAAATTGCATGAAAGCAGATGCCTGTTTAATGTTAGGAAAACTTCCTCATGGTAACTAGTGTTTCAGTAGATGTGTTCAAGCAAAGGCTGACCAGCTATCTGTTATGAATTCCTGCACTGATCAGAGATTTAGATTTGGTGACCTGAATGCCCCCTGAACTCTATGATCAGGTAATAAGACAGCAATAAGCCAGGCTGTTTGTCATAGATGAGCTAATATGCTGTTCTCAGTCCCTGAGCTGGCAGAATAAGAATAAAGTGGCATAAATTGCTGTGCCAAATGTGGCTGCAGTGGGGGTTCACTGACTTAAAATGAGGGTATGGAACATGACTGGGCCCCACCCCCTTTACATATGTATAATATGTGTGATGCATATTAAAAAAGGTGGAGTGTTGATTGCCTGTCTGTGTCCACTATTTTAAAACCAGTGACTGCTGAAAGTCTGCATAGATTCTCAGTCATCCAGGTCATAGTTGTCCCAAAAGTGCTTTTTATCAAGAGGCAACTGGACTTTCTTGTTTTTTTGTTTTGAAGACGTTTCACTTCTCATCCAAGAAACTTCTTCAGCTCTGACAGGATAATTCTTCCCCACTATCCTTTCAGAGCTGAAGAAGCTTCTTGGATGAGAAGCGAAACATCTTCAAAAGTCTGTAAGTATGTGGCCATGTCAATATGCTGGCATGGAGTCCTACCCTTTGGAACTCTCCAGATAGAGGGCACTGCAGTATCAAACTAATGGGAATTGGGGTGGGAGGAGCCAGAGCTGGACACCTCTTTGTGAAACAAATAGATATAATTCAGAATAGATCCCATAGAATTCTGTCTCATATTCCAATAATCCCATTCCTTATCATTAAAAAAAACAAACGATTGCTTTCTACAAGCAATTATAGTGATGGCAGCACAGTGGTTAGAATACAGTATTTCAGACTAACTGTCCACAGCCAGGAGTTTGATCCTGACCAGCTCAAAGTTGACTCAGCCTTCCATTCTTCCAAGGTTAGTAAAATGAGGACCCAAACTGCTGGGGGCAAGATGCTGACTTTGTAAACTGCTTAGAGGGGGCTGTAAAAAGCACTATGAAATGGTATATAAGTCTAGGTGTTACTACTACTGCTATAAGCATTTTATGATGAGAGTGTTGTCAGTTTTCTTTCCTATCATTGGTACATTGGTACATTCATTGTACCAATGATATACCACTAGGTGAAACCAGGCTTAATAATAATTGTGAGAGGGATCTTGGAGTCTTAGTGAACAACCAATTAAATATGAGTCAGCAGTGTGCAGCGGCAATCAAAACAGCCAATGCAATTCTAAGTTGCATCAACAGGGGAATACAATCAAGACCAAATGAAGTACTAATACCACTCTATAAAGACTTAGTAAGACCACACCTAGAATACTGCATCCACTTTTTGTCATCACACTATAAAAAAGATGTTGAGACTCTAGAAAAAGTGCAGAGAAGAGCAACCAAGATGATTAGAGCTAAAACATACGATGAATGGTTGCAGAAACTAGGCATGGCTAGTCTAGTGAAGAGAAGGACCAGAGGAGACATGATAGCAGTATTCCAATATTTGAGGGGCTGCCACAGAGAGGAACGGGTCGAGCTATTTTCCAAAGCACCTGAAGGCCAGATAAGGAATAATGGATGAAACTGAACAAGGAAAAATTCAACCTGGAAATAAGGAGAAATTTTCTGACAGATCAACCAATGGAACAGCTTGCTCTCGGAAGTTGTGGGAGCTCCATCACTGGAAGTTTTCAAGAAGAGACTGGACTGCCATCTGTCAGAAATGGTATAGGGTCTCCTACTTAGCCTGGGGCTTGGATTAGATGATCTGTTAGGTCCCATCCAACTCTGTTAATCTGTTAAAAACAAAAAAACAAGAAAGTCCAGTTGCCTCCTGAAAAAGCACCTTTAGGACAGTGATTGCTGCTGCAGCTATACTGATGCTGCCATCTTTCTGTAGCCTGTGGTTATGATTTTTCTTTTACATGTCAAGCTAAGAAACAATATTGGCAGTCTCCAATCTGCCTTTTCGCACCCAATGAACTCCACTTGCAAAACCACCAGCGTTCATACTCCTTAACATGAGGCGAATTTAGTGGAGACTTATATTTGTGAGTTTAGTCACCAGTCCAGTTGCTTGGTTATTCTTTACTTTACTTTTTTGAAAAGCATGAAAGAAATGCTCAGAAGTAGACTGGAAAGAGCTGGTCAGGCATTAGGGGGTCAAATGTCTCAAGCACAAGCCAGCAATCTAATCCCTCCTGCAGCCCAGGCCAGAAGTATTACTTTATTTATTTATTTATTTATTTATTTATTTATTTGTTTGTTTGTTTGTTTGTTTATTTATTTATTTATTTATCAAAAGCTTATAATATAACAGAAACAAGAATAAATATAAGTTTAAATACAAGAAATAGAAACTAATAATTGGGGACAACAGGACAGGGACAATAGGCACAATTGTGCGCTTATGCACGCCCCTTACAGACCTCTTAGGAATGGGGTGAGTTCAGGAGAGGTTAGTTTGAGGGTAAAGGAATGGGGGTTTGAGCAGATGACAACAGAATCAGGTAGTGAGTTCCAGACATTGACCACTCTGTTGCTGAAATTAAGTTATATTAAGTTTATATCTGTTGTGTGTCAGCTTTGAAATTCAGCTGCCGCATATTTTTTTTTTAGAGAGTTAGAGGAGTTGAAAAGTTCAAGGTTATTCTGTGTGTCGTATTAAGAATCTGCAGTTGCAGTTAATTGGTTCTCGTGATTTATGAAGTGAAGAAGTGGGAGGAGAGAAGGTGGTTTCTGTGTAACGCGCGAAAAAGCTTTCACTTGGGAAATTGCTTTTGAACATGCCAGATCTGTTCCTAATAAATCAATTGGAGAGATAATGTCTCGGAGTGATTGATATCATGGATACTGTCTGGATGCTTGACATTTATTTCCCAAGTCTAACTTTTATTTTTTGAATGGGCTTGGCTGATGCCCCAGAGTTCTTTTCCCAGAAATGGACAAAGAGCAGCAATCAGCCAAAGTGCAGGGGGGAGCGTGTGGGGGCACTCTCTCCAGAGCATTAATTGAACCTGCCAGGCCTTGTTTGGAGGAGATGATGGATGCTTTTAGGATGGCAGTAGGAGAAAGAGATTTGGGAGCTATACCGAAGTGTTTCAACTCAACAAGTTGTTATAACCCAGCTGTCTGAAGAGAAATCTTTCTCTAGCCCCAGGCATATAGCTATTCTGTCAGATTGGAGGCAAGAGAGACAATTGGGTCAGATTTCTCTCAAGAAGGCAGCCCCCAGATTATTCCTGGAAGTCCATCAAGGGCAGATTTATATCAACAGTTCCAGAATTTAAAGATGACAGATTTGGTCTCACAGTCTGTTTGGACGGATGGAAGCTTGAGACCACCCAAATTCATTTACACAAATATTGTGAGGAATGAGGAGACTATACAGATGCCAGTTGGAGGAAGCCAGAAAGGAACATCAACTAACAGAGGTATGTTGCAGCCTCAGAGGCAATCCCCTCATTTCCCAGAAGGAATTTTGCCCCCCTGCGGAGACTATCCTTCCAGAGTGGGGATTTTATCCAGGGGTGGATTCAATGCCAATGGTAGCCAGCACCAACACAGCCCTGGTCTGAAGGGTGGGGTTGCCCAGACAGCAGCTAGCAGCCACACCCTCTCTACCCGACCAGGGAACCAGGTCACACCCATCTTCCTCCTGGCAACCACAATTGCAGCCCCAAACAGAAGCGAGACAACAGGGACCCCTATTCCAGAGGGGCACCACCCAGCCAGGATTCAGGGAGCCTACTCAGCCTATGTACGCCACCTGGCCTATTCCTTCCATTCCAGTACAACCTGCAGGAGCCTGGCATGTGCCACCTCTGCAACCACAACCCAGGCCGGACCAAATACCCTTTGAGGCCGTGTTTGATGGCTGCCATGAACATTTCAACTACTTCCTCACTTGAATCCAATCCCATATAAAACAATTTGGAGATCAGTATGCCAAAGAGTGCAATTTGGTTACGGCCATAACAAATGGGATGAATGAAAGGGATGCTTCAGACTGGGTGGCCCAACTACACAACGAACAAGCCCCCGAATTACATGATGTAAATAGATTTATTCAATTATTAAGACTCAGATTTGAAAATCCAGACAGGGTAGCAGTGAATGAAGAGAAGTTAATAGGAATGAGGCAAGGCAAGCGACCATTGTCAGAATTCATTTGGGACTTTAGAATGGTCACAAGTTACCTCATGGATTGGCCTGAAAGAATGATTTTACACTATTTTAAAAAAGCCATTGATCCAGAAGCAAAGAAGGCCTGTGAAATTAGGGGAATCCCAGAGACCTTACAGTCATGGTATACTACCTCCCTCAGCTTAGATCGCAGCATCAACCCACACAGGAAACCCCTTCTGGCAGCCCTGACTAAAAGAATTGTGGCGAGGAGACTGCTGATGGGACCAACTGAACTTGCTCGTACCCGACCCACCAGGGTCCTGAAATGTTACCGATGTGGCCAGGCCAGTCATAGGGCAGCAGACTGTCTAGCCCCTGCTCCTGTGCCACAAGCTCTGCAGTTGAAGCCTAATACAGCTGTTAGAGGACGGAAGAATCAAGGAAGACCTCCGGGCAGGGACGGGTTCACCAAACACAGCTGGTAAAGCCCCGGCTGCACAAATGGGAGCAACGAACCACCAGATCAACACCATGTCCCCGAAAACCCAACCTGTGAAGATGACCTAATGGTGAGTGATCCCATCATACCTTTTACAGTCAAGGTCAAATTAGTGGTACCAAACACGGGGGAGGCTGGGGAATTAGAAGCTGTCTTTGATACTGGGTGTTCCAGATGTCTTATCAGACTCCCCATCATTGAACAATTGGGCATAAAGACTAACCTGCTAAAACACCCAATCAGATTTGAGCAAGTGGATGGAATCTTAATTGGGGGCCCCCCAGTCACTCAATTGACAGAATTAATTTACTGCAAAATTTTGGAGGGAATTTCTGAAATCTATTGGCTCCTCTCAAGGGTTATCCTCAGCTTTCCATCCTGCTTGTAACGGAGCAATGGAGAGAGCTAATGCCATGACTGAACAATACATTAAATGCTATGTAAATTATCAACAAGAAAATTGGGCTAAGTTATTACCTTTTGCAGAGGTTGCTTACAATAATGCAGTCCACAGCAGCACGAGATTGACTTCATTCCAAATCAACACTCAAATGAATTTTGTTCCGATGCCAGAGTTACCTAGACAACCTCCCTCATCCATGTCCCTGACAGAATGGATGAACTTATTAAACAAAGGGTGGGAAGATGTAAAAAAAGCTTTGAACAAAGCTGCAAAATTTATAAAAAACAGGCGGATAAACATAGATACCTTCAACCACCTTTTAAAGTAGGGGACAAAGTATATTTGTCGACCAAGTATCTTAGGTTGAAATTGCCCAGTAAGAAGCTAGGCCCAAAATTCTTGCGTCCCTTCTCAATTTCAAAGATAATCAATCTGGTTACTGTCTAATTACGTCTTCCTTGACTATTGGGGAAAATTCATCCAGTGTTCCATTGTAGTTTACTAAAACCAGCTATTACATCGATGATAAGACTACCACTCGCTCCCCCTAAACCGTTGATGGTACATGGGGAAACACATTATGAGATTCAAAAAATTCTTGATTCTAGATTACACCATGGCCGATTGCAATATTTGGTCTTATGGAAAGGATACCCCCTCTCAGATGCTAGTTGGGTAAAGAGTTGGGATGTTCATGCTGATCAATTGGTTAACCAATTCCATGAGGATTTTCCCCATAAACCGAAGGGTCCTCATGAGGGAGGGAGAGGGGGTTAAGGACAATGTATGTGTGTTTTTTTTCTTTTCTTTTAGGAGGAGGCGTTTTCAAGTGGGGACGCCTGTCAGCTTTGAAATTCAGTGCCACATATTTTTTTTTAGAGGGTTAGAGGAGTTGAAACGTTCAAGCATATTCTGTGTGTCATATTAAGAATTTGTAGTTGCAGTTAATTGGTTCTCGTGATTTATGAAGTGTAGAAGTGGGAGGAGAGAAGGGAGGAGAGAAGGCGGATTCTGTGTAACATGTGAAAAAGCTTTCACTTGGGAAATTGCTTTTGAACATGCCAGATCTGTTCCTAATAAATCAATTGGAAAGATAATGTCTCGGAGTGATTGATATCATGGATACTGTCTGGATGCTTGACATTGTGTGCTCTTGTGTTGTTGTGGTTAAAGCTGAAATATTCATTAACTGGTAAGATGTTGTAACATATGATTTTATGTACTATGCTTAAATCCAATCTTAGCTGGTGTAGTTCAAGGTTGTCTAAGCCTAGAATCTCAAGTCTGGTGCTGTAGGGTATTCTGTTGCGAACAGAAGAATGTAGTACTCTTCTGATAAAATACTTCTGGATTTGCTCAATTTACTTGGCCATGTCCAAGGATGGGCCATGCCTTCAGCAGCATAAAGTGGTCTGATCAATAATACAATGGTGTCCATGGAAGGGGGGTTGTCAACAAGTCACAGTGGTGATCATAAAACTGAAGCTCTATTCTCTTTTTATATGTGTCTCATTACAACCAATGAAACCACTAGAACCACTAGAACATATCAGATCAAATCTACAGCATAAATTGTGCCATGATAAAAGGAGAAACACGATATCTGGAGTAGTTAAGAATGACTTATCCATGTTATGAATGGTCTTGGGAGGACTTTCAGGGAAAAATGGAAAACATTCCATGAAGTCAACATTTGTAGGGAGCTAATGAGTAGATTGGCTCTATTGACTCTATTGGGATAAAGAAAGGGTGCAAGATCACCAGAGGTGGTATTCAGCAGGTTCTGACTAGTTCTGGAGAACCAGTAGTGGAAATTTTGAGTAGTTTGGAGAACTGGCAAATACCACCTCTGACTTGAGATTTTACAGTATCCTTCCCCTGCTACGCCCACCAAGCCACACCCACAGAACTGGTAGTAAGCAAAATGGAATCCCATCACTGAAAATCACCCAACAACATAAAAAGATACCACAGAAAAAGGTATGCAAAAAGTATAGCTGAAAACAAGAATTTGAAGATTTTGTTATTAGGCTTAAAAAACCCCCCGAGGCTTTAAAAATTAGGGAAATAAAAATGACAATCTGAGAGAGTAATTGGATTTTATTTGGATGGACATGTGAATTTGCTTATAATTAAGAGTTGACATATGGAATAGTTATTTGAATGGGATATGTTGATAATTGGGGTGGTTGGTTCACTTTGGATTTGCTGACATCTAGAATGTTTAGTTGGTTTGATTATAGTTAACGTGATTGTTAAGCTTTTCTCCATACAGTTTTTTGTGCATTCTGTTCTGATAATATATAATTGTCTTTGTCTTCCTATTTAAAGTATGGGATATTTGTAAGCTCATTCTCTTTAAAGGTTAGACTGTCCCTTTTTGTCATGTTAAATTATAGGTTGTTTCTTCACACTAGGATATTAGACCACTAAATGGACTCCAGAAGATGGTAGAGGACAGGAACGTTGTCCATGTGGTCACAGTGGGTTGGACACGACTTCGCAACTAACAACAACAATGCCTTTTAATGCGATTTGTTTACAGCTAAAAGTTGAGAGGTAGAATATGCAATTTTATATATGATAATTAAAGTTATTATTTTAAGGCTTTGCATGGACTTTTTGATGACACCTGAATTGAGAAGATGTTACTGTACTTACTGGATTTTGTTATAATTAAGAAATGAGTACAGTTAAGAAATGAAGAGTTTTATATCTGTTAATTAAGAGAAAGTGAAATTGTTATACTTGTGAGGATCATGGTAAGTTGCTTTCTTAGAGATTTTTGCTTTTTCTTTGTATGTGGTCTGGGGATGAAAAGAAGGCAATGGCATAAGAAAATTGCAGGAAAATTCATACCATGGTTAAGGGCAAGTAACAAATTATCCATGGTCTTTCTATGTCTCCGAAGAACAGACACTATTCATTTTCTTTGATGCTTGACAGTACAGTCTGGTCCTTTATAATATGAAAAAGTGTTTGTGACATCAGAATAAAAAGTATCTAATATGGAACTGTCTTCTGTCCCCAGGATTAATATGCTTGTTAAAAAAAAATAGAAAGGTAGAAATTTATTAGCAAGTTTTAGTTTTTTGTTAAATGTTAGGTTGTAAAGTTCATCTCTCTTCTTTCCTTTATCTTCAGTGGGAAATAAGGAAATCTATTAGACTGGGTTCTGGAACTAGAACTAGAATTGAAATGCCAAATGTAAAAGCAAAAACTTCCTCCAGCAAGTAGCTGGAATTCACATACATTTTGTTAAATTTAAGACTTGTTGAATTAAATTATAATGAGTTGGTTCCCATAAACTTATGTTACATCCACTGTGGTTGGATTCATATAAGTTGTAAAAACAAAATAAATCATGACTTGTTATTTTTGACTTGACATATTATGTTAATTCACAGTTTGCTTATTCATTGTTTATCAAATTAATGGTAAAGTAGTATGTGGTTCAGTGTTAGGAAATACTATGCAATGCTATTCAACATGGTTTAAAATTATTCTTCAATTTCCCTATTTTCTTTTTTTTTTCCAAGATTTTTTATTGTTTTTTGACATACAAACAAACAAAACATAAAAACATCAGCTCCCCCATATTTATATACAAACAGTGAGTCGGTTGGTTCATCAGTTTTGTGCACTCATCTCATAGTCACAATTACAATTACCTTGTATAATAACTCTTATTGTCAATACAAACTTATAAATCATAATATCACTATTAAAAAAAGAAGTTTGACTAGACTTTTGTTCGATCATGCCTTTGTGAGATAACTATATTTTAAGTAATTTATTCTAAAACAAATCATATAATCGTGCCAATTCTATCCTAAATAAGAGAGAAAAAAAAAGAAACAGAAAAATATTATATAAATATAATATCCAGTACCAAAAAAGAGAAAAGAAAAATAAAATCAATATTATTCCTTATTATCTAACATTTCTATTTTTGTATTTCATCATTCAACCATTGATAGAAAAGATCCCAAACTATATAAAATTGTTTATCTTCTTGCTCTCTGATTTCAAAAGTCAATCTACTCATCTCAGCACATTCCAATATTTTCTTTATGACTTCTTCCTGCAATGGAATTTTCTCATTTTTCCAATTTTTTGCAAATACAATCCTAGCCGCAGTCAATACATTTACAATCAAATATTTCAGCTCTTTACTATAAGCATCTGGTAAAATTCCCAGTAAAAAAAGCTCTGGTTTCAAGTCTATATGCTTCTTTGTCATTTTTTCCAGCCACATGTGGATTTTAGTCCAATATTTTCTAGCGTCCTCACAAGTCCACCACATATGGTAATATGAACCAGGTTTCTGATGACATTTCCAGCATTTTTCGGATTTGTTCTTGAACATTCTTGCTATCCTCGTCGGGGGAAAATGCCACCTGTAAAACATCTTATACAAATTTTCTTTATATGCTGTTGACATTGTCATTTTGTAATTTTGAGACCACAATTTTTGCCATTTCTCTAAATCAATCCCATATCCAAAATTCCTCCCCCAAGCAATCATGGTTTCTTTAACTTGTTCTTCCTCCAACTTAATTTCCAATAAGTAACCATATAATTTTTTAATCACCTTTTCATCAGTACCCATCAAAATCTTATCTAAATCAGTTTGTTTATCATAAAATCCCTCTGTTTTGGAATCCTCATGATACTTTGCATGTATTTGCAAATATGAAAACCAATTCATCTGTATACCTTGTTCCTCTAATTTTTGTATCGATTTAAGTTCACCCTTTTCATCTAGTAATTCCCCATAGCTAACTGTTTGTTCCTTTTTATAAATTATAGGGTAAGAAAACGCTTCTATCGTCGATAACCAAACTGGAATTTTCAAATAACATTGTTTTCTTGTCTTCTCCCAATTTAACCACAGAGACTCCCATATATAATGTCTTCTAAAATACCCCTGTGTTTTGGTTCCCTTATACCATAAAAAAGCATGCCAACCCAACAACAAATCATGACCTTCTAATGTCAACAATCTAGTTTTCCTTAATGTTAGCCATTCTTTAACCCACATCAAATTTGCAGCTTGGTAGTACAACTCCCAATTAGGCAGGCCAAACCCTCCTCTAAATCTAGCATCCTGTAAAAGCTTTAACTTTATCCTTGCTTTCTTGCCTTGCCATATATACTTCAAAACAATTTTATTTAAATCCTCAAAATATTCTTTTCCAAGCCTAATTGGTATTGTTTGAAACAAAAATAAAATTCTGGGTAGAATGTTCATCTTAATTGTTGAAATCCTTCCTATTAATGACAATTGTAGGTTTTCCCATTTTTTCAAGTCTTGGGCTATCTGTTGTTTAAGTTTAATATAATTGTTCTCCTTTAATGTACTACATCTTGACGTCAAGTATATCCCCAAATACTTAACCTTATTTGTAACTTGAATTTTTAACAATTCTGCCAGTTCTTCTCTTTGTCTCAGCAACATATTCTTTGACAAAATCTTTGTTTTATCTTTGTTTATTTTCAGACTGGCCACCTCCCCATATGCCTCTATCTTTTCCAACAGCTTCAAGGCTGTTTCTATAGGGTCTTCCAGAATAAAAACTAGGTCATCTGCAAAAGCTTGTAATTTAAATTCTTCCTTTTTAATTTTCATTCCTTTTATAGTTTTATCTTCTCTAATATTTCTATTCAACACTTCCAAAGTCAATACAAATAACAAGGGAGAAAGAGGGCAACCTTGTCTTGTGCCTTTTCTTATATTAATAGGATCTGTGAATTCTCCCTCCATCATTACCTTAGCTGTTTGTTCATTATAAATTGCTTCTATTGCTTGAATAAATCTTCTAGCAAAGCCCATCTGTTCCATTAAAAGTAACATAAATCTCCAATTTACGTTATCAAATGCCTTTTGAGCATCTAGAAATATCAAAGCCATTTGCTTTTCAGGATGCGCCTCATAATATTCCAAGGTGTCTAGAATTACTCTCATATTGTCTCTAATTTGTCGTTTTGGCAAAAATCCATTTTGATCTGAGTGGATAAAATTATTCAGATATTTTTTAAGTCTTTCTGCTAATATTGAAGCAAAAATTTTATAATCTGCATTTAATAAGGAAATCGGTCTATAATTCTTGATTTGAAGTAAGTCCGCCTCCTCTTTTGGAATAAGTGTAATATAAGCCTCTGACCATGTTTTAGGTATTATCTTTTTTTGCATAACTTCATTCATAACTTCTAACAGTGGAATACACAATGATTCTTGAAAGGTTTTATAAAATTCTACAGGAAACCCATCTGGACCTGGTGCCTTTCCATTATTTTGTTTCTTAAGTGCTTGGCTTAACTCCATCATTGTTATATTGCTTCCTAACATTTCTTCAATCTCTTTAGGTATCTTAGGTAAATTTGCATTCTGCAAGTATTGTTTAACTTTCTCCTCATCAATATCTTCTTTCTTATACAAATGTTTATAAAAGTCATAAATAATTTCTTTTTTCTCTTTGCTGCCATGACAAGTTTTACCTTGGTCATCTATTAACTGCAATATTTTCCTCGACTCTTTCTCTTTTCTCAGCTTATATGCTAGCCATCTACCTGGCTTATTTGCATCTTCAAAATAATTCTGTTTGGCACTCCTAATTTTCTGTGCCAGTTCTTCTTTGTCTATTAAGTCCATTTTATGTTTAGTTATATCCAGTTTCAATTTAACGTCTTTTTTCTGTGGCATTTTCTGCAGTTCTTTTTCGAGTCTTTTATATTCATCCTCCAAGGCTTTGAAAGCTTGCCTTTTCCTAATATTCTTTTTTCTTGTATAGTCAATTATCAAGCCTCTGGCATAAGCCTTCATTGTATCCCAAACATTCTGTATTGAAGTGTCTTCTTTTCTATTTTCTTTAAAGAAAAAGGCCAGTTCTTTCTCCATCCATTGTGTAAATTCTTTCTCTTTTAAAATAGTATTATTTAACGTCCATCTCGATCTTTTTTTTTGTCCCTTCCATTTAATTGTCAATGGGTTATGATCCACCCAAGTACTTGTTTCAATATTTACTTCTTGAACGCTAGATATTAAATCTGTTGAGATCCAAATCATATCAAGTCTGGACCATGATAAATGTCTATTTGAATAGAAAGTATATTGCTTAAGTTTAACATTTCTTTCTCTCCATATGTCTTTTAGAGTTAATTCCTCTGTCATTTTAAAAAAAGTTTTAGGAAGAGTTTTTCTATTATACTTTGCTGCTGTTGCAATATAATCAAGTTTATTATCCACAATTCCATTAAAGTCTCCCATCATAATTATATTAGCATAGTCCAGTCCAGCCATCTTGGTATGTAATTTTTTATAGAATTCTTCCTGTTTATCATTCGGGGCATAAATTGCAGTCAAAAGTATCTTTCTATTATTGTCCATTATTTCCACCATTAATATTCTCCCATCATCATCTGTATAAATCATTTTTGCTGGAATAACCTCTTTAATATATAAGACCACCCCTCTTTTCTTACATTGAGTCAAAGAGGTAAACAATTTCCCTAATTTTGGTTGTAATAACAATTGTTCATGTTGCTTTTTAATATGTACTTCTTGTAGACAAATTATATCAAACTTTAGTTTCCTTAATTTATGGAAAATCTTCCTTCTCTTAGCAGCTGAATTCAGTCCATTTATATTCATTGTAATCAGTTTTTTCTCTTCCATGATTATATTTTATATTTAGATTTAACCACTCTCGTGGGTCTTGATTCACGCTGATCTTTAATATCCACTTGTCCACCTACTGCACCTTCTTCTTTTCCAATCTCCATTTGTTCCTCTTGAGATTCAGTTAATGGAACCTCCTTTTCTGCCTCTCCTTCTCTCTCTCCAAAGACTTCTGTATAGAACAGTTCTGCTTTCTCAATTGAATCAATTCTATGTCTCTGTTCCTGCCACGTAAACATCAATCCTTCTGGGATCAGCCATCTGTAAGTCACCTCCTTTTTCAATAACATTTTGGTCAGGAATCGATATTCTCTTCTCATCTCTCTCACTCTTCTAGGTATTTGTTTTAAAACCAAGATTTCTTTACCTTTGTATTTCAATATCTTCTCTCTTGCCACTTGTAATATTTGTGTCTTCATGGATTTTTTAGTAAATCTAATATGGACTTCTCTGGGCAGATTATTTCTCATCGCATATCTTGTAAAAACTCGATATATCTCATCTATTCCATCCATCATCTTCTCTTCTGTTATCTCCAACGCATCCGCCAAGATTCCTACCATTATCGCAGCCAAATCTTGTCCTTTTTCTTCTTCTATATTTTGAAATCTGAGATAGAATTCTGATCTATCCAACTCCCACTTCAACATCCCACTTTTTTCTTGTTCAATCACTGTTAGTCTATTATCAATATTTCCAATCTTCTCCTCTCTTCGTTTGCCCCCTTCTTCGACTTTTTCCCTATTTTCAAGAAAGGACAAAAGTTTAATAAAAAGATGAATTATTTATTCACTTAGGAACCATTACTTAAGATGAATTATTTATTCACTTAGGAACTAGTTTGGACATGAGTGATCCCAGATACATTTTCATATCCCATTAATTCAAATACAGGGTTAGTAGAATACAGGGATTATGAATTATCATAAGTCACCCAACATTGCTATAATGAATTATAGATTAAACACTGGGATTTGCAACACCAATACACATGTGGAGGATATTAGAAAGCTGGCTTAGAGAAATGGTAGAGATGGCACAGGATATATAATGCAAGATGTGAAGCCAAAGCTACATAGGAACTTTCTTGTGATTTGGCATTTATCTCCATTATTATGCTGGTTTAGCTAACTAGAGGTACTTTAGAGGACCTATTGTTGCCATTTGTCAATTTATGACTCTTTTGACCTGAGAAGCTGGTTTATCATGAACTCCAAATGAAAGAAGATGTCTGTAAATACAACTTCATTGGGTTGTTTTCTTCTGTTGCTTTTCTTTCTTTTGCATTCACTTTTTAAAGCAGAATTTAAACAATCATCTTGGGAAATACATTTGCTTCGTTTTGTTTACAATACAGTTTAATGAGTCTAAGAAATTAAGATTATTATAATGGCACTGAAGGACAAGCTCTCTTTGTATGCACACTTGTAAATATACTTGTAGCAAAGCTAGGATCACTTTATGCAGAGATAGGCACCCCTGTAGCAGGCTTATTTGCATAGTTCATTAGGGTGGGGAATAGTGCCCTTTATATTCTAAATGGTGAGTAATTTGCTGAAATAACTACTCAGATTCACAAGAAATTGGAAATAATTAGTTTAAGCAGCTTTTCTCTTAAAACATTTTTCACTGATATGGGAGAAACAATAAATTAACAGTTTATAGAAAGATATGGTTTGATTAATATAACCTTCCTAGTCTGAGTGTCGGGTTCCAAATTGCATAGTTCTGAGTTACAGAAAGGAGAGAACAAAATTCTATTTGTCATAGAAAGAGGGGAGTAGGAGAAAGTGGAAATGGTGAATTGTCGAGAGTGATTGCATCTATTGCATTTATAATCCATATTTTTGGTAGTTTAAGGACAAATAGGCCATAAGTATTTTTATTGCTACAGCAACAATTGCATGAGATGGATGGGGCTAAGAGAGCAACTGGCCCCGAATCACAAAGTGAGCAAATTTGCCACTCTATATAAGATGTAGATATACCATTTCTGGTTTTCCAAAGCTTGGATGACTAGACAGTAGAAAAGAGTTATAGTTTTATGTATCTCTTTGCTGCCATCTCATGATCATCTGGATTCCCCCACTCCACAACTCTGATAATGTCTAATCATTTGAAGCTTGGCATTGCTGAGATATAGTGGGGTGGAACTCATGATTGAATGTAGTACTGGAAGATATAGTTTGTTCAGAATAAATTGATCCAGTAAAAGGGAGGTGGGATGAAGGACAACTATGTCTGTAGGGAAATTGATCTCTCTCTCTCTCTCTCTCTCTCTCTCTCTCTCTCTCTCACACACACACACACACACACACACACACACACAGAGAGAGAGAGAGAGAGAGAGAGAGAGAGAGAGACAAAAACCCTGCTGAAAGCTTCCAGGGAAATATTAAGGAAAAAAGAAAATAATGACATTATTGTAGGTGTGCACTATAGACACCTAACCAGATAAATGTTAGAGATGAAATATTCATGAATCAAATGGCTGAGGTATCCAGGAAAATCATTAGTGTGGTAGCTACCTAATATGAAATGGGAATCAAACTTTGCAGCAAGTGGGAATCCCAATATTTTTTTGAGGAACCCTGCAAACAGCTTCATTGTTCAAAGATGAGGAAAGGATCTTGAAGATCAAATGTAATGAACTTAGCACTCATTAAAAAGAAATTGCTGAGTACATTGAAGTCATAAGAAAGAGCAAGCACATGACCCTATAATTCACTATATTACAGACAGTGAGAAGGGAAAGTTGGAGTAATGTTTTAGATGTTAAAATGGTTGACTTCCATAGGCTACACATTCTGGCTGCTGAATTCCAGAAGGATCTCCCAGCAAGAAGTAGCAGCACAAGTACTGAAAACAAAAACAATGGTTAATGCTGTATTTTGTTATGCCACATGAAATAAGTAAATAAAAGGGAAAAGCAAGAAACATTTCTTGCTTCTTGAAATCCTGAAGGGAAAACCACTTCTGTGAAATTGTGAAAAATGAAGTAATTAAGGCCAAAACACAAGCCAAAACAGAAAGAAAAGGAGGAGACACTTGAGGATTGCATCAAGAGCACTCTGATCAACTAAGAAACAAATGCATAATTTTAAACAATGGAAAGAGGTGTATGTAGCAGAAGAAGTGCATATATCTTAAAGTTGACAAGGCTCCAACTAACTGAACACCTTTTTTTGCAGCCTCCAATTGCTCAGTTGGAGGAAGCATTGATGGCAGGTGGTGATCTTTCCTTGTTAGCAAAGTTTTGAGTTTGGCAGAAGTGAAAAATGGAGATAATTGCAGGTTAGCTTGAAAGCAGGGATTTGGGAATGAAAACTACAGTGGTGTAGAAGAACCCATGGATTCCTTAGTAAAAATAACAAGGAAAAAACATAAAGTTAAAAACTACACACAAATAGCAAGCTGATACCCTAAGCTCTTTTGTTACACAGAAAAGAAAGAAAATGATCAGTAACTGTCTTTTATATTAGAAGTCTTTTGGAAAAACTAACCTTTTTTCAATCATGAGTAGACTTGCAAAAACATATCCTTATTCTGAAGTTTATTATTCGATGCTTAAAATTTTGTGATGCTGTTCTTGGACTGCTGGATAAAATTGGCTTATTTAATCTTTTGTAAAACACATGTCTCCCATCCAACCCAAGTCTTGCATAATTATTGTTGATTTCATAACAATAACTTTGACAGTCCATTAATTGCATTCTGAAACTTGTTCTAGGTAGTTCTCAACTTACTATTCATTTATTGATTGTTTGAAGTGATGATGGCAGTGAAAAAGTAATTTACAACTGGTCCTCACACAGTGAGGTCCGTCACATGATCAAAATTTGGGTGCTTGGCAACTGGTATATATTTAACATTAGTTGCAACATCGCAGGGTCATTTGCAATCTCCCAGAGGGCTTCTGACAAGCAGTCAGTGGGGAAAGCTGAATTTGGTTCATGACTGTGGCAAAAACAATTGTAAATTCAGGCATGATCCACAGTGACCAAATTGCTTAATGACAGAAGTTCTGGTCCCAATTGTGGTTGTAACTTGAGGCTTACCTGTATTTTTTATCTGCTTTAAATCAGTAATACAGTTTTAAAATTACATACACAGTGAAAGAAGTGATTTAATTTCACTTTGCATTTGGAGAGCCTCTTCTTAGAGTTCAATCTTTCAGAGTAATAACAGAGATGAAAAAAGAGCAGCTGCTCCAGCTCTTGGGGGAAATCTTCATGTACTTTCTTTATTCCCCTGATTTTTGACATTAGTTAAATATATTCATATTAAATCTTGCCTGCACCCCTTTTCAATCTTGTACTTTAACATATAATTTCCCAAACAACATCAAACACAGAAATCAACTAGTATGAAGTACAAGAGAAAACAAAGCAGAACCAATGACAGAAAATGCATATTTCTGTTCCGCTTGCCATCCCAGAACCTCTCAAAATAGATTCGGAGAAAGTTTCTTTCTCATAAAAAACAGAAATACGCCCCTCCCAATATTTCCAGTCTAAATTAGCTGTGTAGAAATTTGGGTAAAGACATATTCCAACAAAGGAGAATATTTGTAGCTCAGAATTGAAATGAAGGCTCCTTGGTGATCTCTGAGCTTGGTTGTTTTTCAGCAGATGTTTCATTACCCAAACTAGGTACCATCACATCATTTGTGAATAAGATAGGTTTGTGGATGTTGTGTATGAGAAAGAAGAAGAAAAATCTGAAGCCATTCAGAGAGGGAAGGGGGATATATTATATTCCCCTTAGAAAATAAAAGTTATGTTTTCTGAGTTTTTAGATTTAGCAAGAAGAGGTTCATTTTTTAAAAACAGCACCTTTTATGATACTAAATTTGCATTTTGTAGATCACCAAGAGTCTCCATGGTAATAAATAAGTGCAAGCAATTAAATACATAAATAAATAAATACAAATCTCATGTTTTTTTTAATAACAGTTTATTTGATGCCAGAAAAATAGTATTCCACTGTAGTCATAGCAAGACTGTTTAAATATTGGGATCATTTGAAGTATCGGACTGATGCTTACTGATTACTTGCTTGGCCATTAAATATTTATAAAACGTTATCGCAAGCATGCAATATTGCAGGGAACCGAAGACAGGAAGATTCATAGTGAGGACCAGTAGAAATTTTATGCTTTTTGAAAATGCAGAGTTTGTAAACCTTACAACAGAGCATTTCCTGAGGCTAATAGCTTTTAAAATAAATGTTTTGGTAAGAGAGTGCTCTATAGAGGAGCAAAGGAGCATCTCAAGTTTAAATGAAACTTAGCTCTATTTTAAACAGACAGAATATTTAGGCTTCTAGCATAACAGATGTTGTAATCCATGACTTCAAAATTATCTCCTTTCATTTGACAAGCAATCTGTTTTTAGCCATTGCCTTTCTCAGTATTGAAAACATCAACAAGTGATTGAAAGAAAAAAATGTGTCATTCCTTTCCTTAGCTCAGGTGCTCATTGGAAACAGACTCTGTTCAGAAGTTGATTACTGTTGTAGAGCGGCGGGTAATGAGCTGAGGCAGACACAGAGCGAACGTCAAGTAACTTTATTACAAAGAATAAAGGGTTGCCGCGGCTGCCGGGCTAACAGGCAGTCAGCTGGTAGCAACAGTTGATGCCGTTTGACAGCTCCTTTTATAGCTGGCTGTCAAATGGCATCGACCAATGGGAGCGCTCCGCGCTCCTGCCAGAAGTGCGGACCAGAGTGAAGACTGTGGGTTAGTCTGTTGAATGCAACACTCCTTTCCCCTAGCATGGAGCATGCGTAGTCTCTTAAGTAGGCCGGGCATCTGTGCAGGCGGTAGGATTGCCTCAGTTCTGGTGGAGCTGCCATAGGAGAGAAGTCCTCCGCTTGCTGGGCTGCTTTGGGACTCGAAGGAACTGGAGCCTCGTCATCAGGTGACCCTGGGCGACGAACAGGTGGCAGTCCAGGTAGGCTTACTCACTTGAAGTGCTCCGGGGAAGCCTCAGCATGCGTCGGTGGGTCCGTTTCGCTTGGCATGTAACGAGGGTCGTCGGTAGCCATGCTCTAGCGCCTTCTCAGCTGGTCGATGTGCTGGAGCCAGGTATGACCGTCTTGCAGCAAGATCCTGTAGGACTTAGGCCCAGTTACTGCCATGTTTTGCCCTGGCACACATAAGGGGTGACCTGTGTAATTACATGCATAGACCAGGTCCTGTTGAGCAAACTCCCTGGTCTGGCTATCAGATCCCAGGGGGGTGACTGGGGCATAATGAGGATGGAGCCTATCCAGGGTGGTTCTCAGGCACCTGCCCATAAGGAGCTCGGCTGGGGATTTGTTAGTAGTGGCACAGGGGGTTGTGTGTTGGGTTAACAGGTACCTAGAAAGCTTAGAGTGCCAGTCAATCGGGCCAAACCTTTCCAGGGCCTCCTTAACTGACCTGGCTGCCCTTTCAGCCATGCCATTACTAGCAGGATAAAAGGGAGCTGTGAGGGCATGCCTGATCCCTAGGTTGGCTAAATAAACCTCAAACTCAGGAAGTAAACTGGGGGCCATTGTCAGACACAATGGTGTCAGGGAGGCCATGGGTAACGAATGCCCTAGTTAGGGCCTTTGTAACAGCTTGTGTGGTTGTTGTGGTCAGTAAGGCCAGGTCTATCCATTTTGAGAAGGAATCTACCATTACCAGGAATGTTTGCCCATGCACAGGGCCAACTAGATCAATGTGCAGCCGGGACCAAGGGGCCCCAGAATCTTCCCACCTGCCTGGAGTAGATGTGGGTGGAGCAGGCCTGGTAGTCTGGCATGGCTGGCAAGCGCTCACCCAGGTAGTGATCTGGGCATCCATGCCTGGCCACCACATGTAACTGCGAGCCAGAGCCTTCATCCTGACAATGCCAGGATGGCCTTCATGCAGGACCTTCAAAACTGAGCCCTGCAGCTTGGAAGGGATAACTACCCTCGTTCCCCACAGTAAACAGCCTTGCAAAGAAGATAGTTCTTGCTGGTGAGTCTTGAAGGGCAGGAATTCGGGGGCATATGGAATTGCTGGCCACCCCCTTTCCACCCAGTCCAGAACTTGGGCAATTACCTTGTCCCTTGAGGAGTGGGTAGTGATGTCACGGGCAGTGATGGGAAGATTGAGATCATTGATCTCAAAAGTAGCATTAATTGATCTTCAACAGGAACAGGCAGAGGGCAGCGGCTGAGAGCGTCAGCGTAGCAAAGTTTTTTTCCAGGACAATGAACCAGCATGTAGGAATAGGCAGCCGGAAATAAAGTCCACCTGGTCATTCTTGGAGACAAAATCTGAGGGATTTGTTTTTCACCAGACAAAAGGCCTAACAGAGGCTTGTGATCCGTGATCAATTCAAAATGGTGTCCATAGAGGAACTCATGGAATTTTTTGACAGAAGCAACCGCAGACAAAGCCTCCTTGTCAATCTGGCTGTAATTGCACTCGGCTGAGGAAAAGGTTCTGGAGAAAAAGGCAATTGGTGCCTCAGAACCATTTGGCAGTCTATGACTCAAAACAGCCCCTATGCCAAAAGGAGAAGCGTCTGCAGCTAGAACTAAAGGCAGCTGTTGATTGAACTGTATTACTACCCCATTGGATGTAAGTAATGACTTGACAGCATGGAAGGCATGGGCTTCCCCAGGTCCCCAATGCCAGGGGGATTGTTTGTCCAAAAGTCTGTGTAGAGGCTCTGCAATGGAAGCTTTGTGAGGCAGGAATGCAGCATAAAGTTGAGAAGCCCTAAGAAGGCCTGGAGCTCAGTCTTGTTAGAAGGTGTGGGTGCCTCATGGATAGCCCTGACTTTGGACTCAATTGGGTGTATACCAGAGGCGTCAATTCTATAACCCCCAAATTCTACTTGTTTAGTGGCAATGGTGCACTTGTCTTTTTTTAACTTGAGGCCATGCTGTCTGAAACGATCAAGGACTGCTCTGACTCTTTGTAGTAATTGGGGTTTGTCTATGGCTGAAATTAAAATATCATCGAAGTAGGGGACTATGCCTGGGAGTCCTTGGAGTACCCTTTCCATTAAGGATTGGAAAATCCCAGGGGCTACACTTACACCAAACTGGAGGTGCCTGCATTTGAAAGCGCCCCTGTGCATTACTATAGTCTGCAGTTCTGCAGCTTGGTCATCTGCAGGGAACTGTTGATAGGCCTGTGACATGTCTAGTTTAGCAAAAATGGTTCCAGGCTCAAAAGAATGCAGAAGTGCTGGATAACAGGGACTGGATAGGTGCTGATTTGCACATATCTGTTCAGGGACGTCTTGTAATCAACACAGATTCTCATGCTACCGTCTTTCTTTATTGGTGTAACTATGGGGGTCTCCCATTTTGCAAAGTCCACAGGCTCCAATACCCCTTGTTTGATTAATTTGTCCAGTTCCATATCGTTAGCTTCCTCAGAGCCTTCTTCTAGAGAAACCTCGTCATAATGGATGGCTGAGCTACTCTGTCTAATTGGGTTTGGGTTTCCCTGAATTTCTGCTGCTGAAAGCGCAGAAAGCTCAGCAGCCTGCAATTCTTCAATGGCTACTGCCAGGGTTAAGTCTCATTTGGCTAATAGTCGTCTTTGTAGCCTTAAATCCCTGACTCCACAGACTATTTGGTCTAAAAGCATGTCCTCCAGATAATCTCTAAATCCACAATGCAAGGCAGCTGACCGTAGGACAGCCATGTATTCACTAATAGTTTCTCCCTCAGCCTGAATTCGTCTCCTGAAGGCATGCCTTCTGGCAATTTGGGATGGCTTAGGGGAATAATGATTGGAAAGAATTTCCTGTAATTCCTCCCAAGGAACAGTCCTGACAGAACATGAAGCTACCAACGCCGTGGCAGTGTCAAATACTGCGGCTCTGCAAAAACTTAAAAAGTAGGACTTTTTCCTATGGGCTGTAGTGTCAGCAAGGTCTATAGCATCCAGAAAGCAGTCAAAACGGTTCCTGTAGGACGCCCAAGTCTCAGCCATCAGTCTAAAAGGCAGGAATGCAGGGTTCGAAGTCATCTTGTATTGGCAGTGCCTGTCTCCTCAGCGGGGAAGTTGAATTTTGTGCTCACGGATAGCGTCAGTGGCTGTGACAACCAGCTCGTAGTGACTTCAGCTTTTTTTTGAAAGTGACTGAGCTCAGTGGTTCTTGTCTGGCTGCCTCTTATTTGTATCCCGCCCTCGTCGCCAGTGTTGTAGAGCGGTGGGTAACGAGCTGAGGCAGACACGGAGTGAACGTCAAGTAATTTTATTACAAAGAATAAAGGGTTGCTGCAGCTGCCGGGCTAACAGGCAGTCAGCTGGCGGCAACAGCTGATGCTGTTTGACAGCTCCTTTTATAGCCGGCTGTCAAACGGCATCGACCAATGGGAGCGGTCTGTGCTCCCGCCAGAAACGTGGACCAGAGTGAAGACTGCGGGTTAGTCTGTTGAACGCAACAATTACTGAGATCAAAATGCCTAAAATATAAGAAAATTTAGTCTGGCATATGGTTTTGTGAACTGAGTTTTACCAATCAAATCCATGGAGTGTATCCTGAGATTAAAAAAAAAGATATATTCTTGATTGGTTGGAACAAGATTATAAATAACGAGTCTAGAAAGAAATGAAATGCAGAAGACATAAACAGTTATGAATATTACTGGTGTGGGAAAGATATTCTTGCCCCAATAAGCCTATTAAGTCTATAGTGATATTGTTTTAGTAAGGAATTTTTTAAATCTATGGATTATTTTATTTGGCTTCTGAAAAGACAGCATGGCTTTGCTAGAAAATGACAGCATATATCTTTGGAACATGAGCTCATGTTGTTGATGGCATGATGGCATCTTGGGATTGGCTATCTCAAGAAAACTTTTGTGAACGGACTTAGGCAGTAACAATTCCAGAGTAGATTTTTGAAAAGAAAATCTAAGAGCAAATTCATTCTTTACTAGATGACTTGTATTTATTGGCAAGAAGAAAGAAACAGTTAATACGAGGAGGATAGAAAGATTTTCTACTCTGAATGCTAAGTAGCATGTATGTATGTCTTTGGGGCCTTGGGTGATATATGATATTGGCCAAAGGAGTGGAAAGATCATCAGAAGATTGAATATGTCTCACAAAACTTCACTGTGGTGTCAGCAATTGGTTAGTCGTCTCCATTAGGGTATACTCAGAGTTGGTTTTGTGAAACATTTTGAGTTAGTAGTTTTAGTTATGGATGCCAGCTTCTAAATACAGAAGACAACAGTGAGAAATATGGGGTATTGCTAATAGAAACCCGAATGGCGTTCTTTCACGTAAGTTATTTAACCATTACCCCAGACAAATCTTCTGAGCAGTGAGTCTGGCATTACATACTCACTCTAGCTGGGTAAAAAACTCAGCATTTGGGCAATACTGAATCCCTGAATACTTTGTCCAGGAAAGGTCTAGCATGCCTTAAGTCCTTGTACAAAAGAATATTGTTAAGCATTAGTTACATCATTAGCCCTTTCTCTATTGGTACTAAAAATGATAGTACTGTATAGTAATGGGAACAGAGGGTCATACAAATATTGAAGGCAAAAGTCGTTTCTTTGGAGCTGTGGAAACAAGGGTCCTTGGGTTCCCCCTTAATTTCTCTTTATAGCAGGCCTCCAGTTTTTCAAACAAGCAAGCACACAAACCTGGTTCCATGAGCCCCTTGTAGGGGAGTAGCACTGAAGGAAGGGGAAGCAAGTGAGAGAGCTGCTACACCATTAAGGTTGCCATATCTGGATTATGATATCCAGATGAGCAGCAAAGATAAAAGCAAAGAGATACCAAAAATGGAAGATAATATACGGTATGTGGCTCAGGGTTGAACTGTGGAGCTTTTGGTGCTCTCTTAACAACCGTATTACTAACCGAACAATTGCAGTGATTCACTTAACAACTGTGGCAAGAAAGGTTGTAAAATGGAGCAAAGCTCACTTACTTGTCTTGCTTAACAACAGAAATTTTGGGTTCGATTGTAATCATACGTCAAGGACGACTTCTTATATCCCAGGTTCTTGGGAAGGACTTGATAGGTAGATAAAAATGCCAATGCCAGTCTAAACATCTATGTCAACTTGAACCTTTAAGTAAGAATGATGCTTGACTCCATTTAGTGAGAAAGGTATAGTAGAATAAAGCTAGAATTGAAATTTGAATTCCAAAATCCCCAAGTGTAACACCCACCCACTGGGCGCTTCCCACTGCTGGCCCATTGTCCATATTCGAATGTGGTGTTTTGGGAATGGTTTCTTCAACTGTGGGCTGGCCAGTATGCAGCTCCATGCCATTCCCAGTCATCTGACCTTGAAATTGTGTCTCTAGAAGGTATGGTGAGTAGTGAACCTTCTCTTCTCCCGTCCAACTCCCTCACCCAGGGTTCATGGCAGACTGGCATCGAGCTATATCAAAGCCCAGGCATGAGGTGGCAGTTCTAACAATCTGGCTTATGGTACGATGAACCATAATAATAATAAATCCTGTGGTAACTGTAGCAGCAAATGTGTTCTTTGGAATTATTGTATGCACCTCACCTCTTTTCTACTCATACATCCTGCAAGAGTTCAGTTGAAGCCACTAATAAGAGCAATCTATTCCTTCACTGCAGGCTGCTTCATCAGTTTTATGAAACAAGTGGGAAAAAAGCCCAAGATGGGGGGCTTCAGAGAGAGACAGTGAGTGTCCCACCTTTTTTGTTTCTATCATCACCCTTGGCTTGCTCTAGCTCCATCCATCAGCCTATGACACATCAGCCCTGTGGGACTGTTCCTTTTGAAAGAAAAAAAATAAAACTGCCTCTAGAGCATGAATGGCTCTCTTTTTGCCATCCATCACCATATTTCCAGATCAATAGAAAACAGAATGTTTGCAATGGATTTAAAAAAAAGTTATTCTAGTTGCTCTTTATCCAGTGTTTCAGAAAGGACAAGCCAAGAGATAAATATTTACAATGTTTCTGTTGCTGTAGGCATAGCAGCTGGCTGCCATGATACTTGGATCTACAAATCAATATTTATGAGCCCCCAAATGCTTAGATTACACCTGGCTATTAGTCTGAATCGACTGGTTTATTGTTTTAACACTTGTTAGGGAAGTGATAAACACCTTTAAGCAGCACTTTTTGTAAAAGGTACCTTTGCTATGGAATTGGAAACTACTTTTGGAAAGGGGTGCATGTGTAATGCACACTGAGCAACTATTGTTTCTGGTTTGAAAAAAACCTGCACTAAAAAGGAACCCTTCAGATGGCAAAATGATAGTGATGTAAAGGCAAAATGGGAAAAGAAGGGAAAGTTTTGGCTTGATTTTAATGATCAACAGTTGTGGTTGCTCAAGGAGCTCCCCCATCCCAGAAAAATGAAATATTTTGAGAAATATTTACAAAAGCAGGATAGACAATTTCCTCTAAAAAATCTTAAGGGAGGCAGAAACCAGCACCAATCTCCCTGCCCCAAGCAGAAACTGAGGAGGTCAGTTTTTAGAAATGCAGATTTGGTAGTCCATTCAGAAAGACTGGGCCAAGAAACTCAGATAAGCAACAAACAAAAGGTTGACAAAATTAGCTGAAACAAGCACCTAGGATTTGAACTTCCCATTTTGCCTATAGAGCCAGCCATGACCCCATAGGAATCTGACAACAGCCAAGAATATTAAAGGACATGTTCTTGCAGAGGAGCAGGAAGCTCAAATACAAAGCCCCAAAGAAGGTATAAAAACCCATCCACTCTCAACTCCATTTTGAGCAGCTGTCCTGAAATCACATGTGGTTGGTGGTTTTGCTTCATCAATAAACGGAATCTTTCTTTCCAATCATCCTCCAGCCTCCATTTTATTTCCAATGCCTTTTTCCCGGCTGGAGAAAAAAAAGGATTCCCAATCTCATATTTTGTAGCCTTTCTGGCAAATAAAAAGCCAAATAACTGCCATAATGTTGCCTACTGGTTATACAATACGAAAGATTGTATATAAAAGATGTTGCAGCTCTTTCTTAGGAGACATGCTAGATATAAACAAAAAATCAAAGTTTATTTTAAAATATGATACTAACTATAATTTCTTATTAATTATTAGATATTAAAATGTTAACATTTTGAAAGAGGTAAAGTCAGAGCTTCTCAAATCATTGGACACCAACAACTTTAAAAGGGAATTATAACAATGGTACTACTACATTTTAAACTCACCAGGCTCTGAGTTTTTAACCAAGCTCAGATAATTTCTCATCAGAGGAAAAAAATATGATCTTGACAAACCAAATTTGTGAACTTGGGCAGAGATATAAATAATATTCAACTTAGACAAACACAGACAGAATAAATTAGCAATTAATACAGCTTTTGCTTAAAAGTTTTCTTTTTTTGCTTAGGGGTATTCAGAATCCCAAAACAAAGAGCTCTGTTTTCATCTGGACCTTCTCCAGCATGGGAATTTCAACCTTTTATCAGAACTCTTGCAATAGCTTTCTCTATTTTCCTATTTTTTAAAAAAACTCACAGGCCTTTTCTTAAGAAGAGTCTGGGACACATGCTTTTTCTTTATGTGACAGAAGTCATACCTCTTGTATTGATTCTGCTTGAGATGACAGTATGTGTATTCCCAGTCTGAGAAGTCAGCTGTCATTCTTATGAATCTAGACAATAGGGTTATTTGGAATACATAAGCTAACCTTTATTCAGTGTGGGAAATGAAAGCATGCCCTGCTTTGACATGTTTAGAGAAAAGATGTATCTCCTTCCCCTCCTCCCCTCCCTCCATTGAAATGGTCTTAGGAATTCCTTTTTCCTGTAACATTCAACCAAAATTTCCTTCTCACAGCTTAAATTCATAATTCCAGGGTGATATGAGAACAGATCTGGACTTCCTTTGGTGTAACATTCTTTTAGCTGTTCGACCAGTGCTATTATGCCCCTTTCAGTCTTCTCAAGGCTGAACAGGTTTGCTTCTTTCCTTCAGTCTCTCTTCATAGGATTTATCTTTTCTTGGTTCCTTCGTACTCTCTTTATAGGAGTTCTTTTTGCTTTCTAGACCCCTGATCAATGGTCCACCTTTCTTCCTTGACATCCCATTCAAAGTAGAGGTAAAGCTCTTAAATATATATATCTTGGATGATAATGCCTCAGAATTATCAACAAACATTACTTCCAAATATGGACTTAGGTCACTAGGTTGCTAGGTACCTAAAAGAACTAAGCAACTATCTGACCAATAAAGAACAACTTGGCATGTGCAGTCTTACCTATACATATATGCAACATATGTTATATATTATATGTATGTATATGTACATACAGTATATTTCAGATTTTTTTAAAAAAAACCCTCAAAACAGTTTTGGATTCCCACTTAAAATATCTAGATAAATGGCTTATTTCTTTATATCTTTAAACATGATCATTTTACTCTAAGATGTTGCAGTTTTGAAGCTATATAACTCCCATTCATCAACAAGACAGAAATGTGGCCTGATTCTGAAATTTCATTGGTAAAAAAAGCAGCCCTTCCCCACAAATATTGTCTATTTTTAAGTCCCCACAAAGGAAATCTTGTGTAATTGTCCTCCAAGCTATTTGAACCCTCCCCCCCCACAAGAAATATGTAGCCATATGCATCCAAGGTGTCTTGTACTATACAGACAAAACACAGTTTCTCGATATACTGATGAAATTTTATTTTAGGTTTGCCATCTGGACATTGCTGCTATGTAATAAAAAAAAGGAATTCTATTTTTCCTTCCATTGCCTTTATTTGTGGAGAGTGAGGCTGGGAAAGCAGTCAATTTTTACTTTTCCCCTTGAAAGTTGTGCTTCCTTTATAAAGTCACTGCACTCACAGACCTCTGATGGCTTCTCTGAGCAGAACTTTCAGGGTTCTGGGGGATTTGGCCAGCAAATGGCTCCACAGCTGTAAGTTGTCCAGTCTCTTCTTGGGTGCATTTTTTGGCATTGTCCTTGGCTTCCTCATTCAAAGTCCTTTCTTCAAGCATTTCTTTCTGCAAAGGCCTGAGGCCCTGAGGAACATTGGTCTCAGGAAGCCCAAGTGCTGCGTGATCACAAATATTTCCACTGAGTTGACTAGGACCATTACTGCGGATTGCCGGGCCTTCTTTTATCAGCTTCCATTTCTGTATTTCCCAGTCCTGTTGTTCTTTCGGCAACTTCTCCAGTTGTTGTGCTTTCAGGATGCAAGATATGTTGAAAGTCCCTTGCAGAGCCAATATAAGATATCTAAGGAAAGCAAAGAAAAACACAGTTATTTTTGCAATAACAAGCTATCACTCTCACTCATTTTGGAGACGGTAGATGAAATATAGTGTGCATTGTGTTTTTAGTTAGTCATTCATATAAAAGTTCCACTTGCTACAGAGAAGAGTTCCAAAATTCTACACATACAGTATGGATTCCAAAAACACTTTTTGCAAAGTACACACAAAGATACAGAAAGGGAACAAAAGTTAGAATGAAGAAACTCATAATTTTACAAAAGTTAGAGTCATAAAAGATGTGTCACAAAGGTAGTTTCCATCTACCTGCTAAGGTGGTGCCATGGCTAAAGATGCATAGATAACTTGGTATTATCCAAACAAATAAGGCATAACTCACATCAGTTCAGACATACCAAGATAATTTGGGAATACAATCCAGAATGTAGAGTATATCAGTTTGCCTGTTCTTGGGCTAGGGTTTTGTTTGGTGATTATAGACAGCAACAAACTGCCACTCAACAGTGTTAGGCAAGCTGCTATGTTTCAAGAAAAAATGGTTTAGTAGTGCCAGTCTGTGGATCATAGCTCATGATAAGTGTATTTCTCTATAGCTGTCTGATATAAACAGAAATCATGGTTTTCCCTTTCCAGCTATCTTAGTGTGGATGAGACTGCAGGGAAGGGTATGTTAAACTGTTACAGCTTCTACCAAGTCCTCCATCACTCTTCTGTCCTTTCTGCCCTTGATTAGCTCATCTTCACTTCTTTTTGTGGCTCAACTCAAGAGATCTGTGACTTCTGAGGGGTTTTTTTTTTGGTCCCCATTTCTCCCTGCAAGATAGCAAACCAAATGCAACTGATTCCAAAGACACAAATGTGCAGAAGGTTCCTCCTGGTTCTGCAGAAGAAGCTTAATGGCACCCTACATTCTATAAACAACACGAGTGTAACAACTGGAAGGCAACAAATGCAGGGACTCATAGGAAATATTGCCGCAAGTGCAGTGAACAGAATAGCAGTAAATCAGCAGCAATAGCAAGATAAGAAATTGTCAGTCCCCCCAAATGTCTCGGAGAGTCATATATACACGCGGCCTATTCTGTTTTTTGAAATATGGCAGCTTCATAAACTACATTTTGAAGTTGGCTTGTTTCAGACACCATGCATATTATTACCTATACTTTTGTCTGAATTTGGATATCAGTGATTTGTTATGAAAAGAAGAGGAAACTTCTTACAGTTATATCAGGAAAGAAGAAGAAAAAAGTGAACAACTCTGAAGTTTATTTAGACTTGCTCATGTTAATACTAAAAACCAACATTTATAATTACACTTGGATGCATTCATTCAAGTTTCTTTCTGTTATTGCAGCTACTCCTGTGGCACCTCAGTCTGAATATCAATTTTACAATAAACAAAAAACTTACCATTTTACAGAAAATTCATAGGAATGCAATGCTATGGAAACAAGCTAAAATGTTCTTCCCCCAAATCAATGTGTGTTTTGTAGTAAGAGATTAAAGTGGGACTCATGAAAAATAAGGCTTCCAGGGGGAATTATTTTCTTAACCCTTAGACCTTGGCTGTTAAGGTCGATCTTTGTGCTATTTCGAAGGATCTGGAGAAGTCTGAGCTGTGGCACTAGCTTAACATGGAAACATATTTTTATTATTTGAAGCACTCAAGAATTGCCTCTCAAAAGAGAGAGAGAAAAAAGGAAGGCATCACACAACACAACAAAGCCTTTATGTTCTAGCAAGGCATGTCAACTCAATTCCCGCAAACTGTACAGAGAAAGTTATACTGCATTAAAGCATGTGGACTGTCAAGGGTTTTTAAGCTTCCCTTCCATAAAATGACAGCTATACCAAGGAACTGGCTGGCAGATTTTGTGGAGAATGGGGACAAACCCAGACTAATAAGGGTATGTCTGCTGGGACCTTTCTCTGGAAATCAGACTTTACATGGTACCGGATGCCTTACTTACAACATCCAATTAAGGCCTTGCTTAAATAATACAATAAGAGATAAGGTTTTCTGTTTCCTGGGACAACATTTAATCAAATTTTGTAATCTTCCATCTGGTAATCTAGTTATTGAGTGGCACTTCATACAAGAACAAGTAAGAAAAAAAACCATTGGTCAAACCTTGGGAGAAGTGCTACCACTGGCATAATAATGATTGTGAAATAAAAGTTTGGCTCCGAAAATTCCATCTCCATAATCCAGTAGGGATTTGAGGGATGGTTACAAAGGACACAGGTTGCATTGTAGATGGATGAGAAAATGAAGTAGAGCAAAATGCTCCCAGTTATTGCAATTCCATGGAACAGGGTCTGTGAACAGACGAGAAGAAAAGCAATTAGAGCAATAAACCTTTTAGCTGTGATCCCTGTCTAGGAATGTGATGGTGCAGAACATCAGGAGAATGTAAAGAGGAAATGCCATAGTAACAATCTTATTCTGAGGCAGTGCAATTTCTATGGAGACAAAAGGTGTCTGAATGTAAAAAATACAGCAATGAGGAATCTGCATGGAGGGATGTCAAAGATTGAAATTAACTCTGATGGTTTTTGTCAGGTCTTTCTAAGACAAGCGTGGGCCTGGTGGGAAAGAGCAGTATCTTTTCTGTTGCATTTGAGAAACCATGCTTTTTAGTTGACTTTGTGTGGATACTGGCATCAGGACTCCAACATGCACCCCCATTCAAATCATAAGTCTCTAGCCGCATCTCTCAGAGTAAAAAAGATTGATTTATTAGGAGTTGACATGTTGGCATTTCCCGGTTGCTCCATGGGTCTCCCCGGGGATTCCATCAGGGACTTTGGGGCCCTGGCCTGGGCCCAGTCCCACATCCAATCCACTCTTCCCAGTTCACTCAAGGGCTTTCTCCCTTTTGGGGCCTGGGGATGGGGAAACTCAACCTCAGAAGCTTTTGGAACTTTCTTTTCCCACCAGTACTTTTCTGGGTTTCTTTCTTCCCCAGGAGCTGGTGTCTTTGCTTTAGAATTCAAGGAGGGTTGTTCTCCAGCCTTAATTATGCTATTCTATTTGCTTCTGGCTGGAGGCCAAGTCTGTTTCTCTTCCGGATCTCCCAATCTCTGACATAGCTGCCTGAGTTTCTCTCCACACACCCCAGACGTCGGAGAGCGATTGGAGAGGCAGGGACCCAGGACCCCAGTCATTGATTTATTGTGAGAATTGGCTGGCTGTCAGGACTACGACAACTGGTTTCCAAGCCATATTGTACATTTATTACATTTTTGTATACTGTACTTTTGAGTCAGTGTTTCTGGTTTAGTTTCTGTGGTTTACTTGGAAAGAGTTTTTAGAAGTGGCTTTGCTAAGGCTGAGAGGCTCAAGATCATTCAGATGGCTTTGTGCCTAAGACAGGACTAGAACTTTAACTTTCTTTCATTTTCAGCAAAAAAATTATCTGCAATCTTTTCTAACTGCAATGAGCAATAATATTTATAATTAATGAAAGTTTTACTGAAATACATAAATATTTCTGATAGAAATGAGGGAAATGATACTTTTATGTAGAGAAATGTTGAAAAAGTGTGAAATTAAATAGCTATAATTGCCTAGCATTATTTAATTTGCAACATAGAATGTAAGATAATAGAGTTGGAAGGGACAACCCCCTCCTTGAGCAGGAAACCATATACCATTTCAGATGAATGGTTGTTCAATCTCTTGAAAGCCTCCACTGATGGAGTACCCACAACTTCCGAAAGCAAGCTATTCCATTGATTGATTGCTCTCAACTTTAGGAAATTTATCTTTAGTTTTAGGTTGCTTCTCTTCTTGGTTAATTTCCATCTATTGTTTCTTGCCTTGAAGCCTTTTGGTATTTTGGGAAATAGTTTGACCCCCTCATCTTTGTAGGAGCCCTTCAAATATTATAACACTGCTGGGGTCTTATCTAGTGCTACTACTCATTAGACTAAACATATCCAATTCCTGTAACTGTTCTTTATGTGTTTTAGCCTCCAGCCACCTAATCATCTTTGTTTCTCTTCTCTGCAATCTTTCCAGAGTCTCAAAATCTTTATTATATTATGGTGACCAGATCTGGATGCAGTATTCTTACTAAACCTTTAGAAAGCAGTACTAGAACTTCATGTGATCTTGATTCTATCCCTCTATTAATATAGACTATGGTTGCATTGATTTGTGCCCACTGCTGCACACTGTTGGTTGCTGCATACTGTTGGCTGATATTTAAATGATTGTCCACTAGGACTCCAAGATCCCTCTCACAGTTATACTATTTCTGAATTTGTGTATTACACTATCTGAAAATGTTGGCATTTCAGTACTTTTTCGTCACACAATAAATCCTTTGAAATCCAAAGTGGGAGGGATTCATAGCCAGACACCCGAATATAGTATCAAAAAGTGCATGACTGTCACCTTAACAGCTAGGTCATTGTTTCCATTCATCAATCAATCAATCAATCAATCAATCAATCAATCAGCAAGCAAGCAAACTGGGATAATTATTGAAACTATATACATACCCACATCTGAATTTCTAAAGCTTGGTGAAAAAGAATAGTAAGAAGGGCACCAGTGTTGACTACTGTTCCAAAAGCGAAAACATCAGTATCAGAATCCTGATATACCTGGTAAATTAGATAAAATATTGACTTATCAAAATACAAAACAGAAATGCTGAGTTTTATGAATCAGCCTTCTCAAGTCTGATATGCTTCAAATATGAGCTGAAGAGTAACAGGCTGGGAAAGGCTGGTTTAAAGAAATTGGGATACTTTGAAATTTGAACACTTACTAGATAAGGGATGAAGAAGCAAATGAGACTCTGGTAGAAGGCATCCAAGATAGCAAGGAAAAATGTTAGAGGTTTGTAAATCTGTAGCAAATTGGACACAGAAGGAATAGAGAATTTCAGAACATGTACATTTTCTTGATATATAACTTATAACTTGATGGCCACTGGGGAAGCCACCAATCAGTGGTAAATGACAGGATGCATCAGTTTCATTCTCTGACATTGCCTTCACAACCAAAACTAGAGGAGATGTGGTGTGCCTTAAATTGTTTTACTTTAAATTGTTACTGATAATTCTGTTTATTCTTATATCTTTATCCAAATAGAACAGCACTGGGGAGTTACATGGAAGAAGAAGGCATGGAGCTTGGGTTATTGAAGGATGTCTCTATCATAAGAGGTCCAAAGAAGCCTCTCTGGGCAAGAATATCTATTCCCAATGTAATTATTTTTGATTACATTGTGGTATACCTTTTCCACAGAACTCAAGGAACTTCCATGGAGATCTCCCTGCCATTTATCTCCACATCAGCCACCTTGTAATACAGACTGAACTGATAAGGTAAGATGGCCCCAGAATTACCTAATGAGTTTCTATGGCATATCACAACATATTACAGCTTTGATTACTATGATTATGTAACTTTTTCAAGGTAGGGATAAGTCAAGCAGTGGAATATTGTAATATATTTTATCTGGAGACTGGACTTTTGTAACATGTCTCTGCCCTTAAGGGTGATTTATAAACCACACTTAGACTAGGTTATAGAGTCCTTTTCAGTTAATTTTAGTATAATGGAGTCTGTATTGTCTGCTGTTTGGTTACCAAGCTACTTTCCAAATTTTATTTTGATTGACAAGCATAAAGCCAAGTTATATGAACAATCATTTTTAAATCCAGGGAAGAATATCCTCAAGACCATACTATAGTTTGCTGACATTCTTCATGAAGGATTATGGCTTTTTTAGTGTGGGATAATCTTCTCTGTGAATGTATGTGGGGTTCTTGGTTTGGAGTTTTTTTTGCTATCAGTTAAAAGACACAGATTTTCCCACTTGTTTCCTGGATTTCTATAATTTAGTCATAACTAAATTGTTGAACTAGCACCTTAACTTGTTGACACATTTTATTGCACTTATTGTATCAATTTGTACCTGTGCTTATTTTATGCTTTGGAGATTTTTGATAAAATGAGAATCAATGTATTTAAAAATGGAATGAGTTGCATTTTTTCTCTTAGTGATAGATAAGACTTCATACAATAGCTTAGATCGATGAAAAATGATAAAAGAAAACACTGAACACTCCTCTATAAAAAATTGTTGTCTTCAACCTATTTTTTTCATCCATTCATGGGAAAAATGTTTTTAAAAGGTGCAATGGAATACAGTTGTTTAATGAGGGAATTGCTAAACTGAAAATTGACGACATGCAACAAATCATGAATTTATGCAGCATATGAATCCAACCAACATCTATTTTAGAAAGGATATTTATTTTGCTACACCATGAAACCTGTTATATTATGGGATATTCTTGAAAAAGTTTTACCTCTGAATTTTGTCCACTTTTGTAAAGTGCAGGAATGTTCAATAGGGTTTCTGCAGAAATGTCTTTATCCAGAACTCCAGAAATTAATGGTGGTACAGATGTAAAAAACAAGTTGAAAAATATCATTTGCCAGTAGTCTATCATAGAAGCCCCAGAGAAAGCACAGAAGAACTGGTACCAGAAGAGAAGGTTGACATAGGTCTGGTAAGAAAATATGAAAAATATAAATGTTTTAAATATCTGTAGATACATCATCCAGCCTTTGCTGTCTCTGGGTGTTTGGCCTGTCCTAATACCTAGCCTCTGCAGAGCATGATAAACTCTTAGAATCTGACCAAGGACTCACAGCATTAGTCCAAATAAATTCAATACTATTTGATTTTAATTAGTTTTTTTGATTAAGTTGAGAAACTAAAGTTACATTACAACCAAATTCTTTTTTTAAAGTGCTGGGAGTAAGAGAGTTAAATTAACTATTGGGATAAGGAGAGAAGCACACTTATCTTTTCTCTACTTGTTATTTAGCCATGGTAATTTGCTTTTTGCTTGTGTTTCCTTTCTCAAGTTTTAAAATGTGCCCGAGTTAATTTTTGGAACCCATGATGTGATATAATTAGGAAAACAACAGACAGGCAAAAGAATTGGGAACTGTTTCCTATGTTACTTCCCTACTTTTAAACTATTTCTTTTAAGGCTGCTTTTCATCTAAAAATAAATTTGTCAAATTTAAGCAGGCTAAGGAGGCATGGTGGTACAATGGTTAGAATGAAATATGGCAGACTAACTCTGCCCAGTGCTGGCAGTTCAATTCTTACTTGCTCAAGGTTGACTCAGCCTTCCATCCTTCCGAGGTTGGTAAAATGAGAACCCAGATTGTTGGGGGCAATATGCTAACATTTGTAAAATTGCCCAGAAGTGCAATAAAGCATTATAGAGCAGTATATAAGTCTAAGTGCTATTGCTAAAAGTAGTAAAAGAACCACTGAAATAATCAGAACTTAATTATGACTAAAATATATCTACTTGTTTTTAGTAAATCTACTTTAAGCATCAGTAAGACTAGACTCAGTTCATTATTAGGCCTTAGTAACAAACATTTGCACAAAATATATGGTTAGCCTTGGGTGTATGTAAATGTATTGTAGTCACATACTTAAGATTCACAGTCAGAGCTTGTTTTCATGAATATAAATAGATTTTGTATTTCTTGCAGCTATGTGATTGTCATTCAGAATCAAACATAAGCTTTGTATCCTGTAAAGGTAACATATTCATAAAATGTCACTTCTATTTATTTTATTTTTGTATGAGAAAATGAAATAGTAAAATTAAGTAATTGGCAGAAAAATCCCTCCTATTGTTTTCTACTATTTTCTAGCTGCTTTTGAAGCAAACAATGTTATGGACCTTGGTGGTAATAAGTCAGAAAAACAAAACGTAAACTTTTGATATAATGAAATTCACCAGAAATAGAAAAAGTAGAAAAAGTTCAATCAAAATAATGGGAGCTAAATGCCTATATACATGCAAGTGGATAAATAGGTGCCACTTTGGTGGGAGGCTAACAGTGTACTGTGTGTCTTGGTGTATAATCATGCTTGACAAATGACCAAATGAAGCACCTTCAAAAAACTAGAAAACAGCTATGAGCACTGCCCCTTTGAGTTGGACATGGGAAACCCTTACCTCTTTTATTTATAACAATATAGGGAATCCATCATTCTTTAGTAATGGGAATCATACTTTTTTTCAGCATCAGACCTAATATTAACCCCCCCGCAAGGTTTATTAGTGACAAAGTAAAAATTAAATAACATTAAAAAAAATCTCCATGGTTTTTGACAGTGGGATGGGATATTGGGAAATGAATGACATTTTAAGGTGATTCAACATAGGCATTTCCTAAAAGAAATTTGATTTTCCCTCAGTCCCTATAAAATTGTAATTTTGGACACCTATGTCCACAGTGGGAGTCAAAAGAGGCAAAATGGTACTTGTAGAAATGCAATGGAAACTTATTGCTTTATGTCTCTCTCTCCCTCTCCCTCTCCCTCTCCCTCTCTCTTTCTCTCTCTCTGTGTGTATATATATATACATATATATATGTGTGTGTGTATGTATGTATGTATGTATGTATGTGTCTATGTCTATGTCTATGTCTGTCTGTCTGTCTATCTATCTATCTATCTATCTATCTATCTATCTATCTATCTATCT
>NW_020769314.1:5105013-5153117 GCF_900518735.1 Pseudonaja textilis
TCTATCTATCTATCTATCTATCTATCTATCTATCTATCTATCTATCTATCTATCATCTCTATTTCTCTCTCTCCCTGCCCCCTTTTCTCTTATCTACAATTTTGTATACAGAGTACATTGCAATAGCCATATAAAGAAACTCTGGCTTTGATTATGTGCCATGATGTGGCAGTATCTTGTGTAATTATGCTACCATCTTGTGTTCTTTTTACCCCCCCCCCCCTACTTTGGAGGTGCTAGTGGCTCCAGATCCCAAGAGATGCATGTTAATTGCATGATTGAAATGTCTACTCTGAGAATATAGATGACCAACTGAATTTCCTTCAATATGTCTAAAGCTGACTAGTATGGTCATCTATTGGTAGCATAGCTTTCCCATCACATTAAGTCATTGTCAGCCTATAGATCCAACTGAAATGAATCCATTTATTAATCAATTTATGAATCAATCCATTTAATCAAAATATTCTTTCATTCTTAAATAGTTCAAGATTATGGAAAGTTTCCTTATTATATTTTTTGGAATTTGTAAGCTGTTGGCACACGGCTCCAATCAAATAACTATGAACAATACTTGTCCCAATTGTTACAAGCAATAATGGATGGCATGCATGCAGGATGAAATAAAAAGTTAAGGCACATACCACATTTTTATAGAAAAAGTATAGCACCATCTTTCCCAAGCGAGAATAGCACCAATGTCCATGGACTAGAAGTAACTTCTTCAGGTGTTTAAACTGAGATACTGAAAAATCACTGGCCATGACAGCCTGAAATGGAGAACATATATAAAATGATACAATTTATATTTTCAAGTTTTACTGATCCAACATAAATCAGGACTGCAGGCAAAAGTCAAAATAATGAAAGCCAAGAGTGGGAAATACGTCTCTGGTTTAATGTTAAACTATTCAATGGCAGCTTTTCCAAAGCTGTTGCTTTTTAGATATGTTTAACTATCATTTCTGGAATTCCCAGACAACTGTTGCCAAAGCTAACTGGGAATTCTGAAGTTACACACTAATATCACTGGAAGATAAGTTACAAATGAGTGTGCTAGACTTTCATTATGAAACTGCATCTCTCTCCATTTCCAAGCCCAGTATGACAATTTAATTCATAAGAAAGTGATCTTATGACAGTTAGACTTAAGGTAAGCAATTTTGGGTAGTTAGAGGCTTCACATCACTCTAACATAACGAGGGAAAGAGAGTGGGAATATATCTTTTATTGGATGGAACTACAGTTCTCCCTTTCTCCTTCATTTTTGTGTGAAAGTTTGGGATCCTCTGTTTTTTTAAGCCATGTTGCTTCTTTTAATGCACTACTGTTTGTGCATGTTTCTCTTCTCCAAATGTCCAGTAGCAGAGGAACAGAGAGCAACAAACAAGCACTTATAGAACCCCTTGTAGCTCTGGAGCCACAAATTGCCCATCTAATCTAAAATAATAAGAACAACCTTGGATGAAACAATCCAAAGCACAATACTTCTTGAGGAAAACATCCTCAAGTACTACTTGAAATCCAGTACAATTCCACATCAACTGTACTCCTGCACAGAGAATATGGACTTAGAGGTAGGGGCTGGACAATCCATCTATGGTTTTACTGGATTACAACATAGTTCATAAATGACAACCAACAAGAAAAGTTGGTGTCATCTTATTCTAATTAGGATGCTTCCAGTGATGTTTCTATCAAACAATTAACACCGCTAGGAAGGACGGGGGAAGGGTAGTTTCCAGATGATGCTTCTTATTGTTAATCAACCTTCCTTATTTTTTCTGCTGCACAATGTCTTTGTTCAGAAACATTTGTATGGGAAAAGTTTATATGCCCTAAATGAATAATCAAGGTAAGCATACAAATGATTTGATTCATTATAAAAGCAAATCATTTCACTCTGATTTCTGAAGGATATTGCTTACCTTGTTATAACAGAAAGCAGATGATACTTATGTTCACTTTTTATAAGGAATGCAGTCACCTAAAAATTCTGAATATGTACCTTAGCAATTGTTGCCAAGGGCAAGAGGATATTCTTCAATTATTATGCATACCTGCATACCTTCTTGTCCAGAAATGCCAATTCCAATATCAGCTGCCTGGAGCATACCTACATCATTTGCGCCATCGCCTAGAAAAGAATGAAACATATATTTCTCTCAGACTGAGAAGTAGGCTGAACTGATGGTAGGTAAGGCAATAAAAATATTTGTTCAGCATATTTCTCTTTCTGCATTATATTGTTTATGTCAGAGACCAGTTTTGTATCATTAGATATGAAATGAAAATATACTTCTTTTTGTTTGCCTTGAATCTTTGCCATTGCTTGAGCCTAAATTTGAGAAGTATGAACAAGGGGAATAAACTTCTTCCCATTCACCTTGTTCCAAGTCACTGCTGACTTTATTATAAATCATTGACAGTGAAAACTATTTCATTTTCAATTCCTTTATAAGTTTGCTTAGCAACTTTGCCTTTTTCTCAGCAGATACATGCAATTTTTTTTTGGTGATATGTTATGTTTAACTGACATATCAAACACAATACTAAGACCCCATTCTTGCACTTGAACTTAGCCCAAAACCTGGGAAACAGTTGATCCAGATTCACATTTCCAGACTTATCACATTACTTGAATGTGAAATTGGGATTTTCCCCCATTCTACAATTGTTAATTTTGAGTCATATTATTTATTTTAAAGTCTATTCACCTAGTTTGGAGGGATCCCTTTGGACTGCTACACAATCCATAAATAACTTGGACATGAAACCAAATTTAGCACAGTCAGACAGTTTTGCTTCATACCTTGACAATAATAAACATCTAGTTTTCACATTTCAAGCTAAGTAGCAGCAGTGAATGACTGGGTAGCTCATTTTTGTATGTCCCCATTCACCACCTCAGATCACACTGCTAGGAAAATAGTAGATTTGGGAAGGATTCTTTATATTTTTGAAAAAATCAACCCTATTCATTCCAAGGATATCACTGAAATATTCCTTATAGCCCACTGAAGAGAGATAATAGTTAGCTTGTTGATAGATGGATAGTTTGATGGATGGATGGATGGATGGATGATAACCCATTTGGTGCAGTAATTAATTTACCGGACTAGAAACAAGTTGTGAATTGTTGACCCTCCTTAGGTACAAAGCCAGCTGGGTGACCTTGAGCCTCAGCCAAGGATGTGTGTACAGGTTCTTGGAGAAATGTTCAAAGATCCCTGGGAGTATATGCCAATAATGTACATTCTCAGAAGGGTCATTCAAGGAAGAATAGGACATCCTAGAGCAACCGGACACCTATACTGAGCAGCAGTGATGTAGGAGGATTGATCATTTTAATAACAATGACAAAGATAAAAGCACCATGTTATACTGTATGGGAGAAGGCAATAGTAAACTATTCCTAAATTTTATCAAGACCACCAGATGGGTAGACAATATGAAAGGATAGGAAAGGTTGGAGACGGTGTGTTCTGCAGAAAAGATATCTGTATAGTTGTTAAGCACTGACAGTGACTTGATAGCACATGTTGCTTACCTACTGCAAGGGTCAACACTTTCAGCTGATTCCGTACAAGTTTGACCACCATGCTTTTCTGCAAGGGAGTACATCGGCAGCATAGAACTGAGTGGCTATATTTTGTAAGTTGAAGAAACTTATGCTCAAGTTGTCCTTGGAAAATAGTACTCAGAGCTCTTCCATCAACTACTAGTCCAATAACCGGATTTGGAAGTCCTGTGGTTGACCAAGAAAATGGCAGTTTAAAGCCAAAAATGCTCCATATTTTTCGAGGAATTACTTGACCCTTCTGCACCTCTTCCAACATGATATCCAGCAGCGATTCACAAGTTTCCTATGGAAAAAATAGTTGAACAAGTTGTGAAGCTACATGGCACCACAAACAAGAATTCTTCTGTTACTAAACAGAATATGTTAATATAAACTTATATAAACTTGCTTATAATCTTTCATCCTGTTGGACTACCACATAAATTGAAGGGCATAAGTGCTGACTTAGAGAAGTCATTCAACAAGTTACTTGATCAAATATTTAGTAACAATTCAAAATTGGAGAATGTGGTGTATTATCCAAACTAATTTTAACTCCCCCTCATAATGTATAGTTAATTTGTACTTTGCTAATTCTTATATTGTATATTCTCTGTATATTCATGTTTTACAATATACTGTAAGTCTTGAATTTTGGGTTGCAATTTACATTACCCATATGTGTGACCTGAGCTACTAATCTGAGACCATTGACTGGTATGATTGGGATCATAAATAAAGATATCTAGAAGGCACCAGGTTAAAATATGATGCTATATGGTATTTGCTATCATTAGTGTATATTCAAAAGAAATTGCAGTATGTTCACTGCTGATGCATTGAGATAAATACTACTGCATATATAGTCCATGACTAAATGTATTGTTTTATTTCATATTGCAGATGAATTAAATAACCTTCATCATTGCATCACTTGTAACTGAAATATTATCTGGCAAGTAGATTTTATTTCAGAGAAGAATTACTTATTTAGTCCTAAAGTTTAGTATTTCTAAATAAGAATCAATTTCCTTAAATAAGGAACAGATGGCAAGCCTATGATTAAGCATCAAGCAAAACCTCAACAGCATGTGGAGACAAGATCTTTTGCAAACTGCCTAAGGCACATGATGATATTAAAATCTTGAAGTTTGTTGCTAGCATTCACAAGATCTCCCTGGGTTCTGAAGATGGTGAGACAGGGCTGCTTCTAATAGTATGCACGGAATACAATGGTACAGTACACAAGCAGGGATTGACTCATATAATGAGAATTGTCTGCACCTCTCCCCACCACTTCCCACATTTTCAAAATTTACTATGAAGAGGGAACAGATTTCGAATACATGTGGGATGGAAGCTTTCTGGGGAGAACAAATGGTTCTTTCATTCCATAGGAATACACCATTGGATTCAGTTCTTTTTTTCCTTCCACAATTCAATCCTGTTCTGAAAAACTTTTGCACAAAAAATTATTTACCTATCATGGCATATCCTCCCTGCTGGCCTTTAGGACCTACCTTACTTTCGGTATTAATGGTAAAGACAGTGTCTCTTTGGTCTAGAAGTTTGCAAGAATAGGCGATGTTGACAGCTGTTTCCTGCTTATCTCCAGTTAATACCCATGTTTGGATTCCAGCTTCTTTGAAGGCAGCAATGGTATCAGGCACTCCTTCTTGCAACCGGTCTTCTATCCCTGTTGCTCCTTATGAAAAGGAAATAATCAGCGTTATTGATTGCTGCCAAGAGAACGCACACCTCTGGGTATTACTTAATTGATGGAAACCAGAGCATGCCAGGCAGATAAGGCAGGAGACAGGTGGTCCCTCAAGTAACCAGGCTCTAAGCCATTAATTAGGAATAATTAGGAAACAATTGCTATGTGATAAAGTGACTTATATTCTACATTTAACTTTTTTTTATATTTCACAATAATTGCTCTGCAAAAAAATTGTGATCATGAGATTCTTCTTTAGGACTTTAGAAAATAAACCATTTTTTTTTATTCCTACAATTGGCTTATGCAAAATGGATTGTATGCCAAGAGTCTGCTCTGTATGCACTATGGGGTTGGGATACATTCATTATACACATAACGTGCACCACTTTTGGAGCAATGAGGCACAAGAAAATTTGGTTTAGCTTTTTATTATCTTCTGGAGGGTGAGCTTAAAAGGTTAAAACTTACACAAGAATAACAGAGAAACTAGTAGAAAGCTGACCTGCTTAACTGAAAACCATTTACTAAACAAGTTTTCTATTGTTTTAACACAAAACTTAGAAAACGTATTCCCTGGCTTGAGATGTTCCAGAATTAATACAACTTGGCTAAATGAACATTGAAAATAATTACTGAAAGAGTAATAACATCTTTTCTACTGGGATCAATATAACGTTATTGGAAATTTTAAGCGTTATATATTGAATACAAACTATTGCATAAAACGTGGATAGCTAAGCTGTGACTGACAGTTGAGGTTTATAGAATTCTGGATTGGTACAAAGAGGCCTTCATAGGGCACAGGCATAGAACACAATGAAGAAAAGTTGTCTACATCAGTGCTCAGAAGATATGACGTATAAGATATATGTGCTGCAGAGGTGGTATTCAGCAGGTTCTGACCAGTTCTGGAGAACCGGTAGCGGAAATTTTGAGTAGTTCAGAGAATTGGCAAATGCCACCTCTGACTGGAGATTTTACAGTATCCTTCCCCTGCCACGCCCACCAAGCCACACCCACAGAACTGGTAGTAAAAAAAATTGAATCCTACCACTGATGTGCTGTAGTATACACCTGAATGATGTCATTTCATGCTTTGGATTTTTGAGGTGCAACTGGCAGATAGATTGGCTACCCTTGACTCAGAACCAGGTAACACTAATTTTAAACCTGTACTGAGATACTAATTTTCATTTCCATAGATACGATGACAGAATGATTCCCAAGCTTAATTCATGTGTGGCCCAACTTTATTAATATTGGGGATTATGCATTGCAAATTATAACATGGATATGTGCACATATGGTGAAACAAAGCCGTGAGGTCTGGAGAGAAACTAGACCTTAGGCTCCCCAATTTACATCTAAGATAAGTTGATTTATATTAATTTCTATGGAACCCTTTAAACTGTGTGTCTGTATATAAATAAATAAAAGATACTGTGAGTTCTAGCCCAATTTTATGATGAAGCAAGGTGGGTAACCTTAGGCCAGTCACTGTTTCTCAGTCCTAAGAAGGAAGCAACGACAAACTATTTCTGATACCTTGCCAAGATAACTGCAGGGATTAGTCCTGGCAGTTGCCAGGAGTCAAATGTGTGTGTGTGTGTGTGTGTGTGTGTGTGTGTGAGAGAGAGAGAGAGAGAGAGAGAGAACAATATACTTATCTGTACAATATTATCTGTACAATACACTTATCTGTTTCTGATTCATGTTATTAGATAGTTTATAAATGTATCATAGACAGCAATGGTAATAATCCTTTCTTTACAAATCACACAGGTAAGAATTGTTTTAAATAATGACTCATTTCCAAGTAATTTTAGGGCCAGATATTATTCATTAGTAATTATGACTATCAGGTTAATTAGTCTAGAATGGATAAATACTTCAAGATACCTAATAAGGTGAGTTTACTTTCCAGATGTTGTGCTGCTTCCATTAAAAGTTCATCTTTGTTGTCAATAGCTATTTCTGCCTCATGATGAAAGTTGAGCCATTTTCGAAATTCCTCTTCACTTAAAATCTGTCACAGTGTAAAGTCAACATGTAAGTGAAAATATTAAATGCCTGTTAGGCTGGTAGAAGTCAACATCTCTAATATGATTCAGCTATTAGAACATTTACTGTTACCAACTGCAATTTTAATACATCATCACTAACTATGATGATTATAAAAGTTAGGGTAGTGTTACTTCACAATTACAAGTAGAATCAAGTAGCAATTAATAGTAAGTATTTTGACAACTGAACACAAAGTATGCAGCATTACAAACATGCAGCCAGAAGCAATAGATTTGATGAAGTATTATGTTCTAAAAATTGAGTTAATTTTCAAGCAAATACAACTATGTTTTATTTTAATAAAAATTCTGGGAATACAGGAAAATTCTAGTGAAGGAAAATAAAGCATTTTCAGTAGGAGAAACTGTGATTTAAAAGATGAGCTACAGTTTGTGAATGCCAGTATCTAAGCTGACAGAGAAGAATTTGAAGTTTTATTCTGCCCTCAGAGGCATTTATATGAGATGATGTCCAAGGATTCTCAGTGAAAAAGCATAGGTGAGGTCTTGTACTTTGAATCATGATCAAAGCAAGCCTAAGAACATGCTGCCTGAAATAAAACCCTGGATGTCCTTGCAAAGTCCATGAACAAAAGACTAGAAACAGAATTATTTTAGCATTGATAATGGAATAGACTCCATTAACAGTGTAACAGATTCAATTGAGTCTGAGGAACTCCCACCTCATAAATGGCATCCAAGTTAGGTGATATGGTATAAAGTATTCTTCAAAACTATTGTGAGCCATGATGACGCAGTGGTTAGAAAACAGTATTGCAGGCTACTTCTGCTGATTGCCGGCTGCCAACAATTTAGCAATTCGAGTCTCACTGGCTCAAGGTTGACTCATCCTTCCATCCTTCCAAGGTCGGTAAAATGTGGACCCAGATTGCTGGGGGCAATAAGCTGACTGTATACCGTTTAGAAAGGGCTGAAAAGCACTGTGAAGTGGTATATAAGTCTAAGTGCTATTGCTATTGCTCATTGCTCATGTAATGTCACCTGAGGTTTCATCCTGTTTAATAACAAAGTCAGTCCTAAGGAGCAGGAGCTCTGCCTTTTGGCATTTATATTCCACAGCAATGAGATAGTATCAGTTGAACAAGAAAGCCATAATATGTACAACTGGAATAATAATAAAAAGCCTCAAATCTTAATTACATTACTGCAAATCAAATGTTATTGACAGAGTTTGGTATCACTTTGGTAGATGATATGTACCAAAAACCAAATAGTCTGTTTTGTTTTGCTGGAATGCTAGATGATTTTAATACTAGTGATACTAATATTGCAGCATGGAGTATTTATTATTAAGATGTTCTTCCAGAGTCTCTCTCTGGGATAGATGTGACTTGGAGAACTGATGTATGGTGATACAGGACTACCTAGAAAATTCTGGGAGGTTTGTTCACATTCTTGACATCTGATGCTGCCAAATCCTGATGAGATGTAATTCTGTTATGTCTTTTCCACCTAAATCCAAGAAGGCTATTTAATACCTACTACTGTCAATAAAGGATTACATGAGGGAACAACAAACAGAAGCTTAATCCAAATAAGTTGGAAATGTTCCTGTCTAAAACAGATTGGGGATCAGGGATTCCATCTGTGTTGGAAGGAACTGTGATTCTTTTTACTCACAATTTGACCGTGAGTGCATTTGCACTGCTATAGCTAGTACGCCAACTGCATCCATTCCTGGAGATGTTAGATGATGATCCATGCCTTCATTATATCATATAGGACCAGCCATTAACACAATCACAACAAACTAACCTTTGAAAGTGATTCAGAAACTTTGATTGGCATAAAATGCTGCAGGCAAGCAATTGACCTTCAGTTTTAGTGGGCACATCTCCCTTACTGCAAGAGCATTATTGATTTCCAAGCTGTTTCTGGCCACAGTTCAAACTGCTAGTTATCCCCTATAAAGCTTTCCACAATGTGGGATTAGGCTGTTTGAAAGAAGAAAAAAACCTCTCCCATATGACCTTACTCAGACTTTAAGATCCTCTGGGGAAGTTCTTTCTGTTCTGTTATTGTCAGAAGGAGGAATGCAAAAGGTATCTCTTCCAAAAATTCTGGCATACCCAGCTTTGTCCCTTCTTTAACATCTTTCCACTGTCAGACTAAAATAGTTTTATTAATATAGATGTTTGATTTTCCACCTGTTCTAAGAGTAAATGGTGCTGCATGTTTTTCCTTCTAGAAAAAACATTTCTTTTGGCATTATTTTGCATTCCACCTTGTGCATTCTGTAAAGAGGCAAGATGGATTTGGAGTTAAAGGCAGGCGAGTTTTGCCAATCAGCTGATGCATATCTTCAGGTCACGACACTAGGCTTTTTGCTGTTTCTTTCTCCTATCAGGTAAGGGTTCCAAAATGAAAGTATTTGTTTTCCTAATATTTCAAGCTAATATTTCAAGCTAATATTTCAAGCTAACACACAGTGCTACTGAGAACAATAACTTCCAAGCACATTTCCCATTTTTCTGATCATCAGCCAAAGACTATAATTCACATATCATTTTTTCTGGAGCAGCCCAGAAATGTTTATGCAGACTTTGATGCTTCTTCTAAAATAAAGTAGGAAAAAAAAACCCTGCAGGTTGTAGTTTACACTATGATTAACCAGCCTAGCCTGAGCACCAAATATTTCAAGAAACAACAGAGCAGTTCTATTTGATTGCAAATGTTTCTAATATTCAAACATTAGTAATAGGAAGAACAGATGTCAAAAGACTGGATTAGAGTATTGCTTTCCTTTAGCTTCATTTAAAGATGATTCAGGTGAGGGGGCAGTAAGAACAGTAGGAAATTAATCTAGGTAACAAAGCATTTGCCATCTGGAACTGGCTTGAAGTGTCAAAACAAGCCATTTTACTGAAGTGGTTGTCATTATTATTGCTATTATTACCATTAAAAAAAGGAATTACCTTCTTTGCTATGCATAGAGTTCTCAGACCGTCACGTGCATACCAATCTAAATGTTTTTGTGTTTGTGTTCTCACTCTTCGTATCCTTTTTTCCATGGCCACACTAGCTGTGAAACACAAAGGAAATCTGCTGATTCTCATCAGAGATTTATTAAATACTTAAGTACCTTCTTAAGTATCCTTCCGCAGCACAAAAGTGAGACTATTTTTTGAGGCACAAAAATGCCTGTGGTCATTTTTCTTTCTTTCCTGTCAAGATTTAAACTTTACCCACATGTGATGCTTGATTCTACTTCATACATACACAGAAGCAACCTGCTCCTTATCTAACATCTAACCGGGGCAAACTGAAGGCTTTTAAGATGTTGCTGAAGCATTTTTCACCATTGAGCTTTTTAGCTAGGGCTGCTGAAGTAGTAGCCACAAAGCTCTCCAGGTTCCTTACCCTTGCCCTATAATCTGGTTACTATTATTAAGAGCTTACTGTTAATTGCCAGTTTATACAACTTCTCCTTTTAGAGAATCACTATGCTAGTTTCTTACCATTTTAATGCAGTGCTCATAAAAACAAATTAACATAGCCTTTCTTAATTGGTTTGTTCAATACCCTTTCTAATTATGTAAATCATCATTCTTGCTCTCATTTTCACTACTAAGGTTTCTGTGTGTTGTTTCTGCTGCAAACTGAAATCTGTAAATCTTGAAGATATTGCCCAACAATCCAAGCTATGCCTTCCTCCTAGTTCATTAGTTCTTTACCTTTGGTAGGGTCTTCCAATACATCCATTATGGCGGAGTCTGCCCCTTTGGTATAGACTATGATTTCTTTGGTGAGGGGATGCCTCACTACCACCGACATCCTCTTCCTGCTGGAATCAAATCCCAAGGTGAACAAGAGATCAAAGGTTAGAAGAGTTCCTTCCGGCAGCCTTACAGTCACTTGCTCAGGAGTTCTGGAGACTAATGTAAACTGGTAGGCATGGGCCGCGTGGACTAGAGCTGCTTCATCTGGGCTTTCCGCCTCATAACAAAATTCTCCTTGCAAAGGCCCATGGTCTCTTCCTGCAAAGCTCCTCTCATTTGGAGAGGGATCTGAAACCCCACAGAGGTCGTTCTCACTGAAGGACTCCCTTCCAAGACTCTCATCATCTGTTAAGCTAGAACAGCTTTGAGTAGGACATTCATCTTTCATTTTTGATTCTGCATAGGCAGTGCTGCTCTCTGTGTTAATACTCTCTCCTAAGTCTGAACTCGATTGAACCGATGTCTGGCTGAGGCTTGCCAACTTCATCCACTGGAACAGCTGGTGAATTTTCTCCAGGGAGAGTCCTGACTGCTTCATCAGTGATGGAGTCGTAACCTTAAGAGAAAAGGGGGAATTGGGATTAATTAAAACAAACATTCTGCAGCAGAGCTAATATGAAATTGGACCATTCCACATTAACAGAGGAAACATGGAAAAGGTGCCAAGTAATGCCGTTACTCAAACCGAGGGGCTCATTAATTGGACATCTCGATTAGAGGGATTTTTGTTGGCTTCCTTATGTAGATAAAAACCAAAGGCTTACATGAACAGTTTAGGAGTTGAGATACTTATAAACCCATTACAGAATGTTTCCTAGGATATATAGCACCCTTTAAAATGATTGAGACAGAATGGATGCGACTGAAATTTCTGGGTACTCCTGCATGTTTTAACCTCTGTAAATGGTTTAAGGTGAAAAGTGAGTGACTTAAGCCTCAGAAATATCCCCAACTTTCAAATGATTGTGCTTTTTTCCTGATCTATAGTAGTTAAGTGATTAAAAGTTTTCCTTAATCATCTGCTTGGTTTATTTACAATACTAAGTGCAAGTCTTGTCTTGCTTGCTATGATGTGGCAACAACATTATTGTGTCCTTTGTGGATCTTAGTTCGGACAAGAAATCAGACTGTGGTTCCAGGCTGAAAAATGGCCTACTCATGTTCTGCATGAGGATGATGTCTTTTCTTATTGTGTTAGAAAGGCAGATTTTTTTTTAAAAAAATGACGCTCCTATTCACTGTAAATGGCAGAATTAATTAAAGATAAGAGATGTATGAGTCAACCCATTTTACTGCATTTCAGCTTCACATTGTTCATTTGTGTATTCTACCCAGTTTCTATATAAATTTATGGAGAAGATTATTTAAAAAAAAACTCTGCAAGGAAAAGTGGGTATATAAAATATGATTAAGTCAACCAAACAACATTCCCAGCCTTATCTTATCCATGGGTAGCATCTTGCTAATATTATGGAGTTTCTCTATGATGTTCTAAAATTCTTTTTATTGGATTACACTGAGTTAAAAGCAGGTAGGGAGGTGGAGGAAGAAAGCTGAGCATTATATTTCTTTGCTCAACCACAAGGATTTTTATGAGTGCATAAAATAATAGTTCTGCAAAAGAAGTAAGTTTCAAGATGGATATATAGAAAAATTGCAATAAGAAAATGAAGGAATTGTTTTAGAAAAAATTAAAGACAAATTGGAAACATTTCAAATGGAGGGCTCAGATGAGAGTGCACTAAACCTTCAGCAGGTACAATAAGAAACTGAAAGGGATGATACCAAACTAGGAGCTACACATATTGATTCTTCTAAATTTGGGGGTTGATTATGGATTATAAATGCTTAATGTGAAATGTAAACAGAGCAAATATTTCTCAAAAGAGAAAAAATCACTTGAAAATCAAGATATACTTTCCCCATAAGCCACACATGGAAAAAAATTATAAAACTTGTGTGAAGAATTTATTTCAGCAGAAACTAAAAAAAGGAAACAGATATAACATTTGTATATAACATGTTAGTTATTTATTTATATTTCATATTTCTCAACTGTCCATCTTCCTCAGCGAGAAGCTCTAAATCACATGGCTAAATCCTCAGCTGAAACCAGAACTTGTATTGACTGAAGACCATAATAGATTTATTTGGGGTGAAAGTTATTTGTAAGGGTTTAAGGGGAACTTATGCACAACATGAGGATAAAGTTGTGTGCTATAATTATGGAGAGTGTAATAAAATTTATTTTGATTTTTTAAAAACTTCTAATAAAATTTAAAACTTACAATATGCCTTAAATATTAATCAGGTCAATTAATAAATTAATATTTCTGTTTTAACCAAGAAATACAATATATCCTAAGGTTATTATTCAGTTTAGCTAAATATATTAGTTTCCCTTTAAAAACAGAGTTTCTCCAGTGGTAAAGGATTTCTTTTTTTCACAGAAGATCTTCATTAACATTGGCTGTTTTTTCTCAGAGAAAGTTTGCCAGAAACTTTTAATTGGCATGTTTGAACTGATAAACACAGGTAGCTTAAATGTATTATTTAAAATAAATGTATTTCTCTGAATTTATTCTTCATAATGTAGTAGAGAAAAAATACTAAGGCTTTGGGAGGCCTTTTTTGAAGAACCTTTTAGAGAATCTGTGAGTTCATTAGTAAACATGAGAATATAAATCATAAAAAAATAATGACAGAAATTGATGCTTTTTAAAATGTAAGTTTAATTAGTTTCACCTTTTTTTCTCTCTTAAAACTGGATGTTTTTCATTTCCGCAAATGGATGTACTTTGGATATGAGCCAGATTTTTTGATATTCTCATTTTTTTTCAAAGATTTAGAATTAGTTAATTCATCTCAAAAGATGTTTCTTTTGTTATAGATTTCAACATTATGTTCTGTTGAATATCAATCTTCTCTTTTCTCAATTGTGGAATTTTTTTTAACATGAATAAAATTGTATAAGGTATTTATATGTTATTATTTTGTATTATCCTTGATAAAGGAATTGCTTGAAATTTGTTCCGGTATGGTGAATTACCTTTTTTTACTTGCCCTTTCTCTCCCCTTTTGGTGGGATATGGATTAAATGCATTTACACAAAAATATAGAGAATTCTGGATGTTAACTATTTATTTTTTTATTTATTTGATTTGTCAGTCTCTTACAAGGTAATACATATAAGTATAAACATGAGTAAGAATACAGGAAATAGGTACGAATAAATGGGGACAATAGGACAGGGACAGGAGGCACGATGGTGCATTTATGCATGTCCCTTACAGACCTCTTAGGAATGGGGTGAGGTCAATAGTGGTTAGTTTGAAGGTAAAGGAGTGGGGGTTAGAGGATGTAACAACAGAGTCAGGTAGTGCATTCCAGGCATTGACTATTCTGTTGCTGTAGTCATATGAAATCATATGAATATGTATGAAGTCATATGAAATCAGTAACTAGGATTACTGAAGGCCAAAAGTAAGGAAACATTCTCCCTTGTCATAAAGTAAGATTTCTTTCTAGCCTGCTTGAGAGCGGTTGCCATATGCCTTCAACTATTACACTCAATAAATTAATAGAACATTCTTTCTCTACTAGCAAGACAGTCAGAGTGAAAGATTACCCTTTGCCTTGGTTCAGTTGCTGTAGAGACCACTACCGTGTTGCAGAGGGTCAAAGCAAGAAAAAAATCTGTGATGGAAGACGTGGCTTCTCCAGTGGTAAAGGATTTCAAAGATTCTGGTGGGCATGAGAGGTTCTTCATTTTCATCAGCAGCCTGTTGTCAGGGGTCACATCTTTCTCCTGAAATGCATATTATTCAGTTTAAAAAAAAAACATTTGCAGGATTAGGACTGTGTGAAAAATAAGATCTTATGCTGGGTGTTGTAAAGTTTTCAAGGATACTGTGTTTGAACAGAACAGAATGATACCGATCCAAATACAAAGGCAACAGAGCAACTTATTTCTGTATATAACACACATGCAGTATAGCCTTTGTCCAATATCACAGTTCATGTGTCAGTTTCAACAGGGCTCCATAGGTTTCCATTCTTCTGAGGTTGTTAAAATGAGGACCCAGATTGTTGGGGGCAATATGCTGACTCTGTAAACCACTTAGAGAGGGCTCCAAAGTCTTATTGCTATTGCTGTCACATGTGGCCCTCTAATTTTCTTAAGATTGTGCTCCTAAGTTCAGTGGTGAACTGACTGAACTGTGATTCTTTAACTTTTCTTTGCTTTTGGGGGTACATGAAAGGAAATAGATGTCCAAAACTTCAGACAGAATTAGCTTATTATCAATAACTGCCAAATTTCCTAAAATGTGAAAAACATACATTTCATTTTCATTTATTTTATTTGTCAAGCAAGTATTAGAACAGGTATAAGTATAAGCATGGTTATGAATACATGAAATGGATATGAATAAAAAAGAAACAATAGGACAGGGACGGTAGGCACTTATGCACAGTCCCTACAGACCTCTTAGGAAAGGGGTGAGGTCAATAGTAGACAATTTAAGGTTAAAGTTTTGGGAGTTTGGGGAAGAAACCACAGAGTTAGGTAGAGTATTCCAGACATTGATCATTCTGTTGCTAAAGTTGTATTTCCTGCAATCAAGTTTGGTGCGGTTTACCTTGAGTTTGTATTATGTGCTCTTGTATTGTTGTGGTTGAAGCTGAAGTATTCATTGACAGGTAGGACATTGCAGTAGATAATTTTATGTACTATACTTAGATCAGACCTAAGATGGAATAATTCAAGGTTTTCTAGATCTAGAATTTCAAGTCTGGTGGCATAAGGTATTCTACAACGAGTAGAGGAGTGGAGAACTGTTCTTGTGAAATCATTTCTGGACTTTCTCAACTGTGCTAATATCAGATACGTAATGTGGGTTCCAGACTGATGAGCTGTATTCAAGTATTGGTCTCGCAAATGTTTTGTATGCTCTAGTTAGTAGTGTGATATTACCAGAGAAAAAGCTATGCAGGATTAGGTTAACAACTCTTAATGCCTTTTTGGTTATGTAGTTACAGTGGGCTCTAGCACTTAGATCATTAGAGATGAGTATTCCAAGATCCTTTACAGAGCTTGGATCATCAACAAGATCTTAACTATTCGGCTTGTATTTTATTTTCTGATTTTTTTGCCAATATGTAAGACAGAGCATTTGTTTGTTGAGATTTGAAGTTGCCATTTGTTTGACCATTCTAACACATACTTGAGGTACAGTCAAAGTACTGCTCCAGCCTCCTTCGGGAAAGACATCAGGTCTTGCTATGCCTGTCTCTGCCCAAGAAATGGTTCTTCCAAAGTATGATCTACTGTTAAAAATTATTACCCGCATCTGTATTATAGGTCAACATCTAGAAGAGAATATTTATAGCTCAGGGTTGAACTGTGGGGTCCTTGGTGCTCTCTGAGCAAGGTTGTTTTCTTGCAAACGTTTCATTACCAACTTGATGATGTTACCTAGTTTGAAAATAACACATCTGCAAGAAAAAAAAAACAAGCCCAGAGAGCACCAAGGAATCCATAGTTCAGCTTCTTTGCATCTTGCTTTTGGAGGGATTGGAATTGGATATTATTTGCTGGATGTCAGTGACATTTTGTTAAATACGGCTGGCTTCAAGCCAGGAAGGAATGGGGGCTGGTTCAAGATAGATTTATGGGTTTCCTTCAAGTGTAAAGGCAGGGAGTCTTAACTAACAACAGTCAGCAGTGATTGTGTTGGTGCTTGCTCTCACTGCTCCATATTTATATTTAATTCTTCTCTAATAACCAAAAAAGCACATTTGTACCAGGAGAGCAATAATCTGCTTAGACTGATACCAATTGATGTACATGGTTCTTCTCATTTGCATTTGCCTCTCTGGATCATTTGCCTGATTTTTGCTTAATATTTTAAGAAAGCGCTCACAAACAATTTTGCCCATGTAATGTAGCTACTTGTCTGATTTCTTGTCAATGGTCTTAAGAGACAGATATTTGAAAGTATCATTATACTAATCTTTAACTCCTGTGCCTTCTCAGCATGCTAAATTATTTCTTATTCTTTTTACCTCCTTATTATTCCTGACTGTGATAAAAAAGCAACCAATTGCATATTCATAACTATCTTTATACTTATACCTATTATCTTATGATTGCTTGACAAAATAAAATAAATAAAAATATGTTTTTATACACAAGGAGGGATATTTAAATGGAGCTCAATATAACTTCTCCTGATACGGATTTTTAAAATGGAAATTGGTGACTGCTGTTATACTTCTAAGAATTTTAGTCTTGTTTGCAAAACTGAAACTTACTTTGTGTTATTACTCACTAGGAATCTATGTAGGAATTTGCTTTGGTCTGAAATTTCAAGTTCAACTATAATCTCTTATTAACAGAGGGGGAAAAATACAACAGAAAAAATATTTTAAAAAATTTCAGCCACTTTTTATATGTAGTTTTTCTATGTATTTGCATTGTAACTATCTTTGGGTTCTGCCACTTTTTCTTTTTCTGTTATTTTTTAAAGAAAGCAATAAAAATAAATTTTAAAAAGTCAGAGAAGGGGGAAATATAACCCTCTCAAATAAGGCAAAACATATCCCACACCTTGCATATTATTAATCTCAAAAGGGTTACCTCAAATATATATACATAATCATAGGATCTCAGAGCAAATTTTGCCTGGTAACTGGCACCTATTGAAAATCTCAATATTATCCTCTGTTTCTTACAGTTACAGCTGAGACTTTTTTCTTCCCTAAACCAGCTTAGGAGCAAGGTTTTATCATTTAAAGAAGTGAAAGATCATACTTACAAGGGTGCTGCTAAATGCCACCTGAGATGGAGCAATTCCCCAGAGACCCTGATATTTCTTTCTTGCATGTCCCTGAAAATAGGGACGAGCACTATGACATCTTTGCAAAGGCCTAGCATTGTTTCTCTGTGTTGCTGTGATTGTTTCTCCAACTTTAGAAGGGAGGCTCAAATGCTTTTTCCAGTCTTCATTCTCTGAATCAATTTCCTTGTATGAATCCAACCGTTTAGCTATGAGAGATAGAAAGAGCCAAGAAAGTGTTGTGGTTAAAATGTTGGACTTGAGCTAGGAAGAGCCAGCATAAAGTCCCCACATATCCCAGGGCTCACTAGTTGACTTTAAGCCAGCTACGCTCTTCAACCTACTCCACACGAGTCTTAGTGGGATAAAAGAGACCATCTTGTTTGTCCCTTCAAACTCTTGAGAAAGGTGCCCCTTCCATTAGTTCTAGCGGGGAAGACAGAAACAATGGGGGAGAGGCAGTCCCGCAAGTCATCCGTGGGGCAGGAATTAAGTCTTAAGGGGAATGGGAATCAGGTACAAAAGGTCATATTAAGCTGATTTATTGCTACTCATGCCTATGCACACAAATAGGTTCAACTAATGATCAGCACCACTAGGAATTCAGGTCCCTTGCACACAGTCTAAGAGTTAGATAAGGATGAATGGAACTCAAGAGGGGTTGGACTTAGATTGCTTGTGGCTATGTAAGATTCTAGGCTGATCCCTCTTTAAATTCCACCCTCAGGTTCTGCCACTCCTTTCTCTACAATGGAGTGTTTGAGGGCACTCCCATACAACTATGGACTTTATTTTTCCCCAAAGTTTGCTGCAATTCTGCACTGCTTTGTGAATATCTTCACTACTGTTCCTTGGGATGGGGGTGAAGTTGAGGTAGCCAGTGTTTTCTCTTGCAGGGAATAGTAGTGAAGCAAAAAAATGGGAAATCCCCAGAGTTGAGATGAGGTTCCCTCACATTTCCAAAATAAATGCTGGATGGATATCTTGTATTTGTTTAAAGCTGAAGCTGATTTGATCTTAGTCCAGCTTCTCCCCATATAAACTTGTTTTTTCAGAGATGCATCTATCTCAAAATACCTTTCTGCACCCTTCTTGTGTGAGGGCCTGGAATCACAAAGGGTTTAATTTGTGAGAAACTTTTTTTATAGATAAACGTACATATGGTATGGTATAGTCCTGTCTCCTTTGTCTGCACACAATGTATTTTGTAGTCTATCTCCTTCTCAACTTCCAGGAAAGGACTTAAGCTGTAGGACATTTGTTTTTAATATTGGAGGGAATTTCTTTCTCCTCTGGCAGTTTTCACATTCAGACTAATTTAGCACTTAAGAACAACCATACAAGCCTTACCATTTTCCTGATGTGAAAATTCTTTCCCATTAATTGTACATCTTCGAAATACCATCTTGTTCTCTGTCAGTGTCCCTGTTTTGTCAGAGAAGATATATTGAACTTGTCCAAGGTCTTCAGTGATATTGAGTGCTCGGCACTGTATGGGCAAATCTTGCTCTTCATTATACAAGGCAATATCATTATGAATCAAGAAGACTTGGCCCAACTTGACTAGTTCAATTGATATATAGAGGGAGATAGGAATTAAGATCTGAAAGAAGACATTTCTCAGCATGTTAGAAATTATTTTGCTGAATAATTTTCAGTTTCTTTTCTTGACATTAACAATGACTGCTACAAGAAGTGTTTACGGAGATTTCCATAACATCTCCCATGTCTTACTCTAAGATCTTTATTGCCCTTAAGAGTTGGGGCAAATCTACAAAGTACCCTCTTTCTCAGTCACTCTGAAGCTCTACAGAGGTCAGGAAAATAATAACATTTATTTCCCATGGTTGGTAAACTTTACTGTAATATTTATAGCATTTTAGCACTTGTTTTTTATTCTCTGCTTGATATTGTTTTTAAATTTAACTGTCAGATTTAATGGTACATTGTAATTATATTACTGTTTTTACAGTTGCTGTTTTTAACTTTTCTGCTAGACCCTACAAGAACTTTTTTTAAAAAAAGTGATGTTCAAATATAATAAATGAATCTATCATGACACTATATAGTTATAGTAAGAATATATAATGACAGACTACAATGGGATTCTTCTGGAAATTTGTGATGTATGATAGTATGGATTTATGTTGGATTAGGTCTACTATTTTTACTCTAAAATTGGAGCACTTTGTAAATATATTTCTGCTCAGAATTTTCCAGTAAAGTCATTATCTCCCCATTCCTTTGCAATCACTGGCATTTTTCATAAATATTCTGGATGTTCCCACAACCTTTTAGAACATTTACAAGAATATTGTCGCTATTTTAAGAGTCATTTTTGCACTAGTATTTTCTTCATGATCATGCTGATAACAATGCTCTCTAATCAATTTGAAAGAAATGCTGGTCTTGTGTGAGGTCCAACGTCTGTCTGTCTGTCTGTCTGTCCGTCCGTCCATCCATCCATCCATCCATGTATCATCTATCTGGAATGACCAATTTCTTGTAGCTCCTAAACCATGTCTAAATCTCTCTCTGAAGAGACTTGCATCCTCAGGAACCTGTTTGACTAAATGAAAATAGGAATTTGCAATCTCCTGGGTACATTTAGAATTCTGTGTAGATCTTCTAAACCAAATTTCTTTCTTGAACTATATTTCCATTACATGTAAATCCTACTGCTACTCATACAAACCTGAATGTTTTGTCCTGTAAACAAAGTTTCAGGTTGAGATAAGGAGTAAAATTCAGGAACTGAGATATAATCCTGGGTCAACACACAACCTTAAACCTCCTTTTTTCATCCATACAATAAATATTTTTCCCACCTGTAAAAGGATGATCATTGTCAGGAATGTGTAGAAACCTGCAAGAGCTGGAGCAAGGTAGTTGCCATTTATGTCTGGGATGATAAATAAGGGGTGGGTGAGAAAACTTCCATTCCAAATACTTTGACCTGCATTCAAATACAAAATATTTGAGATAATGAACTCATCACAGCACATGCAGGGAGTTGTGAAGAGAGAGGCAACTAAGTTGTTACTTGGAAGGAGCAGCATTTGGTAGCTGGTATGGATTTTCCCCCTTCTCTTTTTCCTGTCCCTCCTCATTAATCCTCCCCTCCCCCACAAATTCAGAGCAGGACCTTCTGCAGGAAGGATCTAACAATATGCACAGAAGAGGGAAGAAATATCCTTTTGCATTTACAGAAATTCACTGATGTAATGTGGTATGTAATCGACAAGGAACTGGTTCATTACTCTGTAATAATTCAATGTGGAAAGATCCCCCCCCCCAGTTTTGTTGTACCCATCTTGAGCTATTTGCTCTACAACTGTAAGCTATAACAGCTAATTCCACTTCAAGCATTCGGATGTGGCACTAGTTTATAAGCCTTAATCTAATAAACAGTTAAAAAACAAACTGTGCTGTTCTAAAGTATACAAAATTGGATTTTGTATCAAATGAAACAGGAGATTATTAATATATATCAACATCCAACTTTTTCATTAGAACGAGTTTCTATTTAAATGAAATACAATCAGTGTGTATTTAAGTGCAACATTAAAGTCTCAGGGAAAGAACACTGAAAAGCAAAAAAATAAAATAAAAATAAAAGTCATTTTCTACCCATCTCCTTATAATGAAATGTATGCCAAAAAGAAATACTTGCAGGGCACTCCTGGGAAGTGTGAGGAAATAGATCAGGACATGTTCCCTAGTTTTAAGGCTTACCAAGATTAAGACTAAACTTATTTACAGTTCGCTTTTCCATTTTTGATCTATTTTCTTTTTCGCCCCGAAAAAGGAAAACATACTGCATTCCCACTCTATAAAACTGATCCAGTTGTGATCCCCGATTAAACCAAGACTGTAACTTGAACCTGAAGCTCTCATTTTGTTAAAAATGAAAACAAAACAAAAATGAACTGCTGCTTAGTTATTTCTAGATAGTTCAGCTCTTTTTGTCTGGCAGATTACAGGCATGCCATGCCAGTTTCCTCAAAGGCTCTCACTATACAAAAGAAGTTAAATGAGAAATCTTACAGTGGAGCGTTTTGCAATTCAGTTGCAGACTGACACTTAGAAATTGGGACACAAGTATAGGAACATTTGTTTCTTCTGCCAAATATTTATTTGTAGAGACTTGGTGGACTTGTTTTCATTATAATTTGACATCCTTGCAATCCTGGTCACATTAGGACACAATCTTTGCAATTGCTAAGAGAGCAATCTTTTTGTTTGCTTCTTATTGAAAGTGAGTGGTACCATCTAGGGAATTTACAACAATGAATTATTAATTTTAGCAGTTAACTTTTTCTCTAGATCCAAATTTCTATCCATATTGAATGGGCTTTAGAGCTGCTGTTTCCAAAGTGTTTCTCAAAAGCTTATTATGGGCTCCACAGTGAAAAGACTAGCAATGGCAAAAAAAAAAAAAAATTCTTCAAGGCCATTATGACTCTTTCCTTGTAATTTGCAGCCAGAGTCCTAGTCTCATTGAAGAATAGAAAGGAAAAGAAGGAAAGGAGTCCATGCAGATTTTATTCTGCAAGTTATTGCTGACTATAGGGAGAGGTGCTCATCTCTGTTTCAAAGCCATGAGCCAGTGCTGTCCAAAGACTTTTCTGAGGTCATGTGGCCAGCATTACATTGTGGAGCACTGTTTCCTCCCCACTGAAATGGTACCTATTTATCAATTCGCATTTACATGTTTTCAAAATGCTAGATGGATGAAAACTAGTCAGCAATGCAATGCAATGCTCAGGTCTCAAACACAGGCTTTCTGTTTTCCAGCCAATAAGCTCAGTGTCTTAACTACTGAGTCATTGTGCCCATGCCTGCCCATTTCCTAATAAAAAGAGTAATAGAAAAAAAAAGAAAGAATAATAGCAAAGCTCAAAAGGCCTAGTGCTGCAGACAACATGAGCGCACATCCACACCAAGAATATCCCACAGAGTAAATTTTAAACATTAAACAACATTCCAGTATGGACATAGATTTTTCAACTGGAGAAACCAATTTGAAAAGTTTGAAAGACTATATGATCTCAAGAAAAAAATATGCTTTTCAAAATTATTAGAGCAAATTAATGATCCCATTATTCCAAAGGATCATGTATTAAGATCCCTTCATTGTTGGTGATAAAATGGTGGTTGGGTTCATATGTCATTGTGAAATCACTTTTTCTGTAACATAGTATATTGGATAAGCCAAACACTGACCACTGACCATATTAATACTTAAATGGTGGTTTGCAAAGCACAATAAATGGCATTAACTTCATTTATATTATTAAAAATTAAGCAACCACGTTGACTGATCAACATATGCAAATACAGACTTAGATAATTTTAGATGAGATCTCTATGACTCTTCAGAGTTAGAAAAAAAAAGCATCTTCCATCAACAAAATGTCTTCCCTAAAATATCCATGCACTAAAGAAGGGGTTTTTAACCTTTTTGAGGTTGGAGAAACTGCTCAAATGATGGAAAATTGGCTGCATTTGAATAAACTGCCCCCTCTTAGTCTCTCACAGGACCCCATCAAGTTCTCATGGAATCCTAGGGTTTGAAAGAATACAGTTTGAACATCTGAGCTAAGCATCCTTTAGATTCCCCCCACCCTTTCTCTATAAAAACTGTTCCTTTTTTCTCTCTTTTTCTTATGGTAAAACATTAAAAAAAAAGATTTTTAAAATGAGGAATTTTCTAAAGGTCTATAGCACACGGGGACACAGTGGTGGTGAGATGGGTGGCAAACACATTATTTCATAATAATAAATAAATAAGGTTTTCAGTTAAAACTGAAATTTATGGGGCATGGGGTGTTAATTTTTTTTGTTACATGAATCTAAATATGTAACTCTTAAATATATAGATCTACTTAACGCTCACATGGATCATTCTTTTCTTTCTTTTTTATATAGTGACCCCTACAGAATAAAAAGTTCTGTAAATTGTTCTATTTTACAATGTGGATTATATTCAGATTAAGTTTAAATTAAACAAATTTATTGCTAGAAATTGCAATAAGTGTTGTTGCCTGAAGCAAAATATAAGAGAGTGGGCCTTTTCTATTGCATATATACAAGTCAGCTGGACCAGCAACACATCTTTATTCATTTTTAATATTAAAGATCTACCTATAATGGCCAGTAGAAACAATACAGAAATAACAGAATAACAGAGTTGGAAGGGACCTTGTAGGTCTCTCAAGCAAGAGACCCTATATCATTTCTGATGAGTGGCTGTCCAGTTTCTTCTTGAAAGCCTCCAGTGATGAAAGCACCCAAATCACCTCAATGAACAAGAGGAAGAACTGCAATCAAGCCAATGGTCAGATTAAAAAAAATCTGAATCTGGGGCCAAAATATAATTTGAATAAGTACTTTAGACATGACCCTCCCTAGTTCTCATGAAGATATAGGGAGGAGAGGGAAGGTGCAGTCAGATCCCATTATTTTAACCTTATTATAAATTAGTTAACATTCATACTATTAATGTCTTAATCTGGTCTATCTAGAGATGCTGATCGTAGCAGATCATAACAGAGTTAGTATCTGGCTGCTATTGTTTGCCACTGCTCAGATTCTTTCTGCATGTGCTATGCGAGAGCCTCTCTTCCCTCTGTCAAAGGGCAGCATTGATCTTCTCATCTGTAGAAAAAACCATCCAAGTTCATCATGTTACAAAAAGACTTTCACAAATAGTAGACTAGTTTTTTACCACTGTTCCATACCTAATGCTCCAATGAGACACATGATGAAGAGCAGTCCCACACAGAAGAATATATCCATGTTCATCTGTTGTTCTATCTTGCTGCGTTTATAACGAGGACCTCTGTTATTCAACATCGCTTTGGTTTCGTGGCCTTCCAGGTGTGCACATGCATAAAGATAAAATTATCTTATGAATATAAAGAACTCAGGGATTACTAGAAACCAAACATTAGATATCTCTAGCCATGCAAGCATACATTTTCATGGGTTTTTTTGGTAATACATGTTTAAAGGATAGCCATGTGCAAGAATATGATTTCCAGATGTTGAGTGCCTTGCAGTTTCAAAGGTTTTGGAAAGAATTGTATCTCAAAGAGGATCTATTAATATCTTCTCTGGAGGAAACTCGGAGAAGCAAAATTCCTGCTCAAATTAAGAGATAAATCCTGGAGAAAATAAAGGACGTCTGCAGGTGTGTTGCAAAGGACATACTTTGAAGTCAAAAGATCCTTGGTTCAATTTGTGGGCATATAATTCTTGGACACATCAAAGGAAGAAACCTTAAAGAAAGTGAGGGATGGATTGATTCAGAGAAATGGTCCAAAGAAGGAGAGAAGAATGTTCACATTGTGCACAAAGAATAACAAGTTCATGGAAAAGATTACAGACGGATTATACAGAGAACATTACCAAATCCACAAATCCACAAATAAGAATACTCATCTTTTTAGGTTGGATTCAAGCATTTCCTATTTGGAATAATAAGGCTGAGATTGGTACAAAGACTTCCTCATCTATCTACATATGTAATTTGAACTGCATTCTTGGCAACAGACTTCCAGTGGTAGACTGACATTTCAGAAAGCCAAAAAGATTGCATCAATATATCCTGAATTCCTAAAAAATCTTGGATTTACCGGAAATAAAATAATGGTAAAACTGGGAGTTTTTAATCTGCAACTGAGAGGAACAGCTGCCAGATAGCACAGATAATTAGATGAAGCTGTAGTTTGATGGGTTATTATGTTCTTATTGCTGCTCATCAACCTGGATTTATAAAGCTGAAAGGCTTTTTAAAAATATCTTGAAAATAAGTACATAAATAGTTTGTATTTTTTTTCTTTAAGAGAAAAAAGGAGGAAGATCAGGAGGGGTCTTTATAAAGTTGTCCACAATGTGGAGAGAATAAATAGAGAACTATTTTAAACTGAACTTTAACAAAGATTTTTTTTTATTGCAATTATTTAATAGTTACATATTTAAAGAAAGTTAAACATTAATTTCTTTTAGGTTTCTTAATAGAACAGATGGCTGTAATGGATATATTATTTACTTCTGCTGAATGTTATTTATTATTTTAAGGCAGATACATGTTAATAAATGGGCAGTTTCTAAATTTGGTTAATACTATTAAAAATAAATGTCTTCTAAATCTTCTGAATAAACGACTCTCCCCAAAATAAGAAGCAAATGCTAGCTAATAATTGCTACATGATTTTACAATGGTCACTAAATGGTGGTCAAGGTTCCCCTCGCATATACGTGCTAGTCGTTTCTGTCTCTAGGAGGTGGGGCTCATCTTCATTACAAAGCTGAAGAGCCAATGCTGTCTGAAGACGTCTTCCTGGTCATGTGGTTGGCATGACTAAATGCTGAAGGGGCACAGAACGCTGTTACCTTCCCACCAAAGTGGTCCCTATTATTCTACTTGCATTTTTACATGCTTTTGAACTGTTAGGTTGGCAGAAGCTGGGACAAGTAATGGGAGGTCACTCCATTATGTGGTGCTAGGGACAATGGTCACTACTTACATAATTTTTAAAAAGACTGGAACAGAGCTCAACAATACATTCAAGGTGCCTTCCGGTTTGCCAGGCTTCGGCGGCGGCGGGGATTCGCGACTGTGCGCGATCCCTGTTGCGCTAGCTGTCTTGGTGCCTCCGATCCTGATGGGTCTGGAGGATAAGGCTGCCCTGTAGAGGCAGCCGAAGACAGGGAGGATCTGAAAAGGGGTTTGGGGGTGTCGCAGACCCCCTCCTCACCCAGCTTAACCTCCTTTTCTCAAGGCGGTGGAGCGGCGGTCAGCAATGGCCGCCACAAAGAAGCCGGCAGCTGGAAAAGCTGGAGGAAGAAGGAGAAAGAAGAATCAGAAATGAAAGTGTTGGCTGAGCTGGGAAAATAACAACCTTTAAAACCCTGGAACAGAATTGCTTGAATTGCCTGAAAGATACATTGTATCCCTAAGAAGAGAAAAGCGGCGGAGAAAGCTGTCAAGGGAAAACTTTTTTTTAATTCACTCTCCCACCCCATAGAAATAGCAGATGGAGACTTGGAAAATATATTTGGGCACCGAAGGTAATTCAACTTGAAAGTTATGAGATAAAGGATTTTGGACTTTGGATTTAACAACTTCAGAAATTGGAAAACCCGTATTTGAGGTATGGATTTCTGAGCGTTTAAAGGGAAATTGCTGTTGTAAGTGGGGGGAGAGGAAAAAAAAAATTCTTTGGAGCAGAGCTTGAAAAAGGAGGAGACTGCCTAGAACTTTAAAGAAAGATATACTTCAATGGGAACTTTTTGATCAATCAGTAACCCCAGAAAGAGAAATAGAAGAAGGGGAAAAAAAAGTATCAAAAGAAATAGTTTATTTGGATCTTTTAGTGACTTTGGAATTTTTTAGAATTATTCTTGATTAAAAATACTCGGGTGGTTGTTTTTGAAGAAGTTTTTCTCTTCATGATGGCATTGCTTCTGGATGAACTAAAAATTCAATACCAAAAATATAAAAAAGAAGAGCAAGATGGAAAAGATACTTTGGGCACTCTTTTTCAATTTTTAGAAATGGTGGTATGCACTTATGAAAAACTGACTATGCAGCAGGATGACTGGAATAAAGAAGAAGAAGAAGCCATCTTGGATGAACAATGGGTTTTCTTTGGGGAGGAGGAGGAAGAGGAAAAGAAAAAGGGGATTTTAAGGTTTGAGAAAACAATCCAAAAAGAGAAAAATGAGATGAAAGGTGGATACAAGGTTGAAAACAACAGAAAGGGGGTAAGCAGAAGAAGAAAAGGGAGGAGGAGAGACAATGGGGTAAAAAAGGCAAGGAGAAAAATAAACAAGAGAGAAAGGAGGGGATGAGAAGTCTTAATGGTGGGAAGCAAGACTTAAAGAAACAAAATCTATTTAGAGACAATGGGTAAATTTAATTGAAAAAGGGATTCTGGAAGGTACATAAGAGTGTGTTTTTGTATGTGTATTTAGAGTAAAATGTGTATTAATATATATGATTAGCTTTTTAATGGTATCTATGGTGGGTTATATGCTTTTATTTTGTAATTGTAGTGTACTTGCTTTTCTTATAAAATTTATTGTGTAATTTTAGAATGTACTAATCAGAATCCCAATATAATGTAAGTGTTATATTAAGCATTATTAAGTTAGGGGAAAGAGTCAAAGGCGTTACTCCAATCAGTGTACAGGAGAAGTATATTTAAAAAGAAAAGATGGATGGATAACTGGAAAAGAACAGACAAAGAATGATAAGTATTATGAATTGTATTGAGATAAGATAAATAAAATAAAACTAAGAAAGATAAAAGAGGGAAGAAGCTATATAGAAAATTGAAAATGGTAATAAGATATGGAATGATATATAAAGTAAATATGATTTTTGAATTTGCATCTGTGCGAAGAGTTTTAACCCAGGATTAAGCAGCTTTCAGAAATGATGTTTTTTATGTTTTATGTATTGTATGTTTGTGTATTGTTTTTTGAAAGGCAAAAATTTTTAATTAGTAAGAAATATAATCTGGATAATAGAATGAAAAGGAGAAATTGGGATAAGATATGAAGTTGAGCAGATAACGTAAATATATATATTACAATTTGGAAATATTTTGTATGTCCTACTGGTTTTTCCAGAAAGATCTTCTATGTTATTATGCCTTGATTGTCTGTGTGTTCTGTAAAGTTAATAAAATTTGTTTAAAACAACAACAACAATACATTCAAGGTTCTATCATGGAATCTCACATAAGTAGACCGGAGCCAAGAAATCAAAACAATATTTTTAAAAATGTCTTTCCTTTCATAAAACTATAATCTTTGGTGATCTCCTTCCCAAGAACTTTTCTGAGTAGTACTGAAATCCTTAAGTTCCAGATGATCATCTTCTTCTGAGCTCATGCAAGAATGTAAAAACAACTGTGAGATTCTGGCCATTAAAAAAAAATGTAGATGTAACTTTTATTTTTTTAAAATAAATTCTGTAGTTGCCATCTGGGGATGCTGTTTTTTGGTGCTTCAGGGGCTGTGCTGACAAATCCTGGATTAGTTCACTATGTGTTGGGCAGCAATATTAATGGAAATTAACCATAAGCATTCAAATGAGTTTTCACATTCTGAAATAATTGGCTTAATAGAAATTGGCAATAGCTGCTCCATCATGTTCTGCTTGTGGCTTTCTCAGCACCATCTGGCTGGCTACAATGGAAATCAGAGTGATTGGTTTAATGGATTTTTTATTTGATCCACAAATCAATTCATAAATTCTGTCTCTGAACCCACTCCAGAGGCAACAGACATTATAGTCAATGGAGATTACTTCTTGGAATGAGAGTTCCTATAGAGCTCCCTGAAGTGTGATAATCAAAGAAATGTATTTGATATCTAAGTTAATTCATGGACTATTACAGGAATGGAAACAGGGCTAATGATGGTTGTTGTAACTATTTATTGTTGCAAATTTTATTTTGTGAAAGCTACATTATATGCCACATCTCACTTCCATGAAAACAACGAAGTTTTATTTTAGTCTCTTAAAAGAATGTAGGGATGTGCGATGCTTCTAGATACTATTTTCCTCTGCCTTTTGGGCTGATTGAATCTCAAACCATTGTTCAATGCTTTCTGCAAACCAGCTCTGGGGCATATCAGCAGACTTGTATTCCTTGCCCCATTTGGAAAGTTCATTTGCATTTTTTGTCCTTTGTTTCAGAGACACATGGGACCTCTTTTTCAGAGAATCATTCTGTGTTTGTTGGTATGTATTTCTCTTTTGGTTTCCATGTGCCCAAGCTTTTGATTCCTTGCTAGCATTTTATTTAGCCTAGCAGGAGAAAAGTGTTCAAGTACAATTTTGTTTGCATGTGGTTCTCATGGGGGTTTGTTGCCTTGCAGCACTCAGGATTTGCTGGGATAACGCACTTCACGCATTATGCAAAAATGCCACTTTTGCAAGATTTACAATGATTCACAAGCACTACCATGGTGATCTGATTCCATGTGAAGAGGAGTTATTTGAAGCTTCCCTGCATTAATAATTTCAATAGTCAGTCTTTCCTTGCAATGGCTTTTATAGCAGGCAATTGGAAAAAAAATCTTGCAATACAGTCAGCAGATGTACAAAAGTATAGGTGAACAAGTGTGTGAGCAGTGTGCCAGCATCTATGTGTGTGTGTGTGTGTGTGTGAAGAATACTAAGAATGCCATTGTTCTTTCAGTGCAGGTAGAGCAACCTAATGGAATTTGGGGACAATGCATTCAGCAATTGGCTAGCTTAAAAGGAAATGAATACATGGCCAGCAGTCTTTGTGCATAGCTGTCTACAATTCAAAAACTACAGTCGTAAAGGGAATATAATACTGAATATGCTTGAGATTATAGATAATGAGAACAATGTGGAGAAATCATAGATTAGGTTTAAAGTCTGTTGGGGATTATTTGCAAAAACTGAAAGGATGGCAGTTAGAGAACTCTTTATTCACAATGAATATCAACCGGAGCCAAAAAATGCAGAGTACTTTAATGCCTTAAAACCTAATTAGATGGCCGACTGACTTCTAAGTAAGTTTGACTGTTTCACAGCTGCCAGAGTGACTTAATGAGAATCTACTAGTGCGTGTTCTGGGTGAACATAAAGAAAGTCCAATAAGTTAAATCCAGCAGTGAATAATTTTAATGCTTCTTTAGTTCTTCCCAAAGTGAATCTGAAGTACCAACAAAACAGCAGGCCAGAAAGAAACACAGAACAAATTGGAATCTAATGGTTCCCATTTCAGGAGAAGTTGTAACCAAGGAATTTTATTTCATAGGGCCTGATTATTTAAAGGACCATGTATTTTCTGTGTTTTTTGTTTGGCCTGCAAAACTAGGTATATTCAGCATGTCCCATGCATTAAGCAGCTCCACCTGATGTGATCCAGCAGGCATGTCTTTTCTGTTGCAACCCCTGCCAACTGGAATACCATCCCAGATGCATTTTGCCTCATCTGAGCTCTTTCTCCAAGATTTGGCTTAGAGTGTCTGATCTTGATGAACACAAATCACCGGAGCCTGACAGATTACATCCCAAAGTTCTAACGAAGCTGGCAGAGGTCACCTCAGAACCACTGCACGATATCTTTCAAAAATCCTGGAGCACCGGGGAATTACCAGAGGACTGGAAAAGAGCTGATATGGTTCTCATCTTCAAAAAAGGAAAAAAGAAACAGACCCAGGAAACTACAGACCAATCAGCCTAACATCAATACCTGGGAAGATACTGGGAAAGATAATAAAAAAACAGATCTGCCAACATCTAGAAACAAGTAAAGTAATAACTAGCAGTCAGCACGGATTTGTTAAAAACAGATCATGCGCAACCAATCTTATTTCATTCTTCAACACACTGACTAAATTAGTAGACCAGCAAAATAGTGTGGCATTCTACAAAGTAGTCCACAACCTACTTTTTGATAAGCTAGAAAAAAGTAGGATAGCACCACCACCAGATGGATTCACAACTGGCTGACAAACCATCTTCAACTAGTAGTACTTAATGGGTCTAAATCTACATGGAGGGAAGTAAGCAATGGGGTGCCACAAGGTTCCATCTTAGGCCCAGTACTCTTCAATATCTTCATTAACGACATAGATGAGGGAATAGAAGGGGAACTTACCAAATTTGCAGATGATACTAAGCTGGCAGGAATAGCTAACACCCAAGAAGATAGGCTCAAGATCCAGGTGGATCTTGAAAGACAAGAACACTGGGCCGTATCTAACAAAATGCAATTCAACGTAGAGAAAAGTAAAGCCTTACATTTAGGCAAGAAAAACCAAAAGTACAGATATGGACTGGGTTAAACCAGGCTCAATAGCAGTAACTGTGAGAGGGATTTTGGAGTCTTAGTGGACAACCAGCTAAATATGAGCCAGCAGTGTGCAGCAGCAGCCAAAAAGGCTAATGCAATCCTAAACTGCATTAACAGAGGGATACAATTGAGATCAAGTGAGGTACTTACTAAGTAGCCTTAGTAAGACCACATCTTGAATACTGTGTCCAGTTTTGATCATCACACTATAAAAAAGATGTTGATACTCTAGAAAGAGTACAGAGAAGAACAACCAGGATGATTAGGGGACTGGAGACTAAAACATATGAAGAACAGTTACAGGAACTGGGCATGGCTAGTCTAGTGAAAAGAAGGACCAGGGAAGACATGATAACAGTGTTCCAATGTTTGAGGGGCTGCCACAGAGAGGAAGGATTCAAGCTATTTTCTATAGCATCTGAAGGCCAGACAAGGAATAATGAATGGAAACTAAACAAGGAGAGATTTAACCTGGAAATAAGGAGAAACTTTCTGACAAGTGAGAACAATCAACCAATGAAACGGCTTGCCCTCGGAAGCTGTGGGAGCACCATCACTTGAGACTTTCAAGAAGAGATTGGACACCCATCTATCAGAAATGGTACCGGGTCTCCTGCTTGGGCAGGAGGTTGGACTAAATGACCTACAAAGTCCCTTTCAACTCTGATTATCTGTTATCTGAATGTAGGTGATGAGTCCTATATATTTGAATATTATTTGGAGCCCTGGTGGTACAGTGATTAGAATAGAGTATTGCAGGCTACTTCTGCAGACAGATTTAATTCAGATCGGTTCAAGGTTAACTCACCTTCCATCCTCCTGAGATCGGTAAAATGAGGACCTAAATTGTTGGGGGCAATATACTGACTTCGTAAACTGCTCCCAGAGCAGTAAAGCACTATGGAGCAGTATATAAGTGCAATTGCTATTGCTAAGTTGTATTTAATGGTATTTTTATGGTTTTTACTGTAATCTGCTCAGGGTTATTGTAGAGTTGGGTGGTCTTACACAGTTCTAAATAAATACAATATGAAAACAAAACCAGTATTATTATTATTGTGATATGAGGGTTCCACTTTTCCCTGCTCATGAGCAATTGGTATTGTGGGAATACCTCTGGCATCAAAGAGAAGACACTTTGAAAAGAGATTTACTAGGAAAATAAAAGTATTCCCAAGAGGTACTTCTAGGTTTATGCCTGTGTTCTTAAAGTCAAGAGCTGCTACATCATTTAAAGTGACAAGATAAGGATGGAAATTACTTCCAAATGTCTCTTTTCTGAGCAATAGTTCCACTGTTATCAGTACAGCAATTGCAACATTTTTATGCAAACTAAAAAAAAAAGTGTATGCTGACATCTCAATCAGAAGCCAAGTCATTCAGAGCAAACCTGAATGAATCTTAGGCAGTTCTTGAGGACGTAGGATGGGGATTTTATATTCACAATACAAGGAGAAGACAACTCTTCAGATTGGTTAAGATTGCAACTTCCCCTTTTCCCACTCTAAGAATTTGAAGAGTCCCAGAACCCATTATTTTAAAAATCATTCTTGACAATGCATTCTTCTTCCTGAGTAGTATAACCATTCACCTATATTCAGTCACTAATGAAATACACCATAGCTTTTCTTCCCTTTCCATTTTACAAAACTTGATTAGGTGCCGCTTTTATGGTGATCTTCAATAAGCATGTCTAAGTTAGTTTACAAAAGCAGCACAATCCTCCTGTTAACAACCCTGTGAAGAATGCCATCAAAGGCCACAAGTTGGTTTCTTGCATGTATTGTATGAAATGCAGCATTTCTTCTTCTCTTAAACCAGGGGTCACCAATCTTTTGGACCTCAGGGACCACCAAACTCATAATTTTAAATCCCGCGGACTAGACACCCTGGGAAAGTCCCCCCCAAAAAAGTCTGCAGGAAAATTCCCCATTTTCTACCGATCGATCATTCTTTATTTGGGATTGCAGGATACCATCTCCAGCTCCATTCTCAGGGGGAGAGAGGGGGAGAGAGTTTTGGCTTCATGCAAGGAAAGCAGCAGAAGCAGCAGAAGCCTTTCTTTCTCTCCCCCAAACCCCACCAGAAACGAGTCTTTGCCAGCGCAGCCTCTTGGAGCAGGATGCCTTGCAGGCTCCCAAAGACTCATTTCTGGTGGAGTTTGGGGGAGAGGAAGAAAGACTTTTGCTGCTTTCCTTGTGTGCAGCCAAAAGCAGAAGAAGAAAGAAGTGGAAAGAATCAGCTTGGTAGCCAGGCAAGGCGTGTAGAGCAAGTGAAGCAAGTTCCCCCCTCCCCTCACTACCTTGTGTTGTTTGCAATGCAAGCGACACAAGCTTTGTGTTCCTGCGGTCCATGTGGGTGGCACAGACTTGTGTTCCCACACAGCCTGGATTAATTGCTTAAACCATAAAGCTGACCTTCAAGAAGCAAGATATAAATTAAGCAAAGTGATGCATTAAGTAAGAATATATTTCTCAGAAGACAGGCAGTTTTTGAGTTCTCTAAAATTATTACTCAGATTAAAAGTTATCCAAAATAATGAAGAGTGGGAGTTGGTAAGAAAATTAGTAAGGATAATAGATCCCTCAATTCTGCATTTTACAGAGAAAGTGCTAGAGGCAAAACAAATTTTACATTGCACAAAAAGTCCTGGGGGAAAGAACTTTTTGTGACCCTAGTATGAATCTGTAGCTGTATGAAAAACCAATCCAGTAATTACCTGCGTAGATAACAATTCCAATTGCAACCTCTGTATTCCTTATTATGCAACCACGAAGAAGAAGGCTTTCATTGTCAAGTCCAATTCGTGTGCAATCAGGCTGTTCCCTGCAAAGAAGAAAGATGTGCTTTATTTTCTTCATATCTTTCTTCTTGTTCTCTCAGTGCTAAATAATAACACTACTAATGTCGTGACCGTGGGTGATTATGTTTTGAGGCTCACTGATGGTATAAAGTACTGCAGGGGATCGTTACCATGCTGAGGTTTCAAATCAGTGTTAAAAGGCTGAGAATTTACATTACAGAAAAGATGATTTCTCTGATGTCTTGTGCCTTAGGCTTCTACAGATCATCATGTAATGTTTTGACACAACACTTTTTTTAAATTTCACACAATACATTCTTTTAATGTAAGTGTTCAAAGATCTTGGAGGCTCTTCCTACCTTCTGTTGTACCAAAGTGTCAGCAGTGGAAATTCAATACATTGGGTATATTTGCCAGCAGCATTTAAGAAAGGATGTCCTTGCCACTGCAGATAAATCTATGTACATGGTGAAATGCTTGCAGGCACTCGATTGGATTCTTCATACTTAATGCTCAAAGGCTGTTTTAAAGCAACCATCTGTCTGTCTGAAAAAAAGCCTAAAAAAAAGCTTCATTTTTTTCTCTGACCCATCTTTCAAGCTTACTTTTGGAAGATTCTGAATGGAGTGTTTATCACAAATTCTCCTTCCTTATGGTGGAAACTAAAGCAAGAGAAAGACTTCGGAGGGCTGCACAGAACATTGCTACATTTCTGATAAATATCACCTGTTGAAACTATCAGAACCCTGACACTCAGAAAAATTGACTTTGCTAGACATTTCTAGCAAACTAATATTCAGGATTGGAGCAAATGAGGTTTTAACAGCAAGAAGGAATGCCATTTCGTTATTATTTTTGTTGTCTCCTCACAGAGGAGATGCCATACAAGTGGGTTAGTTTGTTTTTTCTGCGGGGAATCCTTTCCTTTCCTTTCCTTTCCTTTCCTTTCCTTTCCTTTCCTTTCCTATTCCCTGCCCTGCCCTGCCCTGCCTGTCCAAATCAATACCTTATTTCTTTTACTTTACATCAGAAATTGGTAAAAAACTTCTCTACCAGTGTTTGCATTGAATTTGGATGCTACAAATGACAGTTTTGGAAAGCTTGTGCAAACTACAGATTGCTTCATCTCTTATGCCAATCTTTTTGTTAACTGCTATCTGTACATACTTGCAAAATAATTATGGGGAAGGTTAGAATAGAATTCTTTATTGGCAAAGTGTGATTTGTCTTTGGTGCATATGCTCTCAGTGTACATCAAGAAAAAATAAAATATGTTCATCAAGAATCAGAAGATACAACACAGTGATAGTCATAGGTTACTAATAAGCAATGAAATCATACTAGGAAACAAATAAAACAATATAAATTGTAAAGATACAAGCAACACAGTTATAGTCATAAGTGGGAAGAGATAGGTACTAGGAAGGATGAAAAGAATAATAGTAGTACAGTCTTAGTAAATAATTTGAAAGTGTTGTGGGAATTAGTTGTTTAGCAGAGTGATAGCATTCGGGGAAAAATTGTCCTTATGTCTAGTTGTTCTGTTGTGCAATGCCCTATAGCATTGTTTTGAATGTAGAAGTTCAAACAATTTATGTCCAGGATGTGAGGGGTCTGTAGATATTTTCACAGCCCTTTTTTTGGCTTGTGCTGTATATAGGTCCTCAATGGAAGGCTGAACCTCTATAACTGTCTGGTTTGGTTATGGAACCCAACAAGACAGATGCAGACTTCAGAGAGTAATTAGGACTGCAATAAAACAATTACTACCAACCTGCCTTTCATTGAGGACCTGTAAACTGCAAGAGTCAAAAAGAGGGCTGTGAAAATATTTACAGACCCCACACATCCCAGACATAAACTGTTTCAACTCCTACTATCAAAACAATGCTATAGCGCACTACACACCAGAACATCTAGACACAAGGACAGTTTTCCCCCAAATGCTATCACTCTGCTAAACAAATAATTCTCTCAACACTGTTCAACTATTTACAAAATCTGCACTACTATTACTATTAATCTTCTCATCACTCCTTATCACCCATTCCCTCCTACTTGTGACTATATGACTGTAACTTTGTTGCTTGTATCCTTACGATTTGTATTGACCGTTTCCTAGTACGATTTGATTGCTTATTGTACCCTATGACCATTATTAAGTGTTGTACCTTATGATTCTTGATGAATGTATCTTTTTTTAATGTACATTGAGAGCATTTGCACCAAGACAAATTCCTTGTGTGTCCAATCACATTTGTCCAATAAAGAATTCTACCTTCTATTGTTTTTTTCTGCAGTTCTAATTATCCATTGAAGTCTGTGTCTGTCTTGTTTGGTTGCAGAGCCAAACCAGACAGTTTATAGAGGTGCAGATGGCAGACTCAATAATTCCTCTGTAGAACTGAATCAGCAGCTCTTTGGGCAGTTTGAGCTATCTGAATTTGGTGCAGAAAGAATATTCTTTGTTGTGCTTTTGTGATGACATTTTTGATGTTAGATGTTAGATGGATTAACCTGATTGGTGAATATATTTTTGGAAAGCTCATGGGCCCTCTTTAATAATTCACCCTTTGTAAAGATAAAGAACAGACAAGGTTGAGTACCCAAGCCTCAGTTATCTTTTCCTGATATGGCTGTCAGGAAACAGCCAGAGAGGTACAGATAAAGGATTGCAGCCTTTGGAATGAAAATGATAGACTCCTGAATCTATGAAAAATTAATATAGTTATAGCTCTTTGAATATTTTTCATTATTAAAGGAAATTGAGGATGGAAATAGTTTCATTAATTGTCCTCCACATTTGTATTTTTGAAAGCCTAAAGAGGTCCTAAGAGGACTTTAAGCTGAAAAAAGCAGAAGTTGTAGAAATGTGTTTGACTTGTTTCTATAGTGCATCTTTTTGAAATGAAGTCACAAAATAGTCCTCTGGTGCAATCTCTGAATCTTTAATTCTGACATAGGTTGCACTGCAGAACTCCTGAGCTCATTCAAATTCTTTCTGAAGATGTCAGGCCTTCATCCTATAAAAATCACACAAATCCATCTAATTCCATACTTAAACAATGACAATTGCTTCCACTTTATAAGGATACTTCGGTAGAGGATAAAATAAAATTTATTCTTAAAGTGCTAAAGCCAAACACAAAGTTCTCTGCAGAAGAAAATCAGCAATACTAACAATCTATTCAGTCTTAATCCTCACTGAGGAAGAATGAATATAGGAAAATATTGCTGAATGTATTTATTTCTGGACTATATGCGTACTTGGCAAGAGTACAACAATAGTTATATAAATTGTTCACAATATCTCAGAACATTTTGAATAGAATACAATCATAACATAAATAACAACATAACATTACATACGTAATGTAACCAGAGGTGGTATTCAGCAGCTTCTGACTAGTTCTAGAGAACAGGTAGAGAAAATTTTTGAATAGTTCAGAGAACTGGAAAATACCACATCTGACTGGAGATTTTACAGTATCCTTCCCCTGCCGTGCCCACCAAGCCATGCCCACAGAACCAGTAGTAAGAAAAATTGAATCCCACCACTGAATGTAATGCAACACAATGTAACATAATGTAATGTAACAGAACAGAACAGAACACAGCACAGCACAATACAACACAACACAATAACAACACAACACAATACAACATCACATCACATCTCATAATGTTGTTGTGGCATCCTTTACAAACTGCAACAATGAAAAGTAATAAAATGTGCTGTGAAATCATGACACATACATATTTTATTACTTTCCCCTTTTCTCTACTGGCTCTGATAATAGTGATTGAATGATAAAAATCAAAACTGCAGTAACTTACATGTAGCCTGTAAATCTATTGAGATCATTGTTAGGTTTTTCACAGACAATGATATTTTCGAACAGTTCTGGCTCAAATTCCATATTCTGTAAACAAACAAACAAAACAAAATTAGTGATTTGTTTTGATAATTGGATGGATAATTTGTTTGGATAAGCAAATTGATAATTTTTAGCTGGTTTTTAAGAACTGTCCCAACATTCCTTCAATGGTGAGAAGTGATAACTGCAGATTAATGTGGCATGAATGAATCTAAAATGTGACCCCATTCAAGTACTTATTGTAATATAACAGTAGCTGAGTGGAGTCAATAAATTAATCCAATGTACCCCAAGTTGGTACAATCTAGATTTATTAGACTCCAATGTCCATAATTACAAAGACTGAAATCCAACACATCTGGAATGCAACATAATGAGGAAGGTACAACATAGGTAAGGCTAGAAGAGCTTAAATCTGTAGCAGTGAAAAAAGAAACATTTAAAAATAGATCAGGGTTGTCAAACTTGATTTCATTAAAGGCTGCATTAGGGTTGTATTTGATCTTGGGAGGGCAGGGGGGCATGGCCAGGGTGGATGTGGCCAGCTCAATATCACCTGTGTTCGGGGCACCTGCAGGGGCCTCCTGCAGTGCGTTGCCAGTGAAAAACGGAGTTTGGAAGGGCCACACATGGTCCTCCCGACCTCCATTTTCACTGGCAGAGGCACCACAGAGTCCAGATCCAGCCTATGGGTCTTGAATTTGACATCCTTGGTCTAAATGATGCTGCCTTTATTTTTTTGTGTTTAACCAGGACCTGTCATTAATGTGCTTGAGAAATCACTCTATAATTAAAATAATAATATTCTTTCAAAATTAAAAATATTTCACAAATATTTATATATAATTTATATATAAAATGGATAAAAGGAAATAATCATTATACTGCTTCTGAAAAAATATTAATGTGGGAACAGCAATATGAAAATACCTATTATTTCTGGCCAATCCGGCTTAAATTTGAGGTAAGACATTCAATATTTATTTTTCATATTCCACTGAATTTTATATCAAAAATTGGACATGTATATTAACATTTTCAGTGGGTGCATGAAACTTTAGTTTTCTCCCAAAATAAGTGATTTTAAATTGGATTTATTCACCTAAGTCCCTAAAATGCACTTGAATAAAAACACAATACCATATATTCCTATGTATAGGAGTGAAGGGTTACTAAAGTTATTTATACACGGTAAGGTTAGAAGTCACTTCCTTTCTGTATTTCTTTTTCCTTTATTATACTTACTTTTCTTTTTTCTGATTTTTCTTTTCTTTTGCAAATTTCATCTCTCTGTCGCTCTGTCTCTGTCTCTGTCTTTCTGTCTCTGTCTCTGTCTGTCTCTGCCTTTCTGTCTCTGTCTCTGTCTTTCTGTCTCTGTCTTTCTGTCTCTGTCTGTCTCTGTCTCTGTCTGTCTCTGTCTCTGTCTTTCTGTCTCTATCTCTGTCTTTCTGTCTCTGTCTGTCTCTGTCTCTGTCTTTCTGTCTCTATATCTGTCTTTCTGCCTCTGTCTGTCTCTGTCTTTGTCTTTCTGTCTCTTTCTCTGTCTTTCTGTCTCTGTCTCTGTCTCTGTCTGTCTCTGTCTCTGTCTGTCTCTGTCCCTGTCTTTCTGTCTCTGTCTGTCTCTGTCTTTCTGTCTCTGTCTTTCTGTCCCTATCTTTCTGTCTCTGTTTTTCTGTCTCTGCCTCTGTCTGTCTCTGTCTCTCTCTTTCTGTCTCTGTCTCTGTCTCTCTCTGTCTCTGTCTGTCTCTGTCTGTCTCTGTCTTTCTGTCTCTATATCTGTCTTTCTGTCTCTGTCTTTCTGTCTCTGTCTCTGTCTTTCTGTCTCTGTCTTTCTGTCCCTATCTTTCTGTCTCTGTTTTTCTGTGTCTCTGTCTGTCTCTGTCTGTCTCTGTCTCTCTCTTTCTGTCTCTGTCTCTGTCTGTCTCTCTCTCTCTCTGTCTCTGTCTGTCTCTCTCTCTGTCTCTGTCTGTCTGTCTCTCTGTCTGTCTCTGTCTTTCTGTCTCTTTCTGTCTCTCTCTCTCTGACTATTATAAATAAAACAGTTATTGAAAAAAAGATTATGAAGAAAACTTAGTGAAGGTGCAGGGAAATGTTCCATTTTGGTAAAAAGGTCACTGCTTGCTTGCTGGATTATTTAAACTGGTGGTCACAACATTCTCATCAAGATATATCTCTGGACCATTAATGGCTTGCTTGAAATTAATGACTGTGTCTTGGTTAGGGATAAACTTAGAACCTCATTCCCAGGCTCTACCCACTGATATAACCCATCAATCGGTCTGCACAGCATCGATGACCATCTGACAGTGCAGCCTGCAATCTGGCCCATCCTTTTGGAGCACAATAAATCACCTGCTTTTTCACACCTCCCCCCAATTGTAGCCTTGTCTGACAGTCTATACAAAACTGCTGACAGACTGGGAGTTTCTGTACAGGTGTGGAGTAGAGCATTCCCCTTCCTGTGCTGACAAAATTTCAAAACCTATGTTTCAAAACCCAGTTTTTATATCAGATTAATGTAACATTTCAACTGATGATATGTTATAAAGATTACATTTCTCCTCTCTTCTGCGCTCTTCTATTAATGTCTCTCATTCCAGGAATTATAACTTGGAATAAGAACCTGAGGCTGTCTCACAAGACCTCCATATCACATTTCCATAGAAGAGTGCTGAGGAATGTTGAATCCTGCACCTGAAATGGTCCCATCTTCATGCATTTTGCAAACAAAGGTGGATATAAATTATTCCCTAAGTGTTTAGTCTTATGATCTTATCTTGCTGCTTAGAAAAGTGTTTTAAGTGTTCCAGGAAACACTTAAAATGCAGAGGAAAAAAGGAGGGGGTGGGAGGGTTATATTTAATTATTTAATTTTCTAGTCTTGACTAAAAATAATCAATGGTTTTAAATTCTGAAACATACTGAAAATGCCTCTCTCCATATCTGAAGCCTGGGACCATTGCACCCTTCCCTCACTAAAGGAGGTGGTGATCCTGTTCTCTTCTACCAAAAAGAGAGAGGAAAGTTGCTTACCTGATGGGAGAAGCCTTTCACAACTTGTCTTTGTTTAAGGTTGGTCTCGCCATCAAGATTTGCGGTCTCCAAGTAACAGATCCTGTTCTGATCAGAGGAGTAGAGCAGTAGAATATCAGCAGGAATGACCTCATTGCACTGCAGCTGCACGAAGTCCCCCACTTGAACATCTTTCCAGCACTTCTCAATGTAGGTGTTTTGGCTCCTGTTATGAGAAGATGCACCATCAGTTAACAATCTGTGACTGCCCTATCAACACATGGAGCACCTCTTTTCTTTAGGGCACAAGAAAGCATTTTGTTTAAAGACATTTTTTAAAAAATGCAAGTGGATTTATGGTGAAAGCAGATTCATTCATTCATTCACTCATCCATCCATCCATCCATCCATCCAATTTGTATGGCCATCTACTGTATCTCAACAAGTGATTCTGGGTGGAAAAAGAATCTTAATATATATTAAAAAACAATTGCTAAGATAAATATAGCAAGTGAATCATATCAGCTTTCATGAGAAACCAGATGCTTTGAAAGTTGATATTATATCATTGATATCTCTACTCAGAGGGATTCCCTTAAGTTCGTATATTTACGTTCAAGTGGATCAATAAGTTATCAAGTAGTTTTTAAGGAGAAGGACAAATATAGAAAAATGTTTAGTTAATCTATGTTGTCATATCATGGTAAAACTGGACTAAAATTTCAGGTCTATCTTTTTCCCGAGGTCAACAGAGTAGTAACGATTACTGCTAATAATTTTTTAAAAAAATCATTTGAGATAGCAAAAATATTTTGAGTTGTCTTAAGCTGTAAGATCGCAGTGTATAAAATTAAATAGGTTTTGTTTTCACCAATGCAGTAAAAACACATTAGCATCATCTAACACTCTTAACTTATTGTCAAACACTGAAAACAATTCCCACGTTACTTATTTAGATTTGTTATAGCTGACTACTTCAGTTTTCTCTCTCTATGTATTATAAAATATTTATTTTTAATTTTTGCAGCAACCAGTCTCTTATATGGATTTTTCCTTACCCACATACTTTTTTCATGTCACTTTTCCACCGCAGATTTTTATCATCCTTCCCACTAGCATAATTCCATGATAATGTGTAACACATTATTTTTCACTCTGTTTCAAATGACTCCCATATCTTTTTCTTTATGTCCGCTGGCCATTTATTCAATTTATTTACTAATGCTTTTTCAACAGAACTGATACATCCTCTTCATTATATATATATTTGTTTCTTTTTCTTTTTCTCTCCCCCTTCTTAAAGCCCATCTTTCTAGTTTTCCACTGAATTCTGTTTTTCCAGCTTTTTTTTTTCTGCATTGGTCCACCAGCAGCAAGATTCCTAGCTACGTCAAGGATGTCATCCAACACTGTGTCATCTTCACCTTATCTTGTTATCTATCCAATTTTCTTTTTAAATAAAATATGAAAGTTGTTTGTTCTTGCCTTTGCTGTTGTCATTCAGATGACCATCCCATTCCAGTGTATATTGCTGCTGCCTGATAGCGGTGCATGCTTGTTTTAGTGGGCAGCGAAAATTTTGAATAGTTCAGAGAACTGTCAAATACCACCTCTGACTGGCCCCGCCCCCATCTATTCTCTGCCTCCCACATCCCAGCTGATCGGCTGGGTCTTCTTTCATTGACCTACACAGGAGAATGGAGCTGGAAAGCAGGCTAGTGGGGTGGGGGAGGAATGGGATTTTGCAGTAACCTTCCCCCAGGAGTGTGGAGGAAATGGAGATTTTACAGTATCCTTCTCCTGCCATGCCCACCAAGCCATGCCCACTAAGCCACGTCCACAGAATCAGTAGTAATTTTTTTTTAATCCCACCACTGATAGTAGGACTTTGGGTCTTCATTGTGCTCGCATACTTTATTCATTCTCTCAGTATTTCTTTGGAAATGATCCAATCAGTCATGCTTTTAGATTTAGATTTATTCTTTTGACATGCATAGGTATGAATCATTTTATACTTAAAACAGGCATTTTTTTTAAAAAACAACAACAGGTAACCATAGATCCCCATTCGCATTCTTTCTTGGGTTTCTGAAAAGCACAGTCAGGTTATTTGCATTCCCATTCCTACCAGCTATTCATGTCACCTAACAGAATAATGTTTTCATCCAGATAAGATTTCTTTCAGAATGCTGTATTATTTCCCCCAAGATGGTTCTTCTGTTCTTCTATAATCACCATTCACTGGAATTTAATTTGCAACTGTCACCATTCTATAGATTCCTATTTTTGTGTATAAATTCATGTATAAATCAACTCCATTTCAATAAAAACCATTCAATCTTTATTTGGATCAATCTTTATTTGCATCCTTATCTTTCCTTTTAGTTTCACGCTGCATACAGATATTTTTTCATTTTTTCATTTTATTTGTTAATGCATACACTTTGGTGTTTAGTCCTCTTACATGCCAAGTCACAAACTTTTATATGCCCTGATCTACATCACATGGATTCATAGTTATTGGCCTTTGCTGGTCATCATGCCCTTCATTACCTGAGACTTTCACATGATGCTTTTTAATAAAGGAATTAAAGAGTAATTAGTCATAGTAATGCTTGGACACATACATCATTTCATGCCAATTAAAAGGACAGTAGTGATTAGTTTTGGTATACTCTGCTCAAGGATGTTTATGCTATCCTACACAAATTAGGGCACCTAATCAATAGTGGCTTGGAAGTCAGCTGCTATTGCCTGGTGGAGCCATGGTTAGAATGCAGTGTTGCAGGTAAACTCTGCCCACAACAGAGTCCCGATGGGAATTAAGGTAGCTCTCAGCACTAGCTTTTATGTCAGCCCTGCTGGGCACTTGAGAATTTTCACTGACAAACCATGGTACTCACAAGTAGAGGTTGAACTAAGCAGGGTTTATTTCTTCAGTTTATCTCACAACAGTCCCAAAAGGCAGCACTGGATCAATTTCAAGCAAAGCTAGCTCTGAGAGCTACTGCCTCCTAGCACCTATTATAGTTATCTTTCAACCCCACCCACTAACCTATATCTGCCTTTCCTTACCCGCACCTCCACCTTACACCTACTTACACCTAACCAAACCTATCATCTACATCTGCCCTTACCTACATCGCCCCCACCCCGCACCTAATGCTGCCTAATCAAAACCACCACTTACACCTCCCAACACCTCGTACACACAATCAATAGTCTCAGACTATTGGTAAACCCCATGCCAACAGTGCTCCCGCATTTTGCTGCTCCTCTCAGCACGCTCCAACTGTCACACCGAAACCACCAAACAGCTGTGAGTCCATCTTTTTGGCTTCACTCAGGTTCATGCAGCCACAGTATCAACGCTGATCAGTGTCGCTTCTATCAGTGTCCTCTTGGCTAGTGTAGGAGCTCCGCCACGAAAATGAAGAGAATCGGCTAGTGATTGTTGGGACACCCTGCCTGAATGTTGGGCTCATAGATTCCATCATGAGCCCAACAGATAGACTCAGCCTTTCATCCTTTTGAGGTCAGTAAAAGGAGGACCCAAATTGTTGGGGACAATATGCAAATAATGCTAACATTATATACCATCTAGAGAATACTGTAAGGCACTATGGGGTAATATATATGTTCTAAATGCTATTGCTATGGCCCTGAACCCATCAATTAGGAAATACATATAGTGTACTGACATATCTGGATATAATCTGTTGACAGTTTACCAAAAAGCCCTGAGCTGATTAATTGAAATTGGCATTTTAAACTCAGTGTACCAGGTAGCAAGTAAATACTCCTTAAAATGGCTTTCTACAAACAGGATATCTAATGATATGTGAATATTATAAGAGAAGAAACACTTGGAGAAACATTTTTCACTCTTCATGATAGACAAGGCAGAAAGAACTGTGTTCATGGGTTGTATGGGGCTTTATATATTCAACACCAGCACCTGGAATTTTATTTGGGAGACCGCAAGTAACTAAAGAGGTTAAAAACAAGGTAGGTTCCATGTGATAAGAAACAATCTAGATGCCATGTTGTTACTATCTGAAACCTCCAAATTCCTTCAAGAGAAGCCCCATCTGCTGTGCATCATGGTAATCTAAAACAGTTTTTCCCAAGGCAGAAGTCATTATCATTGGGCTAGTTCTGTGACTGAAAAGGTTTATCCATTTAAAATAACAAAGTATGTTTCATGCCCAGATGCCAAGACTAAATCTAATACCATGTTTCTCTGAAAATATGACCTGCCCTGAAAATAAGCCTGATTTTTTGGGGTGGGACTAATATACACCCTACCCCAAAATAAGCCTAGTGAAATGGGGGGGGGGTGTCATGGCCAGCCCCTCCCTTCCCCAGACACCTGATGGCTGCTCAGCCCCTTAACCATGCCCCGTGGATCAGCTGAGCCAGTGAGGGCTGGGAATTCGGACTCTTCGGGCACCTGGAGTTGTTTCTAACACACTCTTGCCAGCCCTAGCTCTGCCCATGGCACCAGGCAACCTTGCAGCCAAGGGTTCCTTTCTTCCACAGCTCAACTTATGGCTCTGGAGCAGGCGGTGACCACGGTTTGTGCTCCATCAGGCTTGGAGCTCAGGCATTGCTCAGGCTGCTGCTACGACGAGGCAGAAAGCCATGTGGCCCATCGGAATCGGCTCCCTCCACCTCTACCCGAGTGCTGCTGCTTGAGAAAAGGATGAAAAGAGAGACAAGATTGTGGGAAGTGCATGCTTAAGGTACAAGCAAAGTACAGGCTGTCCCTTTCAAGCCATCAAATGTCTGTGTGTGTGTGTGTGTGAGAGAGAGAGAGAATGAGAGAACGAGAGAGAAAGAAACAGTGGAGGGGAATAACAAGAATGGCAGGCAATGCTGTTTGAAAGGGTTTCCTCTCTGCCATTTCTCTCTCCCTCCCCCCCTCTCCTTCCAACCCTCTCTCTCCCCCCCCCCTCTCCTGGCAGAACATAAACCATAGTCATTATCTGCTGCATAGCCACAAGGTGAGCTGCAGAAGAAAGGGGTCCTTGGCTGCAAAGTTGCCTGGTGCCATGGGCAGGGCTAGGGCTGGCAAGTGTGCTGGAAACATCTCCAGGCACCCGAAGAGACAGAACTCCCAGGCCTCACTGGCTCAGCTGATCTGCAGGCCGTGGTTAAGGGGCTGAGCAGTCATGAGATGACTGTGCTTGCCACCTCCTGCACCTCAAAAAAATTAAGACCCTCCTGAAAGTAAGCCCTAGCTGGTTTTGGGGGGTGGGGTGTGTGTCAAAAGAAAATAAGACCCAGTCTTATTTTCAGGGAAACACGGTAACACCCTAAACTCTATATCGACTCCCAAATGAGAAACACAAGATAATTGAGAAAACATTTAACACTAGTTCCCTGGTCAAAGAAAACATTTATTTACATTTCAATTGTATATTTCTCAAACTCGTTACTGTTTTTAGACACTTTCTGGGCATTTCCTGCAATCCAATCAAATAAATGAAAAGAAGAAATGTAATCTATATATTAGCTGGCAGAATTTTTGAACTTTCAGAATTTGTACACTTTCAGTTAGCCTAATAAAATTTTGGATTTCTCATGGTAAACCCAACTCTTTTTGCTTTATATTGAAATACCTAAGACAATTTATATTAATTTACAGTGGAATGATTACACTGACATTTTCAGGCCATTAGAGCAAAAGTCTTCAATGTTGCTTTCTGGAAACAATCTACCATATCAGAATGGGACTCTAGCTTCTAGTTCTCAATATTCTATTAGAAAAAAAAAAGTAATTCTAAAGCCTTCTCCCAGTGCAAATAATGATACAGGACAACCAGTATGATTTAAAAAGATAACCAGATTAAAACAATTTTATAATCTTCATTGAGGAATGCAGCCTTGCCCCTGAGTTCTTATGAATTTAACTTCCTTTATTATCTTCCTTTTTCAGGATTAGTTGTGAACATATCACAGTTGATCTAGACTGCACAATGCATGAAACCAAAAACCAGCAACAATGGCTGAGTTGAAAGAGCATATTGTATATTAAGATCAAATAAAATCATATTATGTTTAGTTTGATGTATATATTTCAACATAAAGCTTCCATAAAGCTCTCCACATGCTGTTTTGGTAGTGATTACCATTACGCTATACCAAACAATAATACTGATTATTATTATTTTGAGTTTTGTTGGAAATAGGGGTAGATAGTGTAGAGAACTACGTCATGGTTTTCATCTTATAACTATTTTATTTTAGGGCATGTACTTTTTGTTCCATCTGGCTTCTTTAATTTTGCTTCTTGCATTTTCAAGAAATTTACAGTGTCTCAAAGCTAGAAATGTTTAATAGGAAATGAAGATGGTGATTGCCTATAAAGTAGTTCTCATATTGGACTGAGTGGATCCCATCCCATATATTTTATATCCATAATTTGATTGTTCCCAACCTGGATTTATGAAAGAGGGTTGGATCTACTTCTGATTCAAGGCATTTTGCCCAAGTCCAGTCAGGTCCAAATGAATGACTCCCCCTTTCTTCTTCCCAAAAAGAACTGATCATTTTAGAACTGTGCTTTTAGAAAGCATACATCATATTAGGCTGATTTTCTTTATATTCCTTGCAGTCTTGCTTTGGT
>NW_020769314.1:5153127-5233313 GCF_900518735.1 Pseudonaja textilis
CAATGTTCAAAATGAGTGTGATGTCTTCAGGAACAGTTTGGTCATATGCTAAGATGTGGAAAAAAAATCTTCTATAGATATGTACATTCAAACATTCATTGTCTATTGGGAGAACAACCTTTCTCCAAAACCCGCATTATACAAAGCACTGGAACCAAAAGGTGTGGTAGACACACTCTTCTGATTGAAGAGGCACCTGGCTTTTCCAATAATGGAATTGCATGTAAATTGAAGTTTTGGCAAGAAGAAGTAAGAGCCTGTCTCCCTGATAAATAGTATACCTCCATTAATTCATTGCCTGGAGTTATTTCAGTGTTGCAGCATGTTTGTTAATAACATTATGCAAATCAATTCCATTTAAGATGAAGCCTTGGTTAGCCTTTTGCAAGGTAAAATTTCAAGATCAGCTAAAGATATGGTATTAAGACATCAACAAGCTTTTCTAAGAGAAATCTCACAATAGCCTGTGAAGATTTGTCTGAAACATTAGAGGCTCTGGTTTAGGAACTAGCTGCAACTGTGTAAAATAAGCCCAAGTACTTCACAGTGTTAGATATAAATAGTAAGAAACTGGTCACTTTACAAGGGAAATGGGTAGCATAAAAATTTAATAAATAAAATAATAACATAAAATGAAATAAAATACTTCCTATTTGGTGTTGTGATGTTAGGCTTCAGTGATGTTTTGTGATGTTTTTTGCTTATAAGGAGGAATGACTAGGAACAAAACTAGAATAAACTTTCTTTTTATAAAAGCAGTGAAGAAATGATCTTAAGTTTATAGAAGTACTTTCATTCAAAGCATCTGCCAGGAAAATGTCAAGATAAGAAATATGTAAGATGAATCCAACTGGCATTCTGTGGATCCCAGTTCATAATATTGTAGCAGTGCGTGAAAAATTCTTGTATTCCAAACAGATCCAGGATATGTGAACAGTAAAGTAAAGTAAAGTAGTCAAGCTATGAGAAGCACAATTTAAATAAACCTTTAAACCTGACCTGATAGAAAAGGTGATAGAAGACTCCTGCTAAAAACAATTATAAAGGATCTCATCCATTTTACAAACTTTCAACTTTTTATCACAAGTTTTTCTTGTAGCTAATATAATTTTTTTAAGAAAAATAATGATTTGATATATTCCTTTGTCACCTGAAATTTTAAAAAAAACAAACAATTTTCTAAATTCAAGGTGTTCTGATACATCAAGGCAAGTAAGATTGATGCACCAATAGCACATATCTTCATGGAAATGTTGAAGGGCAGCAACATGGGAAATTCCAAGTGTCTACCATCTGGAAGTATGGAAAGTTCTCTTTTTAAAATATATTTTTATTAATTTTCTGTTTTTACAGTGTAAAAAATCATGGTATCAACAACGTTCTTGGCATCTATACAGGATTTTGGTTTAAATATCATAATATATTATATTGCAATTGTCTACTACTAAATAATATCTTTAGCTATAATTACTGTTCTTATATCTTTATATAATTTACAAAATTTTATTTTATTTTCTTAAGGATTGTTTCAATTAACATTTTTGTTCACCTCTTGGTTCTGTTTGTTAGCCATTTATACCAATTGTTCCAAATTGTAAAGAATTCAGAGATGTCTTTTTCTTTCAATTTCATTGTTAGCGTATTCATCTCAGCACTTTCTATTACTTTGTGTATTATTAGTTCTTCATTGGGGGTAGTTGGTGTTTTCCATACTTGCGCAAAGGCTATTCTGGCAGCTGTTGTAATATGTAACACTAAGTATTTTACTTCTTTTGGTAATCTTTCTTTGATGGATTCCGGTCTGAGCTCAATCTGATAGCCAGTGATCTCTTTTAACCAATTTTTAATTTGAATCCAGTATGTCCTGGCCTCATCCACCATGTGTGATAAAATGTACCACCAACTTTTTTGCACTTCCAACATTTGGGACTCATGTTGGAGTAGATTTTTGCCAATCTCATTGGAGCCAAATACCACCTATAAAACATTTTATATATGTTTTCTTTGTATGCTGCAGATACTGTTTACTTATAATTTATGTTCCATATTTTCTCCCATTCCTCTAATTCTATAGTGTATCCAAAATTCTGTGCCCATGCAATCATTGTACTTTTGACTATTTCCTCTTCCATTTTGAAATCTAATAAATATTTATATATTTTAGTTATAAGTGTTTGTTCCAGTCCCATTAATATTATATCTAATTGGTTCTGCCCTTTGTCAAATCCAAAATTCTTTGAGTCTTTTTTATATTTATTTTGAATTTGCAAATATGAACACCAATTGATTATAATTCCTTTTTCTTCAGTTCTTGGTTTGATTTTAATTTCCCTTGACTATCTAATAATTCTTCATAGCTCACCATTTTACGTAGGTCTAATCTATTTGGATGTATTATGACTTCCATGGTTGACAGCCATTGTGGGAATTCCATTTAGTATTTTCCTTTGATTTTTTTCCAAATTGTAATCAATGAGTCTCTTATTAGGTGTTGATTGAAATAGGTATGTATATTACCTTTGTTTTCCCACAAAAATGCATGCCAACCTATCAAGAGGTCATGTCCTTCTAATGTTAAGATTCTCTTGTCTCTTAATTTAACCCAATCCTTAATCCAGCTCAATACCGCTGCCTGGTAATAAAGCTCCCATTCTGGTAGTCCAAGACCACCTTTGCTCCTTTTATCTTGTAGTAGTTTCATTTTAATATGTGGCCACTTGCCCAACCAGACAAACTTGGATGTCATTTTATTTAGTTCTGTAAAAAAAAGATTTCCCTAATTTAATTGGAATCATTTGGAATAGATATATTAATTCTGGTATTCATTTTCAACGTTGCTCTTCTTCCTAATATAGACTGTTATGTCCTGAGGACTCAAGGAGTTCTCACTCAGGTCCACTCACTTTACGTGGACGTTATTCCCCCATTCCCATTGGTTGGCTCTCCCCAGCAGCCAGCTATAAATGCAGGCTGCGGGGTCCAACCGGTTGCTGATTGCTGCGAGCCAGTTCCAGGCTTGGCAAGCACGGTCAGCCCTTTATTGTAAAATAAAGTATTGTTGCACTCATGCTCTGGTTCAGCCTCTCATTGCTCAAACAAAACACTGGCGACGAGGATGGGATGGCTACCAGAAGCACCTTGCAACCGCTGAGTCACTAGCCACCGATCCACAGCCCAGAGAGAGCGATTGGCTGGCGACAAGGGAAACGCTGATCCGCAGCCAGAGAGAGCGGTCAGCTAATGAAACGAGCGATCAAAAAGAGCAAACGCAGATCCGCAGCCAGAGAAAGCGGTCTGAGTCAAATAGTTAGAAGCGTCTGTAGCCGCTTGTTAGCCCCGCTACGGGGAAAGTGAAGCGCTGCGAGCCGCAGCCGCTCTGCATTTGGCGCGAAATTCAAACGGGTGTCATTTGAATTTCGAGCCGGTAGGAATCACAGCACAGTGCTGTAGAGAGTCACTAACGCCCACTTTTTTTGGCGCGAATCAAGACACCTCCAACGGCTAGCAGCCAACGTGGTAACCCAGAGAGAGAGAAAGAGAGGGTAGCAAAAAAACCTCTCCAGAGCTGATATCACTAGTAACTCACGAGCGCTCGTAGTCCCAGAGAGATTTTTTCCGCAGGTAGCCCAGCCGTTCCAGCACCATGAGTTCCAATCCAGTATTCCCGGCGTTTAAACCAGACGAAGAGAAGTGGGAATCGTATAAGAACCGTTTCAATCATTACATCGATGCGGTCGGCCTGGCGGATGCGGGAGAGCATCGGAAAAAATCCTATTTCCTAATCTACTGTGGAGCCACCGTTTACGATACCGCTGCAGCACTCGTGGCGCCGAGAGAATTGAAAAACGTTCCATGGTCCGAGTTGCTTGAGATCCTCACAAACCACTACGCTCCCAGGCCTTCACAAATCGCCAGGAGGTTCACGTTCCGAATGAGGAAGCAATCAAGTAAGGAGACCATCAACCAATATATGGCCGCCCTCAGAACAGCAGCCCTGCACTGCGGGTTTGGAACATACCTGGAGGACATGCTCCTCGATCAATTAGTTTGTGGGGTCAAGGATCTCCACCTACAGAGGCGACTGCTAGCTAAAAAAGACCTCAACCTCGCGCAAGCGGTAGAGGAGGCCCTAGCAGCCGAGCTAGCAACGAACTCAGCCACCGAAATTCAGGGCCCAAGCGCCAAGCTAGCATCGTTCCCAGTCCATTCCGAAGAGGTGGAAGCGGAGGAAGCCCACAACGATGAGAACGATGTCCATCGCCTCACCAATGACAGACGGTCGCAGGTAGGGGCCAAGCAAGAATACACCGGTCCACCCAAGCACATCACTCTGTGCCTAGCCTGTGGGGGATCACATCAAAGGGCCACCTGCAAGTTTAAAGGAGCCGTTTGCAACAACTGCCATAAGAGGGGGCACATTGCGAGAGTCTGCCAAGCCCCCCAAAGCGCTGCACACAGACCCCCGTCCTCGCACTCGGGACCTCAGAGGCAAGTATTAAACTGTCGCACGCACCGCCTTGCCAGGCGTACTTGCCACACTGTTAGTAAAATTTCTCTCTCCGTTTCCCTAGAAGGTAAACCGTGCCACATGGAGGTTGACACAGGGTCAGCGCTCTCAATAATCTCGTGGAACACCCTCAAGAGACTCCACCCCAGCCTATCTACTACCCGGCTTCAGAGATGCCAGTTCGGTCTGAAGGACTACCAGGGGAAGGCCATTCCCGTGATCGGCAGAGGCAAGTTCTTTGTCAGTTTTAGAGCTTTTAAAGGCCACCTACCTCTAGTGGTAGTTAACGGCAATCTACCCACCTTATTGGGGCTCGATTGGTTTCCCCACCTCGGCCTAGGGTTAACAGGAGTCCATGCTGTCTCAACCTCAGACACTGACTCCTTATTCGCTGACTACGCAGATGTGTTCAGCGAGGAGCTGGGGTGTTATAATGGAACCCCCATCTCGTTCACCATTGACCCCCAGGCAGTCCCAATCAGATTAAAACCACGTAGAGTTCCATTTGCTATTCGACCAAAACTAGACGCTGAATTGGATAAACTACTAAAACAAGGGGTCATTGAGCCAACAGATTTCGCCAAGTGGGAGACGCCCATTGTCACACCCCTCAAAAAAGATGGTAGCCTGAGAATTTGCTCGGACTACAAGACAACAATCAATAAATATTTACAAGTTAGCGCCTACCCTGTGCCCGTCATTCAGCACTTATTGCACACATTCGAACCGGGCAGTATTTTTGCTAAATTGGACATGTCTCAAGCATATCAACAGTTCCCTGTTGATAACCAAACAGCGGAACTTCAGACCATCGTCACTCACAGGGGTGCCTTCCGATGCAAGCGTCTCCAATTTGGCGTAAGTGTTGCCCCGGGTATTTTTCAATCCCTCATGGAGCGGATTTTACAGGGCCTCCCTGGTGTAGTACCCTACTTCGACGACATCTTGGTCTCGGCCAGGGACAGACCCCAACTCTTCCAGAGAGTGCGAGCAGTGTTAGAGAGGTTCAGACAGCATGGCCTCAAGTTAAAAAAAGAAAAATGCGCCATTGCCACTAGACAGGTGGACTTTCTGGGTTATAAAATTGACGCCTCTGGCATTCACCCCCTGGAGTCCAAGGTTAGGGCGATCCACGAAGCTCCCACACCGACCTCCAAAACGGAGCTACAAGCTTTCTTGGGGCTCCTAAACTTTTATGCATCCTTCTTGCCCCATAAAGCCTCAGTAGCCGAACCCCTACACAGATTACTAGACAAAAAGTCACCGTGGCACTGGGGGCACAAAGAAGACCAGGCGTTTAACGCCGTCAAATCACTACTTACGTCAGAGGCAGTGCTCATCCAATTCGACCCCAACCTTCCTTTAGTACTGGCAGCAGACGCATCCCCTTTTGGAATTGGGGCGGTCCTTAGTCACAGACTCCCCAATGGCGCCGAGGCCCCCATCGCCTTTTTCTCCAGGACGCTCTCGGCCACGGAGCGAAATTACAGCCAAATAGACAAGGAAGCCCTAGCAGCTGTTGCAGCCGTGAAAAAGTTTCACGAATTCCTTTTTGGCCATTTCTTCGAACTGGTCACCGACCATAAGCCCCTCCTGGGCCTACTGGCCGGCGACAAACAGACACCTCAAGTCCTTTCCCCTAGAATGACAAGGTGGACACATTTCCTAGCGGCCTATTCATACAAACTTATTCACCGCCCGGGCAAAACTCTATCCCACGCCGACGCTCTCAGTCGCTGCCCCTTACCCGCTCCGGCTGAAGACCCAGCTCCTGTCAACGCCATTTTTGAAATCACCCAGTTGGACCTGCCCATCACCGCCCTTGACATCGCCGCTAAAACCAAGGCAGACCAAACGCTCGCCCAGGTGCTCGACTGGGTGAGGAGGGGGTGGCCGGGAGGCAACGTCGATAACAAATTCGCACCCTTTAAGACTCGCATGCAGGAGCTGTCCAGTTTGCAGGGTTGTCTACTGTGGGGCACTCGAGTGGTCATTCCGACCTTGCTGCGTACCCGAGTCCTGGAGGCGTTGCACGAGGGACACCCCGGCATTGTGAGAATGAAGGCGTTAGCACGCAGCTACGTGTGGTGGCCGGGTCTAGACGAGGACATTGTCAATTGGGTAAGTTCCTGCAGCATTTGCCAGGAATCCCGTCCTGCTCCCCCTATCGCCACCCCTACCAGATGGGAGAGCGCCAACGCCCCTTGGTCTAGAATCCATATCGATCTGGCAGGCCCCGTGCATGGAAAGATGTTCCTAGTGGTCGTGGACGCTTATTCCAAATGGATAGACGTGGCGCAGCTATCCACGACCACCACACTAGCAATCACCAACGTGTTAACACGCCTGTTCGTTACACATGGACTACCCGACTCCATTGTCTCTGATAATGGCCCACAGTTCGCATCAGTAGAATTCAGCCGTTTTGCTGCCAACCTGGGCATTCGCCACATTTTCACAGCCCCATTTCACCCTGCCAGTAATGGGTTGGCTGAAAGGGCCGTCAGGACCACCAAAGAGGCCCTCGCTAGGTTTGGCAGGGATGACTGGCACCACAAACTCGCACGGTTCCTGATGAGCCAACACTCAAACCCCTGTGCAGTCACCAATAAGTCCCCAGCGGAACTTCTGATGGGCCGGCGCCTGAGGACTGTATTGGACAGATTGCACCCACAATACTGCCCTGACTCTCCCCTCGCTTCTACGTCGGGGGTTAGACAATTTTTGTTACAGGAACCGATATTCGCAAGGAATTTCGCCGGGGACCCACTTTGGATTCCTGGCGAGGTCATCGCCATCACCGGGGCGAGATCGTATAGAGTCAGGCTGGAGGATGGTCGCGTCTGGAGGAGACATATAGACCAGCTTAGAAGGCGCCTCAGCACCCTTGCCAACAAGAGTCCAGAGTCTCCAGTCGAAGGGGAGCCGCCTCATCCGCCGCCCAGCCACATCGTACCCAGCGACCAGTCTGCACCAGCGGTCGTTCCGGTCAGCCCAAACTCAGACAACAGCGCCCAGAGAGTTGACCAGCCTGATCCAACCCACGAGAGCTCGACCCCAGTAACCAACCCGGTGTTTCCCGAGGATGCCCAGTCCAGAGAGAGTGTTGGCGACACTATGCCGGCTCGACCATCACAGGCTGGTACCGAACAGACAGACAATGTTCCCGAGTTGCGCCGTTCCGGGCGCCAACACAAACCCCCCGTCTACCTCAAGGACTATGCATGTTCGCATCTGGGGGGAAGGGGTGTTATGTCCTGAGGACTCAAGGAGTTCTCACTCAGGTCCACTCACTTTACGTGGGCGTTATTCCCCCATTCCCATTGGTTGGCTCTCCCCAGCAGCCAGCTATAAATGCAGGCTGCGGGGTCCAACCGGTTGCTGATTGCTGCGAGCCAGTTCCAGGCTTGGCAAGCACGGTCAGCCCTTTATTGTAAAATAAAGTATTGTTGCACTCATGCTCTGGTTCAGCCTCTCATTGCTCAAACAAAACATAGACAGTTTCAGTTTGGCTCATAATTCCAATTCTTTTCTGATTTGCTTAACCAGTTTAACATAATTGTCCTCTTTTAATGATGAACATCTGTGTGACATCCAAATTCCCAGGTATTTTACCTTTTTATTATTTGCAGTCCCATTATGTTTTCTAATTCTACTTTCTGTTTTGTTGTACAGATTTGACTATCATCTTAGTTTTATTTTTATTTATTTTAAATCCTGCCACTTCCGGAAGTATGGAAAGTTCTAAGTGGCACCAGGAAGTAAACTAAGTGCCCCCGTCCAACTAGCCAAAAATCATCACTTGCCTTAGGGAAAGCAGTTCCCCTCTTCTAGTTCAGCTTCCTCTAATTTTGAGTTTAAGTCAGAGCCCAGGGGCAATTCTGAGTAAGGGGAAAAATCATCAAAATTTGTTGCTATTGAAGAAAATATTTGTTTTACTTTTCTCTTATGTGGCAAGGAAACAGATCTTGTCTAATAGTATGGTACTCAAATATATACCTGTACACTATCATTTCCTAGACTTTTATCTGAAATTTAGTTCCATACTTGTGCCAACTTGCTGTTCAGATGACAAATGGTAACAAAGAATGTTCTACCCATAGCTAAACATCATGGAAAGCCACAGTTTGGATATTCTAACCTTGCAAAGAAACAAAGCCTTTATAGTAAATGCCCATGGAAATGCTGTCCCAACCTTACTAAAATATATAAGAAATTGGCCTATTAGCCAAAAAAGAGAATCTTGTGGTATATTTATGCTACAGAGACTGGGAGGCCTAGGAAAATATTTGGAATTTAGTGAGTTAATCTAAATTTAAAGCAGGATATGGAGGTGAAGTTAGAGATAGAAATGATAGAGATATGGGGCAAAATTCAGATTAACACTTCTCCATTCTTTAGAAACTCAGGAAAAAGGTACAGATAGTAATAAAATTCTCTTTTCCTATTTCTAAGACCACTAATAGGGACAATAATATGGATCTGTGCCAATCTGTATCAGATTGACCACTAATAGGGACAATAATATGGATCTGTATCATGACTTCAGGGTCCATAGCTAAAGATGAAATGTTCCTCACATGGTTCAGTGGTTCACTCAGACAAATTCAAATTCAACTTCTCTTCTTGATTCTTCATAGTTTATAGGTAAAATAGGTAAATTACAACCAAACTTGGAGGAAAAATCTCATTTGCTATCTGTAAGGCAGCATAAGTAACCCAATTCAAACTTTTGGTTTTGAATTCTGGTATGTATGTAAAGTACTGTTGTGTGAATCATCATTGGCCTTATTTTGTGTGGGTGACAAAGTATGGTGGCCAAGGAAGTGAGAGAAGGAATTGTAATACCAGAAGGGTGAAGGAAGGAGGAGAAGGAAACTCTGAGGCTTTAAGGATATCTCTGGTGGTTGTTTTGTGGTTTGAGTGTGGTGTCTGAACTGGGCTAGCGTCCCCATGCAAAATTTTAGCTTCCTCAATAGTTCTCCTTTAGGCCAAGAAATTAAGAACAGAAATTTAATAATAAACTGAATACTAACAATAATTATATGTTAAATATTACCTTTACAGGATTATCAAAACTTGACAGTTCAGTAAATGATGACAGCAGCACAGGTATCATTTTTCAAAAACCAAGAGATAGGCTATTCAACGTATTACAGAAACTGTACGCATATTTTGCTCACTGTTCTGATTTTACTTAAATGTTTAAAGGTTATGATTAGCAATCTGATTAGTGATATAAAAGGGTCACTATGTATACGATAGCTGTGAAAAAACAAAACAAAACAAAAACAAAACATGTTGGGAATCATTTAGAAAGGAGGAAAAACTGAAATTGCCAAAGGTATAAACTCAATTCTTGGGTATTGTCTTTGCAATGGACACTGCATCTCTATGATACATCACATAAGTTTACTTTGGAACAGGGAAAGAAGCAGAAGAAAGCAACCTGGGTGGGCTTACTAGAAAAAATCTCACTAGATTATTTAAACCAAAGTTGCATTAGTACTAAATAATATTGGATAATATTTGACGGCTCATTAAAGTTGCTTCTGAAACCTCCCCAAACTACATCCCAAAAGGTATTTACCTGCTGTATACTAGGCAGCCCATGCTATTGATCTCCTTGTCCAGCTTGTATCTCCGGAAGTCTTCCCAAGCATCTTTAAGAGCAGTGATGGCCATTATAACACAGACAGGCAACACAGATATTCCTGGCTCAAAGACATTGACTACTGGCACGAAATTAAGAACAACGATGGCCACAAAATATATGTTGGCAAAGCGGTGAAACTGTTCAAAAACATTTTTAGGGATAAAAGACAAGAATGTGTATCGGGTGGTCTTGATTTTGTTGCCTGCACAATGTCTGTTTGGATTTTCTTTCCACTTGCCTTCGAAGAGCAAGTTCGACAGCACAACTCGTTTAGTTTCTTCATTCCTTTCCCCTTTCCTTCTCGTCGCAGATTCCACACTCTCAGTCTCTGAGACAACGCTCTGGCAGCACGGTCTTCTGAACCAATGTATATCCCGTAGGAAAGTTACTGAGCACATTTCCTCAACATCTTCCTGCCCCTTCAAAGCTACACTTAAAGAATTAAAACACAAACTATTCCAGTTGGTTTATTCCAGGGAGAAGTGTCAGGCTGCATTTAATTGAGCCAACTGCTTTTGCTTGTTTTAGTCAACACCTGTTGAAACACAGAGGTGTCATCCTTCTGCAAACCAGTTTTGCTGCCATCAAAAACAGTGATCCTGGGTCCTAGTGCCTGCTTTGCTGTTGATCTGGATTTTTTTTTTCTTGGCTGTACAATGACACTGAAACTTTCTGAATAGTATAAACTAGAAGATAGAAGCTCACTGGCCTCTTATTTGAATCTTAGATATGTATGGATTATATGGCCTTTATAATTATAAATACTTGAAATTTAAAACAACTCCAAGCAATCACATTTCTCTGCATGAAAATTACATGCAGAGCAACTTGTTGGTACACTGTTTTCCATAATTTGTATGCCGTTCCTCAAAATGCTTGCTGTCTGCACTGTCAAAACATTATTCAAAGCAATGTCCAAAGGAATGGAGATATATTCCTTTCTGATGGAAAGAGGAGTATCTGTAGAATGGCTTCACACATTACCCTAAACCATGCTTTAACTATGGATGATTAAAGAAACCACCTGAATTGGCTGAATTGGTTGAAAGCAATAAGCTAAAACCAGGTATATTATACGATTGCTTATGTGAAATAAATCATACATCAAATAACAATGGCATAATCCAAATCCAAATAACCGTAGCACAACAGTAGGATTGATTTTGTGCTAATCATCATAATTGGTGTTTGAGATACAATTTTTAACAGGAAATTGAATACACCAACAAAACTGCAGCAATATTATAAAGATAAAATTATCTTCTGCCACAAATTTTATTTTGATAGTTTATTGCTTACATTAATATGAGGTATGGGTTAGGGATATCAGTAATAATAAGATAATGACAATTTGTAGACTTACTTATTGTATGCCTTTGTTTTAGAAGAATTGATCTGCTGATCCAGTTTGTATCTCTTATAATCTTCAGTGCCATCCTTAACTGCTATAGCTAAAAGCACAGCAATTAAAGGTACCATTGTTATATCCCTCTGAAAAACTTCCAGTTGTGGGAACCAGTTGATGATCACCAAGATGAGGAAATAAATGTTGGCCAACCTAAAAAGATAGAATCATTAATGGAGTTGTTACATTCATCCTCTTTCTTATTGTTCTGGTGAGGCAATGAGATCAATCAATCCCTTATTCGTTCATTTGCTTTAATGGCTAAACTTAACTCTCTCCAAAAACTATGCCTATGGAATGCATTTATCATGGTTAAACCAAATTAAATGTTTGTGTTTCCATCATGGACTGACCACACTAACCATGCAGGGTGATTTTGCATGAAATATTAGACTCAATTGAGATGAGTTACTTTGTGGCACAGTGGGAAGTCAGCTGTAGCATCTATGTGGACAGGGTTGAAATAGGCAAGATGGTGTACAGCAGAGTTGCCAACCCCTGGGCCAAAGACTGGTATCCATCTGTGGCCTCTTAGGAACTAGAGTGCTCAAGCAGTGAGCTAGTGAGCAAAATAATTATATATATAATTATATAATTATTATATAATTTTATATATATACATATACATACATACATATATACACACATACACACGCATATGTATATGTATATGTATATGTATGTGTGTGTATATCTCTAACCCCCAAGTATCTGTTATTCTATTTCCCTTCACAATGTGAAGAACATTCTTATGCCCAAATGAAAAACTCTATGCAGATTAAAGCCATATAAATGTTGACCTACAGACTATTGACAGCCACAGGCAGAGCTTCATGGCTTCAATTTCAATTTCCCAAGCAAGCTTTGGGATGGTTTTCAATTGTTTTGAATCATCCACTCCACCAGAGAAAATGTATAGCTGCTTTGTCATGACCCAGTTGCTATGACTGGGCTGCTCAAGACTAGTCTATAATTTCACAGGTCAGATGAATTTAATTAAAGCTTCTTCTGAAGGGTGCTTAGAATAGCTCCCTGAGGATCTGGACCATCTCGTTACTTAAAGAAGTGTTATTTATAGCTTCCAATGAATCACCAAGCCTCTCCCAACACACTGGAATTAGGCAATGTCTAACACACATCACAATCTATTGTTCAAATAGCCCGAGAAAAGATTGCATAGTATCTCATGTCATACTAAATGAGCTGCTCTTTAAAATGCTATTGGACTGTCCCTTATTATTCATTTTATAAATCATCACCCATATCCAAATATGGAATTCAGTGTTGCTTGTGTGACTTCCTGTTGCACAATGGGACTTGGATTCAATCCTTCCCTTCCGCAGTCTTCCCCATGAGATATGGATTTTCTTCTGACTTTCTTTAAACAAATTTTAGTGTGTGTGTGTGTGTGTGTGTGTATGGAGGGGAGAGAAGGTGAATTTTCCTCACACATCCACAGATGATGCCAAAGAGGAGTATTAGATTCCACTCTAATACACTGAACAGAACAGAATAACAGAGTTGGAAGGGACCTCCAATCCCCTGCTAAACAGGAAGCCGTATACCATGTCAGACAAATATTGTCCATTCTCTTCTTAAAAACCTCCAGTGATGAAGCACCTACCATGTCTGGAGGCAATTCGTTCTACCGATTAATTATTCTGTCAGGAACTTTCTCCTTTGACTTAAGTTGGTTCTTTCATTGATAGGTTTCCATCCATCACTTCTTGTCCTGCTTTCAGGTGCTTTGGAAAATAGATTGATCCTGTCTTCCTTGTGGCAGTCCCTCAAATATTGGAACACTGCTATCATGTCACCCCTAGTTCTTCTTTTCATTAAACTACACCCAGCCAATTCCTGCAACCATTCTTCATATGTTCTAGCCTCTAGTCCTGTAATCACCTTTGTTGCTCTCCTCTGCACTCTTTCTAATATACAGTATTTATACACTGTATAAATAATTCCCACTTTTAGTTCATTGAATATCGGATGTCAATCAGATCTATAATAGAGAGACTTTGAATAGGTCAAAATTTAGCTTAAATCTTTCAAGGTTTCGGCATTGTCACTTAAAATCTCATTTTGGTTATTTTTAAATTTTATTTTATTGTAATTTTTGGTACTATGTAGGAAAATCATATACATCAGTGTCTCTGTATCTTGGCATGCTGACTGAGTTGAAATCTACATGTCTTAAACTTATCAAGGTTGTGAAACACTGGTGAATATTATTGTGTGTGCCAATGCTGTGTTGCCTATTCCTGACTTCTATAATGGAAAACATTTGATGACAATCCAAAGGAGGAGCTTGAAATCTGCAATAACATTCTGATTCTTACCTCTCTAAAGGCATGATACTCTTTTTTGTATGACTCTTTTTTTTTTGAATACTTTTCTTCCATTTACTGAAAACAGATATAAAATTAACCATCATTGTGGTTTTCTTATGGAGCATTTTCATACCTGTGAAATTGTTCAAAGAGATTTTGGGGTACAAAGGTCAGCAAAGTATATTTTGTGGTTCGTATCCCATTTTTGCAATATGTCTTCAGGACTCTTTCCAACTCCTTTTGAAATCTAGCATTACTAGGAAAGACAATCCTCCATCTGTCCCAGTTGTGTTTCTGGTTCTGCCTCGGTTTGTCAGAGGATAAGAGAGGGGTTGATTCCAGCTGTGAACTTTCTTCTTTTGGCCATTGCCAATGGTACGTAGTTGAGTCAACTGGTAAAGTCATGGTCACAGATAGGGAATGTCTGAAATACAAATGCAGAACAGGAGCTGAAAAAAAGTTCTATCCTGGAAGTGAATGCATTTCTTATTAGTGTCCAAATTCACATGTTACCTGCTGCATGAAAGGCTACCCAGTACAAGAAAAATGCTTCCCAAGAAACAAAAGAGGAACACATGGCTAACTAGGCAGGAAATGATGAAAGGCACACAGAATTACTTTCAACCTTCATAACTAAATGATTTATAGAGCAAACAAACACAGTGAACTATGTCATAGCAGATACTGACATTTGACAACCTAAGGGGAAATCCCACCTGGCTTGCTGTGTGCAATGAACATGTAGAGAAATTTCTATCTGACTGAAGCTCTGCTCTCTTTGCCTCCTCGTTGTTGGAAGAAAGGAGCGAGGATTGGTGGCGGGGCAGAGAATATAGGAAAAAGCAAAAACACAGAGAAATATAATCTGATATTCTTCTTTGTCCTTATTGTTAGAAAAACCCTTTGTGATAAGAAAGGGTTAAACAGTTGCTTAGAAGATCATTTCCCTGGAGGGGAAAAATTAAAAGCAAGGATAATTACAACTTACTACACACACCTGGGCCTTGTAAGCAGCAAGTATATCCCATAGTCACACAGAGTGTGCTCATCTATTATTTTAAATCCAACCCACTCCTGAATACTCAGTATTTCAGTTTCAACTCTCTACAACAGATGAAAACATAGACAGTCAATGGTTTAAACCTCTAACCAAAGCCCTAATGATACCTCAGCAGCTTTCTTGTTAATTTTTAAACCCTGATGCAATCAGGACATATGGCAGACATTTGGAATATGGAAGCCTGGAAACATAATCTCTGAGTCGTGGTGTAACCGTTTACCACTAAAGCCAGCATTTTAGGCAGCCTCTAACTCTTTCACTTTTGTATAAAATGTGTATCTCAGTTGAAATTGATACTGTCCTGGAAACCTATAGTTTGTAGAGATCTTTATATTTTCTTTGTATTTTCATTCAAAGACCAGCTGTTTCTCTCATCCATTTCTATTTTACTAGTGTAAGAACTAAGTTTTGGATACAAAAGGACTGAGAAGGATTGCTATGAGTTGGAGAAAAGTAATCAGCCACAGGTTTTTTTCATCTCTTGAAATGTACTTTGTCTTTTTGATTAAAAAGCATTTGGAAAAGCAAATTCAGACAACACACAATTTAAAATATAGAGTGCATTTTACACCAGGATAAAGAGAACAAAATGAAATGTAGATGTCTGAAACTTTTAAAATATTAACCAGAAGGGGGATAAAATCAGTTAAATCCAGAAGAGCCAGTCTGGTGCAACGGTTAAGGCACCAGGCTAGAAACAAGGGATCTGTGAGAGAATCTAGTCCTGACTTAGGCAAAAAGTCAGCTGGAGATCTTGAGCCAGTGACATATTCTCAGCCCCATGAAGGAGGCAACGGCAACTGCTTTTGAAAAACTTTACCAATCTGACTTCAGGGTTTGTCCAGGCAGTCAATACCCAGTTGAAGGCATCCCTTCCTTCTGGAACGTTTTCAGCATTGCCTTAAAACAGGAAACCGACACTAGAATAATTTATTGGGTTAAGAATTCTACAAATGTTGCAGAGGCCACTGAAAAGCCCCTTTCTTGTATATACAAAATTGGTTTTAGCTGTTTTTTTTTTCATATGTGGGAGATTCCTGCAAGAGCAGATAGCTTTTTAGTTATCAAGATGCAGAAGAGGGGAGATTGAAACAATTCCTTTTAATCTGAACTTGTTGATTTTGATTTTTCTGTCCCAGGTAACAGACATTGCCTGATTTTAGAAGACAGTGTCAATTCTTCATTGTCTTTTCTTCAAGATAAATGTATCCAATTCCTTTGTGTCACTTGGTGTCCCAATGTCTTATCATCTTTGTCAATCTCATACTGCATTTTTTTGATACAGAATCCTTAAATGATGGTTGAAAGAGTAGTTCAGGTGACAGTTGAACAAAGCAAGAAAAGAGATACTATTGCTACTTGCAATCTGGATAGAATACTTTTCCTGCCAGAACCTAGATGCTTCAATCCTTAATAGCAGCCTATAACCAAGTAAATTATAGTCATGCATAAAGTCTCATTAATCAGACTTAATGCCAAGTAAAAGAAAATTACAGAATATTGGGAATTAAATTAGATATATTTCAGCCTTCAGAATAACAGAATAACAGAATAACAGTCTTCTAGCCTAACCCCTTTCCTAGGCAGGAAGGCCTATACTATTTCAGACAAATGGTTGTCCAATATCTTCTAAAAAACTTCTAGTGTTGAAGCACCCAAAACTTCATTTATTAGTGAGTACATTAAGGTGTGGATCTCTGTGAGTTATTCATCACTTTTCTCATAAAATCCCTAATAGATGGAAAAGACTTAAGAGAAAAGGCTAAAATGCCCATTGGCTTTTCATGTCTTAGGTTTTGAAAAACTCCTCTTTTTTTAAAACTCAGAACCGCTTTGTGCTAGAACTGTGTTTTGCCCATTTTTGAAACTTTTATTTATTTATAAAACACATTGCTTTCTTGACATAACCAGAAAAACTTTTGGCAGCTTACAGAGAATTTAATTGTCATCCCATTTCTAACTCATGGGTTTCTTATGGTTTGTGAAGACATTTAGTGGCTTTTTATATATACAGCTGTAAAGCCAGACATCCACTAATCTATAATTGTGCATCTGCTTTTCCTACCTAAATGCAGAATCCCAGCTATTTAGGATGAAATTTAGTTTGTTAATTGGAAGCTACAAACAATTTTTTTAAAAAGATGCATATCACTTTTATGCTATGCTTCTGAGCATTTGCAGCTTCTTAGTCATTTTGCACAAAACTATTGGTTTTTTTTTAAATGCAATAACATTAAAGTAGAAATGAGAAAAATAGATTTCTCCTGTTGCTTCTCCTAGGTATTTAGCATTCAAAGGCATGCTGATTCAAAATATTAAGATTCATTTTAATAGTCAGAAAAGTCAATTGATATTTTTGATGGTATCAAGATCAGAAATATCTAGAAATTGGTTCTCAGAATAAATTCCTGGATAAAATTGACTCTTGGTTTCATCCATCAGGCAATTCTGCTTTTGCACTGCTTTAAAATTCTTGTTTGCTTCTGTTTGCTTCTATTTCTTCCTCCGTGCCTTGGTGATGGTGATAAAAGCTGAAAAAGATTTCTTATAAAATTTCTTCCTTTAAGAAAGATGGGTGAACATTTAGATGACTTTTTTTCACTTGGGAAGATGTAATAAGTAAGTCTGTTAGTAGCATTGGGAACAGCTGTTTAAATCAAAGTCTGCTAGAGCATTTAATGATATATTAAGTATTAAGTAGATGGTGTCCAGGGGAACACAATTTAAGTATAATATTTTAAAAAAGATATATTCTGGAAAGGTATTTAAACTTTAAAAGGCATGTATTTTATGCTGTGCAAAATGCTTTGCAAAATTTGTTTATTTACTGAATTTAGGCTTCTTTCTTTCAAATACAGGGAAGGTGCTACCTGCATGTGGAAGTCAATGTGGAAGAGGACCTTGTAGCCGAAATTCAGCCAGTTGGAGGGAATACTGGAATTAACATGCTCTGTCCTGGCAAATGCTTGATCACAAAAGCCACATCATTTCTATCTTAGCTTATGTCAAGATTGACAAACGCCACACAAAATTCAGATGGAAATAATCTGTTCCCAAACAAACTTGCAGAAAGAAGCAGCGATGGATGCACAGCACACATTTTGAATAAATCTAGTAGGCAATAGATTTGATACTGAGATTATTTATATTTTATATTTGTATTTTTTATAAAAATAAGTAAGAGCTGTGGTGGTTCAGCGGTTAGAATGCAGTACTTCAGGCTAACTCTGCCAACTGTCAGGAATTCGATTCTGACCAGCTCAAGCTTGTTGGGAGCAATATGCTGATTTTGCACTGTGGAGCGCTATATATGTCTAAGTGCTAGTTCTATTATTTATTTGCATGCCACCATCATTATTTTTACAAATCAACTCAAGGTGGTGAACCTATCCAACACACCTTCTTTTTCCTATTTTTCCCACAACAAACACCTGTGAGGTGGGTAGGCCCATAGTCACCTAGCTGGCTTTCCTGGCTAAAGTGGCACAGTTTCCTTCTTTCTAGCCTGGTGCCTTAAGCACTAGACCATTTGTTACTACTTTCATACATACAGTATTTGAACTGAGAGGTGCTGTGAATTTATTGATACCAGTCTCTTGTTTTCTCGTAGCAAGACCTGATGGCTGTTGTAGTTTCCTGGCATTATCATGATGTTTCTTACCATAACTGAGAGGACTTCAAGCTTTTATAAGTTACTATTTACTTTTTACATTTCTGTGATTCCTTTTCCCTTCCATCTGAGGAAATATAAACAAAATTCACATGGTGGGTCTATTTCAAGTATGGAAATGCTCTAAGTGGCTTTAAAAAGAGATTCAAATATTTCAGAAATCACTCAATCTTTATCTGAAATGTTTCTATGATATTAAAATACAAACCAGCAAGCAGAGGCAGACATAAAGAAAAAAAAAACATAGCAAGGTACAAGTAGTCCTTGACTTACAACCATTTGTTCAATAACTGTTCAAAGTCATGATTGTGCTGAAAAATGTGACTTATGACCATCATAATGTTCCTGCAGCCATGTTGCTTGGCAACCAGCAGGTATTTCCAATGGTTGCAGCATCCAGAGGTCACATGATCCCCAGGGGATTTCCAACAAGCAATGTCAATGGGGGAAACTGGATTCACTTGACGAACATGTGATTTACTTAATGGCTGCAGTGATTCATTTAACGATCACAGCAAAAAGGTGGTAAAATCAAGCATTGAATTTCACCCAGAATTGCTAAATAATGCAGTTGTCTTTGTATTCTCATGATAAAAATGTAGAATCATTCTTCTCACTAGTGGGAAAGCATGAGGGCAAGACAGGAAAAACTTAGCTCTTTGTTATTCAAAAGCATTTTATTCATACAGTACAATTTCAGGTCTACTTTTTACTCATTTTTTTCTTTTTTGAAGGCCAATCACTCTGAGAAGTAAGTAATGTTCTGAGGAGTGTGCATGGACACACCCGAAGAAAGAAGACAAGACAGAGTGGTGAAAATAAATGATTATACAATTATAAAAAGATGCAATTTTGAAACAGTTCTTTAGCCTCCTTTATTTTTGTTCCATTGTTTTGTATGCCATTTCTGATTTGCGTTTAGGCATAAAATAAAATAATTCTTTTGCACCTCACTCTGTTTGGGGCTGAGGTATCTACTGTGGTAGTAATAATAGTAGTAATTTTTTTTGAAGATTAGATTAGGTTTGGTCCTGTTTGAAGTAAAATCTATTTTTAATAAACCTGTATTTGTAGAATGAAATCAGATCTCTCTTCTATAAACTAATTTGGTAATAGTTCAATCAACTGCCATTCGATAAACCAGTGTTTGTAAAACGAAATCAGTCTCACTTTGATAAATCAACATCTATTGAATTAAATGAATAAACCACTTTTATTAAAAAAAGTAAACACATGCAATCAGTTTCTCTTTCAACCAGTTTGTTCAAGTCATTATAGCAGCTCTAATAAATATCAAAATCCAGAAACTGCAGTGTGCTGCCTCCATTCTTTCTGACTCCTATGATATGTGTCCTCTTTTTACTGCCAGAAGAATGTTCCATCCATCTTATCCAAAATATCACAAAATTTCTGCCATTGATTTATTTTCTTTAAAATTGGGAGGCAAGTACAGTTTCCACAAATGCAATAATCATATTATTATAGGAATCAGAAACAATTGGGCATTCCCCCATTGAAATTTTTTATCCAAAATATCTGAGCTTTAGTTTAATTTTGATGTTTTCATAGACCTGTCTATTTTTACTTCATGTGGTGTACTGAATTATTTGTCCTTGTGGTCTGAGGCATTTTCAATATTCCCCCCACTCCCAGTGTTACAAATCAAACATTTTTCTGAGTTTATCCTTTCTGATGATTAGTTTTTTTTAGCTAGACAGGATGTTATAACTGAGAAAATCATAGGTTCAACAATGTCAGTATGATGTTTCTGTACTTTAATAGTCTTCAAATGTCTGAATTCTAAGATTGAAACATTCTAATTAGCTGGATTGACCACGTTGAACTGGCCAATAATCAGGTAAGTTGCTGGTTTCTTAACTTTATAGAAATTAAACAGCTAGAAATTTGGAACATGGTCTCTAAGGTCCAAAAGCAATTTAAATTACATAATTTTGCTAAGAAACTCACTAAACTAACCTTGTTCCAAATTTGTTTTCACCACATGTTTATTTTGCCAAAAGTACTCCAAAGTATCCATTACAAGACACACATAATTATTACTACAGGTTTTTCAATGAATATAATACAGGGACAAAGAAATTCTGCTCTTAGATTATAACACAGTTATGTAAGGTTGAGAAAGAAACTGAAATTAGATGGTGCCATGCCAGGCATTTTTGGATGAATTAGGAATTTATTCTGGAAAGACTGGGCAAGTCTAATATTAACAAGTATGAGTTAAAATGAGGATATGGAAGGGTGAATTCAGACTGAATACTGGTGGAAAAATAAAAGGAGTTACAGTGGGATTAGTGAAAATAATTCATCCCATCTGGACAGAAAGGATGAAAAACTTGTAATAGAGTTACATATTTATATCCTGTTTTAGTTGACTTGTATAATTATAGAACATTTAAAAGGTGAGTTTTAGTAAACTAGTTTTATACCCTATAGCAGTGCACTGGGTTTCTTTTTATGAGCCTCTTCTTATCTATGGCAAACCTAGTGTCAAACCTATCTACCCAGTGTCAAACCCTGTGAACATCTTCATGTGAAAAACCTCTCAAAATGAGGAACACTTCATTTGATTCTATTCACATAATTCTTTATCTGATTCCATTCAGGTGATATATCAAGTGGAAATAATAAAAGTGTTGGAATTCCTACCTAAAATACCAGCAGGTTGTAATGGTAGCATATAATTATTCTTCTTTGCCCAGAGATGTGGTATACTTTACATTGCATCATTACAACAGATCCAACTCAGTTGCCTGTGTTTAGGTAATGTCATCATCTCTCTATGTGAAGCCCTCCAACTTTTAAAGACTGTAGTGATGTATTTACCTCACAAAATGACCACTATAAATATGCCTATTCAAATAATAACTGCTGAGGGTATCCAGTTATTCAGGGAAAATAAAATTCAAAGAAAGACTAATTGAGAGGCAAAACCCCAAATAACTTTTCTAAGATCCTAAACATGTACTAGAGTAGAACAAAATACCAAAACACAATTCTTCGAACTCGATTTCTTTGATACAAGACCAGATTCAAAACTGAATTTTTCTATACTTCACATCTTAGCATAATTTATTCATTCATTCAATCAATCAAACACATATACAGAGAGCATAATAATGCAAACAATTGTATTCCCTCTGAAACTTTATGGAAACGAAGGTCAGACTTTGAAGAAACAGTATAAGAAGAATATTGACACTTTTGATCTTTGATGTTGGAGAAGATTCCTTTCAATATTATGGGCAGCCAATAAAACACAGGAATCAAATCGGAGTTGTCATTCAAAGTACAGATGACCAGGCTCCTATTACCTACTTCAAATACATTTTGTGAAAATCCAGCTCTTTGGACAAGGTTTTTATAATGGGAAAGGTGTAAAAAAAAAGAGACTAGGAGGACCAGCAGTAAGGGAGATGGGTTTCGTTACAGTGGTGATGAAGGTCTGCTTGCGGACTTGAAAAATCAGTTTTGGGACAGATTGACATGGATAGATTGACATGGAGAAAATCACAAAAATCATCACTGACATGATTGCAATATATCTACAGTATATCTATGTGTATCTATATATATATATTTGTATATCATCTACATCTATATTATCTATATCTAACTTTTAGAAGCACATTTTAAAAATGTAAGCATATATCTGAAATAAGTTGTCATATGTCAAGTTTTTTTTTGTTCTTCAGCCATCAGCTAATACATTAGGATAATGAGAAATAAACAATAAATGCTTTCTATATGACATTTGGCTATGAATTATCTCAATAAAAGAAAGCATGTTCCTTAAATATGAAGTCATAAAATGCTACAGTTTTAGTCAATTGTCCCTTCTACAGTAGTGATTTGTTTTTGGCAGTTTGAAAATCTTATAGCTCATAATAATGAACATTGGCTAGATATAATTTATGCTCTGTTAGCAAAATAGGATTCAGAACCTGAACATGTTAATAGTTGTATTAGTAAATTTTAATAGAGTAGTAGACATAGGACAGTGACAATTTCAGTGCAAAAAATATATACTACATTTATCTCAAACATATATTTGGATTTTTCTTCCCTACAAGATGCTGCAAAGTTCACCATTACAAAAAATTCATTGCACAAATGGAAGAAATCTTGAAAACCATAATCCATTTCAATTTGAAGCCTTTCTTTAAAAAAATTCACCAATATATAAAAAAAGAATTGGAAATAATTTTTGCATATAATTTAATTATATTTGGAAACCACTTCTGGACTACAGTATTTACAATACATGAAATTGTGCCATACCTCAAATTCAGGTGCACACCAGACATATGGTCTATACATTATTTACACTATTCTAATTTTTTCACTATTTATAGCTTTTATTGTTCTTTCTATTTATTTGAATTGTGTAACCAGAGAGCTTTACAATTCTATAGAGACATCTCTGAGCCAGAAGAATGAAACATCTTACAGTGCACTAAGTTGAATATATTAGCCATGTAATATCTTCAAGCTGCTGGTCCTTCACAACAGCCTGGTATCTATCCCTATTCTATTGCTTATACTGTTTTCTTTTTTTCCTTTATTTTCTATATCTGTTTAAATCTATTAGTTTTCTATATCTGTTTAAATCTATTAGTTTTATTCTTTTTCATTCTGTTTTGAAATTATAGTTATAATAATCTATAATTTTTTTAAAAAACAAGAGTGGTGGGCCTTTTTTTTTTTAGTTGTGAAAAACATTTATTTAATTCCAGAGATTATGCCTTTTTGATAATGGGACCACTTTAAAATCTTCCCAGGTGATTTATCTCTTCTACACATAACTTATTCTAAGCTTGCCTGGCTTTTATTGTTATTTTTTTCTAATTATAATGAAGACAGGTGGTATTCAACAGGTTCTGACCAGTTCTGGAGAACTGGTAGCAGATATTTTTAGTAAAATAATAAATACAAAAACAACAGGTATAAAATTATGAAAGTCCACATTAAAAGATATGTATTAATCAAATTTGTATAGCCACCCATCTCACAAAAACAGACTCTATATACATTGTACACACCCAAACACACACTATATATAACCACTTTTTCCTATATTCTACTTCAATCTTAGACAATAAAATGCCTCCAGAAAATGCAGAAACAGACTGATATACAACAGATTTTAACAGGTATATAATGCAGTTGAAATGAAATGTTCAGTCCTGAAGAAATCTGTGTATATTCTTAAGCATGTTCCAGATACGAGAACCACTTATTTAATTTCTTTTTTTTTTTAAAGTCAAACACAAAACTTTATATGCAAGCTGTTCTTTAGCATATTCCACTTAACAAATAATTACACCAATAGGTTTACTTTCAGCTTTCCCTCTCTGCATACATAGCTTTTAGTAAGATGACCCTAGAGGGATGCTTATCCAGCTGTAAGGCAGTGGTGGGATTCAATTTTTTTTTACTACTGGTTCTGTGGGCGTGGCTTGGAGGGCATGGCAGGGGAAGGATACTGTAAAATCTCCAATCAGAGGTGGTATTTTCCGGTTCTCTGAACTACTCAAAATTTCCGCTAGCGGTTCTCTAGAACTGATCAGAACCTGCTGAATACCACCTCTGCTGTAAGGGTACTTTCTCCTTTCATTTTCATCAGCATTCACATTAGTGCTTTTAGCTAATAGTCAAGCTCCAGCTTCCAGATACATAGTTAAAAATGATCAGTGGTGCCAGCTGAAACAAACCTTTCAACTGGAGACACTTGGAACCAGTAGTTTTTCACACATCACAGGGCATCTGAAACCTTCAACTCAAGCTGGTTTTCCCCAGCTGTGTGCAGAAATCAAGAGCACTACTACTAATCTGTAATTGTGGTGAATTGCCACAATTCAACTTGTTAGATTTGTTTACCCAGGCAGTCTTTCATCATATACAAATGTATGGTTCTACAATTTCCAAAGTGCATCTTGAGGGACTGAACTAGAGAAGGAGTACCAATATATGGTCCTTCAAAAACTTATTTTGACATAAAGGATTGTCTATATATAGAAAATAGAATGGGATTGTGTGCCTGTAGGAGATTTTGCTGTTACATTTCTAGTTTTGGCCTTATACTTGTATTCACTAGGAATAAAAACTATCTGGGTGTTGGCAACTGAGAATTAGCTAGAAGGTTTGGAATCAGAACTGAAGGTGCCTCATTCAGCTTCTGATTTCTTTCTGGGGTGATCTTTGCCACTAGATCTAAAGCAGACAATCTGTCTATAGTGAAGATTCATACTTCAAAAAGAAAAACAGCCTCTGAGAGCTGTCAGGACTATGATGTTAATATCAAAACAGAGTAGGCACAGCTAAAATTTCCAGACATTTTTTGCATTTGGGAAAGTTGTGTTAGAGGTGTTTACAGACTCAATACACTGATTTTAGGAATCAAACCCATTAAAAAAAAAGCCATGAAAATTTTCTACCAAATACGGTGGCCCAATCTTGGATTTGCAAAGATGGAGCTGGAATGTTACAGGTTCAGATATTTGAGAAGTGAGAAAAACACATGTAATTGGTGTGAGAGGAACACACTCTACTGTACATATATACTACTGAAACTGTGAGAGTCATTGCAGGAAATAATATTTTTATGTTTGCAAGATGTTATCAGCCTGGCTGACCTTGACTGATCTTGAAAAAGCTAAACAGGATTAGTAGTTGGAGAGAAAACCACAGGAAATATCATGCAGGTACAATGACTTATGAAACTGAAAAAATAAATCTTACAGGGAACAGCAAACCCAGTGGTGGGATTCAATTTTTTTTACTACCAGTTCTGGGCGTGGCTTGGTGGGTGTGGCAGGGGAAGGATATTGTAAAATCTCTCGTCAGAGGTGGTATTTGCTGGTTCTCCAAACTACTTAAAATTTCCACTACCGGTTCTCCAGAACTGGTCAGAATCTGATGAATAGCACCTCTGAGCAAACCACATTCATATTGTTACCAAAAACAACTTGAAGGTATCTATGTACTCGGCAGGAAGTGAGCTTTATTCGAAGGAGACTGTACACATATCTGAAATGTTTATCCAGTCTAAAAATATTATTCATTAATGCATCATTGATGAATCTTTCAGTCTTCATTATATCTACCACAATAATAAGCAGAAATACACAAATAACAAACAAACAAGAAAACAATCAACATGACATATAAATACTATTTTAAAGAGGAATTTTGAAATTTTTGGGATCCTGATAATTTTCTCTCTTTTGCCAACTAGAAAATTAATTTCTGTCTGTCAAACGATTAAAATAGCTCCAAATTTAAAAATGTCCAACCAAATAAATCAGTTTCAGATATTGGGGCTGAATAAAGACTGGGGTGGGGGTGGGGAGGAGAGGAGGAAGATTTACAAAGCAAATTATGGAGCAGGATCTCAAAGGAGGGGGAGAAGATATTGCTGCATCTTCCTTCTCAACTTCTGAACTTAGTGGCTATGGCTGCTATTGCTTCTTTGCATGATGTGTCCCTTGTATGAAAATATTGCCATTTGAGCTTATATGAAAAGCTTAGGCTTGGTTTCCTCTAATGGCAAAGATATGTTTGTTGGTCAGTCGGTGGTATTCCACTCTGGAAGTGACAAGTGAAAGTTACAGTGCTTATTGTCTACTAAACTGAGATATTGGGTCTAGAGGACCAACAGGACTTTTTTATTATGAAGTTTCACAAAATAAAGATAACTATCTTAAATCTTAGGTTTCTGCCTTGTTTGTTCTTAGGCAATTTTCTACATGCTCAAACTTTAAACTTACAATTAGTTTTATTTATTTACTTATTGATTTAATTTTTATGCCACCCATCTTCCCTCCAAGGTGACTCTGGGTGGCTTATTATTCTTTAACTTACAGTTATATCACAGAAGTAAGTATACCCACTCACATTTTGTAAATATTTGAGTATATCTTTTCATGTGACAACACTGAAGAAATGACACTTGGCTACAATCTAAAGTAGTTAATATACAGCTTGTATAATAGTGTAAATGTGTTGTCCCTTCAAAATAACGCAACACACAGCCATTAATGTCTAAACTGCTGGCAACAAAAGTGAGTACTTTATAGCTTAGACCCATGATGGCGAACCTATGGCATGCATGCTGGAAGTGGAATTCAGAGCCATTTCTGATGGCACATGAGCGTCGTCTGGAACAGATTCATTGCTTATGCACGTGCTCCTTCCACCAGCCAGCTGTCGGGTATCTGCTGTGCATGTGCGGGGAGCAGGGTGTGTGTGGGAGACGTGCATGAATGTGCAGGGGGCATGCACAAAGGCATGCGACATGGGGGGTTGTATGTGTATGCGCAAAGGCATGCAGTGTATGCAAGGGGTGTTGCGCATGCATGCAGGGGGGCAGGGGGATGTCACATGCACACTACATTATGAAAAGGTTAGCCACCACTGGCCTAGGCTATCTTTATGTAGAGCAGCAATTCGTTTTTTTCAGATTTTCAGAGAGTTCATTGCCATAAGGTGTCATGTTGAACTTCCAGTGACCAATATGAGAGAGTATGAGCGATAGCACCAAATTTAACACACCTGCTCCCTCTTCACACTAATGAGTCACATGATACCAGGGAGGGAAAACGGTTACTTGGACCCAGTGGTGGGATTCAAATTTTTTTACTACCTGTTCTGTGGGTGTGGCTTGGTGGGTGTGGCAGGGGAAGGATACTGTAAAATCTCCAGTCAGAAGTGGTATTTGCTGGTTCACTGAACTACTCAAAATTTCTGCTACCGGTTCTCCAGAACTGGTCAGAACCTGCTGAATACCACCTCTGCTTGGGCCCCATTTGGACATTATCACTTAGCGGTATACTCACTTTTGTTGCCAGCAGTTTAGGCATTAATGGCTGTGTGTTGCGTTATTTTGAGGGGACAGCACATTTACACTGATATACAAGCTGTATACTCATTCCTTTACATTGTAGCCAAGTGTCATTTCTTCAGTGTTGTCACATGAAAAGATATGTATATTTAGAAAATGTGAGGGGGTGACTCACTTCTGTGATATATTGTATATCACTTTATCTTACTTCTATTTCTATTTGCATGTCTTTTTATTTTGTTATCTTCTCCAGTTCTTTCTCTTCTATTGTGCTGCCTCCAGGTACTGCTATGTTCAATATATAGCCTTAATATTGTTAATGCATGTAAATAACCAACTTCGGCTGTTGGTCTGAGTTCTGAGCTTGGCAATTTGGTTAAGCTCAGAGCTCAGACTGCTGTCTAACTTCCAACCCGAGCTACTAATATTCAAACACATTTCAATAACCAACTTCCTTTATTTTTTAAATATTATTTTTACTATCTATCCAGATCCACATGCAGCCCTTGGGCCACAGGTTGGACATGCCTGCTTTACATTGTCTTGTACCCTTTACAAATCCATATAGCTAATAATTTATGCTATATCCAATACCAATTCCTATAGTTTCTCACTGTATTCTAATTTTCCTCTGCCTTTCCAGGCCAAAAACTATTCCAAAGCCAGTTGCACACAATATGTAGCCCATTGCTTGGAGCTGTTGTTAAGAAGGTCATTGGGGATTGTAACAGACTCCTTTCTCCCACTGACATTGCTCTGGACACGGTGCTGTACCCCCAGGTGATGTTTTGAAGTTGTCAATGTCCAGAATCTTTACAGGATGGCAATGGCTGGTGACCTGGGCCTCCACATCTGAATACCAAGTCATTCTTGAATGCCAGTACTCTGAACCATACAGCGATTGCTTGGCTGATATCTTTTGAGGCATAAACATTGCCCTGTTCATGCCACCTCTGCATCTCCTTTTATGTTTTTTAGCTATTTTTCTATCTTTCTTTCAGCTAGTGAAAGACACTACCATATTTTCTGTTACAGCTTTAAGCTCCTTCAATTTTGAAGAGATAGACCCTCAAAGGTAAAAGGGAGAAGGCGAGGCATACAGAAGGTATTTCTAACACTATGCATGCTTCCTTCCATGTGCATAAAGAAAAGTATCCTCTTTAACTCCAGCAAAGGAAGACTTGATTTTTAAGCAACTTTAAACAGTTGTGACTGAACAGGAATAGGAGCAGTGAGTGGTAGGGGAAAAAATAATATTTTGTTTCTTTTAGCAATCCAGATAGTGATTTGTTGGGGAGAGGTTTAATACCAAGTGACTAGTCAAAGAATTAAGAAACAGCAGTGGATTCATGCTTTGGACACAAGCAACTGAAGTCAAGATTGTCTGGAGGAGAAGTTTAACCTCTCCCCTTCTCCCAGCAATCTTGACTTCAGTAGCTTGTGTCCAAAGCATGAATCCACTGCTATTTCTTAATTCTTTGACTAGTCACTTGGTATTTTTGCCAAAATCAAGTGTTCTGCTTCATCTTATCTTCACTTGGCTGGTGCAAAATCTTGTTTCATTATTCTAGTCATGTATTTTTCCCCAAAAGATGATTATATTTACAAAACTTGAAGCATCAGCTGCTGCACAAAATCTTGTAATCTCACTCCTTTATCCAGGACCTGAATCAGGTCAGAGCTAGAATTCTGCTGGGTCTAGTTTCTGTTACATTTCTTGTTTTTAGCAGCACCTATGGGAAAAGCAGGAGTTAAAAGCTGCTAGTGCAAGAGAAAAAGAAGGAAGGTAGAATTTCTGGTCAGATGTTGTCAAAGGCAGAACCTGCTGGCTAACCTTGTCAACCAAAAGAGCCTTAGCAACAACACATGTCAATGAAGTTAGGCCATATGTTGTTACACAGTTGTTTTGGCAGCTGACAGAGTTCCAATTACAATGCATCCCCACGGAGAAATGATTCTACTAATGATTAATGTCTCTTGATCTCTTAAGCTCTTTCAACAACAATGTTAATGTTTGATAAAGAGCACATCGCTAGGCTTTCAGAGTTTCTGCAGGTATGTGTTGACCTCCACAGCGAGATCAGACGAACTGTCCTATCAGTAAGAACAAAGAAGGGTAAGAGAAGGAGGGAGAAAAAAGGTGTGAAAATAAAAATGCAAACTTGATATTACAAAGCATTTTTGGATAGGCAAGTAGGCAAGCAGCAAAGACACTAGGACCGTTCTGCTGAACTGTCTGAATCAATTATTCAAGTCACACTTTATGTCACTTTCCTGGCAGAAAACTGTTCCCTCTAGGCTCCTGGTAAACGATTACCTGCTAGAGAAAACTATTTTCCGAATCTTCAGTACTCTCTACTTGCATCTTTCTATGGCATCTCTGCTTTAAATGCATTATTTATGACTGAGCTTTGTGAGAGAGGTGTTAAGGGAAGTTGCATAAAATGTGCAAAACCTGGCTTGAATTAAGAGTAGAGAGCAAGCATCTGTCATGTAATTTTTAGATTTTGGCTGTATGAGTACCCTTGCCGCTTTATAAATGTTAGCATGATATTTTAGATTTTTCTTGCTTCTTTATATAATTAAATTAAATTTCACCATGGAAAGAAAGTACAGTAATTGTTCATTTGCTGGAATGTTCCATAGCTATCCTTTCCTGAGCTGCCAAGAATATCAAAGCCAATGAAGTAGGACAATCATTTTCACTGTTTTGTAGCTTTCCAAAGTTAAGATACCACCTACCAGAAAGCAATAACTTTTATTCAAATAGACTTTTCTTGCTAAACAAAGAACCTTAAGAAAGAGATAAATTCCAATAACATTCAGTATAAGATTGATTAGTAATATTATATAAAAATAGTAAATGGCTGAACTACACTGGACACTTTCTTAATTCACAATTCATTTCTTGATGGATAGGGGTAGGTCAGGGATCCCCAGCCATTGGTCCATGGCACAGCTCTGGGCTGTGGCCCATTGGAAACTGGGCCATGCAAATGATAAGCAAGCTCCATTTGTATGAAACCCTCCTCCCTCCCCCCACCTCTGTGGCTGCTGGTCTGCAGAACTGAAAATGTTGGGACCACTGGGGTAGGAAATTCAGCATTGTAAAAGTTCTTCACTGATCAGTAATACTTTCAGCAATATCAGTAACTAATGTTGCCCGTGAATTTTCTTTCCATCTACTTTACTAGCAATGGTGATAGAAGGTAACTGTACTTTCTTGTTTACTGAGTGTAATGAAGTAAAGTATTGCATTTGTGTGCACTTTTTCTCTGGTACTAATAAGGATGTGTATGTGTGTGCGTGTGAATGCATATGTGTCGCCTCTGGGTGTGTTATGTTCAGAGAAGCATAGGTCCCAGGTACTGTGCTCATTGGGAAGCCTAGATCAGGCTGCAGATATGTTGGTCACAAGGCCAGGATGGAAGGAGAGGAAGTGATTAGCATGGAGCAATTGACAGCATTCTGAGCTACTGTCCATTTTTTTTTCATACTGAGATTCAGGAGGAAAATATTTTTGTTTTTGTTTCTCTTTGTCTATATCCCCAATCAAATATAGCCCGTTTTTGGGATGATATTGTTCTCTTGCTGATTTCTTCCACTACATTAAAGTTGGTCCAATTCTGTTCAGTGTTCAGATAGTTATCCTGCAGATAGATAGACTGGTAGATAGATAGAGTTCTGAGTTCTTTTACATATTTTCCAACCTTTCAAACCCTGCAGAATAGCAACTGGGGATTACTATTGCTGTCCATTCATCACTGTATGGGTTAGGGAACAATTACTCTTTGTGGTGACTAATGCCTAAGTAAGGATAGCTATTGTGGTTTAGCGAGGCTATATCTTCTGATCCCAGAATACTACTCTGGGGACAAAATCCATGGCTGCTTAGAAGAGAAAGAAAGGTACTTTTCAATTGCTTTTTACTGTACTTCCTTTCATAAACCTAAATGGTTCTGTAATTAAAAACTGATTAAAGGGTGTTATACATGAGCATTTGCTGAAATGAATCTCTCTTAGATGCAGAGCGAAAATCTAAATGAACAAATACAGGTAGCCCTCGACTTACAACTGTTCATTTAGTGACCATTCAAAGTTACAGTCACATTGAAAAAAGTGACTTATGACCGTTTTTCAAATGTATGGTTTTGGCAGCATCCTCATGGTCACACGCATCAAAATACAAACCAGTGGTGGGATTCAATTTTTTTTTTAACTACCGGTTCTGTGGGCGTGGCTTGGTGGGCATGGCAGCGGGAAGGATACTGTAAAATCTCCAGCCAGAGGTGGTATTTGCTGGTTCTCCGAACTACTCAAAATTTCCGCTAGTGGTTCTCCCGAACTGGTCAGAACCTGCTGAATGCCACCTCTGATACAAACACTTGGCAATAATTATGAGGGCTGCAGTATCCTGGAGTCACGTGATCCCTTTTTGCAACCTTCTGATAAGCAAAGCCAATGGGGACACCGGCTTCACTGAACAAGCAGGTAACTAATTCAACAGGTGCAGTGGCTCACTTACAACTATAGCAAGAAAAGTCAAAAAATGGGGCAAAACTCATTAAACAACTGTCTCACTTAGCAACAGAAGTTTTGGGCTCAGTTGTGGTTATAAGTCAAGGATTACTTGTACATGGACAACTAACAGAATGGGAACTGAAGGGTGAATAGGGCCATTGCAACAGTTCAGAGAATACAAACCTTTTCCCACCCAGATTGGATGATTCCAAGACTATACATATGCTTAGATAATAAGTAGATTTTATTGCACATAAATAATCCTTGTCTGCAAGGAGTTATCTGGGTAAAACTTAAAAATAAGGATGTATTGAGTGTACTACGGGTGTCTGGAGCCCATTTGTAAATCTCCATGCTCCATATATTTAAGTAAGATTCTATAGCTTCTACATAATAAGGCTATATGACCCAATACTATGCTTTTTTTTTACAACATTGCTTACTTACAAATAAGTTTAATCTTACAATTAAGTTTACATTACTTACAAGATACGTTTAATCCACATTTAGCATGAATATTGATCTATAATGTGTATAACAGTGGAATATTTTTCAGGCTTTAGTATTATTGTTTGCACAAGTGTCACAGAATAAGGGAAATGTAGATAAATTAAATGATTGATTACAAGTCTCCAAGAATATAGATACCAATAAAAATTCTGTACAATTCAGTGGAAATCTATCTAATTGGTGGGCTTTCCCAGATGTCCTATATCCCTATGTGATCTTTTGTAATGTCAAGTGTTGTACCCATTTATTTTTATTTTCCTAAATTATCTCTTCTGTTTCAATAAATCCAGCAAATTCATAATCTGTGGTTTGGTTATAGAGTCCCTAGATGATATAGCTGATTAAAAATAATAATTGCCATTGATTAGTAGGTTATGTTTCAATAATAACTGTTCGTTACCCACCTGAATTCCAAATACAACATTTCAGTATTTTTGTTCTTTCAAATGATATTTCCAGCTTTTTCTCCTCATTTCCAATATTTTTAGTTAATACATTAGAAAGGATATTCAAATCTTCTGACCATGAGATTTAGGTTGAGTACCATTAATCCTAAATAGTCACTACCTGAGCTGGCACACTACAGGAGCATTGAAAGTCATTATCAAAATGTCATGGTGCTTTCAAGTATTCTACTATATTTGAAACAAAAAAGGGTGCTTGGTGCTTCTGCTTCAGTTTTTCTCAATCCCTATGTATAAAGTATAATCCACGGTTATGAGCCTAAAGAGATAATAGCACAAAAAGCAGGATGATTTGAGAGAAAAGTCCAGAAGCCAATCTGAAAATTCATCCAGGATACATTTTCAGAGGATATTTTCAGGCAGCGGCACTTCATTTAGCCTAACAGTAAAAATGATAGATATCAAGTTCATTTTATAATTGCTAGGAACTTTATCTCTTAATTAAAATGTAATTAATTTTACAGCACTGAGCATTGGAAATAATGTGTCATTGTTGCAAATCTCTTTTTGTTCTCAGGTCCATTGTTCTTAACATTGACCAATTAATCTTGAAAACATATGTGGGCCTAATAGTCTTTTGCTGCTGCTGCTTCTTGTCATGTTTTGCTTTGCTTCAGTTGATGCTTTTAGTAGAAAGACTCCAATTATCTCTTTGAATCGGTCACAGTGACCCTGCCAGCTTGATACAGGTAGAAAACTGAAATTCCGGCTTTCCCTTGTTTACTATATTCCATTGCATGTTCATGGAAGGTTACAATATATAAAATTCTCATTTAATGTTAGATATCCTTATAAACAAAGATGTTTTTCTTTTCTCCTCTGTTTCTTTTCTGATTTTTCCCTATAAGATATAATTTTAAATCAATTAATTATTGTCCATTTTACCCATATTGGCTACTGGACTACTGGACAAGTACTATTATTTTTCATTAGTTTCTACTTAGCTGCTTCTACTTAGCTATACTTTGTCTTGATTTAAATTATTTTTATGTTTACGTATGAATGAATGAATTGGAATAGTAGTTCTAAAACAATGAATACTTGAAATTATTTCTACTGAGAGAAATATCTGGGATAAAAATTCCACACATGATGTTTTGTGAAGGCTGGTATTATGTATTTCTGATGTTTTCAGCTTGCTGTGTCCTTGATCAAAGACAATAGAAAGCTCACAAGCTGTTTTTTGGCATTTGCCAACATAGTAAAATACATTAATATTGGATAGAAATAATTTGTGCTTTATCACTGATTACAGAATGAAACAGGCATGGCAATATTCCTGCTACCATGACAACAGTGAATGACAGAGCTATGCTGTTCATAGTTGTCTTGCATACAGTGTATGTGTGTGTGTATACAAGATAAAGGGAGGTATCCTAAAGTTTTTTGAAAACTTAACATCTTAGGAGCATTAAATTCAGATATGTTGGATTGCAACTCCCAACTTTTGCAACCAACAGTCTTATGATAAATCTTTGAAACCAGACTTAGTTTTCATTTCATGTCATACATAATGAATGCATGAACAATGATCAGGCAAGAACTTATGGACAACTATACCAGTCAACCCAACACATGACGAAGCTGTCCTAATCTTGAGGAAAGGAATGCTCTTGGACATTATAAAGTAGAGTAACAGAGATGATGATCTGGACTTTTACCAGCATGCAGTAGAATTTGCTACCATAGTGTTGTTCTAGTCATCAGGTTAAATAGCTTTAATGACATTCATTCTAGGTCTGCATAATTTTGGTCCTATGTTACCTCCAGTATTGGTCAGTGCATGAGTAATCTGTCCTTTGCTTGTGATCAATCAATCAATCAGAATAGAGCTGGAAGTGATCTTGAAGGTCTTCTAGTCCAAAACCCTGCTCAAGCAGGAGACCCTATACCATTTCAGACAAGTGGCTCTCCAGTCTCCTCTGAAAAACCTTCAGTGATGAAACACCCACAACTTCTGAAGGCAAGCTGTTTCACTGGTTAATTGTTCTCAATGTTAGGCAGTGTCTCCTTAATTCCAGATTGTTTCTCTCCTTAATTAGTTTCTATCCATTGTTTGTTGTCTTGCTTTCTGGTGCTTTGGAAAATAATTTGACCTCTTCTTTGTGGCAAACCCTCAAATACTGGAATACTGCTATCATGTCTCTAGACTGTCTTCTTTTCTCATATTCTGTTTATAGGATTTCCATAGATGGATAGAACAGAATGCAGAATAGAAAGGCTATAAATTTAATTCAGCTTGGATTTTTTTAATGTTCTTATTTCTGCTAAACATCATGCCAAGGTTTGTTTTTGTCCTTTGATAATTTACAGGTATTTGTATCTTATCCAAAATGAGTGATAGTAGGAGACACACTCACAAAATCTCTTTGTCCATCTTATACATCTTTGGAACCAGTTTGCTTTTTCTGTGTTTGTATTTTTTAAAGTGAAAATACAAATTATGTGTAACATATAGTCATGACTGGTTTTGCTAGAACAATGTTTTCTAGAAGATTATCTCAGCAAACAAAGACATTAGTGAATGAGGATGGAAAGTGAAGACAATTGGTATATGAAATGTACATAAGCACTCTACTTCACAGTGTTCAGGAATCATCTTTTGTAGAGCTAAATCTTTTCTATATTTTTAGAACTGCTACAAGCAAATGAAACTAATAGCCAATTCAGCAGTTTGTGGTTTTTTTTTAAAAAAAAACACGTAACTTATACTTCTAGGTGGCATTGAGAATGCTGATGCAAAAGGAAAGAAAATCTAGGCAAGTAATTAGTATGAATGATGCACATTTGTTTTTAAGGAGACTCACCTGACTAATTCTGAGAACACCATTCATCTATATTAAGCATTTACCTGAATTGCTCTTCACTGATGTTCTATCACTGGAACTAGTTTTTATAGACTGTTTTGGTATCAAGTGCTATTTTCTTTTCCAAATGAAAATATAATCCTTTTTCAGTTCCTGGGAAAAGGGAACAGTAAAATATATTAAGCCATTCATCTTATTATATTAACATAAATCCACTTATCAGGTGATTATTTGTAGGGGAAATAGCTATCAGATCTCAACCAGCAATTAAGGAACATAATAACTTTCTTATTTTTCCTCTCTCTTTAGTTCTTTTATTTCTTCAGTCTTCCCTTTGATTCAGTGGGAGAAGGAATACTTGAAGCTCTAGGCTGAGAATGAAACTTGTTTTCATCATTATTTTTGTTAAGCAACACAAACTGTGACTGTGGTTTCAAATGCATATAATTTGTTCTACTGTAATAGATTCTCACCAACGCCTAATGCCGAACACCTCCACACTCATTATCATAGGTATTTTTATGAAGTAACAGTAGTAAAATATTTATAATGTTCTCTATGGAGATATTCAGTACGTAGGTCTGCAGATGACATTTCAGTACTATAACAAGCACGAACTGTTGGATAGTCTGTGGGGATTGTCAGATCTTTGTTTCTGCTTTTGGTGTCTTTGCATTGCACTTCTGTTTCTAAACAAAAAACAATACTTAAAAAGAGTGCTTTGCTTTGCAGCAGCATGCCCATACTAAGGAGGAGAAGGCTATTGGTTAGACTCCAAGAGGAGTGGTTATGTGGGCACCACATTGATATGCATGCCCCTCCCATTGAAAGCCTTGAGACGCCCTTCAATAGTTTTAAATGCACAATCCAAACATCATTGGGACAAGATTTGCCATGAGTGCAGTGAGTACTTACTGATAGACAGCTCCTACTTCTAGCATGTACTTTGTCTTTTTCAAGAGGTTTCTTTTTTGTAGGAAGAAAAATAAGGCAGGAAAAGGAACAGGAAAACACAAAGGGTCCAATAAAAGATGTCTCCTGATGAAGCTTTTTTCACAAAGAAGACCTCATCTGGAACTCTAATGCCAAAGGCTTTGGGACTTTGGGTTAATCAATTACTAATACTGTTTTTTTTTTCAAGCTTTGGTTACTGTCCCTATGGCAGGACTCTGGGTAGCATACAAAACTGGAAAAAAAAGCTAAAACAGTAAATCAGACATTCCCAAATAATCTGATAAATAACAAGATCAACAATACAAAATAAAACAGGGGCCCTTAAATAAGGTTAATGCCAGGCCTGAGAATACAGATAGGTTTTCAAACCTTTTGGGAACCCTGGAAGAGAGGGTGCTATCATCATCTCTGGGAGGGGGGAGATTTTTTTCCAAATGATGGGGGCTGCAAAAGAAAAGATATATATATATATGTTCTTATATATATATATATGTTCTTATATATATATATATATGTTCTTATGGAACACCAGAAGGGTCCAAAAGAAATGTTATCATGCAAAATATTTAAACATTTCCAGACATTTATGGTAGGCTTTCTCAAACTTATTCTTGTGAATTTGTTTGCTTTTCTCCTCACAAGCCTATTGGTATTTGTGGTGCTTTGGTTGAGATTTGACAAGTGTTATAAAAATGCAATGCACTGATACAATGGTCGTCACCAGGGATTGGGGATAGTCATTCCTGAGTCTGAGCTTTGCTGAGATTAGACAAACTTTGAATCATATATTCACGGCAGTCTTCTATCAGCCTGAATTCAGTTTCTGAGAGAACAGTTGTTTTTATTTTCAGTGCCTTCGTATGTTTTTGACAGTGGTGCGCATACATTTTTTCATTCTGTGGAACATCTTTTTCTTTGGACTAATTATTTCCTCAGTTCAATCTAGTGTGTTTTAGAGCCATTCTGAGGTCTGTAAATTAAATGAGGGTCCTTTGGAGTATGGGCATTGAATGAGATCTTATGTTAAGTAGATTGGCAACGTTTATTTTGAGAGGCAGCAATATTTAACTTTTGACCCAGTAATTGAAAATACATTAATTTGATTTTTTTGTCAACATATCAACTTATTAAAATGAATATCATAAATTAAGAGCAATTAAGAATTTATGAGAAAAACATGCTGGATTATACATGGACAATCTACCCTAGGAGAAGGAGGGAAAGTTGATATCAATAAGAATTTCACAGTGTGATCACCCTTGGGTGATATTTTCAGCTACATAAACCACTGGAAAGTACCACACGTCCAGTTTTGTAATAGCTTTCCTTCCTGCATATATACTTGTTTAAAAACTCCAGATAGAGGGTTTTAATTCCATAGAATACCATCTGGTTACCCATGTCTGATGAGTTTCAACAGGACAAAACTGGTTAAAGTCAATGTACCTGAAAATACCACAGAAAATATGCATTGGTTAAAAATATCCCCTCCCCTTTCAAGGTGAGGGAGAAGTAATTAAAAACTTCATAAATGTGGGTATTACATAATGTAACATCTGTATCTCTCAGTTTAAGGAAAGAGTTAAAAGGTTTAAAGTTGGGTGGACTGAATGTATCATTCTGATAGAGTTCAAGAAAAGAAGACAAGCGGATTAAGGTTAGATTCCATAGTCCAACAGATTCTGTCTCTTCAATAAGCAGAACTACTCTTACATTTACTCTGGCTTCTTTACCACGGGATTGCTCTACTAAAAAGCTTACAGGGAAGGAAACACAGCCCTGTAAGCAAGGTTTTTGTGGTTTCTTAACCCCCTCCCCCCCACCATGTTTTAATCAACAGGAAAATGAAGTGCTCCAGCACTGTTTTAGCAGGAAGAAATGGAGACTGCTGTATTTAACAACAATAACAATAGCACAGGGACTTAAGTTCCAAATGTCATATTTAATACTATAGTTGCAGTGAACTAGCTAAGGAAGCACATTTTCCATATTCATTAAAAGGGTACATAATAATACTCACTTTTGGACTTCTTCTACCTGGCACTTTCCTGATATGCCCTCTAGACTATCATAATCTCTAAGAAACTCTCATAAAATATATCCAGCAAATACCACCATCCGCAACAGTATTATCATGTTGATAGCACTTAATGGGAATGATGGCGATCAGTCTGAAGCTTAGCCTATTCTTTCCCCAAAGGACAGAATTTCAATTGCACATTTCATTGCATGGACTTGATACAGGTCAACCTGAACATTTTGTTGTATCACGACATTTGAATTAAACACAAACACAACCAGAACATACTTGAACCACAGGACATTTCAGTGGCAAATATGAAATTAACCAATTAATATAGTTAACGTTCAGAGAAGCAAGAAAGGTCTCACATTCTGAATTAGTAATCTCTTTTATAGTCAGCAGAGTAATTGTTGATCTTATGATAGCTGAATGTTGTTGAGTGACCACAGAACAGCACACAAGTAGCTCATCCCAGGAATATACTTATCTGCTGAGCTGGATTTTTTTTTACTTGAAAGCAAGTAAAATGCATTAAATGCTATAAGTTTGCTTGCTGAACAGCATATTTCCACTTCAGCACAAGAGTTCATGGACATCATTTTTTCAGATCATGTTTTAATTTAAAAGATATTACTCTACCATATCTTTCGCCTTATAACACTGTTGTTGAAACTTTATTTGATTACATTGCTTTTATTATAAGTGACTCCTTCTGTTCTTTATGCCTGCAATAATATTCTTTATATCCACTATAGAAGCCCATGCAATTCCTGTGGGTCTGTTTCTGAGAAATGATGTATTTGCTTGAACCAAAGGCATAGCTGTGCTTAGGGTATGTGATATTGTTTATGTGGTAACAGTTAAATTGGCTGTGGAAATATTTTAAGACACTGATTTTACAAAACCCTCTAGAAGTATTATGATTGTTAGGATTTTGAGATATGAACATTAGGAAACCTGACAGGAAGCTTGGGTTCTCTTGCTTGAGCAAGGGGCTGGACTAGAAGATCTCGAAGGTTCCTTCCAGCTTCTATTCCATTCCATTCCATTCCATTCCATTCCATTCCATTCCACTCCACTCCACTCTACTCTACTCTACTCTACTCTACTCTACTCTATTCCTTTTAGATGGGGACAGCAGGGACAACAATAGAAAAGGAGTAAAAAAACAAAACTCAAGATGGCAAGCATGACTATGCAACCAAACTCACTCCCCTGGTGAATGTATATTGCAGCCATTTCATACATAAAAAGGGCTGGGCTTTGATCACTAAGGCATCTTGATTAGTTTGATCCACCCAAACAGCCTTGAGTACCAAGCAGGCAAAGGATTATGCTTTTAAAATGCTCCTATCACCTTGGAAGATATTGGCACCAAGCTGATGCCTTAGTTTTAAGACTCATAAACATCAACAGCTGTCAGGCAAAACAAATAGAAAATTGTCTTAGGCCACTGTGGAGAACCAATTTGCTTCTTGTATTCTAGCCCTCCAGCTTCAGAGATTTGACTTGAGAAAAATGCTAAATCCTTTAATCTTCATAACATTAAGCACAAAATATACTTTTTGGCTGGCTAATTTGTCATATTAATCCATAATAAGCTTTATATTGTTTCGCCATAGTGTGCTGTGTAAAACTAGTTTCTGAGGATTTGAAAATCATGGTTTGTGACTTAGCACTATGAATGTAAACTGTGCCACCTGTGCCAGTTGTTGTCAGTTCCTGAATTTGTACCATATTAAAGGCATCTTTATTTTACTATTTCCCATTCTTCAGTCTATCACTGACTAGTCTGCAGGTGACTTGCAATAATTTTCATTTTTACTGACTTGAAAGCTCAGAGAGCCAGCAATAAATCAGCCAATCAGTCCTACCAAATCATCTGACCAATGAAAGAGTACAAGAAAAAAATAATTGTCAAAGCTTTGCATCAAGGCATTTTCAGTCATGAGGTAACAAAAATCCCCTTTCTCCCCCAACCTATGAAAAACAACAACAAATTATTAGCATGCCCTGCATCTACATTTCATGAACATACAGTATTTATCTCTTTGCAAAATGATTGTAATTGCTTTTATAAAGATGTAACAGCAAAGTTTACTTTGACTCATTTAAGTCAAAGTTAAATAACTTAAATGATGGAATAGAAGGGGAACTCATCAAATTTGCAGGTGACCCTAACCTGGTAGCAATAGCCAACATCCCAGAAGACAAGCTCAGGATCCAAAAAGATCTTGACAGACTTGAACAATGGGCCCTATCCAACAAAATGTCATGTCATGTGGAGAACGGCAAAGTTTTACACTTGCACAGGAAAAAAAAACCACAGGTACAAGTACAGATGAGGCAAAACGAAACCTGGCTCAGAAACAGTAACTGTGAGAGGGACCTTGGACTCCTTGTGGATGATCACTTAAACATTGATTCAACTGTGTGTGGCAGTAGCCAAAAAATCTAATACAATCCTTGGTTGTATAAACAGAGGTACAAAATCAAAATCACATGAAGTATTAGTACTGCTTTATAGCCTTAGTAAGACCACACCCAGAACACTGCATCCGGTTTTGATCACCACATTACAAAAAAGATGTTGAGACTTTGGAAAAAGTGCAAAGAAGAGCAACTAAGACGATCAAAGGCCTGGAGACTAAAACATATGAAGGTTTCAGGACTGAGGTTTGGCTAGTCTAGAGAAAAGAAGGATGATAGGGGACATGATAGCAGTCCTCCAGTATTTGAGAGGCTGCCACAAAGACGAGGGGCTCAATTTATTTTCCAAAGCACCTGAGGGCAGGACAAATCACAATGGATGGAAACTAATCAAGGAGAGAAGCAACCTGGCATCAAGAAGAAAATTCCCAACAGTGAAGACAATTAACCAGTGGAATAGCTTGCCTTCAGAAGTTGTGGGTGATTCACAGGAGTGTTACTACCAGTTCAGAGACTACAATTTGGGCGCATGTAAAAAACATTAAGCTGTGCCACCTGAACAGATGAAAAGCACTGTGTGCAGGTGTGCAGTGTTTGAAAAGCCACTTTTCCCCTGCTTTTTCAACCTCAGCTGTGCCCTGCAAAGCAGCTGAGGTTGAAAAAGCAGAAAATAAAGGACAGGTAAGAACCTGGGCAGGCAGGTGGGCCAAACAGCAGCAAACACAGAACTGGTTTGGTGTCTGTTGCTCTTCAGAGCTACTGGTTCTATAGAGCCAGGCAAAACCGGTAGCATCCCACCCCTGGTGGTTCATCACCGGAGGTTTTTAAGAAGAGACTGGGCAATCATTTGTCTGAAATGGTATAGGATCTGCTGTTTGAGCAGCAGGCTGGACTAGAAGACCTCTAGCGCCCCTTCCAGCTCTATTCTGATTCTGATTTTAAAAAAGTGACTGATCCTATAAAGCAGGGTTGTCAAACTCCCTGTGCACGGGTCGATGCACCACATACTGGCCACACCCATGCCCAATTTAGTGAAGGGGAAAAAAGTCCCAATACATCGCATGACACCACCGTGAGTTTGACAACCCTGCTGTAAGGAATTGAATAGCTCATTGCTAACGGTGAGATTGAAAAGATTGCATCTTGGAAAAATTGGTAACCAAAAGCTTCCTTAAATTAGCTGTTACCATGGTTGTAGGTTGCTGAATTTCTGGAATGGAGAATGGGAAGTTATATCTTGGAGATGCAGGAGCAAGGCATTGAAAGTTGCCCATGTGAATGAGGGATGGTCCCTTGAAAAGCAAAGAAATCTCCTCCCCCCCATTCCAACAGAAAAATGAAAGAATGGCTACAGTCTCTCTGCACCCCCAAGCCTCTCTGATGGTCACTGGGTAAACAAAGCCCTTTGAAAGGAAGAGGAAAAGAGCACATTTATGGATTCACTCCCGTTCCTTTTCTTTTGACTCCTGTGCACCTGCAACTCTCTGTTAAGGCAAGAACAATCTTGGCTGTACATTAAAGTAGAACCAGCAGGTCAGGGTGATCTGCAGCTGCCTGGCTGTAGGAAAAATATGTGAGCAGCTGCTGCAAGGAGGAGGTCAAGCCAGTTTTCCTCTTTAATCACCTGCAAGCAAAATGCTATCACAGTGAAAGGGACAGGATGATCCCAGACTTTCAGTCAATGAGAAAACAGGCTGCTAACATACACGCTTCCCTGAGCTTCAACACCGCAGCTGGAAATTGCACTCATTTTCCTGTTGGAATTAAACTGCATCATGATAGTATGAGGAAACAGAGATTTGGATTTGAATTTGGTGTGTGCAAAGACCCTAGTTGAAGGAGTGAAACATCTACAGGAGCTTTAGAATTTCTTTTTGTATATCTAGCTCTTCTCTATGGACTCCATTTCCAATGATATGATCAGACTCCCTAAAAATAGGCCAGGGTTGCTGTCCTATCTGGCTGTTCTGAAATCCTGAACTCACTGGGATCACACAATACTATCAGCACATAATGTGATTAGCTTTTTTCAGTCTCATGTTGTGGTAGTGGTATGTGAAGACCTTGTTCTCTGGAGAAGGTTGTAATGCAGAGAATGATGGAAGGAAAGAGAAGAAGAGGACCAGCAAGGTGGTTACAAGCTATCATGGTAGTGGGAATGCTATTGGAGGATCTGAGGGGCCATTTGTCATGAAGAAAGTCTAGGTGGTCACTAGCAGTCTATGTGGTCACTAGCAGTTGAAAATGACTCAATGGCACACAGTCAATCAATCAATCAACCAATCAATCAATCTGTAACCAGGGGCTGGAGGACCATAAGCCCTCTCTAAGTGTTTACAGAATCAGTATATTGTCCCCAATGATCTTGCTCCTCATTTTACTGACCTTGGATAGATGGAAGGAAGGCTGAGTAACCTTGAATCAATCAGGATCAAACTCCTGGCAGTGGGCAGAGTCAGCCTGCAATACTACCTTCTAACCACTGTGCCACCACAGATCTTGTTTATCTTGTTTTTTCAATTTGAATTGTGAGGAACTGTGGAGAAATGTGAGGCAAAAACATGTGAAAATGCTTAAAAGCTACAATTTCAAGTATTAATACTTAGCCCACCTGCACACAGATACACCCACCCATCAAGCTTATTGTTCCTATGGAGAGAACTGAGGATTTATGAACCATGGTGAAAAGTTAATGTGGCTGTTAATTAAAAAAAAGTTACTAAAGGGAGTTGTGAAACATAGAGCAGAAAGTCATAAAAACAGAGGCCAGAAACAAGACTCTAAAAGCACCACCTCCATAAGTCAGTCTGCTTGTTATTTCCCTCCAACTTCATATATTTGCAAGTGAGGATGGGTAAACTTTTGTGTTACATGAACAAATATCTTCCTAGAACTCTGGACATTTCAAGCATGGAAATACAAAAGGTGCCTCTCTCCATCCAGTTTAGTACTTTTTACATGGTTTGGTGATATATTCTCAATGTCTTGGGGAAGTACCAAGGGGTTGGAATTGATCAGTCTATAGTATTGCAGATCACTCCTATTTCCCACCTTGAAAGATTAGAAATGGATTGGAAACAAAACTGCATCTTGTGGACCAAGTTTACAGATCCATCTGATTTATAGTGTAGAATGTGATGTTGTTCCCATTGAACATAAACATGTGTCACGGTGTACGTTTATTTAATTCAGTGGCCTCCAGACATTTGGACTACAGTGATAGCCATAATGATCTTAAGGTGAAAGACAGACTGTGGACGAGGCATGCAGAGTCTTTGCTTTCTCCAGGGTTTACTTCTATACCTGCTTATTTTTCTTCTTGCTTTGGCTCTAACATTGGAAATGATCTTTGACAGGTGAATAATGACCAGGGCTTGGCAGAAACAGTCAATAGGCTCTGCAGCTCTGTGTTGTGTTAACTTTTCCAATGGAAATACCTGTTATGAATTTTTCCCATGCAGCTTAGCCCTCAGACTGAATGTCTGCTGCTTGAGATGCAAGTATAGTGCACCAAAGCCTAAGACATGCACACTGGTTCCGTTTGATCACCCATCTTCTGCATTCTCCTTTTCCAGGCCAAGAACCCAAAGATAATATATATTCTGCAGGCTGCTTTATGTCTGGCATAATTATACCCTCTTCTTGAAACAATAAACATTGCTTTGGCCTTTGCTAATGCAAAATGCAACATCAAAATGCACAGCTAATTTGACTAGTTAATATTCCTCCTGCTTGTATAAACTTGTACAGGTCACACAGAAACCCACATTAAAAGCATGATAGCACAGGGAAACAGGATGTATTATGGCTGAGAACAGCTTCCAAAGCTGATCCTCACTGCCTGTGCCAGTTTGAAAGGGTCAAAAGCTGCAGCCAGGGGGTATCTTTGTCGGTGGGCAACACCCTGCTGCAATTTAAGCAACTAGAAACAATTGCTACTTATTCCTGGCAGGTGATTGGCAAATTACAACTCTGTCCTTTGCATAGAGGAAAATAATGCATTTTTTATTCTGCAGCTTTCTTGCTAGTAATCAAACATGGCTTCTTGGTTCTTGCATAGTCATGGAAGATGGGAACAAAGTGGCACAAGAGGATGGGAAGTGGGGAAGCCATCTTAGGATATTTGCTGTAGGGTAAGATATCACATATATAAAGTCCTGAAGTAAAGAATAGATTTGAGGGGAGATTTCTATGAAAGGAAGAACAAATAAGCTGTCTATAATTAATTAAAGTCATGAGCTTTTTTTCTATTGCAACCTTTTGGCATGATTTTTGTTTTATTGCATGCTTTTTGAGAATCTCAGGAGCACTTTTGCTGTATCATCTGATGCAGGATAAAAGGAATAGCTCTCTAATCAGTATGCTTATGACGGTACTTTTGCGCTTGAAAATTCTTAACTGATCAGAATTCAGAAAATTATGTTTCAGGGTTAATGGACACTTGGCTGGAATACTGATTTTGAAATGTTAGATTTGTTTTTTTTTCAATTCTCTATGGATAGCTGTAGAACATTAAGTCAGAAACTTCACAAAAAAATAGAACAGAAAAAGGGGGACAGTGGGGAGAAAATATACATGAGTGGCACTGTATCAACCAGGATATCCCATTGTTATATCTTTTAGAGAGTAGGGAGTTTGGATACCACAAATATTGATCAAAATATTCTGATAGATTTGTTTTTCAATACTATTTGTTGATTAGGCAAAAATAAAATATATGTTGAGGAGAGAAAGATTACTTTTCTTCTAGATAATGGTAAATTATCCTTGATGCACAAATGTATGTATGTGGCATATTTTCCTGGCTTTCTTCTATATTTTCTTATCCAACAACAGATACATTTGTTAAGGAATTCAACATTGACTCCATTTCTTTTCTTTTCCTAAGCTTTGGCCACCAATTATATATTTATTTGATTATTTGAACTTATAATCTCCCCATTGCTTTAAATGAATAGCACACTGAAAAATTTGTAAAAATGTGCCCTTGAGAAAATGAAGACGTTTCATTATAGTATAGGTTCCAGACAATTGGAACTGTGTAGAATTAGTTTTTATTGCAAATCAGCTTCTCCACAGTTAGAGAAAATGTTAAGTATGAATGAAAATAGGAGCAAGCTTCTCCAGTGACCCCCACCATTCAAATTACGAGGCTCATCTCCATTCTTGTTCATCAGGCTGTCTATTGTAACTATTTGCCTGAGTTCCGGAGCATCAACATTACTCTGCTACTTATCTCTTTTCTGGTGCTCCTTCTAACCTTTGAAGAGAATTTCATGAAATGGAGAAAAAGGCACAGGTGGTATTCAGCAGGTTCTGACTAGTTCTGGAGAACCGGTAGCGGAAATTTTGAGTACTTTGGGGAACTGGCAAATACCATCTCTGACTGGCCTGGCCCCATCTATTCTTTGCCTCCTGAGTCTTGTTGCCCCGTACAGGAGAACAGAGCTGGAAAGTAGGTTAGTGGGTGGGGAGGGAATAGGATTTTGCAGTAACCTTCCCCCAGGAGTGGGGAGGGAATGGGGATTTTGCAGTAACCTTCCCCCAGGAGTGGGGAGGGAATGGGATTTTGCAGTAACCTTCCCCTGTCATGCCCACCAAGCCACGCCACGCCCACTAAGCCACACCCACAGAACCGGTAGTATTTTTTTTTGAATCCCACCACTGCTGCATTGGTTGGCTCACCTTTCTATTAAATGTTCATGTAACTACCTTTCCCCTTATATACTACAATGGATGCAAACCTCCAAGTCTAATCTGAGATATAAATGGGTACCAAAGGATAAAGCATTCCAAACTTTAATATAGATCAGAATCATCCTAGTAGCTTCCGTTTTTAGGAGACAAGAATTTGCATGCAATGTAAAGGAAAAACTAGGGATGTTCCCAGAACAGAATGCTTTTAATCCAGACTTTGAGATGCATCCGAAATGTAGTTGACACCTATCAGAGATCATAAATATTCTTGTTTGTAATGAAGAAGACCTTATTCTGAAGTAATCTATAATTTATGAAGAAATCTGTTTTTCCATCAGGTGTTTGATCAATGATTTTATAACTCTGAACTTATATTTTCTAGAACAGGTCAAGAAATCAACTGGGAGGCGGAATTCATTGCAACCCAAGGAAGTTGATCAAAAGGGTTCACTCTAAAAGAAATCCAAGGTTACAGGATTTCAAGAAGTATTGCATGGCACATTAAGTCTACCATGGGGCTCTAAGGTTCCTCTGAAAAAGAATCCACTAAATAGGTGAACATCAGACATAAGTTTCCAATGTACAATTTTTTTAAAAAAGCTCCATTTTCAGTTGCCTAATGAGATTGACAGGTTTACTCATCATTTAGGATTATTTTCTATCTCATATTATTTGCATTACAGGTAGTCCTCATGTTATGATCCTTCATTCAGAGATGGCATTGAACAAATGAAAATTATGACAGGGCCTCCTCTTTGGGCTATCACGGTATCCCCGTGGTCATGTGATTGCAAGATAGGGGCTTGGTGTCTGGCTTGCAATTACAATGTCACAACAAGCCACAGTCATATGATTGCAATTTAAGATTTCTCACAAGTAAATTTCTCAAAAGTAAAGATAATACAGAAGCCAATTGGATGCCGGAAGATGCAATCACATGAAGTCCTCGCTTACTGACCTTTACTATTGCTGCTTAACGATGGTAACCAGGATTGCCGGAATTGCTAAGCAATATAATCACATCACATTTTATGACTGCATCCATAAGAATGGAAATTCTAGTCCTACTTGCCATCATGATCCAAAGACTACCTGTATATGCTTTCTTATTAAGCCATGTCTTTTTAGAAGAATGTCTGAGAAGATGAGTACCAGCCTGAGTATTGCTAATTCTTCTAGATCAGGGCTGTGAAACTCCCAGCCCACGGGATGTGTCACACACTGGCCATGCCCACACCTGGTTTAGCGAATACATCACGTGATGCTGCCGTGATGACATGAGTTTGATACCCCAGTTCTAGATTATCCACATCTAAATCCATTCTATTTAACAGAAAATGCTGTGTAAATGGCAGATTTGGGTTCTGGATGTTGATGGCTAAATGAAAACTTGAGTGATGCAAGGCAACCAAAGTGTGTGATTTTTGTCATGTTGTGATCCAGTTTATAGCAATTCTAGAAGTGGTGTTAATGAACAACCTACACAAATGCTCTTTCCTGTTGGTTAAAAAAAATCTAGTTCTCTCTAACTAATGGTAACAACTAAGCAAATACTGTCCTAAGGGAAATGGCTTTGTGGCCTTTTCAAAAGGATGAGATGAGAACTTCAGCCTATTAATATAATTATCCTGTGAAACTAATTTAAGGAGAAAAGTTGAAAAAAGAAAACAGCAGGAGAGACAGTAGGACTGCATTATTAAACCCAAATGAAGAAAGACTTTTTGACCAAAACATTGCTTTCTTATGGATACATCACTCCTATCTTTTACAAAAATTAAAGATCAAATATTTATTTTTGTTTCTAACATATCAAAATGAAGAAAGGAGGGAGGGGGAGAGAAAGAGAGGGAAAGAAGAAATCTGAAAGCACCAATTATTTTTAACTTAGAATTAAACTTCACCAAAAAACATTTTTAGATCAAAACTTAGAAAGGGTATGTAAACTCACGTTTGAATGTCAATCTTTCTAGCTAGCCAAGAAGAAGTATTTCCAGGGGAGTATTTCCTCCCAACAGCAGTGTAAAAAGCTTAAAACAACCCTTCCCCTTTAAGAAAGTATCAAGAAAAAAACCCTACTTCGGAGACAGTAAGTGTAGGCATACTGCCAAGAATGTAATAAGGGTGGAAAAAAAAAAGGAGATTTCTTCTAAGTATCGGTTCTCCGAACTGCTTAGAAAGTTAACAAGGGGTTCTATAGAACCGGTTAGAACTGGTAGAATCCCACCCCTACTTAGCATCTTTATTCTTCTTCTCAGTACTATTTCCATCTCCTAAGCATCTTTCTTATATTATGGTAACCTGATGTGATCTCAGCCCCGTATACCTCTGTTGATGCAGCCCAGAATTGCATTACCTCTTTGGCAGCTGCAGTCCGTTAAGAGTAAGCTGATGCTTACTCTTGCTACATCAGCATCCACATCAGTAGTATTGATTAGCCAGGTAATACCTATTTTATATTTGGGCATTGTTTTTTTTTTTCAAGTGCAGGATCCTACAATTCTTGCTATTGAATAACATTTTGTTGATTGTGGCCCTATATTAAAGATTATCAGTGGTTTTTTAGACCTTAGACCAGCTTAGCAGAAAATAAAGCAGATGAACAGGAGAGAAAATGTGACCCAATTTGATGCAGTGGTTAAGTGCTGGCCTAGAAACCAGGAGACAGTTACTTCTGGGGACCTTGTGCCAGTCGCTCAGCCCAACCCACCTCACAGGGTTGTTGTGAGGAAAATAAGAGGAGGAAAGAGTAGTATATATGTTTGTGGCCTTTATTATAAAAATAATAAAGGTGGGACAAACAACATCTAATAAATATATATATAAAAATGAGACAATATAAAAGTTTAGGGAAAATGAAAATAAGAATTGATTGGATTTAAAGAAAGATGATCTAAAACAAGTGGGAAATTTAAAATACTAAAGAAATGAACGTAAAAAAGTAATTAAAAAATGAAAGATAAAGCTATCTAGTTTGAGTAGTAAATGGTAGCTAGCAATTCTTTTCCCCTAGAAGTGTAGCTACAGTATTAATAGAACACATACAACAGGATCAATCTATATCAATGGCTATGCTTGACAGGTGTGAAATTGAGAACAACAAAATGTGTCAATAGCTTGACAAAGCCATATTATCTTTGAATGATTAAGTTTATTTACAAGCTTTTTTTAACACAAATTTATGCTCAAGACATTGCCGCTTGTAACAATATACCAGATATATAAAATTCTTTAAATATTGTTAGCATGCACTTGATTTAATACATGTTATAAACTAGCATTTATTTAACACCTGGACTTCACAGATTGGCTACATCTGAACTCTGCCTATGCCTCAACCACCAGGTGAAAGAAATCAAACACCCAAACACTTGTTTCCTCATCTTTCTTCTAGTGGAACACAGTATTTCCCCAACTAAGGGGGAAAATAATACACTATACCAATGTCCTTTGTGCTAATACGATTCTATTATGTGGAAAACTTGTGACAGCATTATTAGGGCAAATAGAAATCAGAATACAGTTATTACTGGATATAGTTGAGATAAATTGCACACCAATCTGCTGTTGATATAGCATTGCAACTGAAGGAAGAACACTTCCATTAAAATTAATAAGCTTGCCCTACCATGTCTCTTATCCTCACTGGAGAAAATAAAATTCTGATGAATTTAGCAGCTAGTCAAGTGTACACTCCTTCTCTCTGGGATGGTTATCATGTTCCACCGAGCATGTAGCTTTGGGAGGAATGCACATGGAGTGGTGACGAAGGAAGGGGACATCCACCTAGCCAGCCAGATCAGCTGAATTAACCCTGGTGATCAGTGGGGGTGACAGATGTCGCAGCTAGATTTCCCTCAAGTCTGATGCATAAAATATGGCAACAACAAAATGTATCTCACTCTGCAATATCAAAAACCTCCACTTTTTGATTAAATACTTTCTCAAGAATTAATAGTCTTTTATTCCATAGGGGTTTATATGCCAATTACTCTGCCTACTACATGCACTTGCTTGAGTATGTATTAATTAGTTCTAATAATTAATTTGGGGACCATAGATGTAAGGCTGTCCTCCTTCCAACTGATCTGTGACTTCACATCAGGTCTTTGAGTACTGAGTCCACCTACACTTTATTCATTATTATATTTATGATTTGATTATTCTTTGAGATCTAAAAATGATATATATGCCAACAGAGATGGAAGGGGTCAGTTAGGTCATCACATTTAACCACCAGCTTACTGCAGGAATCCAAATTAAAAGCATTTCAGATGGTTGGCTATCTTGACTTGTATTTGAAACATTTAGAGAAGGAAGGCTTACCATTTCCTAGGTTCTATTGAAACTCTCATATATATTTTTCTTACTACTTAGGTAAATTTTCCCATCCTGTAAATTTAAAAGTCTACATTTTAGTGTCCTGCATAAGAAATGACAGAGAACAAGTCTTGATCTTTTTCTGTGTAATATTCTCATATATCACATCCACTTCTTCTCTCCTGGCTAAACATTCCCAGTTCCTTCAAACTTTCTTTAGAGGACTTGTGTTGATTATCCACACGGATGCTCTTTTTTCAATTTCATCTCATTGATAGTGGCGTCACAGCAAACTGTAATGATTGGCAAAGGATGACATCTATACATAACAGTATATGTGGATGACCTTGGAGAACAAGGGAAAGAAATTATGCCTAGGAAACAGACAAAAGGAGGAAGACTCCCCCCAAGGACTTAACAATCAGAGGAACCAACCTAGGAAGGACTTCCCCTAATTGGTCAGATGTCTAAAAGTGGTGGCGGGTAGTTTGTACCTTTAGACATGCAAGATTTTTACAATAAAGTAGTTTTAAATCACATAGATATGTTTTGTACCTGGTATATCTGGGAGGTCTGACTGTATATGAGAATGCTGCCACTACATATTTGTATCCTGAAGTCTGATGCAAGTGCTACATTGCAACTTTTGGATCAGGAACATCATACATGCACTATTGTTTCCTTTCTCTTGACTGGCCTGAGGATGTATACCCACTATTTCACATTTGTCCACCAAATTTACAGGAGGAAACAGGTGGATAGAAGGACCCATTTCTCAAGGGCAATACCTCAATTTCCTTGAGCATTGACTTCTATTGAAAAAGCCTGAGAGAGGAAGTTTCATGGTTTCTGCTCTTGTCATTTAATGAAAGTATGAGGGACTATAGTGGTTGGAGACAAATGAAGATGTGATAGGACTGTCGAGGACAGGATATTCACATATATCTCTTTGGCTCATGACTGATCAAGTGCAAGAATACCACTTGCCCTCCTTGAGAATTTCTTCCACATTTTAATTTCTTTTTCAAGATTTATAAAACACATTCTTTGTCACTGAGATCTGGTCAGAAAAAATAATTTTAACATTGAAATTTTCACTTCCTCCCAATAATGGAATTTGGGCTTTGAACACCAACCTTGTTTCTCAAAGATTGGCAGTAGTAGCAAATGGACTGATGTTAGTAACTGGACTGGCAGATATATGAAAAAAAAACTCACTAGGTATGATGGTGATTGCCTCAGCAACCCTAGCTCCTCCTCCTCCTCTTCCTCCCCTCCCCCTCCCCTTTCATTACTACAGAGCCTATGCTTCATCAGAGATTCTCATTCTGATATTTAATTGACAACAGTATTATCTTTTTCTTTTCTTTTTTAAATTTTATTGGTTTTTAAAAACAAACATAAACAAACAAAACATAAAAACATCAAGCTATCTTCCACAGGTGTACATACAGTGTGCCGGTTGGTTTACAAATTGTTTTGTGCTTCCATTTCATAGTCTTCAGTTACAACTACATTGCATATAATCTCATATTGTCAATCAAAAATTAAATACCTTAGTATCATTATTAATCAGTCATTTGACTATACTTTTATTCATTCATGTTTTACAAGATAATCATAATTTACTTAGTTTATTTTATAACAGTTCATATTATCATCCCAAATCTATCCTAAAATCATTTTGTAGATATAATAAGAAAGAAGTACATCTTTATATATTTATTATTTTCTAAAAGTCTACATATTTCATTACTGTATCTTATTGTCTAAGCATTGATAGAAAAGATCCCAAATTTTATAAAATTGTTTATCCTCTTGTTCTCTAATTTCAAATGTCAATCTACTCATTTCAGCACATTCCAATATTTTCTTAATGATTTCCTCCTGTGATGGTATTTTCTCATTTTTCCAGTTTTTAGCAAATACAATCCTAGCCACTGTTAAAATATCCACAATCAGGTATTTCAAGTCTTTACTATATATTTCAGATAAAATTCCCAATAAAAATATCTCTGGTTTCAAGTCTATATTTTTTTTTGTCGTTTTTTGTCGTTTTTCCAACCACATGTGGATTTTAGTCCAGTATTTTTTAGCATCCGCACAAGTCCACCACATATGGTAATATGAGCCAGGTGTCTGATGACATTTCCAACATTTTTCAGATTTATTCTTGAACATTCTTGCTATTCTTGTCAGGGGAAAATGCCACCCTTATACAAATTTTCTTTATATGCTGTTGACATTGTCATTTTATAATTTTGAGACCACAATTTTTGCCATTTCTCTAAATCGATCCCATATCCAAAATTCTTCCCCCAAGCAATCATAGTTTCTTTAACTTGCTCTTCTTCTAGTTTAATTTCTAATAAATATCCATACAATTTTTTAATCACCTTTTCATCAGTACCTGTCAAAATCTTATCTAAGTCAGTCAGTTTGTCACAAAAACCTTCTGTTTTAGAATCTTTATCATACCTTGAGTGTATTTGTGCATATGAAAACCAATTCATCTTTATAGTTTGTTCCTCTAGTTTTTGCTTAGATTTAAGTTCACCCTTTTCATTCAGTATTTCACCATATCTAACTGTTTGTTCCTTTTTGTATATTATAGGATATGAAAATGCTTCAATAGTCAATAACCAGACTGGAATTTTCAAATAACATTGTTTTTTAATCTTCTCCCAGTTTAACCACAGAGACTCCTGTATATAATGTCTTCTAAAATACCCCTGTGTTTTAGTTCCTTTGTACCATAAAAAAGCATGCCACCCCAACAACAGATCATGTCCTTCTAATGTCAACAATCTAGTATTTCTTAGTGTTATCCATTCCTTAACCCACATTAGATTTGTAGCTTGGTAGTACAACTCCCAATTAGGCAAACCAAATCCTCCTCTAATTCTAGCATCTTGCAAAAGTTTTAACTTTATTCTCGCTTTCTTACCTTGCCATATATATTTCAACACAATTTTATTTAAATCTTCAAAGTAGCCTTTTCCAAGCCTAACTGGAATTGTTTGAAACAAGTATAAAATTCTGGGTAATATATTCATCTTGACTGTTGAAATTCTCCCTATTAGTGACAGTTGTAAATTTTCCCATTTCGCCAAATCTAGCGCTATCTGCTGTTTAAGTTTAATATAATTATTCTCTTTTAATGTACTACATCTTGCTGTCAAATATATCCCCAAGTACTTAATCTTATTGGTGACCTGAATTTTCAATAGGTCTGCCAGTTCTTCCTTTTGACTTAATAGCATATTCTTTGTCAAAATCTTTGTCTTATCTTTATTTATTTTCAAACCAAGTATTATCTTTTTCTATGACCAAATGATGCTTTGATTCATGTGGCACGGTTTAAGAATGTCTTTGGACACATTGGGTAGAAAGTGATAGGAGTTGCAGGGCCAGTCCAACTGGAATGTACCAGGTAGGAGGAAAGAGACAGCTACAAGATTGACTCCCCAAAAGCAAGCCCAGTCAGACAAAAGTGTTATATAACAGCAGTAAGAATAATAATATATATACACAGGGAGACAGGGAAGACAGCTAAAATTACAAAAAGATTGCAATTTTCAGGAAATGAAATGTCAGGAGAGAATTCTGAGTCTTACCATTTTTTTTCTTTTAAGCTCCTAAGTTAAAGAGAGAAAAATGCAGTGGTGTGTGGGAGGAATGGCCATTCTTTATGCTATCAACCAGAGGTGGTATTCAGCAGGTTCTGATCAGTTCTGGAGAACCAGTAGAGGAAATTTTGAGTAGTTCAGAGAACTGGCAAATACCACCTCTGACTGGAGATTTTACAGTATCCTTCCCCTGCCGTGCCCACCAAGCCATGCCCACAGAACCGGTGGTAAAATTTTTTGAATCCCACCACTGCTATTGACATACTGTAATTTAATACAAGGATTTGAGTTTTTTTCTCTCCAAAAGCCTCATTCAACATTGCCTGTTATATAGCTGTGCAAAGAATCCTGCACAAATATTTGTATTCATCTAGTTACTTTTCTGTGCTGCAGAATTGTGATTTTAGAGTTTCTTTTTGCCAAATCTTTTCCCTATTATTTTTCAGAGACCAAACATGAGCTTCAAAGTTAGAAATGGACAGCAGGGGGCAGTTTGGTTTTATTTTTGGGAATGTAGCTAGGCATTCGCCAGTTTTTTAAATTCTCACTCTGGTCTAAAATAGGGCACTTTAGTTTCTATACTAATAAAATATCAAAATTTTAAAGCTAAAGATTTGTTTAAAGTCAGATGAGAAAAACATAAATTTGATATGAATTAATATCTCTCTCTCTCTCTCTCTCTCTCTCTCACACACACACACACACACACTGTGTAATTCTGTCAAACATTGCAACACTTTGGTATAATTCATGATGTATAATTTAGTGACAAAATCTGACTTTTTAATTACATATATTTTTAGGCTGAACGTTTCTCAGTTGTGCCACATAGGGCCACCCACTCTCTGGCATTTTTCTTTTTGGTCTATTGAAAAAAGATGTGTTTCTCATTGTTATGTATCTTTTTATTTACTATATAATCTAATGTCTCCATGTGGTCTGGTTTCTAATAGTCCATACAATTAACAGAGTAGATATACGTGTCATTGTTACAGTCAAGAACCTACTAGAAGAGCATGTTATTTCCTTCTTTAACAAAATCAGAAAAAAACCTCTGATTTCGAAGTGAGCCAGAATCAAAATAGTGAAAAGCATAGAGTATTTGGCTAGAGAGTTATACCTTACAAAATAGATATATATTCTGCCTGTATTTTTCCTTTTAAATTTCAGGGTGAGGGTCAGGCATACAAAATAATTTATTTTGATCAGTTTAATAATATTTTTCTTCTTTCAAATTATACATTACAATTCAACATCTATTTTATGGGGCCAAACTTCAAACTTTGGGGACAATACATTTAGGCTTCACAATGTGGATTATTGTGAATTATTAATATTACTTATTCTTTAGATGCATATCATTTCTTTCCTCCAGGAATTCAAGGACCTATATATATCTCTAGAACTGTAGAGAAAGTGCTTTGCCATCTCCAGAAATGTATATGAAGCATTAAAGGAGAATTAAAAGACCTGTATCTTTTTTTCAGACCCCTCCACAGCTGTTCTGTTGGCTGCTTCTGAGTGCCCGAGTGTTGCTGGAAAATACAAAATGTCTGCTTTTGCAGATAGAAAGCAGCTTTGGAGTAGGTGACACAACAGTGGGATGAATCTAGAGAAAAGATGCTGTACACATCCATAGACAACGTTCGTTGTTACATGTTCCCTTTGGATATAAGACACCTCTTTCAGTTCTATATAGGGCTCCCTTCTCCAGTTTTTTTCCAATTATATGAACCTGTCAATTGAGGAAATCATATGTGTTGATATGAACAGAAGAAGGTGTTGAAAAGGAAGCAGTGGGCAATTCTGCAGACATGGCTTCTATATAGGCTGAATGCTTTTGAAGACTGAAGAGTGTTTTTTTTTTCAAGAGATTTGAGAGGGACTTTTGCTGGAAGAATTTAGTTTATTGGTTAATGCCTAATTGAGGTTTCTCTCTCTTTTTCTTATCTTTTCTATTTGCCACTTCCTATCTTCCCCACATCTTTACACATTTTTTTCCTTTTCTGTTCTAGTGTTCTACTGTTTCCTTTGGACTATTTTTGCCCTCTTTCCCCCCTCTTATTTGCTCATGAAGAGAAAGATGTGTGTGTGTGTGTGTGTGTGTGTGTGTGTGTGTGTGTGTATGTATGTAGAGTATACGTGCATTTGTATAATTCTGGTGTGAAAGTCATTTGTAGAAGACAGAGAATGGTTGACCTATGCAGATGGAAATGAGTTATTGCTGTATATGGAATAGCCATGTACAACACCAGGTAGTAGGTGGAGACCACTTTCATCCTACACGGAAACTTGTCAGATGTATATCCCTTCCTATAACATTACTGAGTATCAGAGCCTGGATAGCCCCTACAGCTAAAGCTCCATATTTTGTCACCTAAAGCATAATGATCCACAGATTAAATTTCTAAGAGAAAGTTTGAACAAATGAAGAAATATTTGGTTACATATGTAGGGGAAGGCCCAACACAGGATGAAACTAATCATGCACTGCCTCCTTGTGTTCCACCTAAGTAAAAACATCACACAGGACAAATACTGTACTACATAAAAAAGAAAGAAATTTCCCTCCTTCTAAGGGCAGGGTAGATGTTATGTGAAACATTATGTACAGAGACATGACATATAACGTTTCTCTCTCTCTCACACACACACAAGGAAGAGGTGTAAGGTGTGTGTGCATGTGCGTCTGTGTGCATGTATCATATGTGTATGTATATATTTCTCTATCTATCATTTACCCATCCACCCATCCATCCATCCATCCATCCATCCATCCATCCATCCATCCATCATCTCCCTCTCCCCCCCTCTTTTTCTCTCCATCTTCATCTCTATCTCTTCTCTATCATCTCTATCTCTATCATGTCTCTGTCTCTGTCTCCTTGCCCCTTTTTCCTGTGTGGGCTTTAGTTTGTAACAATCTCTCTCTCTCTCCCCCTCTCCCCTCCCCTCCCTCCCTCCCCCCTCTCTTTCACACACTACACCTCCCCTATATATCAGTTTGTTACATGCATACATTTAGTGGTTGCAGGGGACTGTCTCTGATAATATGAGCTTCTCAGTGAAGGCTAAGGAGGCAATTATTGCTATCATCTAAGTGAAAATAATGTGTTTTATGTACATACGCCACAAATACCTCAATGCATCTTTTGTATGATGATGTCATGAGGTACTAGTGTGACTTGTTGCAGATGAGATTTCTTTAGTGTATGCATGCACAGTTTTTTCCCTGTTAAAAGGCATTTGAAATGCCACAGATTATCTGCTACTCAGGGTGGGGATCTTTTATTGCTCCATTATTATTTACTCAATTATCTCTGCCTTCCTAACTGGACTTTGACTTTGCATTTTGAAAGAAGAGAAGACATCTTGAAAAAGAAAGAAGAGAGCTGAGAGAAGGAGACTGAGACTTTGTGATTACTTAATCTATAAAGAAAGTATAAATAAAGCTAAAATTTAATATATACTTCACTTAAAAACATTTATAACTATGCACTTGTGAAATAGATATATATAAAGAAGGGAATAATTTAAAAAAACTACAGCTAAAGAAAATAAGGGTTTAATATTGTAGTCTAATTATTAATTAAGTGATTATTTGATCCTATATTGCCTAATTAATCAAGGAATTCTCTCTTTTCTTTATTCATTTTTCTACTTATGAATTGTTGATTGCAAGAATAACTTTGTGAAGACAGAATTTACACTATAGAATAGAAAGTTATTTGTTAAAGTATACTAGAAAATATTTATTTGTGACTCTCTTTTAAATTAGACAAGGATTAAGGGAGCTACTTATTAGTTACTGTCTGTTAGAATGAACTTGAAGATAGGCTATAGACGCTAAAACTGAAAACTAATTGTAAAATTATATCAGCTAGTATTTACTGTTGATTGTTCTAAATCTTTATTGCCTCCTTCAAGCTGCACATTGGAGAAAGATTGAAGTTAAAAAATAGAATCTAGAAATACAGCAGAAACAAAGAAAGTTCTTAAGCACATTGTTGAATGGTAGATTGGAAAGACCTCTTGAGTATCCTGAAAATGTCAACAACATCAACAACAACAAAAACTGCAAAGAAGAACACAACAAGTACACCTTTGCCTGTGGGACAAAGAACTTGATACAATGTTGGGAGCAGAAAAAACATCACCTACCCCAACACTACAAGCAGTACAGTCAACCCTTGCAATGATGCAAGAAATGATGGTGAGAACTCAAGAATTCATAGCCAGAAACCACGAAGAATTGAAAAGTGAGATGAAAAATGACATTGCGGGAGTGAAAGTAGATATTCAGAAACTGAATGATAAATTTGGAACAATTCAAGAGACAGTAGCAATGAATGAACAGAAACTGGTGAATATGGAACAAAGAATGGAAAATGTAGAAAAAAACCTTGAAGATACTGAACAAAACTGGAAAGTCCTTTACTGTGAACTCCAAGAGGCAGTGGTCCGTCTAGAACTCATCTGCCATCATCAGGCTTCTGTATTGTGTTTGTCTGAAGCCTAATGATGGCAGATGAGATTCTGCCGAAACGTTGCTACAACTTTAAAAGCACAACTATAATGATGTGGGAAAATACCCGAACAAAGCTTAATACCATACATGTAAGTACCCGCGAAAACTTAAGAAAAAAAATATATATGTAGATATATATATTTCTTGAATAAAAAAATATTTTAAAAAATCCATAATCACATACTGTTTTATGAAGGCTGCAGCTCTGTCAACAAAATACAATAAAGTTAAAAAAAAATTGAAGGCTGATACATTTCAGTGATTTTGAGGAAACGGTGCTCAGCTGCTTGGACACTTTATTTTCTTTCCAATTCTACATGTATTAATTTGGAGTAATAATCATTATAGGAAACCTATAACTAAACTCACTGTGGGCTCTTTGGGACATCAAAGATAATATACTGGTACGTTTACAAAATGGCTGTCTGAGAGGCTTCTCAGTGATTGCTGTAGTGGGCAGAATCATCCACAGAATTCCTATTTACAAGAAATCAAACTGGTGAAGTTGTCTCACCCAAATTAGAAACCTAATTTCTGCCATGCCAGATTTATTTATTTTTTCTGACCAGGTGGATGTGCTGCAACCACTCATTAATTTTATTTTTTTGAGATTTTCTATGGATCCTTCTGAACCCCAGAGGCATTTTTCTCAATTAAGATCATGCTGGAGGTTCATGCTTTTCTTTTCCAAAAGCAACATTAAAAATAATTAAAATCAGATGAGTAGGGAGTCTTGCAAGCATCTAGGGAGATGTTAGCAGCCACCATCCTTCCTACATTTGTGTTAACAACTGAAAATAATTTAAGAGCTGGAGCTATACCAAATAGGATTCTCTTCCTCCTCCTCCTTTGAATGCAATAGGAAAGGTGATAAGCAAAAATGAAAAGCTGTGCTTGCACCAGCAGTTTAAAATGCTTTAAACATACATGGATCTGATAAAGTTTTTGACAGTATTAGTAAGTTTTTAAAAAAAATTAAGAATGAATATAGCTCATACTATTCAGTAGCTGTGATACATTTCTGCTATGGAACAATGGAGGTACAGAGGAAGGACCCCCAAAGCCTGAGGTAGTAATTTTTTTAGCTATCTAGGAGAAGTTATTTTCAGTAGTCCAGACAATTCTTTTTCTGACTTTCCTTCATGTAGGTTTTTTGGGGGGTCTTTTTTCTTTATCCTGCTAGGAAAGCAATGGAAAGAATTTCACAATGATAATATTCATTTAATATGATTCTACAATACAGTGGATGAGATGAGTCACCATCCAGTGGGACTATTGATGGAATTCTACAACAATAGAAAGTCAATTGCAATTCCACTTCTATTGAATGAATGATTGTTTTCCTCCACCAGGACATTCAAAGGTTCCTTGTATTGGAAGTAAGGATAATTTGCTCTGCATTTTTGCTTAAGTGTAGTTGGTTTGTGCAGGTTGAATTAATTTTTCCCTCTGTCAGCTGGGTTTTAGAGGATGGAAGGGTACACATATTATGAAGCAAAAATCTTTAAAAAGAAATATTCACATTTTTGTCCCATAAAGCCTTTGGCAGTACTCCCCATTGGAATATGGCCATTTTGCTCTATACTGGAAGTAACACTTGGTCTAACTCTCTCCATTTCTAATTTGCTGGAACAGAAGGAATAGGATTATACTAATGCCTCTAATTGGGAAAGAAAAACCAAGATATACTTTTCAGTTCATCAGAATGGCAAAAGGCTCATTAAAATCATGGCAGAAGATCTCCATCCTTCTCCCTCATAATTTTACTCCCAGGAAGGCCTTCCTCTCTAATCAGTCAAATCATGTTATCCTTGATTGTGGGGTGAGACATCTGGCTAGCAATGTAGGAGATGCACACACCCCTCAAACTACACTGTAATAGTTTGCTAAAAGGCAGATATCATACAGAAAGAAACAAGAAGTTATTTTGCTTCATGGGATCCTTCTGTGAGCTGAGTGCATTTAGCTGGAGATTCTAGGAGCTGATGTCAACCTATATGGAGCAGAGGTGGCATTCAGCAGGTTCTGACCAGTTCTAGAGAACTGATAGTGGAAATTTTGAGTAGTTGGAGAACTGGCAAATACCATCCCTGACTGGAGATTTTACAGTATCCTTCCCCTGTCACGCCCACCAAGCCATGCCCACAGAACCAGTAGTAAAAATTTTTGAATCCCATCACTGATTTGGAGGATGCTATGTTGAAAAGTAATAACTAGTTGCCATTGCTGAAGACGAAAAAAGAGTCTTGCTGGATCAAGCTGAAGGCCATCATTCTGTGTCACACGTTGAAAGCAGCAGTTGACAAGAATAGTAGAAAAGGACTTGCTAGCCAACAGATCTGTTACAATAACAACGTACCTCAGAATGAAGAGCTTTCAGGCCATTATGATATAAGGGCAGGAGAAAGAAATATAGAAGTTGAACTTGGAAACTGCTATATATCAAGCTTCAGAATTTCAGTTAGCTGTTTTTCTCTGCTCATAGGGACTTTTCTAATATCTGCCATGAAAATATATTATCAGAGTTACTCTCTTGAATCTATGGCTGTGAGTTCAAGCATCATACAGTGGACAATGTAGGTTTAAGTGTGTTGAAGTCTGAGTTCATGCTCAAATAAACATCTGCAAAAAGGAGCCAGCTAAAATAATTGCTGATTAATGCAGTAAAAGGCTTTTAATTAATTAATGTGGCCTATGGCTTCCAGACTATGGAATGCCTCCCTGAGGAGTATTTTGGCTTCTATTCTCTCTGCCTATAGAGTGATGAAAATCTGTCTCAGTCTTTAGCCATGGCTTTAGAATATAGAACATAGAATAACTTAGTTGGAAGTGACCTTGGTGGTCTTTTAGTCCAATCCCTTGCTCAAGCAGGAGACCCTATTCCATTTTAGATAAATGGTGGTCCAGTCTCTTTTTGAAAGCTTCCAATGATGTTTTAAATATCTGAATAAATACCAATAAATATTAAATATCAGAGGATTTAAATATCTACATTTTCCCCTTTGGGTTTTAATTGCTCTGTGTTCATTTTTTTGTGGGGTTTGCCCAATATGGATAGGAAGTGGGGGTAGAAATTGAGATAATAGCTATCACCAATAGCAACAATAATACTTAAATCTGGAAAAGTACTGACACTTAAAGAGGGTTTGATAACATTTGAGAGTAGGGGTGGAAATCTAGAAAGACATGCCATAAGAATCACTTATGAAAGAATCTTCATGAAATGTACATACAGTAAAGGTAACAAGAATAATAGTACAAGGTTTACAATAGGAGAGAACAATGCGGAGTTTTTTTTGTTTTTTTAATAATATTTTTAAATTGTTTATTCTTTACACCTCTCTTCAAGTGAGCAATGTGATTCCAGGTTATAACATACATACATACTTAAAATTACATTTTCAGATTTCTTATCTAGTTTCACATAAAATCATCACTTATTCCATTTTTCTTTCAATGAATTTTCACTTCATATTATTTCATTCATCTTTTCCAAAAACAAATTTTTCATCCTAAAACATATTATCCAATATTTATCCCCTTTATTATCAATTCCATCTTACCACCTAATTTTGTTATATATGTTCTCTCCATTTTACTTTCTCAAAGCCAATGTATAGCAAATAAAAAACAAAAAGAAAAGAAAACCAATATCAATATTATTCTTAATTACTACCTTCCAATTAGCAACAATTCCCTATTTACTATTATATATGCATATGTTCCCCCCAATCTACATTAAATCTTACATTTATTCCAAAAACATTTATACAACCATTTCATATTTATATATTTGTTTCCATTTAGTTTTAAGTATAGAATTATATTTAATTTTCATTCAACCTTGTTAATTGTAATACAATAATCTCATTTTAAATACTTTGATTAGCAATATGATCATTTATAATTTCAAACTCCAAACTCCCTAATCTTTATTTCTAAGATACCAAAATACATTTCCACGTTGAACCCCCCCTCTTTTCTATCTTTAGCCATCATATTTTAATCTCTCAGCCCCGCAATTTCTTCTAATCCTAGCCTGTTTTCCTTTTTCTATCCTTTTTTGGTCCTTTCTCTTAGATCCTCTTTTTTTCCCTGTTATTGTTTTTGTTTTCATCTTCTATTTGCTTATTTTCCCCCTCCCTCTCCTGATTTTCCTTTTTTAGTTTCTTCTTCTGTAGCTTCCTCTTCTTCTGTTTGATCTTGGAAATATTTTCCCCTTTGTCATATCTTTCATTAAAGTCTTAATTTTAATTCGTTTCGTGTCTTTTTGCAATGTTCATTGTTCTCTTTGCTCTTTTAAGCTGGTTTCCTTTTTCTTTAACTCCTCTTCTTTGGATTTTCTTTGTTCTTCTGTAAACTGCATCACCATTTCTAATTTTTCAGCCAGAATATTCCACAGTTCCAAGCTTTGTTTTATTATTTCCCTCACGCTTTGCAATTCCAACCTGAATTTTTTGCATAATTCATTCATTTTGCTTGTTTCCTCTTTATCTTCTTTAATGTTTATATCCAGTTAAATTGTTCTGTAGCTTATTAAAACCAGCATCTTTTACTTTAATCTTTACCAACAGTGTCCATTTATCTTACTTTCCATTGTTAGTCCTTCAATGTCTTTATCACAGTCCCAGTCCACCAATCAATCCCAAGATAGTATTTTTACTTATCCCTTTACTGTAATCTTTTTTTGTGTTTCCAGGGTTATTATTGTGTTATAATCTTTTATTTCATTCCAAATGCACACCTTTACTAAACCAGTAATTCCCATAAAATCAGAGAAAAAAGAATTCCTTTTACCATTAGGTGGTGCTTTTACATCAGTTTTCACTTTCCACCTTTTAAATTTCCACTTTTTTAATGCTTGTATTAACTCAGCTAATTTTCAATCATTAGCTATTATGTCTTTTAAATATAGTCAATTCCAGCATTCTAATCAATGCCTAATTAATGCCAATTTCTGTATAATTATCCAAATTAAATTTCTTATTCTGTTATTGTTAAAGATTCTTCTCTAAGTGATATCACTTCCGTTTAGGTCTTTTTACAGTCCAATTTCTTTACAAATTTCCTCTTTCTTTCAAATCACAACTTCCACAATCTTTAATGAGGGCTCTTTCCTTCTGTTTCCGGGTTACTTTTAAAAAATCCATTTTGGCCTGGTCACACACCACTCACTACTTCACCACTCCAGCACAAACTTAATTCCTGGATAGCTTCTCGTCTTTGAGGCAGCCATTAAAGACTGCCACTACAGCCTGTCTTTGGGGGAAGTGTTCCTAGACAGGGAGGGGAGATGCAGCTCTCCTCACCCCAGCAGGTGTTTCCCCCTTTTTCACCACTCCTCCAGGGTGGATCCGGTCCCATTTGGGACCTTCCAACAGGTAGAGCATGGATCAAAGCCACACATGATTGCAGACTCCGATCCGTCTTCAATGGAAGTGCCACTGGAAGTCAGAACAATGCAGAGTTAAGGAACAATGTCTTCTGATTTATAACCTGACTTATCCATGCTTTCAGCTGTACTGAAATGAAACATATTCTCATACAAACCTTTTCCAAAAAGGGAGGGAGGAAGCAAGGAAGGAAGGAGGGAAAGAAGGAAGGAAGGAAGGAAGGAAGGAAGGAAGGAAGGAAGGAAGGAAAAGCAAGTAAGCAGATTTAATTAGAGATGTGCACAGACTATATAACATTCAGGTTGGAGGTCTGTTTTGAAATGCCTTACTTCATCTTAGACTAAATTGATAACAATCTAATGTGATTCAGTAGCTGAAAGCTGGAACAAGATTCTTAAAAGAAATATTTTCATTTGAATATGGATAAATTAAAAAAAATTACATTTCGGCAATGAAGTGGAATGAGTTTCTAGAGCACATTAGATTGGGGATGTAGTTTTCAGTGTAAGGGAGTGCTGTGGTTCAGATCTAATTTTGGTCAGTCACTGAGACCAGAGGTTTAGTCTTCATGAATAAACAATGAACAATGAAGATATACATTCAGTTTCACAGCAACTAAGATTTTTGGCCCAAGCAGGTACAAAAATAGCCATGGGAATGCTGATTTACCTCCAGATTATCATGTACTCAGGAGCCAAGGATTTGGCAGCACAAGAAAACAATAGCCAATGACTTAATGGCCAGCCAGCAATACCCTAATCAATAACAACAGCTACACACAATCTGGCACTACATAAGTAGCCCAAAGCACACATTCTAGCGAGAGAGAAGTTCCCTGAGAATGGGCTCCAGTACGAGTCTGAAAGCTCAGAAGACTAAACATCTAGTCCCAGTGACCAACCCAGATTGAATCCTACAACACTATCCTTGGATATTTGCCTTTATTTGTCAGAAATTAGACTTAGATTGGGGAGACTCGGGTTGAAGCTCCCCCTACTCTTGAACACTCACGGGTGATTTTGGAACAAGCACCCTTTTTCAGCTCAACTTCAGAAACCTTTTGTGCAGTTGTGGGTGCCACCTTTAACTCTTGGAAATAAGATGGGACATAAAGCTAATGAATACATATTCTAACTATGCTTCTTTATATGCTGAGGATTTTTTTTAAAAAATAAAGTGTTTATTAACTGATTTGCCACATAATTCATAGAACATTCTGTTCTGCAGAAAACAATTATGTTGATGTTCAGCCATAAATAATGGGAGGTGTATGGAGAGTTTTGCCCTAGAACTCTGTGGTAAGACTAACCTTGAGGGTAGAGAAATGATAGGTTAAGAGATTTACTGTGAAAACAGACAATGGAAAAATAAGACTAATTATAGTAAGGAAGTCACAGAAAGGAAAGGGAGATAATGGTTTGTCTATTAGGGTCAGGGAATGGAAAAGAGGAGGAACTGAATAGCAGAACAGTCATAAAGTTAAAAAATAAAATATACCACTCCACTTCAGAAAACTTGAATAAAGAAAAGATCAGAGTAGGAAGCAACCAATTCCTAATTAAAGCAAGCAGTGAACCAACTTGGCTAATAGTCTTTATTTCCACACTCCACTCATAAGGGATGGCAAGAAATTGAAAGAGACATATGGAGCAAATGATTTTTTGTTCAACCCTCACTCCTCTGTGATTGGCTGCTCCTGTTAGTTTGACAGCTCTAAACATTGGGTGAATCACTGCAGTTCCATTTTTCCCTTCATAACCTAGCACTGACCAGAGAAATAACTCTCCTTTTTTTTTTCTTAAAGGAGCATTATCTCTATTTTTGGCCATGCCCCAAAACTCTGATTCTATGTCTTGGGAATGGAGCTTTAGGAAGATCAGGACTGAGGCCATTTTGGAAGCTAATGTACAGGCAATTGAGTCTCAAGTTCAATATTATACTAGAACATTAAAAGGGCCCACTTTCCATATGTACATGGATCTTTTCAACACATTTGCATGGAATTCCATTCCTGGTTTTACGTTCTAGAAAAGTAGACAGCAACACTTGACTCACAATCTTTCAGATACTCCCTACAGAAAATGTGCACCAGAGAGATATCATGCTCCATTCCTTAGGCAGGCAGGACATTCCTGACAATGAACTGTCAGAATAGTGATATTTCAGTGAAAGACACAGCTTGTAGGAAACAACATGCTGGCTCCCGATGAAAGGATCACCCCAATAATAGTTCAATGCAACTCTTAAATGATACCAACCCATGAATAAACAACCTTTCAGATGTGAATTATTTTCATAAATATCTGATAAAGTTTTATGTATCCCATAACTCCCCTGTAAATAGAAGCAGGGCATGTAAATGTGCATATGATTGATGTCTTTCTTGTGTCATATTCTAACAGAATTCATGACTTATAGTTCCAATTTTTTTGAGGGGGGGGGGAAAGAGATGAAATTCAACATGTCAGAGGTAGCTAGATTTATGGCGCAGGCCTAAAGAAATAAACTATCCCTCTTTTCTGAATACTTTGCCTTCTCATGATTTAGCATGGTACTTTTTAATGTATTGGACTAGAGCTGTCATAATCAATGGCCACTGGATAGCTGGTTAGAGTGACAGAGAAATGAGGTCCAAAATCACTGGAAAAGTATCAGATTCCTATATCTATTTTACTGAGTTTTGTAGTTATCTAGATAAAAAGCTATTGTTTAGCTGATTCTGTAACCAGACATACTCTGTGTGTAACCCCTACCAAGGTTTGAATATAACCTCCTGAAGCCCTCTAACAATTATCACCAAGCTGTAATGTTTAATGTGACCCAAAGAAAAAGGATTAAAAGCATGACTGGGGAATAATCATATAAACTATGTTTAATTAATCTAATTTCATCTAATATTAATTATATATACAAGGAATGAAGTCATCCCCCCCTCGGCTTCATCTGCTTTTTGGAATGCAGACTCTAAGCAATCATCCCTTGCAATTATCACCAGACCAAATCTTTTGATATCTCTTGGTTGTTGTTGCTGGGTTCCACATACATGCAAGAATATGAGCAAAACTGCTTTGCTATTGTTATAAAGAAGTAGCCATCAATAGTGAAAATATTACTGGCTGTGTATGACTATCGGAAATTAGAGGAGGTGGCACTGGAAATATTGCAAGTTTTTTCCGTATGAAAATGATCTTTAGTAACCATATTTTAGTAAATCCTTTTGATAAAGTTGTTGCTGCTCTTGTTATTATTACTATTTAGAAAAAGTAATGGCTGCCTGTCTTCTATGTGATAATCTAGGCAACTCACAGCAACATTCCATAAAATAAGAATAAATATAACTCATAAAACTCTGTAACGAATCACCTACCCATTAGAGTGCTAGAACCTCCCTCCAAATTTACATTTACAGGTTCCCCATTTTCCAAGTTGATGCAGGATAGGCAGGCAGATAGGCAGACGATACGGCCCTAACTTTTCACCTTTCTTTCTCTCATCCTTGCAACAACATTTCTGTTTTCTTTACCACCACTTCAACTCTTGTAACAGATTACATGTATGGTACTTAGTACTTGTAGTGGGTGTTGATCAAATAAAAGGGGTGAGGAAGTGAAACTAATAAATGTTGGCAATTTTAGGTCAGCCATCCTTCTCTGCTTGTTGAATACGTTACCCAGTCATTGAGGTTGTTGGTCTATAGCAACACTGAGCTATCACTTGAAGAAGACAATAATTCTTATTTGCATATGAGATCAACTAACAAGAAATGAGTCAGTCCTGATTTTAGAATTTATCAGAGAAAGGTGGTCAGATCCTGCAGCAAGAAAGGCAGAAAGGGCAAAATTTCCTTTTGGTATCATTAAAGTTCATTGCAAGATTTCTCTGGCTTTGACACCTTTCTTTGATCATCTTCAAGAGGCTTGATACACACACATACACACATGCACATGCACATGCACATTCACATACACATACATACATATATACATACATACATACAAACATATAGGGCAGGTACCATTTGACGATATTTGGTATTTTTAAAAACTAGAAGAGACCCAGAGAAAAATTACAAAGACAGTCAAGATATTGGAAATTAAACTGAGGAAATGAGAGAAATGAAAATGTTTAGCTTTGAATAAAGATGACTGTCATTTCATGATGTGTTACATGAAGAAAGCTATCTCTATTGTTCCAGAGTGCAGGACATAAAAACTTGCTATAGTAATGCAGATTCAGATATGTTATTATCTGTGTTATTGAATCTTTGGGACCTTTGTTGAAGTCTCAAGAAGATGGTGAGAAATGATTTAGATGCCTTGGGAGATATACAAGATTGTACCTTCTTGTGACTTTAACACAGATCTCAGAGACATGCATGTGACATACCATTCAGGCTCACTGAATAATAAAATTAATAACTTCACTTAATAAATCAATAACCACCTTTAAAAAATTAAAGAGCTAGCAGTTGTATTGTACATGGCAAAAATAACTCCTTCAGGATGTCTAAACCATAGCTCCTTAATTTAGTGACAGCTTATATAAGTACAGCTTAAAAATAACTAGCAGACACCCTGTGCAAAGGAAGCACTATGTTTGCAATTTCTTGTTAATCAACTCTCTACAAGTGTTGACAGATGCTAATGATCTGAGAAAGTGTTTCAGTATGAGATCTTTTCCTTCTGGCTTTTCTATCTCATTCCTTAAGGTGGACAAGATAACAAAACACGGAAAGAGACAGTTGCTCCTTTGATGGATTCCAAGCCACAGATGACTGGAATGGTTATAGCAAATACTCAATCAGAAAAATAAACATGAACACAAAATAAAACAAACCCTTTCAGACTTGCTCAACACAACCTTGGAAGTGTCATACAATCAAATTTTGCTGTAGGGATTTCAGCATGAGTGTCATTTGTTAACTCTTGTGGGTTTTGTGCCTTGACCTGTTTTAGGATTTTGGCATGTTGAATCAGAAAGCTCAGTTGCTGTAATTCCCTCATTCCCCAGTAAGAAGTACCAGTCAACACCACTAATCTGTGCCAAGTATTCCTAGTGGGTAAAGCACCAGCTAGAAACCAGGAGAATTTCAGTTCTAGTCCTGACTTAGTCATGAAGTCAGCTGGGTGACTTTGGGCCCGTCACTCTTTCTCAGCCCTAGGAAGAAGGCAAAGGAAAACAAATTCTGAAAAACCTTGCCAAGAAAACCATAGGGCATCACCCAAGCAGTTATCAGGAGTCAATCCTGATTTGGAGGCACCAATAAATTAATATGCCATACCTTATTTTAAATTAGCAGAGGTGGTTCTTTTGCCTAGTGTCTACAAGAACAAAGTGGCATTTTAGAAAAGACTTCTGTCACGCAGCAAGAGGAATCTGGTTCTATTTTAAATAGAGTTTTCAAGCTAGTTGAAAAATATCTGAAAATGAAACAATTAATTCCCCTGCAAATCACACCCATTTGATAACAGCAAACTCTTTTAAAATTGACAATGAGTAGAAAAGAAAATGGGTTTATTGATTCACTTATAACATTTCTGACTCACTTTTCATAATTAAAAGGATAAACCCAAAATGATGGGGCAACAAAAGTAATAAAACTGTTTAAAAGCACATAAATAATAAAATCACATTAGGTTATAAAAGCAGGCTATAAACAGAACCAACAGGCACAATAACAAAAGAAAAATAGTAAAAAAGATCACAAACATTTTAGGTGACATATCAATCTTTAGGTACTGTTCAGCAACTTATAGGACTAAGCAAAACAATAATCCTAATAAAGAAAATAATTATTCAGTTGGAATGCCTGTATTAAAAGTATCATTTTTTAGCTTACTGCTTTGTGATATCATCCAGACTAGATTTTGTTTGTTTATTTATATCAGGCCTTTATTATATTTACTAATAACTCAAGATGGTGAACATATCCAACATACCTTGCTCCTCCAATTTCCCCCACAACAACAACCTTATGTGGTGGTTGAGCTGGGAGAGAGTAACTGGCCCAAAATCATCCAGCTGGCTTTCATGGATAAGGTGGGGCTTGAACTCACTGTCTCTTGCTTTCTAGCTTGGCACCTTAACCACTAGATCAGACTGGCTCTCTTAATGGTTAAGCAATGAAAGAAACTTCTCTGGATAGTATGGTGCTGATTTGGTGATGTCTTTTAGAACTTCCTATAAAAGGTTGAGGTGATTGGGCAAGCTAAGCCAAAATTGCTGCTTCTGTTTACTTCACACACCCATAGGGGTTTTGAAATTGTATTTAATTTGTGGCTGTCATAGATGTGAACTTGGGAGTCATGAATAACTTCACATATATAGCTTTGCTATTTCCAGATTTAGCTTAAAGAGTTGGCACATACATTAGTTTGCACCTTTCAACAACAAAGAACTTTGTTGAGGGTTTTTTTTTTGGCATTCATTGTAATATTTGCATCTGAAAAGAAGAATTAGATACAGCATATTAAAATTGAAATCCTATTCTCATGCTTTCTTGGGAGCAGATCAGGTCATACTTCTGAGTGACACGTGATGGTAGAATTGCAATTGCTGCATCCAGAAATATACACTTTGAAAGTCATAAGGTGAATTACATATATTACAAACTAAGGAATGACATCCAAATCATGTTACAGTATTGTTTTATGAGTGATCCTACTTACGTTTGAGAAGTCTAATTGATCATTTACACTTATAGGTAGCTTTCAACTTATAACCATTATTGAGTGCAAAATTTCTGTTCCTAAGCTAAGTGAGTTTTGTCCCATTTTATGACCTTTCTTGCCACGTTGGTTAAGTGAATCATTGCAATTGTTAAGTTAGTAACATGGTTGTTAAGTGAATCTGGCTTCCCCATTGACTTTGCTTGTCAGAAGGTTGCAGAAGATGATCACAGATTCCCAGGACATCACAATCATAATAAAGATCTGCCAGTTACCAAGCATCTGAATTTTGATGACATGACCTTGGAGATGCTGCAATTGTTTAAGTGTGAAAAATGGTCATAAGTCACTTTTTTCAATGCCACTATAACTTTGAGCAGTCACTAAATGAATGGTTATAAGTTGAGGAGTAACTGTATTTAAATAATATGAAAAAAGTTTGATTCAGCTTAGTTGGAAGAAAATAAGGACAGTAAGTAGTCAACAATAAGGGACATCTCAAATTGGTCAGAAAAGCTTCCTCTAGATGATGAAATGGAACCCTAACATTAGAACAACTTTTCAGTTGGTATATATACGGTATCTAGTGTTGTCTTCCCCAATGGAAGATCTGGAGAGGTATCATTACAATTCCCATACTCCTCAGCTGACAAGGCTAAGGTTCCTCATTTCCAAGCACTGAACTGAAAAGATTGTGATTCAAAAGCATAAATAAAGTGTCACTTGTAAACTATCAAAGAAAAATCTGTGTATGTAGGAAAGGGAGGGAATGTTTGCCCTTGAAGTTCTCTTTTGCCGGATCTAGCCTGTTCCAAATTTAGATAGACGCACTACTCAACAACAAAGAGAAGAAATTGCATTGAACATGTGCATTTGTGGCGGAAATGAAAGGGCCTATTTAATTTAATGAAATTTTGTAGAAGACATTAAGGATAATTATACTAGCATCTACAGAGAAAACAAAAAAAATCTGACTTGCTTGATTAGAAACTTAATAGATAGGGTCCTTCATTAATGATCAAGGATCTTACAGTAACCCACATGCATTAATTCAAGACTGAATAGTATCTTAAGGTTAAGTAGCAATGTATTCATTAAACGTTTCTTCTGCAGATGTCTTTAATTACATGTATCCAAAAGTTCAGATTTTTTTCCCTTCTCCTTACTGACCAAATTTGAGAAAGAGCAGTTAAAGTTTTCTGTCAACAGCAGTATCAAATGCCTTTATGCAGAAATAAAACAGCCTTCACAAATAGAATATTCTAGTGACAAAAATTCCACTTTAGAAGGCAAATTTAAAATCCAGTTGTTAGAAATTATATTAAGCACCAGGAAGTCTAATCTTTGCTCACTGAGCAGGAGAAAGTTCTAGCCCTTGAAGCACTGCTGTTGGCGATTTGAGGGTGAAGATAAATACAAATTAGGCAGATGTTACAGTTAAGCATCCCTGCCAGTTTGGCATCAGCATTCAGCAATGTAGCTAATCCTGCTTAGCAAGCCTCGGCAACACAACAGATATATTGATGGAAAACCAGCAGGTAAATGGGACAATCCAGTGTTTTTTTAAACTAACATGAATGATCTTCTCCCTGCTGGGCTCATATGAATGACATCCTTCATATGAATGATGATCATATGAATGACCTTTTCCCTCCTGGGAAGAACTCATAGTTATGTGAACCGTACCACCAGTTTTTGACTCTCAGAGAGGCAGGTTTTTCTTCCGAGACCAAAAGAGCTGCCCTAGAAAAGCTTGGAAAGACAGGGAGCTCGAGGAAAAGGAGTTTCAGGGACAAAACAGCACTCTCTTGTTTCCTCAGGCAAAAAAATTCCTGAAATATGATGGTGAAATTCTAAGAAGGGAAGAAGCCGAGAATATTTTCTCAGAGGATGAAAAGTTATCTTCTCTCATTGAGAATATGTCTCCAGAAGATTCTGGTGCAGGGAGGAGAAAGTAGAGGTTGTGAGAGATTTTGGCACTAATGAAGTGAGGCAAAGTAGTCATGTGGTCTTGGAAGTAAATTTTAGATTAATTCAGTTCACATAGATCAGCAGAGCCAAACAGTTTCAATGAGTGGATGAGAGAATGGCATTGGAAAAGGGCCTTACAATTGTGAGACATTTTAAGGAACAATCAAACAGAAAAGGCCAGGCTCCTTTCAAACTAGGAGGCTACAGGTGTTAAGATCAGAAAGGTGTTAAAATTGTGTTAAAACTGAGTAGGAATGGGAAGAGCTGACAAAATGAGAAAAAAATTCAATTTCGAAAGAAGCATTGCTAGAAGCTGAGGGACATTCTAGTAAACAGTAAAGAAAAAAATAAATACAATATGCAATTGCCCAGAATTACTGAGCCATATAGGAAGAGTTATATAGGAATGCTACCAAAGAACCTTGACTTCTAGTATGGAACCTGATGAAATAGAACTATTATCTTGTGATACAAGCCTGTGAGGGAAGAATGGAAGAAGTCTTTCCATATTTTTCTGACTAGACAACCTAGTTACATACTGAAAGACCCAGAAATGATGGATTTTGGAGACCTTTTAAATTTTTTTTGGAGCTTGGGAGGAGTTTAGGAGTAATGGGTACCTTAAAGTGTGCATTTTTTTTTTCATTAGTGGCAGAAGAAAGGCAACCCAGAGAGGTATCTATGAATATTCTCAATCATCCTGGTCATTGTTAGACCAAAAGTGCTTTTTCAAAAGGCAACTGGGTTTGGTTTTCCTTGAAGATGTTTTGCTTCTCATCCAAGAAGCTTCTTCAATTCTGACTGAACTGAACCGAACTGACTTTTTAATGCTAGCAAAGAACCTTGACTTTTGGTATGGAACCTGTACCAAACTGAAAAAGCTTCTTGGATGAGAAGCAAAACATCTTCAAAAATAACAAAGTCCAGTTTCCTTTTGAAAAAGCACCCTTGAGAAAGTCACAGAGGTGATAGTAATATAAAGGTGCTGGTTCAGTATTTCTCATTTTCCATCTCAGATTTACTAGCCATGTGGGGAGAAAGATACCAACTTACAATATTTAATTATTAAGATATAAGGAGTTGGCCCTGAATGACTAAATCACATTGTCATTGGTGCAACATTGAAAAATACAATATTCAGGTTGCAAGATTGCATCAGGAATGAAAATGGTGATGGTGGGCAGCAACGAACTTGATGGAGACTCTTCTGTATTTTCTGACCCAGGATCCGAGGCATAGAATGTATACCTGTAATTTGCTCTTAGGTTTCATAGTTGTTTCTCTTTGTTATTAAAACAAATTACTAGGGATAAAATGCAAGTAAAATAAAAGGGGAGGAATTGAGTTCTGGTTAACTAGAGCACAAGACAATTATATTCTTCTGTAATTTTTTCAGCAGAATTTAAGGCCAAAGAATATGAGGAAAAGAAAGGAAAATTTCTTGGCAGGCAATCTAATTTTCTTTCCAGCTAGTAAGCTTTACCAGTTGAACATGATATAGCTAAGGGCAAACTAGACCTGAAGTTACTTGTGTGATTTGATTTTGTATCGCTTATTTTTGTTGAACAAATTTCCTTAGAGGGACCACTGTGCTTTGATGGCACTATATTGGAGGTAGGGGTAGGCTCTTAATTTTTTTGGACCAGCGGCAGTTTTGCCCTCCCTGCTGACTGATCTCAGTGGGAGAAAGGGTCCCACAATGAAATTTTATTTTTTCTCTTAAAAAGTGCCTGTTTCACATTAAAGTGTTTTTTTTTCTTGGAGAGGGTCTGGAAATAACAAAATAATTCATGAATATTTCTTTGTTTCTGAAGCAATGGAGTAAATGCTTCATGATTTGTCATATAATCTTACCATAATCAGTGGTAGCTGGTGCTCACTAAGGCTGCTGGAGCAAGAGGCATCTCAATCCAGCAAAACCAAGAGATTAAGCAGAAGGTAGAGCTGAAAAGACACAAATATTTGTCCATCCTCCTTTGTTGACACATTCCATGGATGCTTCATTAAAACGGATTACAATTACATAGCCCATAATTAAATAAAAGAATAGAACAACTAATAGTCATTCAAAAGAAATGTAGATTTGTGAAAAAGTGATCTATTTAAGAGGATAAGAATAACCTGATGAATTTGGCAAAGGCCCATTTTAGTTCAAGCAAGAATTTATGAAGAATATTCCAAAGCATAATATGGAGAAAGTCCCTCTACTGTTATAGTTCTGCTGCAACTGGCATTCGGAGGTTTTTACTTCAGACTGTTGCCATGTCATGTGATCAAACTGTTTGAGAAAGACAGTTATGCTTGGAATGGTCAGTAATAAATGGAAACGAGGCCACCAAAAAACACAGCGGCTAGACACCATCAAAGCCAACACCAGCCAGAGCATAAAACAACTGGAAAAAGCCATTCAAGATCAGAAAATAAGAAGAGAGCTAGTCCAATATCTGAACAGATAGCATTATCTTTACCTCAGACTCAGTGGAAAAGTGGGAAGTGAAGCTGAAGGTCTTTCAAATGAAAGTGGCAATATGAAAGTAAATATGTGGGAAAAAATTAGCAGCAGCACTTGTGATTCCTGGGGTCAAATTTTGCGTGCTGCTGCTTTTCTCCAACCCCTAATACAGGGTTTCTTTTGAGTGACAGAGAAAGCAAAACAGAAGCCTTTGGCCTGGTTACTTGGACAATTACTTGGACAAAAACATACCATCACACCAGTCACAAATGGCTAAGAGATAGCTTTGTGGAGTTAAATGTAGTTGTCATAAGGCGCTATTAGACAAACATAAGTCATTCAATGAATGGGCCAGGATAATAAAAGGATTATCTGTCTGTCATCTATCATAATCTATCATAATCTATCATCACCTATCATCATTACTATCATCATCATCATCATCATCTGGCTGCCAACCTAATAGAATGTGGGTAATGTATGATAAAACCATAAAAAGAAACAGTATTAAACCACCATGAAAAACATTGATGCTATTATTAAAAAAGGCTAGGAGAGAGCATTGGATATTACAAACAGTGGAGCCACCTCAGCAGATTCCCATACCCTTAAGACCCCCAGGATTTTTGACATAGTAAAGTTTGGAAGAATTTCTAGAAGTATGCCAGATTCTCACCTGGAATGGGGAAATGGTGTTGCATAGGGTGGGTGCCATGGAAGAAAAGACCTGCCTCTTGGGTCCCAACCATAGGTAACTGTTTAGTAGATGGGACCCACAACATAAGTCTTCTTCCATGATAGGATGAGCAGATGTAACCAGGAAGAAGCTGTTGCTCAAATAACCCAGCCCCATACCATGAAGGGCTGATATAAGCCTTATTAAAGCTGGAAAAGGTCTACTTATTGTAAAAAGAGATGGGAAAGGGCACAAGGGAAGGAAATAGATTCCAGGAAGGTTATTTTGTCCTTTCGCAGATGGAAGGATTTAAATATTTTATATTCTCAAAATCATCCCACAACAGAAGGAATGGAGCGCTGCTTTGTTTTTCAGATGATTAAGAATAAGGTAACATCAGTGTGATCATCTTGAGTCAAAGGTTTAATCTAGCTACTTCTGATAATTGCAATGTCACTTCTAAATGCCTGCTGAAAATCAGTTCACTGCTGAAATGCAAATCAAATGCTGGAGAGCTTCATTGCAAGGCATTAGGAAGTGCTTGTGAAGTGTGCTGAATTCCATTTAGTATAGAAATTAAAGTGAAACAGTAGGGTTCAAATTTACCCATGGGGAACTAATTTGTTTTCCAAATAATATTCCATTGCACAATCATGAAGGTCAGAATTAAGATTCATGCTCATGTTCCTTAGAATGTCCATGTTAGAATACAAATCTGAACAAAAAAATGTATCCAAAAATTAATTTGTAGATCAAGGCCAGACAATTTTTTTTCTGGGTAAGATCTCCCACAGTATGTACTGTAAATGCCAAAGATATCACTCAGACAAGATTTTCCTTATTTCTTACATCAGGTGCTTTCTTTTAAAATGTTAACTCTATCCAATGATTTACATAATAGCTTCATTATATTGTATGGTACTGTATGTTTTGAAGAAAAACAGCCAAAAATAGATTTGTTGATGGAGGCTGAATGGTAGCTAGAAGCGCATAAGTATTCATGGGGATCTTTATCACCATGTACGGCTTTCCTATATAAATATAGTATTTATCTGTTAACTGTTCAGTTTTACTAGGATCTTAAAGATGCTCAATTGTTTCATAGGACGTGGCTGAGGTTAATGGGATGGAAATTGTTGAAGTTATGATGGAGTTTTATGAGTGAGTCATTCCATGGATCCAGATGCTGAGAATATCATTATGATTCTCAAGTAAAGGAAAGACTTCAGAAAGCATGGCCATGAACAGTCATAGAACTTCACAATATGGTTGACCTGGAACAACTTTCTTCACAGATATCCTTAACTGCGTTTGTTCTGATTTACTTGACAGAAATGTTCAGCTGATGGAATGAAACCAAGCATTCGGGGGATGGAACTATACACCCAATAAGATCACCAGACAAATTAATAGACCCCAATCGACCGCTAGAGAAACTTTACTAAAAGATCACAACAGGAGAATCTGCTGGGTTATTACTAGAGCTCCATGTTGAAACTACTTGAATTCATTATTAATACTCTGCATATTGAATAATGGCATTGCAGTTTCTCAGGTTTGGCTTCAAAGATCATACTTGCATACAGATAACCATTCAACCTGAACCATTTTTTCACAAACAACAAACAAAAACAGGACAACAATCCTAACATGGAAATCAGAACCTGCAACAAATCCAGGTGTCTATTTTGCACCCACATTTATACCAATTGGACCGTTATCCTGTCCCCAACCTTTACACATCCTTTCTCCAATGTGACATAGGCCTTCATCCACCAGCCACGCCCCTCTGGATTCTGCATAGGACAAATGGGACACATTTTGTGCAAAATAATTAATGTTTGATAACAGGACTTAAACCAAGTAATATTGGAGCATTTCAATCTCCCAAGACACTATTAAGGGATCTCAAGGTGACCATCTCAGGAAAAAAAAGAGACGTTAACAACATGACTGAACCACAGATCGGTGAACATGCAACATATCAAAAAGGTTTCAGGCTATTGTAAAAGGTCTCAATAAACACAAGTTTTTAACACACTACAATTGTTAACTGATAAGCCACTTGTATTGTAACTCACATGTAACCTGTACCTGCAAACCCAACTTCATCTCCCCCAGCTTCAGTGCAGTTTAAATTCTATATAAGATCAGTTTAGGACCCCGTGCTTCTAAAATGGTGAGCTGCATATTTAAAAAAATCATGTCTTTTAATAATATTTATTAGTTGGAAATGGTGTTCCTAGACTCCTTCTGATATTTGTAGATAGCTTCCTGTGTGTTCCCAAAGGGGCTTTATGCTTTCAATATTCACCCACAACAGAAGCAGATGTTCCCTGTTACATTCTGTTTGATGCCTGCTTGTTTCTGGTGATCTAATTTTCCGGTAAATAAGAGATTTTCCTCTTCATTTTCTTTATAACAACCACCACTATGATGGCAAGGAAGGGAATGTTTGGGAATATATGAACAAATATTTAAACCTTTTCTTTAAAAGTACAGCAACAATAGATTTATACGCATGTACACATGTGCATGTGTGTGTGTGAATGTGTGTGTGTGTGCGCGTGCATGCATGTGTGTGTGCACACAGAGATATATATATTTAGATCAAGACCAAACCCCCTTGCTGGAGAGTTGCAATGTCTCTTTTGACATTCTGGTGGCTAACAATTGAAAGCTACTCAGATAGCTTCCAAACATAAGAGATTAGAGAGAAAGCACCAGCAAGTCATTCTGGACTATTAACAAATCATCTCCTGAGCCATTAATAACACTACAGCCATAATCAAATATGTCACATATGATATGTACAAAAAAATCTAGCAGAATAGATAAAAGAAGGTTGAGAGAACTATATATTGTAATAGAAAAAAATATCTTTCTTACGATTTGTATTTTAATTGTCCAGAATAGATGTACTTACAGTGGTGATCAGATTCCGCTGTGGCCCTCTCATCTGCCTGCAGTGTTTCACATCCTAGAACAGCTTTTCCAATGAGTTGAGTATGCGGAAAGCAGCACAGTGTCTTACACTAACAGCCCAGAGTTGAAAAGCAAGGATAGCTGGACTTGCAAACCAGAAAAGTTGTAATAAAATTTTTAGTCCAGCAATAATTGGACTGGACAAACTAGAATTTCAAGACAACAGTCTAATCATTAGCCCCTCCTTGTCCTTTGGCATATTTGCATAATAAGTGAAGAAAAGTGGATCTTAAAAAGAAAGATTGACAAGCCATAGGTTACACAATGTAGTACAACTCCCAAGTTGTGTGGAGTTGATAAAGAATGTCTTGAAATACCTGAAGGTGATACTTGAATGGAAACAAATGAACTCCTGCAGAAGGCAGTGGAACAAAAGGCAGAGGTGGGGCTGAGTTATGGCTCAACACACATACGGCTGATAAATATTAATTTTTTTCTCATGTGATTGCTACACACATTTCCTTCAGCAACAGCTATGCCTTTCATGATCCTTCTTTAGATTATTTCAGTGTTTCTTTAATTAAAAAGAAGCATATCTATTATGTGTTTTGTGAATTTTCAACACTCTTTTAAAAAATCCCAAGCCTTCACTTTCAAGCGAATCAGCAGTGTGATGAGATTATGAGAATAAGAGGAAGCCAAAATGAACTGTGACAAGTGAGTTGTCTAGATG
>NW_020769314.1:5233323-5264575 GCF_900518735.1 Pseudonaja textilis
ATAACGCCCACACAAAGTGAGTGGACCTGAGTGAGAACTCCTTGAGTCCTCAGGACATAACACACATGTAATCTAATGTATCATTTATTATGTACATAAAATATCCACAGTTGTCTGGAGCTAGGTATCAGGGTTCTGGCAATCTTAATTTGTGAATGACTAACTAAATAAGGCAAGTATGCTTGGTTGCATAGGAGGCAGGGAGTATGTTTTCCAACTCTAACCATGTCCCTAGTGTTGTGTACAAAAGTTCCTGGATTCTATTTGGTTTTCATTGAATACTTTCCTTTTTCCTTTCTTCCTCTTTCCTCCACATCAAAGGCTTTGTCCTGATTGCTTAGGAAGAGAAAACATTTGGCCCATATTTCTTGTGTCTGTGATGCTAAATTTATTTTGATGGTAAAATTCACAACTTGCAAGTAACCAGTTATAAAGTGCCCTTTATAAATGAGATGCCTGCAGATTCCATCCTGGAATCCTTACCTGGTTCTTAGGATCGGACCAATAGAGAGCCAGAAATTATTTTGCAGACAATTAGGGTTTCTTTTGGAATAAAGTCACCTTATATAAACTCTAGTCAGAAACTTATTGATCACAATTTATAACCTGTTAAAATATAATTCTACTCTGGAAAATGCTATTAAGTCCTAAAAGATGACTGAAATTAAAAGAAAACAAACAAAATGGCTTGCAAAGAGTAAGAATTCTGCCTCAATTTAGCAAACTTACATGGAGTCATCTGGGGAAAAAGCTTTTCACTGACAGCATTTCCAAGGTGAGAAATATCAGCAATCGGGTTTCAAAATTACATGATCCCTTATAGAGAAGACAAACATAATGTAAGTTCATCAGTTGACTAAAAGATGCATTAGAAAATACTGCTGTGGGATAGCACCACGTGTGTCACATAACCCATTCTATTTATTATTATTGCTTAGTGAAAAAAGCTATCATTGCATGATCTTTTGACATGATATGATCCCAATACAATGATATAGTGTAATAGACATTTCTGAAAAGATACAGCAGATGTATGTATCACTGCCCCAAAGCTTTATGATATTACTTAGCAGGTTTGCTTCTATTTGTGAGAATTGGTTGTTGATTTTATGCAAATTAGACCCAAACCATTTTTTTCCCTGTTCTTCCTGGACAGGTCAACCTTCTGGCAGAAAAAGGAAAGCCTGGGACAGATCTGAAAAAGGTTAGGCTTTCCATGGTTACATCTCACCCATATTTATTATATTTCTTGAAATAATGAAGGGTTTTCTGGTTCATCGATGTCCCAGTTATTAACTATTTTCATATTTCTCATTTTGAAGGGCTAACATGATGAAGTATGACAGGATTGTTCATTGCTAATTTAAATAATCATGTACATAAATATATTGCAAGAAAACAAAATACTGCAACAAAACAGGCTCAGTTACTTTATTCATCTCATAGCAAATGCAGCTCTATACTTTTCCTGCTTTCAATATACAGACAGAAATGGAATAGGTAAGAAATCTAAAATCTCATTTAAAATGGCAGGCAACTAGTTGGAAGGGAAAATAAAAATAAAATACAAATGGTTATTAATTCTGTTTCTGAAGCAAGATGAACACAGAAGGCTTCACTTAAGTTTCATTTTGAAAAATGCATTATATCTCCTAATCTGATTGCTTTTGTCTGAAGGGCTAGAAAAGGCAGAAATGTCTCTTAGAAAACCCAAAGGCCAAAGCCTGCTTGACTCTGAATGCAGCCGTAGTATAGCAAGGTGATGGGTGGACTGAATGGAGGCCTTTCATTATTAACCACATGGAGCCACAATAATCAAGTATAAAAATAGATCTAAAGGGTGACTAAATAATTGCACTTTACTCAAGACCATTTGGTAGCAGCTTCCTGAATATTTAAAAGTTCTCTATATGATCACCACAGCCAAATACCTGAAAATTAGCAATTCATATATGGCGTGTAGCTCCTGTAGCACAGCTTTAGAATTAAGGTAGGGCAATCACAGATTGTTACACCATGCAGGAACTAAATTTGGAATCCATAGGCATTTTCCTGAGATCAGAGAGAAACTAAATCTTTCTTCACTATGTTGGGACAAATGGATCTATTTGGACAACCCTTTCCCAGCTTGCCTTCCTCTGAGGTGTCAGGTCTATGGCTTTTTAAATACCCAATTTTGTTTTGTATCACTAGGTTTACAGTTTAGCACTATTTGCATTATTTTTATAAATGATTAGTGGCTTTTTTGGAGTTTTCACATGTCGCTTGGAAGTGATGTTTACTGCTTCTCAATTAGTTTCACTAATCATTCCATATGATTGAAAATAGCCATGATATCATGGTTTTACAGATTTACTGATGATATTTTACTGATACCAAAGTGATCCCCCATTTCCCCCTGTGTTTTATACGCATGGAGGTTTGGGGATTACAGCATATGGAAAAAAACATAAAACAATAAAAGCAATTTAAAAAAACAATAAAAAGCAGATCTACCTTTTGAAATAGACAAATAAATAAACAAGAAGACATGGTCTTAAACATTACATTTTAAATATAACGAGCTCTGTTTATGTTAAGTTCGGAACAAAGGGGAGGCCACACCAGAGCATCTCAATAACACACTTTATTCAGGGGAATAAAGGGGGCTGTCGCGTCTGTAAGCTAACAACAGACTTTCCAGCGAACAGCGGCTGGCTCGACCTAGCAGCCGGCTTTTATAGCCGGCTGTCGAAGGGAGCCAGCCAATGGGGGCTGCAAACGCCCCCGCAGTATGAACGGACCTGAGGGGGAACTTGTGTCAGCCCCGAGGACATAACAGTTTACACTATCATTGGGTGGATTTGGAAAAGAAAACCCCAAATCAATGTGCATGCACCTCTCTATATACTTACAGAAGGTGTCTTCTGTAGTACTGGGTTATCAGACCTATGTGATATTCTCCTGGATTATAATCAAAGGATGAGGTCTGTAGTTCATCGTTTGCCAAGTTCTCAAACTGTAACACCTGAGCAAAATGTGAAGGAATTACAGTTTGTTCCTGCTACTTTGCAGACTGGCATAGTTGAACTCTTTAGCTTGTCCAGGCCACCAAAAGCTACTTACCAACTCTTTGTGACTTTCTTTAAAAAGCCAAAATAATTTGTTTATTTGAATCAATTAAGAAAATAGGTAATTAAATGACATGGAGCAAAGACCAGTCTTATATAATGAAGAACGAAGAGTAAATACTGTAAATATCAAATAGCAATGTTCAAATTTTCATTTCTCATCCTCTTTATTTTTTGCATGGCTCATTGTAATTCTAAGAAGTATACTGAAATTCCATACATTTCCAGTAAATAGTTGAACTATGCAAAGCTCAAAAATTAAAAACAGGTTCGATCTTTACTTAGTTATATTTGAGATACAGTTATCCAGATATAAATTATGAATCCTCACTAATGCAGTGTCATAATTTGGATGATCACCAAACTGTGCAGAGAGATACTATATTCCTTTGCAATTATCAATACTGTCCATCATTTGAATATTGCTTGTAACTTATACCAGATAAAATGAGTTGTCATATAACTTCCAGCTAGTAGGCTTAGCTGGAGGTTCTCATGAATACTTAAATCCTGCCTATGGCAGAAGCGTTTTTATGGCGCAACATGAATATACTCAAAGCAATGGTTGCTTCATAATTTGTGCTAAAAATACACACTCTCATAATGATGGGTACCATGAATTTTTTCCTTCTCCCAAATGATAAGATTGTGTTCAGAATTCACACAGCTAAGAAACTAATTATAGACAGTTTTTTAAAAAAAATCAAAATCAAAATGGCAAATATAACTCACATGAGCAGTGCGTCATGATCCACAGTTAAAAAGCAAATTTCATTAAGAATTGGATGACTTTGAGTCACAGATTTGCTTTGGGTTTCCCCTACTCCTAATTATATACAGAATAAATGGCAGCACTTAGCAAACCATTGACTGCAAAAAACTAAAAATGGTTAGGCCTGGTTAGTGTTTAAAGGAAAAGACAATCACTGAGTATTTGGTAAGCAGATATGGGAATTGGAAAAAATCCCCCAACAAACACCATACCCCCAAACCCCAAAGAACATCCTAGAAAAGGCTATATCATTACTAAGAAAATTACACGAAGGATTTCAAGAAATTTGAGTTTATTGTGAAGGAGAGTTACATGAAAGCCTATCATTTAAATGTTTTATACATCCAATTCATTTTTAAATGGAAAAATAGCATCTGCAGTGTGAAGAAGTCGAAGAATAAGAGGGTGTCACATAATACAGATTTTTACAATGGCCATCCTTCAGAATATAGTTAAGACAGAAATGGGAACAGATGAGAGATCATAAATATGCTACAAGAAGAGAAGTGCCTAATTAGAAGATAAGGAAAGTGCATTAGGACTAAATTAAAGCGCTCATAAAATCAGTACCTTTGTCAAAGAAAGAATAGTTAGAAAAGAAAGGTGGCAGCAGAGGGCAATGGCAATTTCCAATTTTCTGCATATGGGAACAGTATTTAAATATAATTTTTAAAGTCTCTTTACTTAAAAGATTTTAAAGAGAGCTTAATTCAACCATGTCTATATTGCCATTTCTCATATGCATGTAGGATTAATTATTTTCACATGGATCTATGGAATTGCTGCAACTATCAACTCAAAATATAGTTTCTATATTGCAAAATGCAGATTCTCTCCTTGAAGACCTTTCTGTTTTAACAGAAGCTTTCACAAATGTAACAGATCTTTTTTTTTTATTTGTCTACCTAAGAAACAAAACTCATCTGAAACACACATGAATAAATTGCAGTATGTCAAGTGATATCACCTAATTTCTAATACTTTCTATACGCAAAACAGGAAATTTATAATTTTCTTCAAACAGGTATGAAACCATTTGTAAGAATCCATATGATATTCCTAAATATCATCACTGTTCTCATATATCATCTTGATTTAAGAAAGAAAGATTTTGCATATTTTTCCAACAAGAAGTCTAATATATTATATTTATTGCAATTATATATAGCAATTATTTCTATTTTCTAATTCTTTCATATCTGTTATCACATGCAGACTTCTACGTGATGAAATGGTATGCTAAGATGCCCCTGATGGAACAGAGACAATGCCATGGCCAAAACCAACAGACTAGTAATAAATCTGATTGGATAGAATCTTTCTGGACAAGGAGAGGATGAGTGATTACCCACTTGTGCTCCAGATAGCCGATCCTCATGAGGAAAGTTCAGGTTGGCAGTCAACCTGAGAGTCTGGTGCTGGAAGAAGAGTGAAACCATTAAAATTGTGACCGTACCAGAGCATTTCAGAACACTAAGTTCATCAGCCTCATTTGGAATTTATAATTGTTTTAAAGTTAAGAGAGAGAGAGAGAGAGAAAGAGAGAGAGAACTCAAGCAACAAGTCTGAAAAAACTTCCTGAAAATCATCCTGAGTTCATCCCCAAAACAGACAAAGTTATGCAAATCACTGCAGTCTTTTATCTTCTCTTTCAGACACACATGCACACAATCGGCCACTGCATAACTAAAAATATTCCCTTGGCATATCTAAAGTCTTCTGAGTTGGCCTAATTATAAAGTATATAGAATACTTTGAACACAAGCTGGTGTGTTGCATTCCAAGAATAGCAATAAAAATTAGTCAGATACGGCCAAGATAGATAACGTTGAGGTTGATGTGGCAAAGGAAATTTGTTAAGATGCAAAGTCAGAATTCTGTAAAGAAAAAAAGGTCCAGGTGAGTGGAAAAGGCAACCTCTTCTAAATATATGGAATGCTTTATCTGTTTGTGAACTTGGATGTATGCTATCCAAATTGTAAATTGGAATGAAATCTCAGCTACAAACTATTATAGTAATTGTTTGTGGGGATTATGAAGGTGGAAGAGAAGGAGGATAAAGAGAACTACTTCAGTTCATATACAGTATATATTTTTCTTACATCCTTATATTTTTCTTTCACTGACTGCCTTTTTGCTGTAACATAACACTCATCCCTTTTGGGCATTTCTCAAAGTAATATAAATGGAACAATATGGTAGTAGTTGTCACAATATAATCTTGTGTCATGATCAAGAACTGTGGTTTAAAACAGGGTCCCCAACCCCTGGGTCATGGACTGGCACTAGTCCATGGCATGCCAACAACTGGGCAATGCAAACAAGTGAAGCCCCATCTGTGGGATGCAGGAAGCATGCAAAACCATGCCCCTCCAGTCCATAGAAAAACCTTTCTCCATGAATCCGGTCCCTGGTGCCCAAAAGGTTGGCAGCCACTGGTTTAAAACATTGTATTGCAATTTTTATTGTTCCCCTTTAAAAAGAAAAAAAAACAATAGTGGCAGCTATCTAAAGAAGAAAAAGTAAAAAATGACATGGCATGTATTAAAACTACATTATGATGACTAAAAATTTGCCATCCATCTTCCTAACCTACTCTCCATGTCAGCTTCGAGCTCACAGATAAGGATATTCAAAAAGAACCAATCAGTTGCTTCCTTTTCACTCATTGGGTGTACTTGCCCCTAAGTTCTGTTGTTTCTTTTTTTAATTGCTGATTTTTATTTATGTGATTTACAACTCATGGGTGGAATCAAGACCAGAGGCACTCCCCTATTTGTAAGGGTTTAGATGAATGATAGAATTCAGCCCAGGATGTTCGCTAGGCAAATTTCATTTGCAGAGAGAAAATACAAACAAAATATCCTTGCACAGAATGTTATTACTGTAGGCAATGGGCAACACATTAACAAAACTGACACAGCAGCAGCACATGGTGTGAACAGCTCTTAATCTCTAGCAGGCTTCTACTCACTCAGGCTTCACATATGACCATGCTGGAAACCAATTTAAATTACACTTTAGGGACAGCTTAGAAACCATACTAGCGTTTGGGGGCTGGTAAGTGTTCTATCGCCAAGACAAAGCAGACTCAGATACCGGAGTTGAAATCAACTCTTTATTAGCAACCAGTAACTTCAACTGAAGTCGAGCCGTGGCAGCCCTTTTTATAGCGGCTGCTCGTGACTCGCAACCAATGGCATGTGTTTAGACTTCCCGCCGCTTATGCGGCCAATCGGAACTTGTTCTTAACTAATCGTTATGCTGTATTAACTAACCAATAGGAATGTAGTATTAGAAGTCTGTATTTGAATACACCACACCCCTCCCCTCTTGGTTCGCTCCAACATTACGTGATGTAATCGCGCAGGTAGGCGGGGCTCTTGTGAGTCCTAGTTGACCTGTGCAGTTCAGTCCCTGTGTTGGTCTCCTCCAGTTCGGACAGGCCTGCTGTCCTTCCCGTTCTCCTCCTAGGAACCTCCTGGAAGGGTGCCTCAGCCATGCCGCTCCCGCCGTGCCTTGTTGGGTTGATTGGGCTCCCGCCGTGCCATGTTGGGTTGATTGGACAGTCAGCGTGGTCTCCCTGCATTGTGTGCGGGCAGGTAGAGTCGGCTTGGCTGCTTCTTTCCTGGGGTTCCTTCAGTTCTCTTTTCTCGAATTCTTCTAATCGTAAGTGATTTTTGTTTTTTTCTGGGTTCTCGGTTTCTGGTTGGTAGTTTGTAACCGGACGATTATCATTTTCTTTATTATTTAAGGGTTGTCAAAGCGTGTCTTATTCCATGTTCTGCTAGGAATTGTTCAAAAGCCAAAGCTCAAAACTGTGGCCCATTGTCTGATACTACTACATCTGGTAGACCGTGGGTGGCGAATTTTTTTTTTAATTGTTTGGTGACGGCTTTTGTAGTTGTTGAATTCATGATGATGACTTCCAACCAGTTGGAATAGGCATCCACAATGATTAGGTAAGTATGTCCTTTTGTGGGGCTGGCGAAGTCCATATGGATTCTTGACCAGGGCCTCTGGGTGTCTCCCAGTCAAGAACTGGTGCTGAAGGGGGGGTGGGTCTGGATGATTGGCATTTGTTACATGATTTAACCCAGGTTTCAATGTCTTTATCTATTCCTGGCCACCAAACGTAGCTTCTGGCCAGGGACTTCATCTTTACCATGCCCGGGTGTCCTTCATGTAACATGTTTAGCATGTTTTCTTGTAATTTTTGTGGAACAACCACCCGGTCTCCCCACAAAATGCACCCTTTTTCAATGGATAATTCAGTTTGGCGGTTTTTAAAAGGCTTAAAAGTCTCGGTTTTTATGTTTTCCAGCCAACCCTGTCCCACCCAGTTCAGTATTCGGGCCATCAGTGCATCTTTAGCCGTTTCCCTTGCAATGTCCGATGCGGTGATGGGCCAATTTGGGATTGTTTCAATTTGTAGGGTCTGCATGGTGGGAGCTGGGTTGTCATTGTGACCTGGTAGTGGTGAACGGCTTAATGCGTCTGCGTGGGGTATGGCTTTCCCTGGGTGATAAATGAGTTTGTAATTGTAGGCTGCAAGGAATTCTGACCATCTTGTCATTCTTGGAGACAGGATATTGGGGGTGGCCCTGTCTCTGGCTAGGATTCCCAATAGCGGTTTGTGGTTGGTAATTAAAGAAAATGTCCTACCGTATAGGTATTCGTGGAAACGTTTCTCCCCCGAGATGGCTGCCAAGGCTTCCCTGTCCAGTTGGCGGTAGTTCCTTTAGGTCTTGGACAGCGTCTTGGAATAAAAGGTGATCCATGCTTCTCTGCTGTCTAGTAGTGTGTGGCTAAGTATTGTGCCTATGCCGAAGGGTGAAGCATCGCAGGTGACAGTTAGAGGTAGTGTGTCACTGTATTGGATCAATACAGATTTTGATGTGATTAAGTCTTTAATTTTTTGGAATGCTGTTTCCTCTTGGTGGTCCCATTTCCAATTGGCTTTTTTATCGAGGAGTCTATGCAGTGGTTCTGCTACTGTTGCCTTCTGCGGCAGAAAGACATGATAAAAATTAACGAGTCCCAAAAATGCTTGTAAATCTGTTTTGTTTTTGGGTCTGGGAGCTTCCTTTATCACTCGTTTTTTTTTTTTTTTTTTTTGTGGGGTGGATTCCTGCTTCATCAATAAGGTACCCCAGGAACTCAACCTGATTTGTGGCAAGTTGGCATTTTTCTTTTTTAACTTTGAGACCTGCTTCTCTAAATTTTGCCAAAACTGCCCTTAATCGGTCTTTTAGTTGTTTTTTGTTTTTGGCTGATATTAATACATCAGGGAACCACCCCTTTTATAATCCTAGGAGGAGGCATTCCATTAGGCTCTGGAAAACGCCAGAGGCCACGCTGAAACTGAATTGTAATCTATTGCATTTAAAGGCTTCTCTATGCGTTACAGTGGTTTGCGCCCCTGCTGTCTCAGGATCAATGGGTAATTGTTGATATGCCTGTGCAAGATCGAGCTTCACAAAAATCCTTCCTCTCCCCAATGAATGCAACAGGTGTTGGACTACCGGAACGGGATATGCGCTCTGTTGCAATGTATGGTTCAGGGTGGCCTTATAGTCACCACAGATATGCACGGACCCGTCAGGTTTTATAGGAGTCACAATTAGGGTTTCCCATCTGGCATGGTCGGTTGGCTCTAGCACCCCCTGAGTGATGAGCTTGTTCAGTTGCTCATCAATTTTTGGTATTGGTGCAAATGGTACCCATCTGGCTTTAAGCCTGATGGGGGCTACATTCGGGTTTAAACTAAATGATATAGGGGTCCCATGGTACTTGCCTAAAGTTCCGTCAAATACGTCATGGAATTTCTCCATCAGGTCTTTCTCCCAGTCTGGTATGGTGACGCTGTTGATCCCTGTCACTTCAATTCTGAGCAGTTCGAACCATTCTAAGCCAAGCAGGCTGGGGTGATCTCTGTCAACAATGGTTAATGGAAGAATCTCAGTGTGGTTTTTAAATCTTACTTTGAAATGTCCCAGTCCCACTAATGGTATCTTGATGATCAGGCTTTGCTCTTTGAGTTCTCTATGTTTTATGTCTGGTATCAAACTCTTTATTGTGTTCCATGATACCATTGATAAATACGAACCGGAGTCTACTTCCATTTCACATGGCTCACCTTCTATCAGGATGTTGATTTGAACCTTCTTAGCATTTGTTGTTCTGGCTGTCCCGATGGTGATTGTCTGATGCGTCTCTTCCTTTTTGTTGAGCCATTGCTTCCAATGATCTCGGCTCCAGCGACTTCTGGTTGGCCTTTCTTTGTTTTTTTTTGGGGGGGGGGGGGTACTGCCGCGTCTCTTTGGACTATAGCTCTTTTTGTTTCGGCAGACCCTCGCAATCTGCCCCCGTTTTTCACAGTGCCGGCATGTGGCATCCAAGAATCGACATTCAGACCTTGGGTGGTTTCCGCCACAACCCGCACACTGAAATTCAGGTTTTCTTCCTTGTCTCTCTCTCTGGTTCCTTTCTGAATGGAGTCTGTTTACCTCCTCGTCTTCATCTCCGGAATCAGTTGATGATTCGATATCCTCATGGTGAGAGGTTGTGGCAGCGTGCTTTTGGGCTCCCTCTGTTTTCTTCTCTTTATTTGGGCTTGGACTGTTCATTGTATTCATCTGCTTCAGTTTTGCTGCAGACTTCTTTGCGGCTTCAGCGGCAGTTGCTTTGGCAATGGCTTCGTTTGTGGTGATGTTGGGTAGGTTTAGCAGTTTGGTCTGTAGGGTTGCGTCTCTTAGTCCAAGGACTATGCGATCCCTCATGGCTTCATCCATGTTGAGGAACTCGCATGCCCCCTCAATATCTCTTAACGCTGCTACGAAGTCTCCAATACTCTCACCTTCTAGTTGGTCGCGCTTGTAGAATTCGTGTCTTCTAATGAGATTGGATACAACTGGCGCGTAATGGTTTCTCAGCATCCGATTTAGGTCTGGCCAGGTCATCTGTTTAACATCATTTGGTCTTGCTAATGCCTTGGCCATTTTGAAGATAGTCTGGCGCAATGCATTAGGAATACAGCTCTCTTTCTCTTGTCAGTGATTCCTTGCAGTTTGTTGCTTTCTAAAAACATCAGGAATCTGTCAATGTACGACTCCCAGTCTTCTTCAGCTGGGTTGAATGGTGTGGGTGGCGAATTGTTGCCGGCCATCTCGTTGGTCCTTTGGCTATCATTGCCACATGCTTACGGTCTTTGTCCCTTTGATCCCACCTTCGTCACCAGTGTTCTATCACCAAGACAAAGCAGACTCGGATACCAGAGTTGAAATCAACTCTTTATTAGCAACCAGTAACTTCAACTGAAGTCGAGCCATGGCAGCCCTTTTTATAGCGGCTGCTCACGGCTCACAACCAATGGCATGTGTTTAAACTTCCCGCCGCTTATGCGGCCAATCGGAACTTGTTGTTCTTAACCAATCGTTATGCTGTATTAACTAACCAATAGGAATGTAGTATTAGAAGTCTGTATTTGAATACACTACAGTAAGTATAATTGCAGTGTTAATGTATACATGAGATCTAGGTGTTTTGATAAATTCTGTGTTTCAGTCTGCATTCCATCTGATACCCAGGTTCAAATTGATGAAAGAAACTTGCTGTTGAGTCCCATGGAAGTGATGGTATTATTTTTATTTGGTTTTTAGTTTGTTTTATTTCAGTTTGCTTTAAATATATTTACAATTTCCCCCACCTTTTCATCAAAAAATATGAAAATAAATATGTTTCCTGATGGAGAAATAATCTGTGCTAGTCGTCCTAGACATCTTTTACAAAAAGCGCTTTATATTTCCTTTGTGTACTTCAGCTGAACTATTTTGGAATTTAACTTTCTATCAATGTATAAAGGAATTTGGAAGAACTTTCTCCCCCTGGTAATCATCACCATTTGAAACAGACATTCTTTTAAAATATCGCTCTTAAGTTTCTAAAGCCACATAATTTATGTTTTTTTTCATGAAGAAAAGATATGATATATTCAACTCTGACTTTACTTCATTCAGTTATTGTTGTCTTCAGAAATCTTTGTGATACAGAAGTTGCTTCATGCAGAAGTACATAACAAGAAGAATGTGGCTACTCTATACAGACTCAAAATGATTTACCTCTCTTTGTAAAAATAGTGAGAGATGAAAATCTGATGAAAAATCTCTGACTACTAGATACAGTAATTAAAATGACCAAAACGCCTATCTGTCCAACATATGTATCTATGTTTGGGTGTATACACATACATGACTGTTGTGACTCGGAGGTTTGAGCCTGCTCTGTTAGAGGACACAGACTTGGATAATGAGGAAGACGAGGATTTGGCTCTGAGGTTTGAGCCTGCTTTGTTAGAGGATTTGGAATTGCCTTCCTCCCCAGGACTTTCCTCTTCGGCAAGACCTTCCTCCCTGGTTGTGCCTCAGGTGTCGGCAGATAACCAGGAGGGCGTATCAGAGCCTCTGGCTGAGGAATGTTGGTTTGATGTGAGGCAAAGATACAGGCAAAAGCGTGAGATGCAACGCAGAAAGAAAGGACAAATCAGAGACTGAGATGAGAGACTGACACGCCCCACAGGGAATAAAAGTGGGTGTGTTAGCTCTGGGTTTTTGTTCGGGACAACGTGTTACTTTGCGAGAGAAGCTTCAGAATTATCCTGTGTGTGGCGTCAGCTTGTGATTTATGCTTCCTTATCGGACTTGGCAGACAGTTTGCGTGAGACTGCCAAGAATGTTTTTGGACTAAGGAATTTAACCCTGTAATTACCGGACTTGCCTGCTTATTTGTGTTTCAGTTGGAAATTTGGACTTTATTACTTTGTTTGTCCAGGTGAAACATAACACATGACTATCATTTAAATTAACTTATATTTCTGAGTAAATCTTTTGATGGCACACAAGGAATACTATAATTAACACATCTATTTATTACGTACGCAATTCTGTATTCTTTGTTGACATACAGAAATTGTATTTCTGTACTGTATTGTACAGTACAATTGTATTTCTGGACTGTATTTCTATAGTTCATATTTTTAAAATAGCTTATTTAATGACTTTAATACTTTAGCCAAAGAGACCCACAATTACTCATTACCTTCCAATGGACTGAAAAGTCACTGCCACAATGTATTTGCTAATGATTTGTTGTCATATTGGAATGATGAGATCCCACTGAGAACTGCTTAGAGTTCATAATGTTCCAGTATTTCTTTTCACTAGCATATTAGGGTTGAAGACTGCCAGATATTAGGAAGAATATTGTGGAAAATGGTAATAAAGAAAGTAAAACAATTCATAGATCAACAATATGGAAACCCTTAAAATGCAAAAAAGGATTAAGCACCACAATCCCACAGAGATTAGGATTGATATCAGATGGTACCATATCATTTTTGCTGGTCGTCTTTTCTTAACATGTAGGCTGATCTCTCAGATAATCTAAATTAATTCAGAAGATAATTTAATAAATTGTTGCTCTCTTCTAGTCTGTCTCAGAATAAAATGAAGCCAGTGAGAAACCCTCCCCGCAAACCTTAAATTTATAAATTCTTGAAAATGTCAGTATTCTTATTTCATCCATATAAAACAGGCTATAATAAGGCCTGAGTATTTTGAAGAGCAGCATGAGAAATGAATAAATTAGAAAGTTGCAAATCAGCAGGTACAGAAAGCCTTCTTTAAGCAAAAGTGTTGATGTTTCTTAAGCAACTGAAATGTCAACTGAGGATGGAGATAGTTAAGAAGGAGCTTTTGGCTATGGCAGGATCCAAAAAAAGACAATGATGAAATATGTGTTATAAGAACATAATGCAAACTCTGTGATTTACATAAGGACTTGTATCCAACTTCTAGATACAAGTCTAGATATTTATGTTGTAATATTATCACATGTTACAATGTCATTCTCTCTGTTATTGTGGAAACCGATGTTTGCTATAACAAGTTTGAAACACATTGAAGCAAAACAAGGTTCACTTCCAAATCATCTGAAGGAGAAGGGGGGATAAAAGGCAAAGATTTTAAGAATGCATAAAAAGAAAATGTTCAGATGTCATCCTTGAGATGTTAGAAGCATATTCTTATTTTCATCTGGAGTCTATTGAAGAATACTGAGTTTAAGAGGCAGGAAACACAGTGGTAATTGTAATGGATAAGGGATTTTCATCATAATCTGATTTGCAAAGTGGAAAGCTACCTAGGCTAAATCCACAGGTGGGATTCAGCTGGTTCTTACCAGTTCACTCAAACCATTAGTTAATCGCTTATGCAGTTCAAGGAACCAGCTAAAAATAAAGTGCAAGAGAGGCTTCCCCCCCCTTTCTCTCTCCCTTCAGTTAATAGCTCTGGGCAGACAGCCAAGAACCACTTAGCAGTTGCTACTGGAATACAGCTGATACATGCTGAATCAAACCAATAAACAGAAACTGACAGGATTAGGGCAGAGAAATCCATCATCACCCATCTAGGGATGGGATTAACCTTTACCCTTCAGGAAGAAGGACAAGATTACAAACATTTTCATTATAAAGAGTATTAAGTAACACTTCTGTGATCAGTTGATACTCCCTGGACTTCCCCAGGACCTTTTATAGCTGCTGTAGTTGGCTACTTCTTGTTTCTTCCTGGGGGAAAAGATATGGGACAATGATGCAGCTTGATCATACAGGCCGTGAATTTAATGCATGTGTGGTTCAGCCAACTGTATTGCTTCTACTATGAAGCACCCAATTTAGAACATAGAGAACATAGAATAACAGAGTTGGAAGGGTTGATGGCTTTTGGCAGCATGCCCAGGCTTTCAATTAGCATGAGTAGCTGCTCTTAGTTTCCCTCTCAGCTTCTGCATTTGCTTTGGGGTTGACTTTTTTTTTTTAAAGGGGAATGTCTGTTTTAAGTTTTCTTTAGTGGTTCCTGGCACTATCCACTATACTTTCGTCACTCTTTTTGAAATCCTCTACTGATGGAGCACCCACAACTTCTGAAGGCAAGCTATTCTATTGGTTGATTGATCTCACACTTAGTAAATTTCTCCTTAGTCCTAGGCTGCTTCTTTCTTTGGTTAGTTTCCATCCATTATTTCTTGTTGTGCCTTTTGATGCTTTGAAAAATAGATTGACTCCCTCATTTCTGTAGGAGCCCCTCAAATTTCCTGACAGAAAAATTAATCTGTGGAACAACTTGCCTCCAGAAGTTGTAAATGCTCCAACACTGGAAGTTTTTAAGAAGAGATTGGGCAGTCATTGGTCTGAAGCGGTGTAGGGTTTCCTGCCTAAGCAAGGGATTGGACTAGTAGTCCTCCAAGGTCCTTTCCAACTCTGTTATTCTGTTCTAAATATTGGAACAGTGCTATTTTATTGTGGTATTTGATTGTGAGTTGGATTAAGGAGAAATTTCCTAAGGATGAAACCAATCAAGTTGGCCATGCCCACCCAGTCACATGACTACTCAGCCATGCTCATCCAGTCATTAGGGCAGAGAACTGACTCTTAAATTATTTGAATCCCACTACTGGCTAAATCTGACCTGTATCTCTATATCCTTTTTTAAAGTTACCAACAAGATCTTTTTTCAAGTTTATTTAGTACAATTCTGAAAGTATATGTGGTAGTCTGAACTGGAAAAGGAGCATATTAGAAAGATCATTAGTGGGTTCTAGAATAGCAATTCAACCTTTCTGAGCCTAGTGTTATTTTCCAGATTTTTAATGATCTCCAATTTAATTAATGCAATTAGCCATGAATTTTTTTTCATCATTTCATCAAGTAATAAGACAGTGAAATATGTATACAGAGTTTCTCCCTGTAATTACTACTATTACAAAAGGAAACTCATGGAGCAGATAATTCATATTCACCCAAATATTTAGCAGGCGTCTTCCTTCATGTTGCTAATCTTCATTAAAAACATATGTAAATAAACTCATTTACAATCTGCTATTTGTATACTATGTGGATGAACAGATACAATGCCACAGATGTGTCTACTAGAAAATGGCAAAAGTTGTTATAAGCTAATGCCTTTGCACCCTGATCCTTGTGAATTTGGACATGCTGCCAGATCATTTTGTTGTATATTAGACTACTGTAACACAGTTTACATGGGGTGCTTTTGAAGACCATTTGGAAACTTCAACTGGTGCAGAATGCAACATCATAGGTAGTAACTGGTACCAGATATATGGCAAATGTCACAGCACTCTTGTATGAGCTGCACTGGTTACCAGCGTGTTTCTGGGTGCAATTCAAGGTGCTGGTGATTACCTATAAAGGTAATATGACTTGGGACAGGATATCTAAAGGATCTCCTTTTCCCAAGACTTTCTACCCATCCAGTTAGATCAAATAGAATGGGCATGCTGCAGATCCCATCAGCCAAAGAATCTCAGTTGACAGGCACTGGAAGACAAGTTTTTCTGTAGCAGCACCTTCTCTGTGGAACATTCTCCCTTCAGAGATTAGAATGGCCCTAACCCTGGTAATCTTCTCTAAAGCTTTAAAGACCTGGCTATTCACTTGAGCCTGGGACGCTACATATACCACGGCCCTGCCTCCTGGCTTCATTGTTAACAGATCAGAAGCTTTGCTTTGCATGGACTCAAATTAGACCATTAGTGTTTTAATGATTTTTACAGTTATAGCATATTTTAATTGTAATATATGTTTTTGAATGGTGAGCCACAAAGAGATGGGCAGCTACAGAAACCAATTAGACAAATAAATAAATATTGCAGACTCAGTTATTGGTAAATGTTACCCTAAGTATATGAGGCCCCATCTACAAGATTTTACCTGTACAGAAGTAAGGTCCCTGTGTTGGCAAAAGGAGCAGTGCAGCACATTTAGTAAAGTTTGAAGCAGAAAGAAGCCAGAAATGCTAGATGGCATTTAAAATGGTTCTGCAAGTAGGTTGCCATATAAATGTCATACATAGACAAATAAGAATGAAAATAAGTGATTTCCTAAGGTGTTTAAGAGAGGAAGTGGGCAAATCCACTGTCTGTTTGAAGGCATTAAATTGTGTTTTAGGCAAGATTTTATTTATTTTATTTTATAGTTTATTTATTAAATTTATGATCCCCCCCCCCCGCTCCTAAAGCTCTAAAACCTGCTGGAGACTTCTATCTCATGGTCTGCTATAGGAAAGCCTATGTATGGAACAGTTGTGTGTAATCCTGGCACTCTTCTTGCTCCAGAAAGGCATTCAAAGGAGCCAATTCATTCACCAGTTCCTCTTACAACTGTTTTGCTCTTGATGGAGCTATCTTCAATCTACCATTTGTCCCTAGAAATCCAGCAGCTGAAACTTAAAGATAACAGGTGTTTTTTTTTTCTTAAAGGAAAGGGAATAACTTTCAAGTTTGGCAATTCATTCTAAAACATGCAATTCTGAACATTTCCATTGTTGTGTTTCTATTACTATATTCAGATTCCACGTTCATTTAATTATACAGTCTTTGATCTGTTTGGACTCTAATTCATACTTCATTAAGAGTTTATAGATTACGTCCAATGAATTTCAATAGAAGAATATTAATTTTTTTCTAAACAGAAACTTTCTGTAGCACTGTGCAAACTTCATTAAAACAGCAAAATAAAGAAATTATGTCCCTGGCACACATAGTGGCAGTTCAGAAGCTATTTCTATGTTGAATTGGGCTGAGCACGAATGACTAGCCCAAGGTCACCCATGCCTAAAATGGGACTAGAGCTCACAGTCTCCTGGTTTCTAGCCTAGTGCCTTACTTACTAGTCCAAACTGGCTCTCCTCTTATGGACTGTTAATGGTAGACTTCAAGAAGCAAGTATATTAAAAAAAGATGGAGAAGGAGCCTCACCACAATTCTTTGTGCAACCACAAAGAATACTTTAATTTATTCTCCACCTCCTCCTGCATTAATTGTAATCTTGACATGCATCTTAAAATATGAATGAATATAATTTGTATAATAAAATTCAAAGCATAGAATAGCAGAATTCAAGGCAAACTATTCAAGATCTCTTTATAGCCTGAGCATTGATAGTAATACTGAATGACTTTGATATACACCACAGAGAGAGAGAGAGAGAGGGAGGGAGGGAGGGAGAGGGAGAGAAACATTTAAACTTGCTTGACTTTGGTTGTTTGTTACATTGACTAATTTAGTTGGGCAACCATTTAAGTTAATTATGAGATTACCCATTGTTCATAATAGATTAGGATGAATTAATTACAAGAATGCTTATTAAAAGCATGTCTGCTGTATCAGCATATTAGAACTACACAGCAGGGAGAATAGGTTTAGTGTATTGTTACATTAAAGGTAAGCTCTCATTATGATCAAAGTCATCTGGGTGAGCTGGAACTGTGGATGTTACAGGAATTAAAATATCTTTTGACCTCCAGAATTTGCACTACCTTTTGAGTGCTGAGACTATAAATTTAACTGCACCAAAATATTGTAAGGGCCTAAACTTAGATTTAACTGAGTTAATTAGTTTCAGAAAAACCATCCCCAACAGGTGATAATGGATACTCAAAGTTCTTGCATAGATACATTTCACCAAAGAGAGAGCATGATATTTTGCTTTGCTTTGATCATTGAAAAGAAGCAATGCATTTTGTCTTGTTGCACTATATCTGCAGTCTTCTGTGTCTATTTCTAAATCCAAAGCACTTTGGGATAGAGATCTGACCCCGCGTTCTTTGTAAAATGCCATATACATGATGTAGTAGTAATAATAACTAATGACAAGTAGGAACTCTGAAGTCAAGTTCTCCTATTCTCCTTGGAGGAGTATCAGTTATGGATCCATTTGCAAAAGTAAGGATGTTAAAACTAAACCTTTCTTAGTCTTACACTATTTATTATAAGAAAACTGGATTGGACTTTGGATGGAATACATTATTGTATGTGTACAACATGTCAACATGTGTAACTTAAAACAGAAGAATGGTAGCAAAACAACACAGGACATTTCTCAGCAATTAGGGATGTGTTGTGCTTTGGATCTTTTTAAAATCTTTCAAATTTGACAAACTTAAAAATGGGTAGACTTTAACTCTCAGAATTCCTCAGCTAGAACATACGGTACAATTGAGGACTGTATATGTGGATCTGATTGGGGTAAATTATAGTGGTGACATGGACATATGGTTTGCATTTTCTTTTACTTATTTCTTTTCTTTTTAACAAATGGTCTTATTACTGTTTTGTGTTTTACATGTTGTATTAATAAAATATTACATTACAACAAGGTCTCTCTCCTCCGAACATAGTCCAGACTCTGTCCTTCCTAAAATGTGATGTCCAGAATTGGTTACAATGTTTTACACACTATCTGAACCAGGGATGGGATCCGACCGGTATAACTACCAGTTCTGTTGCTCTGCGTTGCGCATGCATGCACGAGTTACGCAAGTCACACAAGTGCAATTTACGACCTGCTGAGCTGCCCGGACAGCTGACCAGCACTGAGTGCAAGTGAGCAGCAGTTGGAAAAGCCCTTTTTTTCCTGCTTTTTCAACCGCAGCTGTGTCGCGCAAATCAGCTGTGGTTGAAAAAGCAGGAAATAAAGGTCAGGTAAGAGCCCAGGCGGGCGGGTGGGCCAAAACAGAATCGGTTCTATGTCTGCTCTCTGTCTGCTGCTCTTTAGAACTACTGGTTCTACAAAGATGGATAGAACCAGTAGAACCCCACCCCTGATCTGAACCATACAGAATAGAAAGAAAGTATGACTGTTCCTGTTTATATGCAATCTAGGATTAAATTTGGGCTTTTTGCTGCTCCATCTAATAGTTGGCTCATGTCCAGTCTATAGTCTACTGAGACAATTAAAGAGTCTTTTCAAATGTATTTTGCAAGTTTACAGTAGTCCTTTTCCTCATTGCTCTGCTGCCCTATATTTATGCTCTGGTTTTTCATATTTAAATGTAGGATTTTGTATTTGTTTCTCTACAAATTTCATCTTGCTGTTTTTTTTCAGTTATTGTCCATTTTTTTTGAGATCCTCTTGGATCTTGATATTGTCTCTACTGCTAATCCTTCAAACTTTGTGTTATCTGCATATCTGCTTATTTTAGTTATCACATTTCTATACCATCTATCTTACATGAGTTATAATATTTCATAACTTTTTAATCAATTTTACATGTATTTTGAACAGCAATAGGCTTCTCTCATCAAGATGTGAGAGAGACCAATGTTTCTCTCATACCTAATGCATAGCTATTGATGTACATGTTGAGTATGATTGTTCAGCCATCTATGTAGTCTTCTACTCATAAGATAGTCATTGCCATTGGCCTCTCTTCTAGAATCTGATGGGAGATTCTATCAAATACTTTCCTGTATGTCCATTATGTCTATTGCATTAATGTAGTCAATTAAACTGGATGCTGTCTCAAGAAAAATAATGACTTCCATATTTTAGCATTTCATATTATCTGACAGTGGTGGTAACTTATCACCAAAACAAGGAACATTTTTTCAGGCCTTTCCAACTTTTTACTAGTACAGATTCAGGCTAATCCACATATGTCTTCTAGAGCTGAAGTTCTTGTGTGCATTGTAAAACTCTGCAAGGACTTGCAAAGAATATATCTACTGACTTAACAAATGACTGATGTGGTTGACATTTTGCTCTGCTTAAATGTTGAGATTAAACATGGTAAAAGCTGGAAAGCAGCTTGGATTTTTTCCCCAGAAAGCAAGAAACTAAAAATTGCTGTTCAAAGTGAGATGCTGCTGTGAGTCTACAGAGCACCCTAACACCTCAAACAAAAACACTGATTATCTAGTTCACCTTCTTATGCAATTCATTACTGATGCAAACACATACACATACACTATTTAACACATTCACAGCCAAACATAACACATTTCTAATATGACCTCCTTTGTCCTTACATGATCATAATGCAAATATTTAACAATTACTTTTCAGCTATGATAATGTGCATTGTGTACATTTATCAAAGATCATACTTGAAAGTGAACATTTGGGAAATAAGAATGCCAAAGAAATCCAATATTTTGTGTGTTCTAAAGAAGGGATCACCAACTTTTGGACCTCAGGGACCACCAAAGTCATAATTTTAAATCCTGGGGACCACTAATACAAATTTTGACTGACAGTGGCTTGCTGATGTTGGTGGGAGAGAGAGAGAGAGATCTGATCTAACCTCTCTCTCTCCCTCTCCCCCACTCTCTCTCTCTCTCTCTCTCTCACACACACACACACACACACACATACACAGAGGCAGGGGTGGGATTCAAATTTCTTAAGAACTGGTTCTGTGGGTGTGGCCTAATTTATGGGTGTGGTTTGGTGGTCATGTGACTGGCTGGGCATGGCTTGTATGTAAATATTATAAATATTTATGTAAATATTGATTTTTTTTATAAAAAAGAGCAACTTTTACCCAAAATCAGGCAAAGCAGGTAGGCATATTGAGTTGCTCACAGAATCACAGATTTATTCAGAGATCTGTGTTTCTGCCATTGGCAACCTGCACTGAATAATAGAAGCTTCAGTCTGCTTAAAAGCAGAGCCGAAGATCTAAAGATTAGCTAGAAAGCAAGCAATCCCTCAGTTTTCTGCTTTCTAGCTAAATTAAATCTCCTGGCACAGAAGAATAGCTGATGGTCAGGAAAAATAAAGGAAAAATAGCAACTTTGCAGGCAAGCTTGCTAGGTAAGGAGTGAGTGGGCTTGGAGGGTTCCCATGGGTCATGTGGACAGCACAGCCTTGTGTTCTTGTGCAGCTTGGATTAATTGCTTGGGGGTGTGTGCTCTGGGGGAGACATTTCTCTGTGGGCCACCAAAATTTTCTCATGGACCACCAGTGGGCCATGGCTCACCAGTTGGCAACCACTGTTCTAAAGTATTTATGCCTACCATTTTCTTTCTCAGTAGCTGAATTGTCTAAAGCTATTTGCCTTTTTCATTGACTCCCTTGCCTGATTTACATGGCTGTCTCTTTAACTAATTAAGACTCCTTGTTTGCTCTGTTATACACTATTGACACCTTTGAACAACCTACTTTATTTTCCACATCTCTGCAAAGCTGCATCTTCACTCCCATTTGCTTGCTACACTCTGTGGAAGTGATAACTCTCCCACCATTAAGATGAAACAGACACTTTATATCTAAGGGAGATGATTTAAATTACTGACATGGCTTTCTTATTTTAAAAAGTGTATAAATGTGCATGATAAGAACATTATGACTGTATGAATAAAGTTGTTCTGAGCAAAATAAATACTGGAGACTTAATCATGGAAACTGGCTCAAAGAGTTAAGGATCAATAACAATAATAATGCCCAGAGTCCATGAGAAATATACACTATACAAATTTAAATTATCATCAAGCATTATCATCACTATCATCATCTGAAACTGGTTGATTCCAGAGCTAGTCTATAACTTGGAAATATCCTTACAATGATAATTGGAAGATGTAATTCACCAAAAATCCACAAGTATCGCTTATGAAAATTGTAAGTTTGTGGGACTCCTGAAGACAACTGAACACTTTTTGTTTGTCAGTTTATTGATTAGTCAGTTGATCAAATCAAGACACAACCCAACATCAATAAAATTGATATGCAAAGCTACAGAACAAAGTATATTACAATAACTATATCATTTTTACACATGACTTCGAACTGTGCTATGAAATAAGTTCTCAATTGAACAATTTTAAGCAAAAATCTTCACAGTCCCACTGGCTACATATTTTTTAATATCCTTAAGATGGGTTTAAAATAGGCTTTACTTAGGCAGGTAAAGGTTCTAAATACTGGGTCCTTGGTAGAGAGTGCAATTGGCATTTAAACAAGACATTTGCAATGTCTTCTATATCTGGATGTCCTCATATATATTTTCTTTCACTATATGGCACATGTTAGAATGGCCCATACTTTATCAAAACTCAAGTACTTATCGCGGTAAGTGTTGTTCTTCGATATGGTACCAACACAATGTCTGATATTCTCCTTGGAGCAATGTATTGTTCCTGGCAAACCATTTTAAAGAGCTGGTGCTTGCAAGCAACTCTAGATTACTTTGGTGCCAGTACCCAAGATTCTATGTTTGAAGATTGGTGACCAGCAAAGAGTAGATCTTGGACTGATAGTCCATGCTATGACATGATTTTTGTTATCCAGAAATTAGATTTAGAAATCAGACAAACTGATGGAGAAACCAACACTTTCCGCAATAAACATTTGGAAATATGCTGGTACAAATCTGGAGGTTGAATTTAGATGCATTGGATGTTGATATCTAATAGCTTGGGGTGTATTTCAAAAGCATTTGAAGTTCACATGAGCACAGCAGCATAGTGCTCCAGCTTTTCTTCCAGGCTTCTGTATGAATCTAGAAAAAAAATGATACTGCTGTTTAAAAGAATCCATGCTTTAAAGTTAACTTAGCTCTTCAAACAATGGCACCTTTATTTCTCCAGCCTACCATAGGAATCTAATTATTTTTTTCTCAATAACATAGAGGTGATGTGCTCACATAAGCTCCAGATTATTTCTTCTGAATCACTTTCAAAGGCTACACAACCCTAAAGTCTGGGATCTCCTGAGTCAGAAATATTGTATGACCTGCAATTATTTGGAGCACTATTTGAATATTATCTATAAAAAGAACAATTCCATTACAATTTAAGGCTCTTTAAAATCTTCAGGGAATCTTCTAAGAATGTAATAACAGAGAAGCATTACCTCATTCTACAGAGAATGAGGAACTACAGAGGAAGTTAATTTAGAATCTGTTTGAAAGACCTAATTTTTAGCCTAAAGAAACTAACTTGTGGTGTCTACGGGTATGAATGAATGGGCAGGAGAATGATACATCAGTGTTGTCACTTCACCACAAGATGTGTAGATTTGAGATTCATGGGAATGCTAGATCTATAAGCCTGACAGACCCGCAATTTATACATAGTGTATGAGAAGCAGTTATGGATCAATAGGAATTGTTTGATTTAATAAATATTGTTGCTGCTTATAACTTGCTTCACTGGCTTGTTGTTTACAACGGTGTATCTAGGTTTATGTTTAGAGAATAAAAAGCAATACATCAAGAGTATATGAATGTGCTAGGAGCAAGGACAGTTGAAAAACATGTAGAATTATGGAAAAAGCATGGTAAAATATGGAGAAAGCCAGATTGGTATAGTGGTTAAGCCACTGGGTAGAAACCAGGAGACCATGAATTCCAGTCCTACCTTAGGCACAATGCCAAGGGAGTGGCCTTGGGCCAGTCAGTATTTCTCAGCTCTATGAAGAGGCAATGATGAACATTTCTGAAATCTTGCCAAAAGAACTTCAGGAACATGTCTAAATAGTTGCCAGGAGTTCTAAACTGACTTGAAGGTAAAAAATAATTTTGGAGAATTATAGTGTGTGGTAGAAACTAGTTTTCAGATCTTTTTTCTTACTGCAAACCTTTCTTTGTCCTGTTAAATTTATGTTTTACTGACAAAGAAATAAAGGGAGACTAGGATAGATGGAAGCAGTATGCTCCATCCCATAATTGGGTAGACCAGGTTGCCCTGACAAACAACAACACTTCTTTGTCTTACATTTTTGCACTCTAATACTGCTTACTCCAAAAAGGAATATGACAGCTTTGTGTTTATGTAGTACCGGTGCTATTGGTGATTCTTAAGAGCAGCACCTAATGCAGATCGAAAAGTCAAATTTAAATATTTAAATAATGAACAAAACAAGCAACTTGATAATATAGACATCTGTTAAGGATCAACAGAAAGCTAATATATACAAATACTACTTTGTCATTTATCATTTATCATTAATAACCTAAAAACCTCCTTTTTACTGAAAGAAAACCAAACTGTTTAAAATACAATTAAAATTCCAATAAATAATTATACTGCTATAATTAAACAGGACAACTTTTTCAGCTTCTGATTAAAACAAACTTTACCACTTTGTCTATATCTGAAACATGATATAGAACAATGGTTCCTATTATGAATCTTTTCTATTTAAAGTTTCAGCTTCAATGTTTCACATTTCCACTTCAATCTCTGGTTGCCAATCACAGTTTTAGCTCATGAGAATTGAAAACTGTTTCTTTCATAATTTCATCTTTGCCCTCTTTTTAATTCGGAAAGCAATGCCCTGGAAAAATTGACCAAAGAAAAATGCCTTACCTCACATCATCCAGTTATTCTGTATACAATACACATATTTTTTACTATTTTTTAAAAAAACAACTCTTTTCAAGTTCTTAAGTTGTGCAGCCCCAGGTGACTCACTGACTTCAGTCTTGTTGGCTACTTAGAGACTAAGGAAAGGAGGGAAGGAAGGGTGTCTAAATGTGTGTGTAAAATAAGGTTGCTGCCACACTGCAGTCAAAACATAATATGTAAGTCTTTCCTCCTGCTGTTGTTATAAGAAGCTGCCTTGACAGCAAATCCACTTGAATTATGTGCTGGAGAACACAAGAATTAGATCAGTTTGCTTCTTTCTTGATTTTCTGGATATCAGGTAGCTGAAAAAAATAATTCAGTGCATTCACTGGAGTGAAACACTTTCACTGACATTCATTGAAGCCCTTTGCACTTGCTGCCATTTTTTTCCCCTTCTGGAAGATGAAATTATTCTATAATAAAGCATCTTGTATCCTGTTTTCCTATGGACCTTTGACTGAGACTAGATTGTTTCTCTGCATTGGAAAGAAGGGGTGAAGTTTTTTTCTATTATGTCTCAAAAATGTTTCTGTTTATATGGAAAGGCATAACCAAATAATCTCACACAGCAAAGATACTTTAGAATGGATTGGCAGATTTAGTCAGCATGAGTGAAAGATGAAAAAATGGGGAAAGTAGGCCTTTTTCCTACTGCACTTTAATTGCTATGTGCTGCTCACCATTATGTGAAACTGCTGAGTAGAGAAGGGACTCAGCTTGGAAAGAGCATGTCTAATAGGCAAATACAGAAAGAAATATTAACAAAAAAAAACCCTGAATACATTTATGATTTCAGATGTAACATTTCTGGCACTCATTGGCCATCACAGTATGTGACACTGCTTAAAATCTATTTGTGCAGTACCTAATAGGCAAACCATTAATTATGCACAGTTCCAATTACATTTCAATTGGCGCGGGAAAAGGATGGATAGGGAAGTGATCAAGTTGTCTAGCCATTTCTTTCTTTTTACTGAAGGAAAAAAAACCCCATGGCTAATGACCCCAAAAACCATTAACTAATGACCATCCTATGCAGAGAGGATCAGCAGTGCTGCTTCCTACTACCTTGCAGGGAAACTATACAGGATCATCGAGGACACCGATCATTTGTAGGAACAAAAATATTGGGGATTTGTTCAAGAAGAGAGTCAATATTCACCCAGGAGCTGCCATGACTCATCTACTGCATTTTAAAAATCTTGATAAGTAGTTGAAATTGAACCAAGCTGCAATTTTTGCAGTCTGTTTTTTTTACAGTTCATTGATGAAAATCAGTGTAGGTCACTGCAGCATGTTTTTCCTTTGCCAGCTCTCAAATTATATTTGCTTGTTGAAGGCAGGTGAATGGCCTTGTGATTCTTTTTTCACAGGCCTGTGTTTCTAATCATTATGACTTGTCTTTGTGTCCTCAGAAGCTTTCTGTAGCATAGCAAAGTCACATATAATTTATAAGCAATCATAGGAGAAATATTAAAAATAATTGGAAAATGGCTTTCCTTTATGCAATGATCTTTTTAAAAAGATGTGCTTAATCATTAGTTGCTTTTGAGTTTTCATACCAGCAGGAACTGCTGTTTTGAGTTCTTCAAAGCTTAAATCTTCAGTGATAGTATCTTGTTGACCTGTCTTCCATTGGATTGCCTTTAATTGTTTTTAAGCAACAAAGCTTTTTCCAGTATTTATGCCTTTACATTATGTGTCTGAAATATTTGAGGTTCAGCTTCATTATTAGTACTTCCAGAGAGTAGACTATTTCTACCTTGTCTAATACTGAATGTGGACCAAGGGATACTCCATTTTCTCTAATATATTTCACAGGCATTCATAAATTGCAACTGGAGATACCATGGCCTTGATAAGAGAGAACCAAGAACTCCATAATCTTTGTTGTTTTTTTAAAAAAATACATTTAATATTGTACATACCTGCTTATATATTCTCTTTAACCTTGAGCAAAAGATTCTTTAACTTTTCCTAACTTCCAGTAACCAAACTGATTCCATTAACATAGCTGAGATTGTTGATGTTTCTTCAAGCAATTTTAATTCCTATCCCTATTTCTTTAGTTTAGCAGTTTGTATGATTTATTCTGGGGAAGGGGGATAAATAATGTGATAATATACTCCTTTCCTATTTTTAAATCATTTAGTCATTCAATAGTCTGTTCTAACTGTTGCTTTCTCATTGTCATACAAATTCTTCAGTAAGCAAATGAAGTGACTTAGTACATCCATATTTTAAGGGTTATCCACAATTTGTGAACTACACAGTCAAAATCCTTTGTATAACATGTTGTGGTAAATTAAAAGGTTGCTTCTAGGTCATTTCCCCCTCTCCACATAAACATGACTGGGTCCAAACTCAGTTGCTCCTCCTTCATATAATCCTGTCATACCTAAAGAGAGTCTCTTAAAACAAAGTGTTCTTTACCTTGTCATACCAAAAGAAAAACATTATTACTTCTCAGGATGAAAACAACAAAAGAGAGAGAAATCTCTCAATGTTCCACCATCATTAATAAAGGAACAAAGATAATTTCTGGTGTTGCCTTTTCATTTGAAAGGCATGATATTTCATTCGCTCAAAGTAACTACTCTCACATGAAGTGAAAGCAATCCAATTCCCTTCTATGGTCCCATGAAACCCACAAATGAACCAGATTTCCCAAATCCCATGTCAAAATTCCTCTAAAAATTTACCTTTCTTTCTTTTTTCTTCTTCCCTCTTTCTTCAGTGAAGCAAAACCCACTTCATTGAAAGAACTGCTCCTTCTTCGGCATTTGCACAATTTCCTATTTGTACCATTTCCCCCCTTCTATCATCTATTTCCCTTTCTATTTAGTTAATGTAAGCTAACATCAAACATTATAAAACTTTAGTGAAAGGGGAGGGTTTATGGAAAAGAAAACTCACAAGCGTTTTAGTTCTTTGCTGTCCATGGTTCTTTGCCAGTTGCTGATCAATGGTGCCTCTTTAATTATCCATACAAAACACGGATTCTGACTCATAACACGGATCTAGTGTTATATACGCATTTATACACTCTCCATGTTTTGTAGAGGATTTAGGCTTTTTTTTATTATTTCCAAATCAGTTTGAAGAGTCAGTGGCATTTGTCTGGTGAAGGTTATGCATGGAGCTACTGAGGTGCATTTATGAGTTTTCAAGAAGTTATTGGTATGGAAACATTGTGCCATCATGCAGAGATCAATGGGCCCTCCTATCTCTCTTTTTCCTCTTTTGTGCTCTAATGCAGTAAGTGGTTTGTGCAAAGATAGAAGCCTTTTTGAGAGAGAAAAGAGAATGAATAATCAAATTATATGGAAATGAGATGGATAGGGAGGGAGGAAAGGGAGATGATGCCTGGTATTTTTTAATCTATTGCTGGGAATGGCAGTTTGCTTATGAATCAGAAAAGTGACATTTAATGTTGATTGCCAGCATGTTTAAACAGGTGTATGGTATCAAGGGATATTTTGTCTTACCTCAGTCACATTATTTTCTTGCTTCATGCTTGAGCAAAGGACAGCAGTAGGACTTGATCCAATTCCTCAAAGCTGATGCATCTTTTTCCATAATTGATGACCGCTCTCTTAGCTGCAATCCAATCCTAGAAAATATATGCTTGATTTGAGGAGTGAGAAACAAGTACAACTTGGTTAGATGCCTGTTAGCTCTGAAGTATCTTTTGCTTTTGAATTGCTATAATGATATAAGAGCTGGACAACAAAAAGCTGACAATTTATCAAACATATATGTTTGACAATTGTCGAACATATTTATTCTTGAGGTTTTTGTGGTGCTATCAATCACTATAAAGATTTCTTAAATTTAAATGTGCAATACTGTTATTTGTTGATGCTTCGTAATTGTATTCTGAGAAAAGTGGCAGACTCACACTATAGAGAAATAAACTAGGCTGGAAACCTAGTTATTTTATCTGTATTGGGCACTGGTCGTCTTGGTTACAGTTGCTATGTAAGTAAGTAAGGGGACTTTCAAGATCATACTTTGAAATAATCCATATATTATAAAACACAATTGGGATTGATCAAAGTGATCAACAAATCTGGAGTGAGTGAGTGAGAAGCAACAGAGATCTTATTTAGGGAAGATTTCTTTAAGAATAAGATTAGTCACTAGGAAGTATAAACAAGCCATTTCACTATTTGAAAAAAAAAATCAACTTAATTATTTATTTAATTCTTTTGTTGGAGAACAAAAGCCCCTGTGATGCCTTCTTCCCTTTTAGCCCGGGTGTGTGGCAGCCCAAACCCCAAACCACTTCTGATCTGCCAGGCAAGTGTCAAAATGAAGAAACAAAGTGGTCACTTAAACATTCTCTATCCACATTTGATGCTTTTTCTAAAATGGATTAAGTGCACCTCTCTGATTTTGGCAAATATAAAACGGAATCCCTTCAAGGTAAATCTTTTATCAGAGTACCATACCCAACTGAAACCTCTCATAAAAATCCTCATCTAGGAGAAGATGTACAATTTTCTCACAGTGAGAATAATCAACCAATGGAACAGCTTGCCTCCAGACGTTGTGGGAGCTTCATCACTGGAAGCTTTTAAGAAGAGAAAGGACTGCCATCTGTCAAAAATAGTGTAGGGTCTGCTTGGGCAGGGGTTGGATTACATGACCTACAAGATCCCTTCCAACTCTGTTAATCTATATGTATAATCTTTACAGCCCACAGAGCAAGAGAGAGGGTTCTTCCTTACCCGGTTTTCACTTGTTCTCTTGACAGGACCAACTAAATTTACACATCTAAAATGCCTTACATCAAAGTCCATTACTTCACAATCAAAGCCCGTCATTACTGTAAGTACTTCTACTCTTAGCTTTCTAACTTTGTAGTCTCCCTTCATTGCTAGATTCCACATTAAGCTGTCAAATAATAATAATAATAATAATAATAACAACAACAACAACAACAACAACAATAATAATAATAATACCGTGTTTCTCCAACAATACAGCCCCCCCCAATAGGAAGACCCAGCATCTTTTCTAGGCATAAAATGAAATTAAGTCCCTCCCCCCAAATTTAGGCCTAGTTTAAAACATGCGAAATTGGGTGGGGGAAGGCGGGGGGAGAATTTGCCATTAGGAGTACCCTGCGGGCAGCTATGCCTCACTATCAGCTGCTCCTAACAGCCAATCATGGTGGAGCACAGAGGACTCCCTTACCCCTCCCTTACCCAGGTCAGAAGTCAGGCAGCGTCGGCATTGATGTCCGGCAGCGTTTCAGCTGCTTCTCAGGCCTCCATAGCTTCCATGGTTCCCACCAGTGCTGGCACCTCTCTTGCCAGTGCCATCTCCAACAACAGCATCTGAGTTACTCCCACTTTCCCCCCATCCCTATAACAACAGGAAAAAAAAAGATTTTGAGGTACCTGGGAGCGCCGTGTTTTGGTTTAATCCCGAGCGGCTGGATGGGTGTGAGAAGAGCTGAGAGAGCGACTCTGCTGCTGCTAACCTTGGTGCTCCAGCCTCGGGCTCTGCAAGTTTGCAAAAGTCCCAGTGCGCAGTCTGTTCCTGCATTCCAAGTGCCCAGGCCGAGCTGCAACTGTCCCTCTCTTGCCAGCGCCATCTCCAGTAACAGCGGCAGCAGCGGCAGGAACCGTGGAAGCATTTCAGCTGCTTCTCGGGTGGGGGAGCCGCCTCCATAACTTCTATGGTTCCCGCCGCTGCTGCCGCTGTTATTGGAGATGGTGCTGGCAAGAGAGGGACAGCTGCAGTTCGGCCTGGGCACTTGGAATGCAGGAACGGGCTGCTCACCGGGACTTTTGCAAACTTGCAGAGCCCGAGGCTGGAGCACCAAGGATAGCAGCAGCAGAGTCGCTCTCTCGGCTCTTCTCACACCCATCCAGCCGCTCGGGATTAAACCAAAACGCGGCGCTCCCAGGTACCTCAAAATCTTTTTTTCCTGTTGTTACGGGGACGGGAGAAAAGCGGCAGAGACTCAGATGCTGTTGTTGGAGATGGTGCTGGTACACTGGGGGGGGGGGGAATTAATTCACCCCCGAAAAGACATCCCGGCCATTTTTGGGGGGCTCAAATAAAAATAAGTCCCGGCCTTATTTTGTGAGAAACACAATAATAATAATAATAATAATAATAATAATAATAATAATAATAATAATAA
>NW_020769314.1:5266011-5321467 GCF_900518735.1 Pseudonaja textilis
TCTATCTATCTATCTATCTATCTATCTATCTATCTATCTATCTATCTATCATCTATCCACAATACACAAATGGAAATAGCATGCATTTTGAATAAAGCAATAAATCGTATAGCAGGTGAAATGCAAGTTGGATATGCTCTTCCTTTTCTATGATTTTCCCTGACAAAATTTATACTGTTTTTGAATCACAGCAGTACTTTTTATGTGGGGATCCTGGAATATATCTCTTCTGGCAAAAGAGTCAGCATGATGGTCATTCCTAAAAATCAGTTTTCTCATCTGATACTTCTTAGGATGATGCCACATGAGTTGACTATAATTCCTATAATTCCCAGGCAGCATGATAGATTGAGATAAGAAGGTCTGACTATAGTCCAATATACAGAACTTCTATAAGGTACCAGCTTGAACAAGTCTACTTTAAATGACATTGAGAGACTCATCTGATTATCATCTTTTACTATATGGAGTCTCCTGTTTCTCAGTCTATCAACATGATTTTCCACAGCTTGAATTATACAGAAAAATTAGCATCCCTTGAAAAGTTCTAATTTGTACTTTTATGCAAAAGGTATAATTAAAATAAGCAGGTGTTCTCCTGAGTAATTCATAAATTAAAGCATTTCCCCAAAGAACCTTGACACTCTTGAAGAAAAAAGTGAATGTTATGCATATTCTTTATTGAATTGCAAAATAAATGGAATTTGATTTAGATCAACTAAAGAAGAAAGGAGGTTGTATGAAACTAGTTAGGTCATTGCATGTTAACAGATAGTCTTTGAAGCCTGACAATATCCAAATAAAAAAAAAATCATGCAAATGGCATAACTTTTTTTTGAAAAACAAAACAAAAACCCTATTCCTTGTGCTGTAAAAATGTTAAAGTACATGTACTTGAACAGATCAAATAGTCATTTAGTCTATGTTGCTTCCCAAGCATATATACAGAATTTGAGCATTTTTTTTCCAGAGCCAGAGATTATTTTTTCTTAACATTATTATTATTAGTTGGCTGCTAGGAAAGTGGGGAAAACAGCCTCACTGAATTCCTCCAGGAAGTGGAAAATCTCTGCAAAATCATGCCACTAGCATTTGGCAATTTGTTGGTGAATTTTGTTAAGGATAAAACTTACATATAGTTCTGGTAGATCTGTCTTGTCTAGTTATGTTTCAAGATTTCCCTGTTCTCACATCCTTGAAAAAAATGTCTATGGAGACCACTTTAATATTTCATTTCAACATGACACTGTTCTTAACAGCATTTGTGTTCCAACCTAGAATTGTTCCAAAACTGCAATCGGATATTTAAATGTCATCCTTGTGGTTAGTGGTCATTTTAAAACTCAAAATGTGAGTGTGTTTGTTTGTATGTATAAAAAGGAATAAGTATTGTTGTTTTTTTTGGTATGGTTCCAGGATTCATTTATCTTTTCCACTGTGTTGATCTAATCCTTACAGCAAAGCTATTAACACAAGAAGAGTTTTTGTTTATTAGCCAGAAAAGCCTGAATGTAATTTGCATTGAGAGGGAGTGACTGGCCCACTTTCACTGACAATCTTCATTGCCTAAAAGAGTATTTGAACCTGGGATCTTCCCCTTTTATCTTCTAATGCCTTAACCAGTGGTGGGATTCAATATATTTTTACTACTGGTTCTGTGGGTGTGGCTTGGTGGGCGTGGCAGGGGAAGGTTACTGCAAAATCCCCATTCCCTCCCCACTTCTGGGGGAAGGTTACTGAAAAATCCCGTTCCCTCCCCACCCCTGGGGAAGGTTACTGCAAAATCCCATTCCCTCCTCACTCCACTAACCTGCTTTCCAGCTCTGTTTTCCTGTGTAGGGCAATAAAAGAAGACCCAGCTGATCAGCTGGGACTTGGGAGGCAGAGAATAAATGGGGTTGGGGCCAGTCAGAGGTGATATTTGCCGGTTCTCTGAACTACTCAAAATTTCCGCTCCTGGTTCTCCAGAACTGGTCAAAACCTGCTGAATACCACCTCTGGCCTTAACCACTCTATCGTGCGAGGCTATCTTGACTAAATGAGAGGGAAGGGCACATAAATATTTAAGAAAAGGATCAGAAATGGCATGCTCATATTGGTTGTGCTCTGCTTGTTTTGCATTATGATCATTGTAAACTGGGCCATGGCCCTGCTAATGACTAGCAAGTGCCCCTCCCCCCCAAATGCTTGTCTTTCAGTTGAAATAGGAGCCCATTCCTGTAAGTTCATCTTTACAGATAGGTTACTATGGCCCTTTTAACATACTTTTATTGGTATATAATTTTTTCTTGGAAGAAATTTTAGAATTATATATTTTAACTTCTTTCTACCCATTAAGGTTTTGCATGCCCTTAGGGAATTTTACATAAACTTAATGCCCATCTCCCAAATACATGACAGTGGAGTAAGTACCATATCAGAAAGGGAAAAAGATATGCATCAATAACATACATAATGTACAGAGCTTCCCAATGTAAGGACAAAACTAAAAAAAGAAGATGAGCAGAAATCTGCAGGATGTGTATTGAAAAAGAAAGTTCTTTCAGTGGGGTAGTGAGAAGGACAATTCAGGTCAACTAATCTTTTCATGAAAAGGTTAGTACGATGTGCCCATAAAATGAATCTCTCTCTGGATTTAAATATATCAGAATGAATAAGTGGTTTGAAAAGGATATTTGATATCTGAGATGTATAAAAATATTCGTGGCTGCCCTCAGTGGGCATGTTCATTTAAACGTAACCCATTAACCCTTTAGAAAAGATATACAGTAAGATAATTCTTTAAAAATTGAATTTCTGCCTAATATACAATTAAAAAGCATTTGCATCTGTGCATCAAGTATGCTTAATCATGACTACAGTTTCAATTATTATTGCAACCATTTAGTAAACAATTTGAAGCCTTATGTCAATACTGTGCTCTATCACTTTGACACTTTGGTTGTATATATTTCATTTCCTGACAGAAAGAGTTCTGTGGTAAGCATTCCATTTCACAGTGGTAATTTTTATCTTAAACTATATGTCTTTCCTGGTAGTCCATTTTCAGAAAAGACTCTGAAAAGATATCACAGCAGTGGTATCCTGTTGTTGTGTATCTTTAAACTTAGTTTATACACATTCGTGTAGAGATAATACCCTTGTTGGGTGCTGCAAACACATTTTGGTCTGCAAAAGGGATGGGCATAGGTATTCCACCTTTGTCTCTTTCATCATATGTCCTCAGAATGAAGATGACTGCTTGCAGTTCAATCATGTCCCTAAATTGGAGATAGTTTTTCTACAGGTAGAGGGTGTCTTCTGCTGCCCTCCCTTTGCACATAGAAAGCAATGGGAATATGACAGAAAGGGACAGAGCTAGTACACTTTTTCCTACTCTCCTTCCCTAATGGGTAAAACCTCTATCATTTCTCAGTACTTGAAGCAATGTAGAACCATTCTCTAATAATAAGGTGGCATTAGACTGAATGCTGTCTTGTTGGAGTTTAGATTCTATGTTCTATACTTGTTCAAAATGAAGGGGCAAAACATCAGCAAATGGAGAGCTAAATTTAGTTATCAGCCCAATCTCCTCACTTCAAATTAAGTTCTACTGAGTTATTCAGGCTTTTAGACTAATCTTTTTCAAACTGGCTGATAAGGATGGGAATTGTATTTCAACACGTTTATTGCGTTGTATTACCACATTGGAGAAAACTTATGCAGATTTTAGACAGTGAGCTATTTGGAATATTCCAATTTTCTTTTCCTGTTCTGTGTTTGTGATTGTGGTGTTGAGCCAAATCTTCATGTGGTTCCACTGTCTTTCCTATCTCTACTTGTTCAGCCTTCATTATAAATCTAACTCCTTTTTAAGTTTTGGCAATGTAAAGAGTCAAAACACACAGGATTAGTGTAATTCCCTGGACTCTTCAGAGCCCTAAATCAGGGATAGGCAACCAGATGCCCTTCAGATTATTTTGAAAGCCATTTCTTTGTCAGCACAGTGGGCAATGACAGCATATAGGATGTGGTTGGGTTTATTGCACTGAACATCAGCTGTTTGGGGTTGGTTATGTGGGAAGGTTTATATGACAATATAATGTTTCCACCTTCCCTTAAAATGTTAACATAATCCACAAGGGATTAGGAATCAACATCTCCATTGGATAAGTGACAGTCAAGCTGAAACTAAATTAATTATGTAAAAACAGCAAATGAGGGAAAATCTTTTACTCATACTTCTTGAACCCCACCCCCCAATAAATTACTCAGACCTAATCCACATATCAAAGGCTAAGGTCTGTAAACACAAATAGAATTAATTAAATTGGTCTCCAAGGGGAACTGCATGTTAACAAGAATAAATATCATAAACCGACACCCCTCAAGTGTCACCCTAGAATCAGCACATATACCCTTACACACCCAGGACAAGCTCCCCTATAAAAAATGTCTCTGTGCTCCATTTCTCTGCAGCTGCCCCCAAGACAAATCGCTTTGCTTGTGGGAATACATATTTCTCCTTCCCTCACAGCTGCCTGAATTTCATTTTTATTTGTTCTTGAACAACTCCGACTCATGTTGGAACCCCAAATTATTCTTTTGACAGCTGCTTGAGAGGCAAGTAACAAAGACTCAGGTTCTAAAACTCAATGGAAGTATTACCATCCTTAAAATTGTGTCATGCATACTTGTGTGACACTGGGAGGTACCTTTTTACTAAATGTCTCATCACCATGAAGAGACTTAAAGAACCTTTTTAAGACCAGGGTTTAAAATCCATAAATATTGTTCTGGAATAAAATTGAAGAGATACATCCATAGGCAAACAACTGAACAGCTGTGAATGTGTGAAACAATATATTACAGTAAATAAATGATTCCCCTTCCTAGATGCTGCATATGTAAGAAAACAGAGTCTGTTTGCCTTGGTGCAGCCCGGAGCTTTAGTGCTGAAAGGGATTTGAGCAATCATGTCCCACAGGAGAGCAACATATTTTTCTTTCTCAAATCTGTAGAGAAGTCAGCCTCAGAGCTAACCACCCTGGGCTCCTCAAAATGTACAGCTGAATTTCACAGCTGGGAGAGCTGAGAAATACTATGGTGGGGTTATGAATGTCAACAAAGCCCCGACAGCAGGCAAAGTTCAATGTACATTTTTAATTATAATAAACTAAAGAAGATAGGATTATTTTTTTAAAAAAGGAATAGGCTTCAACTAAATCAAATTGCTTTTAAGGCAAATTATTTTTGGAAACAACTAGAAGGCAATCACCAATGTTTTTGAAAAAGGATTGTCAGCAAAAGGCATCTATTTTTTTTGTACAGTACTCAAGGGGTAAAATTTTCAGATCTATAAAAAAAACCAGGCTCAGAATAAAAGAGCAACCAGATGGTGGTGTGGTATTATTCATATAATTAGTTATAGCTTAAATATTTGTTACATGTAATTATAAGGCTAGATGTGAATAAGTTGACATTTAATACTCATTATTTCTGCCTTGCTAGTGCCCTGGCACATATCATGCCAACTTGATTCCAAAAATGAAAGGATTCTTTGTTCAAAACCCAAGGACAAATTTAGGATGCGTACACCTTATCATTCAGCAAAAATACACACACTCCAAGAATACAGTAAGCTATTGTTGTGTGTTAGATGCTCGGATTGCTGTCTGTTAGGAAGTCAACTGTATATCCAGTCTGCCCAGACTTGGAGGACAGTCTAGTGTGGAAAAAATATTTGAAATCTGTGTGACCCACAGAAACGCTACTGTGTTTTGAAAGTATATAAATGGAAAGCTACAAATCTGACTCTCCATAGATAGAAAGCTACAAAATTGAGATTCTACTTAATAGAATATTCACAGAGAAATCTGGGAGCCAGGCAATATTTTAATTCCTTGTCTTTCCACATGCACACATGCACATGCACATGCACACGCACACACATACACACACAAAAACACAGATACACACTTTTTAGTTCATAATACTCGAATGAAAATCCCAGGCGCCCATTATTTTGTGTTCTGGTTGTCTGCAATCATTGTTTGGGTATAGAGATTCCATTTTTATATAATATGCCACCATTCTTCTAGTCTTATCTCTGGGACTCCTGAGTTCTTAAGCATAATACTTCATTGACAGTATGATATCTATCATGGATGAGATAAGTACACATGCACACACACTCCTCTCCCTCAAGGCTGGAAAACCATTAGAAGTGCAATTCTTACTGATTGTAAACAAGTTTAGCTTGAAGAAAATATATATCTTCAGATCAATGAGGCTGTCATAAGAGCTTGCCAAGTTTCACAATAGTTTTTTCTGTCACTTCTTATTCCCAAAGCTCTTCATTTCTTTTAAATACACTCACAGTAGTGATCACAGTAGTGATCAGATAATGCAGTTTTAGAGGGCAGTAGCATTGGACTAAGCAGGAGCTTTGCAATCTTTGCCAGATTGCATGTGATGTGGTCTGCAAAAATCTACCTGGCTGCAAAGGGAGATAGAAAACTTTTTTCTATCTACTGTTCAGTCAGATTTTTTTTCAGGCCAGATGTGGTAGCTCTAGAACAATTTGTTCCAAAATATTGTTTATTACAAATTTTTTACTTGTCAAGGACTAGCTATCATTAATGGCTCTGTCATTTTAATGTACTTTCCTCCCATCCTTACATCAAGAGAAAAGTATATCAGCATAAATTGTGGGCTTCCTTTACAATCTAATGTTAGTGTGCCTTAGTAATGAATTGAGGCAGTATTGCTTCTTCATGCAGTGTCATGCCACTAATCACTTTCCTGAATATGTAGCAAGGCAGGTTCAGGAATTCAACTCGCTTTGTATTATTTAGTTGTTCATTATTTACTTATTTTTAAATTACTTTGGGAAACTTCTCAGAATTGATCATTCTATGAATCAGAAATCTGAATTCCGTTCTGTAGTAATCCATCTAACAGATAAACAGTGTTGGAAGGGACCTTATAGGTCAACCCCGCATCCAGGCGGGAGACCCTATACCATTTCTGACAAATGGCAGTCCAGTCTCTTGAAAGTCTCAAGTGATGATGCTCCCACAACTTCTGAGGGCAAGCTGTTCCATTGGTTGATTGTTCTCACTGTCAGAAAGTTTGTCCTTATTTCCAGGTTAAATTTCTCCTTGTTCAGTTTCCATCCATTATTCCTTGTCTGGCTTTCAGGTGCTTTAGAAAATAGCTTGACCCCTTCCTCTCTTTGACAGCCCCTCAAATATTGGAAGACTGCTATCATGAATATGTAAATCATATCCCAAACAGTTCCTCATCAACTTCTATTTTCATCACAAGCCCTTTTAAGATTAAGAGCCTAAATAGATTTGGGTATTTCTATTTTTCTTACTACGATCTAGAAAAAGCCTTCATTGGTCCCAATGTATTCTCTTATGGGTAACTCCAACCTGGGGCAATGAAAGCCCCTGACCAGAGACAGCAGCTTATATGGGAAAGAGAGGATGATTCTTAAGTTAACGGCCCAGGGGGCCTTCAGATGGTTCTATAACATCTCTGATATAATATATTCAATGGGGCCAACTTTTTAAAAATGAAGGGATTAATTTTTCTTGAAGAAGTATAATGCGAAACTTTTATACAAAGGCCATTCCATGCACACACACCCCGCCCAGAACTGACCTATGCTAACGTGATAATAATATTCTGTACTATTCTTTTAGCTTATGGTTTATATACTACTATATGGCCTTCCGCTTCCATTTTTAAGTAGTTTGTTAATTGTTTTGTTCTACAGCGGTCTTTGACCAAAATAAACTAGAACAATTAATTTTCTTTTCTCTTTCTTTCTTTCTTTCTTTCTTTCTTTCTTTCTTTCTTTCTTTCTTTCTTTCTTTCTTTCTTTCTTTCTTTCTCTTTTTTATAGAGTGGTGGTGAGGTAATTTTGGTTACTTGAGGGCCTGTGGCAGCTCAGCCAGGACAATGATTAAGAGCCATTCTTTGATCCTTGTCCCCAGTGCTTCAAAACTGGCAGATACAAATGGTCTGCAAACTGTTTTTGAAAGCTTGGGGAATAGAAATGGAAAACTAAGCAGTGCCCTTACTTTTATTTTGTTGTTATATATTTGAGCAGTTTGGGAACATTATGCAGTCAGCAACTCATGAATATCCTGAATTTTATTTTTTACCTAACCCAGAGCAATATTTTGGCATTTTGTATTTTTTCCTGCAATTATCTGTTCTCTTAACCTGAAAATATACAGGTCAAGTAAATTTAAGAAAAGATTCAAGGATATTTTAGCATTCCTAAAGGGGTCTTTTAGGTTTATTTTTTAGTCTTATACCTACTGAACATATTTAATGTTATAAGTAATATTAAGTACAAATATTGTTTTCAGCTTTCTTTATTTGATAGCCTGTTTCAAGCCCCCATCTGTTTTCAACTCTGTCAACCAAAACAAACACACTTTCCCTTTTTGGTCTCCTTATAACATTTCTAACCTTTTTTTGCGGGGGAGGGCATAAATACATCAAGCATGTGGGAAAAAAAAACACTGCAAGCTGTTGCTTTGAACCAATGAACTCAAACAAAACGCTATGTTGCATTTTGGGCTTTGTTCACATTTCTTCCAGCAAAGTCTATCCCTTCATTTTTAAAAGGTTGTCCTACTGAACATAATATATCAGAGATAATGTAGAACCAGCTTTTGTTGTTTAATATACTATATTTCTGAATTTCATCAGGCCCAGGAGAGACAAGAGTAACAAGAGAGGTAATGGGGAGAGGCAAAGCCAACAAACAGCAAAGAATTCATGCAGGCAAAAGGACATGCTCTAATTTCAGAACAATCCAACCACTGCCAAAGACTTGGTAGAGGCAATCAAGCTAGAATGGAAGAACTGCTCCACTGACAGGTGGAAGCTTTCATCTTTAGAAAGCTCAGTGGGCATCAGAATATTAGCAATAAGATCAAGTCAAAGATAGTGACCTAAATAAAAGATGTTCCAGGAGAAGCTGATTATAGATTATCCAATGAACCAATGTCTCTGGGTTCAGGGTTTTTTTCTACTGGCCCTCAGAAATACGCCTCTTGAATTCTTCAGTCCAAAACAAACGTCATTATTCTCCCTTTGAATGACTGCATTAGGAGGAAGAATAGAGGACAAGGTTGAGAAAAGGACATAAGAAAAAAAAAAGAAATAGAATTCTTACACATACACTGCTATGACATTCCTCAGGTGAGTCATAAATGCTTTCCTATTTATTACATGGTTGAGAAGATAAAATGGGAAGATGAGAATTGTAGACTGAAGGATTGATGGAAGTTTGAAAATGAAATGGATGAGGACATTGAATACAGAACAGTATGGAAAGAAAAAATAATGCTGGAGAGGGAAAGGGGGAGAAGAGAAAACAGTGAGCACTTAAAGTATTTTGGGCACTTTGGGAAGAATTTTTAGAGATTATGATGGTTATTGAGAAATTCCAATACCTCAGTGAGAGGAAATTTCACACAGGAAGACTGTTCTCATGGCAGGAATTACAAGCAAGCCTGATCTTAATTCTGAAAATCAAGATTAAATATTCCGTGTGCAAGAGTTAATAAATAACCAATATAGTACATTGAGAAACCTATGTACAATATGAAATACATTATAATAGATTCAATTCAGTTGATTGTGCAAACACTTAAAATCTTTAGACTAATTGGAAAGATGAAATAATAGTTGCGGTGTGGGTGGCAGTGGTGGGATTCAATTTTTTTTACTACTGGTTCAAAATTTCCACTACCGGTTCTCCAGAACTGGTTAGAACCTGCTGATTACCACCACTGGTGGGTGGGTTAGTTCCCAAGAATTATTGGAATCTATTGGATTCCATCAGAGGTGAATAGATAACTTGCACATTTGAACATATCTTTTTCCCATTTCATGATAAGATTAAATGTATTAATACAAAAGGATTGTATGAATCTTTGTTTAATTGGTCCAATAAGATGATATGACATAAATGGAGGAGACAAAATAAATATATGGAGGAAGAAGAAGCAAAGGACTAAGAAAGTTGTGGTTGGATGGGATTGGTATCACCCTCAGAAAAAGAGAAATGAGAAGTGCAAAGAACAACAGGCAATGCATGAAAATGAATGGATATGTGAAACCAAGTCAGTTTGCAGGACAGAAGGGTATGTACTAGAAGTGATATTCAGCAGGTTCTGACCAATTCTGGAGAACCAGTAGTGGAAATTTTGAGTAGTTCAGAGAACTGGCAAATATCACCCCTGACTGGAGATTTTACAGTATCCCTCCCCTGCCACACCCACCAAGCCACACCTGCAGAACCAGTAATAAAAAAAGTGGAATCCCACCACTGGTATGGACAAGTATAGTGAAAGGTATTGATACAGTTTTCGTTTTAGCTATGTCCTCTTTTTAACTCATACCTTTAATGTCTTTGTGTAACTATTTTATGTGTGCTTTGCATAACATTTCTTTACTATGAAAGGAAATAGCTTGATGGATGCAAGTATGACATCCCTGATGTGACAAGTGTTAAGGAGGTTGGGAAGGAATGAAAGAGAACATAGACATAAGCAATAAAAAGATAGTGGGTGAGAGTCTTATGACAATTTATTTCATAAACAGGACCTCTTTCCAGTTTGAGTGAAATCTGAGAAGTAAATCAAATCATTCAGAGATTCTTCCTTGATTATCTATAAGATTGGGAATTCTTACTAGTTTCTAAGATCATGTATTTAGCTTTACAAGCATTAAAGATAACTGATTTCAATTTGTGTAGCTCTTGTTTACTTGATCTTTTCCAGCTGTGTGGGATTTAATATTTAATCAAGATCCAACTTCATACAACTGCCCTGGTCCTGATTAAAGAAGGATACAATAGGTTATGAATGTCAATTTATTGTTATCCTGGCAATCACAAGTTCTCTTCAGACTTACAACTTATGAAGTCTGTAGAGAGATTTGTGTGAATATATCTGGGAGTATTTCTAAAGAAGTTAGTTTTGTGTTTTTCTTGGGTAGGCAATTTTGCAATAATGCTTATATAAATACTATATTTTTTCCACACATGCACACACAAATATCTAATTTTAAAATTGTGCCTCAACATTATAAGAAGTGCAACTTTTACAATGCAAGTTAGGTGTCCTAGGCCCACCTATATATTCAGAAAATCTAAATTCAGATCTTCATCTCTAAATTTCTGAGCTCCTTGATTCACTTTTAGTGCTGCTTAGACAATTAATGCTTTCATGATGGAAAAAAAGTATTCTGATGAAAGCAGAACCAATTAAATAAAAGAAGCATTAAGATTATTGCTATCATAACTTTATAATTTGAAAAGTAATCTTGACAATAGGTTTCTGGGTTGGTTGAATGAGAGGAAAATGAATAAAATTCTAGAGAAATAGATACATGATTTAGCATTCAGCATATAAATAATAAGTTTATTGTTTCTGTGACAGGAAGGAAATGAAAATTAGTCAACGAAAGGATCTTTTGCCACTAAAAACATTCTAAAGCACGAATCAACAGAACTTATAATTGCAAAAATATATAATACTTCTCATGAAGACTTCTGTATTTTGGATGTAATTTGGAAATACTCCATCATAATCATTGAAATACTTACAGTTTTAAACATTTTTCATTCTGTTGAATATATCCTACACTAATGGGACTTCAGTTAAAAATTCATCATAGTAAAGAAGCTCTAATCAAATGTTTTCCAAATTCTGTGCTTTATTAAGCAAGATATGAAACAGAATCCTGTGGAAGTTTCCTTTGAAATAAATTCTCATGATTTAAAAGTGGCTTACTTGAGCTAATGACTGCAGCTTGAAATATTTTCAAGTTTTCCAAATATCTATATGGACAAAAATGGCAAAGGAAATCAAAGCATTCATTAAAAAATAAAGTACCATTGATATGATAAAAGCTGCAGTAAAGAATGGGAAATTAAATATATTAATTATATGTAATATATGTAATTAATCTTTCCCTGCTGTGATAAGCCTTTGTGGAAACAACAATAATAACAGTACATAGTATGTATGTACTATGTACAGTATAAGGTTGTGCTAATGATAACAACCAATGCTAAAATAAATAGAACATCTTCTGGAATAATGTAGGTCTACAATGCACTAGTGCTAATGGTAACTTTATAAAAAAATGTACTCCATTTTTTAAAATTTCCCTTGCCAGAAGCGCTCTTATTAATGGTGGAATTCAAAAATTGTTACTACTGGTTCTGTGGGCGTGGCTTGGTGGGTGTGGTTTGATGGGCATGGCAGGGGAAGGATGCAGGTTAGAGCAGTTCTGACCAGTTCTGGAGAACCGATAACGGAAATTTTGAGTAGTTCTTTTTTTTTTTTTGCTTTGGAAACCCAAGAAGGAATCAAGAGGTGGATGTTCTCTGTTACTTAGAGCTTTAAGTCTTAATTCTCATCTGTACATCAAAAGCTTCTTGTAGCAAAAAGCCAACTAGGAACTTTTGAGTTCTGTTTTCATTGCATTTCAAGAGTTTGGTTTCTTTTATAATGTAGCTCTTCTTTGGAGAATAAATTATATGGAACATCGAAGAAAATATTGTATGCAAAAAAATTCTCCTCTTTAAACATCAGCCCAAAAGCAGATGACTATTTGTTTAGGATGTATTTGACACAATAAATGACTATTACTGTGAATAATTTATCCACTTTGCATAATACAATGCAAAAGAGGTGCTGATTTGGATTATACAAATTACATTGGGTTGAATTGTAACAGATGCACGTGGAAGAAAGTTTAGGGAAAATGACATGCCGGGCCATGTTCATGTGAGTTCTTTCACTGGATTTTTGACTGCCTCCTTTAGTCTTTTAGCAACTTCATTATTGTGTTCCTTCCTTGTCTGTGAAAGAGGACTATCCTACTGCATATTTTGGTGAGGGTCAGGACATAGCTGGGTTCTAGTGAAGTGAAGTGTGTTCCTCTTTCACAAGCTTCTTCCTCTCAAGGTGCTCTGAAGTCAAGTCAAGGAAAAAGAGTTGCTTTAACCTTAGACTGTCTACTATTGACCTCACCCCTTTCCTAAGAGGTCTCTAGGGGGCGTGCATAAGCGCACCAACGTGCCTACCGTCCCTGTCCTATTGTTTCTTTTATTTTTATTTTATTTTTCTTATATGTACCCATTTCATGTATTCATAACTATGTATACACTTATACTTATTATCTTGTAAACAATTGACAAATCAAATAAATAAAATAAATAAATAAAATATAAATGTAGTCTCAGTAAATGCATAAAGTACATAATGCTATGTCCAATTCAGAATAATATATGTTATGTGAATTTTAATGATCAGCTAGGCACAACTCTCCATGGGTGTGGGTGGATAATTAATTTCTAGTATCGTTATATCACTATAGTGACACATTGAATCATAAAAACAATGGAAGGTATAAATATCAGGATGGCATATTAAAATTTAAAGATGTGTACTAAGAAACTAGCTAGAAAAGCCATATTTTAATGGCTTTCAGAAAGATAACTCAAGTGGGGGCAGCTACACTTGGGATGGGGGAACATATTCCAGAAGGTGAAGGCAGCAATAGATGAGCCTTCCTGCTGGGTCTCTTCCCCCACCAACTTCTCAAACTAGAGGATTCCATCTGTTTCAAATTCTGTCTCTAGTGTCTCCTATTATTAATTTTATAATCCAAACATTAAGATGTAACTATAGACCTTGAAGGTCTCTTATATAATTGAAATCAGAGCCTATGGAAAACATACTGCCTTGGAGCCTTCTGGACAGGGAATAGAATAGAATAATAGAGTTGGAAGGGACCTTGGAGGTCTTCTAGTCCAACCCCCTGCTTAGGCAGGAAACCCTATACCATTTCAGACAAATGGTTGTCCACTATCCTCTTAAAATCTTCCAGTGTTGGAGCATTCACAACAGAGGCAAGTTGTTCCACTGATTAATTGTTCCAACTGCCAGGAAATTTTTTCTTAGTTCTAGGTTGCTTCTCTCCTTGATTAGTTGCCATCCATTGCTTCTTATCCTGACCTGAGGTGCTTTGGGGAATAGCCTGACTCCCTCTTCTTTGTGTGTATGGTGGAGGGGTCCATGGATAACAGAGTAGAATAGAAGATCTTCAGCTTCACTGAAGGAAATTAAGTAACGCAGGCTATGATCTAAACAAACCTCCATTTGTAGATTAGACCATAAATCCACATATCTTTTAAACACACCCCTGAGACAAATGGCTTTGTATCCAGGATCTGATCTATAATTTTGTGCACATGTACAAACAGTACAGATGTTTTATTCCCATCTCTAAATTATGCTATGTTTAGAAAAGTGACAAAATTATCATTTTCCTTTTCTACACACTGTCATTGCATCAGCATTGGCACAAAAACCCATTTGGGAAAAGTGAGGATTACTTCTTTATTTCAGAAAAAATATCTGCAGGAATGCTGAGTTGAATTCTGATGTTTAATGCCAGAGATAAGCTATCAACTGCATTATGTTGACAGCAAATGTGAGAACCGCATAACCACTAGATACTGGTGCAGTGCTTCCCTTCTATCCTCTACATATAATGGCATGCTAGAATATGTCAAAACTGTTTTGAATGTTGTAAGGGTTGCTACAATCCTGGCTGTGAAAAATAAGAAAAATGTACTGTATTCTATTCTGTAGAAACCAAGCTGGCTGGAGAGCTGAAAACGCCAGAGTAGAGACAATGAAAGGAACAAAAATGAAGACCTTTGCTCTGTACTTAATGCATGAATGAATAAATGCAAGAATAAAATATGATAATGGAGCAAAAATTTCTGCTTCTAGGCCTGCGCTTCCAAGAGTATTTTTCATCAACTTCTGCATGAATCCAAATATATTCTGATCTATAACACCCATCACTGCTATTCTCTCTTGCATACCTTGTACATTCTCTCTTACATACTTTGTACACACAGTTATCAAAGGGTCAATTCATGATTGCTTCTCTGATAATAGCAGCAAAATCTCAGTTTTTCTGTGTCTTATTGTATCTGTGGATAGCTTATCCAGCAGCCTTATTTAAGATGAGGAATTTCCTGGGGTCCCTTGGGAAGAGCTGGCTCAGAGGTTACCTGTAAAGTTGTTGTGAGGAATATGCTGGGCATTGATTGGATACAGTCATTTACATTTGTTTCAGGTTGGACTCTACCCTTGGATCATATTCTGTAAAGGGGATCACCCTGGCTTAGTTATCCAGAATGGGTTTTATGTTGTTGGTCCTGATGAAGTTGACCGGTTTTCATAAATGTAAACTTATCCACTTCTATGTTAGATTCCTGTCTAGTATAGCATGCAATAGCATGGACAATTTATGTGTTTATTCTTCTGAACATGTTGCATCTCTGCTCTGCAAGCTGCATTTGTATGCTTCTGAGTTCAATTCAGGTTGTTACTAGTGACCTATTAAGCCCTTTATTGCATGCATTATTTAAAGGAGTTTCTCTCCTTATTATGTCAAATCATGACATGGCAGAAGAGGGATGCTTTGGTTTCCATCTTTTAGAGAGTGACATGAAGAGGGACTTTTCTTTGTGGCACCTGACTTTTGAAATATCATTTTTCTGGACATTAAATTGTCGCCAACCTTGCTGGCCTTTCAGAAGATTTGTCATTGAGGTTGGGGATCCTCAGTTACCTCCAAAGTAACCTCTCTGTGTCAATATAATAACATTTCTGCCTGCCAGCTGAAAGACTTTGCTGCCTGAATGTGTTGCTTCTATTGCCCTATGATGATGATATTTTCTGGAACATGGTTTGAATTGCTTTCCATTAATTTGAAAGCATCTTCTTTCTAACTGCCTAGTAAATGCAATTGGTCAAATTCCCTAGTGATTTCTTGTCAGCAATTTTGGGTTGCATTAAATTCTTTTAAGCAAAGGTAATTGAAAATTGCAAGTTTGCATGCTCCATCTTTTTTACAGAATTCCATGTTGAAGTGTTCTAGGAAGCTGTTTAACATTGATCCAATCAAGGGACAGTCATTCCTTGAACTTCTAGGAGACATGGTATCTCTAGCATGGATAAATCAGGAGAGACCTTATTACAGAGACTCATAGCAAGATGCACTTTAGAAAAGACAGACTAATTTTCCATGTACTGTATGCTGTTTTTGAAGAGCAGGCTCTGTTTCCTCCCCAGCCCACCGTTGAGGTAATATGATACTGTATCTAATCGTATTGTTAAGTAGTGCTTTCTCTTTCTTCTGGCATTCCTTTTCTCAGTTGTCCTGACATATGAAGTGTTCAAGTCCTCAATGAAAAGACAAGAGATAATACAGGAGATCTGTCTAGCTCCTCCTAACTGTCTACTCTATGCCTACTGCAGAAATACTTCCCCACCTAGTCACTGGACACTGGACACTGTTTTGTGCCTTGAGAGATTGGGCACCAGGCTTACATACTCTCTTTTCAGTGTAGGTGTGCCTTTTAAGGTGCATATTGACCTTCTAACCCCATGATGGCAAACCTATGGCATGCGTGCCACAGGTGGCACGCAGAGCCATTTGTGCTGGCGTGCGAGCTGCAGGCAAACTTACCTCACTGCACATTTGCGTGCCTTACAGCTGATTTTCAGTGGGTTTGAGGTCTTTTTTGGACTCCCAAAGGCTTGAGGAAGGCTTCTGCAGGCTTTGCAGGCCAAAAACTAGCCCTGTTTCATCACTTCCTGTTTTTCCAAAAATAGCAGAAATGACAAAACAGGGCTAGTTTTTGGCCTGCAAAGCCTGCAGAAGCATTCCTCAAGCCTTTGGGAGGCTGAAAAAGACTTCAAACCGGACAAAAATAAGCTGTTAGGTGCTGTGCAGGTAAGGGGGCGGCAGGGGGGTGGGTGGGTGAGGATTGTGCATGCATGGGTAGAGGGCATGGGGGGGCGCATTGCCTTTTGGGTGCTGGCACGCGAACGCGAGCACAAGTGTGCAAGCGCACGCAAAATTTTTGGCACAGGAGCCCAAAAGGGTTAGCCAGCACTGTTCTAATAGCTTGGAATCGGATGTTGACATCAGTAAAACCACCTCCTCCCAATAGCAGATTGTTTTGAGTATTAACAAGGATTTGGGTAAAGCAATTTACTTCATGCTTTATTCTAAAATATTATGGAAGAAACCCAACAGTTTTATTGTCTCTCCTTTTTAAAATTGTTTTTCTACATTATTTAATGGAATGGTGACAGTTCTAGTGACATGGATTCATGAGAGGCTTTCTGTGAAAAAGAGGCCAAAAGAACTGTTCTCCATGCCTAATATATGCATGTTTACTTTTCAATTTTTATTTCAACATATTACAGGGACCTAGGAAACATATTCCAATTTGTCCCAGGCTGTTGTATGAGGAGAGTTTTAGAATAGCCACTAAAGTAGTAATGAGCCAATTTACCTGAATTGTCCCTAAAAAATTGCTGTTACATAGATATGTATGTATGTATGTATGTATGTATGTATGTATGTATGTATATGTATATGTATATGTATATGTATATGTATATGTATATGTATATGTATATATAATCTTAAGTTTTCACAGGTATCTAAATGTATGGTATTCAGCTTTGTTTGGGTATTTTCCCACGTCATTAAAGTTGTGCTTTTAAAGTTGTAGCGACAGTTTGGCAGAATCTCATCTGCCATCATATTGTGTTCGTCTGTGAGTCAGGCTTCACAGCCGTTTCTGTTTTAAATTTGGTGCTAGTTTACTGCTGTGTTAGAATCATTTTTTCTTCATCCTGATTGGTTGGGAGTCTTGGTCTGTGTTTATTGGTCTTGGAGTTTGCTGTATTCCGCTTGATTGGTGTTTCTAATATCTTCTTTCTGTTTTGTAGCATTTTTTGATTGGCTGGCAACATTGTGTTTCCTGTATTGGAGGCTTTTAGTGCAGCTTGCTTTGGGTAATTTATTAGGAAGCTAGGTTTCATCTGGGTGCCTGGTTGGGGTGTGTTTGAGCTGGAGGTATCGGGGGGGGGGTCTGTTTGTGCCCAGGTGTTTGCTTGGCTTGTGGTGTGGAGATTTTTTATATATGTACAGTATATATGTGTAGTGCCTTTTTGTCCAAAGAGGCAGAGCATTTTGCCATCACCATTGGTAAGAAAAGTTCCAAATTCTACCCCCGATTTTCACACAGGCTATTTTGCTTCTCCTGCTTTGACATCAAACCATCTAGATCAGGATAAATGGATGATCTTCAAATAAAAACCAGCCCTCCCCAGTTCCTCAGGATTCATGATTCATGTCATGTACATCATCTTAGATATAATGCTTGGTAACAAAGAGCAATATGCCAGATCAAATCAGAATGAGTGAAGATACAGGGATAGGTTTTTTTGGGGGGAGGGGGAAGAACCCTCTTAAATTCAACTGCATTTGAAAACTGTTATTTCTTCCATCCAGTTCTTTTAGTCCTATCTCTGTCATACATCGTTCAAAATAGTGAATCTGAAAGTTGAAGAGTCTAAAGTACAATTCTGAATGACAGTTCCTGGGTAAAGAAGAAACAACAACAACTGCTTTTTGCCTCACCTCTCTTCTTATTAACAACTGTGGCAGCAGTGATCAGATCACTAGTTTAGCTCTTGGGCACGATACAAGATTGACAGACGCTCCTTGTACCTGGGACACAGTTTCAGTTTCAGGAAAATGACTTTAAAATGATACTGTTTTGCTGCTTCTGCTGCCTGGAAACATGTATCGAGATGCGGATTTCAATTTACAACCAGTCAGAGGTGGTATTCAGAAGGTTCTGACCAGTTCTGGAGAACCGGTAGCAGAAGTGTTGAGTAGTTCAGAGAACTGGCAAATACCACCTCTGACTGGAGATTTTACAGTATCCTTCCTCTGCCACGCCTACCAAGCCACACCCACAGAATCGGTAGTAAAAAAATTGAATCCCACCACTGCAACCAGTGAACTATTGGAGGCATGTCTCTGCCAATAAGGACTGCCATATTCAATGTAAATGCTGGTTTCTTTTCCTTTGTTTCATCGAAAATTAAAATATGGTAGCAGAAGAACTGGGCAATTGCTTTGCCTCCATTACTTTGATTGATTGATTGATAAAACTCACTGTTTCCTCCTGTTTTCTAGATTAGCACCTTAATCACTACACTTTTCCTTATGTGTATATTTATTTGGAGGCTTTAAAAATATAACTTCCAATTCCCATTATGGAAAGATCACTCTAAGGAGAAGACAGGACATATAATTAAAAAAGATATGTTCATTGACAGTTTTGTGCAGTCGGTTGAAGCTGTAAAACAAACCAATGTAATATAAGGTTAAGCTTCTGGCTTTGAATTACAAACCATAACTTAACCACAGTATCTGCTGGATGATTGAATACTGTCACTCTCTCTCATTCCAACTATTCCAAGGGGTTCTTTTTTGTGTGTGTGTGTGGGGGGAAACATTAGACAAAACTCCAGGGATGGGATCCGACCAGTATAACTACCAATTCTGTCACTCTGCGCTGCACTCACATGCATGAATCACATCAGTCATGCAAGTGCAATTTACTGCTGAGCTGCCCGGACAGCTGAGCAGCGCTGTGTGCAAGTGCGCAGCAGTTGGAAAAGCCCTTTTTCCTGATTTTTCAACTGCAGCTGTGTCATGCAAAGCAGCTACGGTTGAAAAAGCAGAAAATAAAGGTCAGATAAGAGCCCAGGAGGGCAGGTGGGCCAAAACAGCAGCAGACAGAACCGGTTCTATGTCTGCTGCTCTTCAGAGCTACCAGTCCTACAGAGGTGTACAGAACCGGTAGAATCCCACCCCTGCAAAATTCCCATGAAAGTTCCTTAACTCTATGAGAAAAGACAAAATATAAATGCAGTAATAACAGCAATAGCAATAGCAAAATACTTATATCACTTCATAATGATTTACAGCCCTCTATAAGTAGTTTACAGAGTCAGTATATTGCCCCCAACAATCTGGGACCTCATTTTAGTCACCTCAGAAGGATGGAAGGCTGAGTCAACCTTGAGCCGGTGAGAATCAAACTGCTGGAGTGAGCAGTGAGTTAGCCTGCAGTACTACATTTTAACCACTGCACCACCACAGCTCTTCAATAATTGCATAATAGCATCTACAACTGCAAGCTTCCCTTCAACTGCAGGGTTTGCAATTCAAATTACTCAACTTGTTTCTTTCTTGATATTAGAATACAAGCAGAGCAAGAGTAGAGTATTTTTAAGCATCCCCCCATGTTACACATAGATTTATTTTATGTTTCTACACCTTAAAAGGGAATTCAGATGCTAGGAAAGGATCCTGGTCTGTTTATTCTCATCATATTTTATACAATTTACAGCTGATTATTTATGATTATTATTTATAACTGTCTGTGAAATTCTTCCCAGCAGTTTAGCAGATTTTATGGGCTATTTAGTATTCTGTTCATAGATAGATAGATAGATAGATAGATAGATAGATAGATAGATAGATAGAATAGATGATAGATAGATAAGACAGATAGATAGATGTACCTACCAAAGTCAGCCTTGATTTAGATACATCAAAGTTTATTACTTGACTTTTCCTGTTCTCATTTAAAAAGTATACTGTAGACAAACATGCAAATCTGCGTCATTTGTTTTCTAGATTTGCAATGAAATTACTTTTTCAGGTTTGGAAGTTGCATGCTGTCCCTTCTTTTTTTGCTGCCAGACACTCCTCTGCATAATCCAGGCAACAGAAAGAATCAGCAAAATCCTGCTGAAGCTGAAATGACTGGTAGATTGCTGGAATGACTGCTAAGTTTGATTTAAGTAAGCACTTGAGCAGATAATATAACCTAAGAACAATATAGATAGGAGATTTTCTTTTTGTGATTCCTTAGTATGCAAACTGTCCTGCAATTTAAGTTTCCTGCACTTTTTTCACGAATATAGTTGCTTTTCATTAGTCATTATAAACTATGGCAGATTATGAAGGAAGAATTAACTAAATCTGTGTCTTCTCAAATGTACTGGATATTTTCATTGGTAGAAGTCATACTGTTAGGCTAATGAAGACTATGCTGGATTAAAGCTACAGTACTGTGAACATTTTCTGGGAGCATGTAAAGTTACTTTTTGAGCAGATAAAGGGTAATATTTCATTGCTTGGGTTATAGTCATTTGACTTGGATGCTGTAGGGTCTGGATAGGGTGAAACGTGTTTAGGCTCATCTTTAGTAACATTAAGAAGCTTTAAAAAAAAACTTCATGTCATAGGGATTTACCATATTTGGATCTCAACAAGGTTGCATGTCCCAGGTAGAATTGTATATAAATTGGAAATTCTTCTGGACTTTGGTTTCTGCTCCAGCAAGGTGATTGTTGTGCACAAATCTACCTTATAAAGCAATTACTTGCTCTCCTAGATCAGAACAAAAGTAAATCATGACTTAATCACCTCTTACTTGGACTGCAACATGTTTTACAAGGTTCTACTTGAAAATCACCTAGAAGCTACAATCAATCCAGAATATTGCTGTGTGAGCAATTATGGATATTCCTCAGTTTACACACTACTCAGTATAACATCACTACTGTGAACTGCAGTGATTACTAGGAGAATTCTGTGTGCAATGTGTTGGTAGTTACCTATAAAACCTACATGACTTAGTACCAGGTTATTTTGGGGATTGTCTTTCTTCTGCCACTGGGCTGCCCCCACTCACCCACATGGCAGGGTTGGTGTGGAGAGCTTTATTCAGTCTGTTCCCCAACAGTTCTATTTTAGGTTTTCAATTAACCCTCAGCTGCAAGCTTAATTGGCTCACAACCAAGTAGATAACCAAAAGCAAAACAAACACAGCAAACCAAAAACAGTCTTAGAAATAAAGGTTTTGCCTGGGTAGGTTCCAAAAATAAACAGCTCAAATCCCCTCCGAGGTCCGGGTCCTCCACTGAGGTTTGTCAAAAAGTCTGGTGGTCCGGTTTCAGGGCTTTCAAGGAGAAGTCATAGGAATTGTCTAAGCCAGGAATGCAGGGGTGAAACCAGCCATGAACACGCTCCAGATTAACCTTCCAGGCAATGGCCAATTAGTCCACCTGACAGATAACTGGTTGCTCCAAACACAAACATAAAACACTCATTGCAACTGAATTAAATCCATGCAGAGTCCTGGAAATACAAACAACCATCTGGTCATGACCCACACACATTGCTTCCAGCAACGCCTATCTCTGCCTGCTGTGGTAAATAGCCGCTCCCAGTGCAGCCCATTAAGAGGCAGCGGGGCTTTTCCCCATCAATCTGGCCTTTTCCCCACCTCTCTGCCCTGTTTGCTTGTGTATCCACCAAGGCTTGTAGCTCCTCCCCCTCTTCTTCATTAGCCTGCGAACTCTCCCCAACCGAGGCATGTTCTGCCAGCAGTTCAGGGTCAGCAATAGTGGAAGTGCCAGGAATGCTCTCATTCTCCTTGTGGCTTCCAAGGAAGACATGGATGAGACATCATCTGCAGGAGACACCACATCATTGCTTTCTGATCAGTAAGATCTAATTATATATTTCAGTTTTCAGATGTAAAGCATTGTCATATTGTGTATTCTAGGAGACCTGCATTTTTGGTGACTGCTGGCATGAAATTAAGAATATATCATTTGAAATGTAGCTGATGACTTGAAGCACAAACAAGTGAAACATCCAAAACCAATTTCTCTACGAAAATAGAAGAAAGTCATGAAATTCTATTATCTGCCTTAAAATGGGGATACCAAATTATTAACTGGTTGTAGTGAAATGAATCTTTGTATGGAGTTCTCATGGTAACTCAGATCCTATATTCATTCCAATAAAGGTTCTTCCAATCCATTTCTCTTCATATTTGTATCTGCAGAGATGTTACATGCAATACAATAACTATCCTAAAAGACAGAGATGGAATCAAAAGTTAACAAATTCTGATCTTTGAAACTTTGGTAACATTTTATTTATTCTTCTTCAAAGAATTTTTTTTTCACCAAAAGTCTACTCTGTGTAAAGAATTTCTATGTCTCTGAGCCAGAGCAAGAGAAGAAATGGCATTTACAATCTTCATGCTATTCATCACAGAAACCTTTAGACTAATCATCTACAGTGATAGCACAATGAAATATTACTTCCATGTCGGGGAAATGGGGTTGGGAAAAAAAATGGAGTTTCAACTCTTAGGTGTTGCAATTTTAAAGTGAAAGTCAAGAGGGACTCTGGTTCATCGAAAACAATGGCACAAATTTTTCCTGAGAAGGGTTAACCCTTGAGGATAGCTCTAAATTTGATGAGCTAAGAACCAAAGTAGGCTTCCACTGTGAGAGACAGAATCTGTGATAAGAAAGACATTTTTCTCATCTACTTGAAAGAAAGCAAATAACCCTACATTGTTGAGATCTGAGGCAAGGGCTGATAGCATATCTGAATTGCAGAGAGGATGTCTGCAGTTCCCACTCACTTGGGATGTTTTGTCTGTCTGTAAGAATGCATTGGTCACAAATAAGATTCCACTTATCAGGTAAAAAGACATTAATAGAATACTTTGCAATTCAATTACATCATTTTTCAAATTTATTTGAATTTAATTTGAAAGATATAGAGAACACACCTTCCAGTAGGCTTTTTATTCTAATGTTTTTATTCCCATATCTGCATTAGGAGAGATGTAATTATAATTAATATTATTTTATGGAATATATTGCTGGTAACTGTTCAGCTGATTCAAAATGTAGAGGAAATGTTAGTTGGTTCAGGAAATAGAGAATATGTCCTGCCAAAAATAGTGGTTAAAGAACTGCAGTTGTTATCAATATGTATCTGAGGATATTATAGCACAGATATTGATTAGAAATATATAGAATTCTATGACTGCAACATACATCACTTAAAATGGATAAACCTATTGGAGCCAACATTAGCTGCTTCTGAAAAAGGCACTGCATTGCAAATGGACTGAATCTCTAATGGAGTTTTCTCCTTTCTGTGTACCTGAGCATAAAGATGATCCCAATATCCCCAATTTTTAATACAAAGCAGGGCTCCATCTTTTTATGATTACCTTTATTGTCAGAGTACAACATATGTACAATGAGATTGGCTGAGCCTCCCTTCATGCCCCCCCAACACAATTCACAGTGAGGACAGAAGCCCCTAACCCAGTCCCAATCTTATTACACTATGTGACCTTGTTGCACAATGCGCTAGCCCTGCAAATCTTTGGAACACTTTGGAACTCTTAACACTTTCTCTTCCTTATGGGCCTTTAAGCTGTCTTTTAAATTGTTTTTAAATAATAATAATAATAATAATAATAGCATTAGAGTTTAATATTGTAGTGTTTGCTGCCTTTAATTATTTTATTAGGTATGTGTAAATCATATAATAGCTGCAAGCCCTTTGAAGTTGTCCAGATTAGGAAACCAATTCCATAAGAAGACTAGAGTGATACTTTATTGAGTTAAGCTATAGTAACAGAATCTTGCAAATCTGATTGCATTTTTCTCTTCTTTCCTTCTTATACCCCGGTGAGTCAGGAAGGAGCCAGTTTGAGTCTCTCCCTAATAATTCTGTCAGTACCAATAATGGAGAATATTTGTAGCTCACAGTTGAAATGAGGAATCCTTGGTGCTCTCTGGGCTTGTTGTTTTCTTGCAAGAAAACAACCAAAGGACTCCTCAATTCTGTCTGCTTCATGGCCAAGACCTATTTTCTCCATGGTCATCTCAGTGACTCCCTGCAACAGCCCAACACCCCCATCTACACATCTTAAACTGTGGAATAACCTCGCTAATCATTCTTCTTTCACAGAGGACGCTTGTTGAAAATGTCTTCTAGGCACACTTACAGATTTTGCCCGGAATTTCAGGATGTTTTCTAAGTAGCTATGCTTCCAGCTTTAAGCAGATCTAGAGGGGCTCTTTTGATAAGTGATTTGCATAGGACCAGTACTTATTTTATTGTGTAATATTTGCTTGAAAGCTTGATGGATTTTTAATATATTTATCATATCAACATTAATTAAAGCTGCTATTTTTAAAAAGTGCCTGGTCCTTTTTGATCAAGATTGCAGTTTTAAAATAGCATTGAGCTAGAATCATTACTCAAATGTTACTCATCGAAGTGATGGAATTGAAATAATGAGGAAGCAGTAACTAATCACAAAATATGCTAAATAGCACTTACATATGTGATTATTAATGCAATCTGAGAATTTTCCACTTCTGTTTTATTTGTTCCTTTCATTGATCAATTTATTCAGAGAAGTTCAGTTGATGGGTATCAAATAATAAAAACCCTGAACTTTTTGACAACCTGTAGGACATAAATGCTTTCATCCATCTCAATTTGATTCACACCATAGGAATTAATTAAATACTCATCACCACACTTTCTGTTTTTGTTGAGTGACATCTGATGCATTATTCTCTCCCAATTATCTTTACAGCTTAGGAACCAGAAGCAGAGAAAGTAAATAATTCCTTGCAATCTGGAAATTTGTGAATTCTTCATCCACTGAATGTTATTGTGTATACTTTCTCAAATAGGGAGGACAGAAAGTAATAAACAACAAAAATGACACAGAGAGAGAGACAGAGAGAGAAAGAAGAAAAGGAAAACGAAGACTAAAGATTAAGTTACATTGTTCACCATTGTTGTGTACACTTCACTCTTCATCTGCAATATTGTGCTCATTTCAGAGTTTGATAGATCCTAGTATCATTATGCTATCTCATGGTATCCAGGCATTCCACAGAATAAAATTGCCAGAATCTCATTAAATTTCAAGAGAAACTGCAAAATATCATGGCCTGATATCAATTTCCTGGAATTTCATGAAAACTTACGTGAGATGGCTAAAGGTTTTATGAGATTTTATGTTTTCCCCAAATTTCAGCTAATTTTGAAAGGAAGGATAACTTGAGAGAGGATTGGGAATGTTTTGACATGTCTGGGCACTGAGTTGGGGAGCTCCATATTGCAAATATAGCAGATATACAAAACTAAAATCTGAAAATGACCTCTGTTTTCTTGGTTTGTGTCTTATTAATATACTAAACAAGCAACTCTTTGAACAGTCTATTTTGTTTCTGTTGAAAGAAGCACCACAATTAGAATGATTCCTACACTTTGGAATGATAATATATAATTTCCACAATTAGGAGTGATAAAATATAATCAAAACTTGGCTGACAGTTAAACTCTCCTTGTGAAAAGCAATAATCAGTCTGGGAAATGAAATGTCATTGGCAATGCTCAATCTCCAGTACAACTTCTTTTAAACCACTTCCCTCTCTTAGAATAGATAAGTTTAACTATCATCTCTTTGACATTTAAAAATGGAGTTTAGCAGGGAAATAGAAACACAGTGGTAATATTAATGCCAAGCTAAATCTGATGGCTACAGATGGCCATCACACTTCCTCACTCTGAGGTTTCATTCACAAGCCGCTTACTGGCAGCTTGACAGTAGCTCAGTAATCATTCTTCAAGGTCATCTCCTTATCATGCCACCTTTGTCTTATCCCCACTCTGTAGCTGATGCCACTCAGTTTTGTATGGGGCTAGTTCATTCTACATGGATCTAAATTCTAAAATGGTGTTTTCCCTTTTCCTCATTGTCAATGAGTCTTTGTCAGTGCTTCCCAAGGAAAGAAAGAAATCAACTCATCCATTTTGAGGTCTGTCATGACAGTTAGAGGTTACAAAGGCCATATTGCAGTGGAACAGAAAAAGTATCGGTTACCATGGCAAATCAGACACTATTTTGAAGTAAGAAAGCTTCATTTTAGCTTAAGTGCTAATATCCTCCAAAAATGCTTTTCATTAACTAGATAAAAATACAAGATACAATATATGTTTCACATTTTCCCCATTTTATTTTTAAGTTACACAAGGTGAGATAAAGATCACGATGTTGAATTAGGAGTGGATAGATGCAGGGTCAAGTACCTCCTAAGTCAGGGAGGATCCACTGGGGGGACCTGAGTCCATTTATTATCTCACAGACCATCCAAACTCACATAGTTGTTGAAGGGAAAAATTGGAGCAGACAGAGCTATGTGGGCTGCCTAATAGTCCTGGAGGGCAAGCAGACTATAAAACAATAAAAAATAAATAAATGTTAAACACATCAACTTTTCCACTGATTTTAAATGAATTTACTTCTAGTTAATAGCCCTCAGAATTTAGTTTTAAGTAAAGATAATTTAGAAAGTCCTCTAATCTAATTAAACATATATTGCTTATTTACTGTCACAATCCTAGATATATGATTTAGCTTCTAAAGTGCTATACTTTTAGAAACTTGAAGGTGAGGAGGCCAGATTTGATTTGTCCTTCTCCTATTAATCTCATTAACTAATCTCATAATTGTATTATATAGACCTACTATATATTTATCATCTCTCCCTTTCATTTCTTTTTCTTCTAGATATTTAGAGAGGACTGAATACTTGCTCAGGCTAGTAAGAAATGTTTCCATTTTTTCAGAGGAATTTATTTATTTAGGGTTAACCATAATATACTTTTGGTATATAGTATCAAAGAACTGGTTTAGAGATAATTTGGTTGAAATTATCTATTTACTTCATCAGAGAAAACTGGAACCTGAGATTCAGCATCTGATGAACACACTACGCTAGTTCATAATTAGCTTACAGTACCACAATTCTGGATACTGATTAAACATGGAGATTAAAATCTGGATAAGATCTTTTTTTCTGTAAAGAAAGGAAACAAGTGACAAAGAATGTCTATGGAGATTGTTGGTCAGCTGGTCATGGTTGTCCCAAAGGTGTTTTTCCAAAAGGCAACTGGACTTTCTTGAAAACATTTTGCTTCTCATCTAAAAAGCTTCTTCAGAACTTCTTGGATGAGAAGTGAAATATTTTCAAGGAAAAAAACTAGGAAAGTTCAGTTGCCTTTTGGAAAAGCACCTTTGGGCAAGTGGCAAAGAAACAAAAATAGGAAACAGGAAGAAGATGAGAGAATGATGTGTGTGTGTGAGAGAGAGAGAGAGAAAGAGAGAGAGAGAGAGAGAGAGATGGGGAAGACAAAAGCTGGAAGGAAAGAGAAAACATTGAATAAAGTTGGTGCCAAAGTACTATTGGTTCTGACCGCTTCCACATACCTTCTCCTGGTAGGTAATGACTTTTTTCTTTCCAGTATGTAATCCTTCCTATAATGAACTATTTGTGACTTCTTGGGATTTTGATCTAAGACATATTGCACAAATACCGCTTGTGACTCCCCCTCCCTTTTATTCAGCATGCCAAGAAAACCCTTGTGTTTCAGTTGTAGACAGCCTTCCTGTCCACCATCTCTACTTTAGAGAAAGAAAACTCCAAGAAAGCCATGAGCTAGCAGCTTTGAAAGTAACCGCATGGCCATTTTAAAGTGAGATTTCTTTTTTTTCCTACTGGCAAAATAAAACTTCCTGCTTCTGGTAACAAGTACTTCATCTACTGTGTAGTTTATAATGTTGGCGATAAGTTGGGTATCGTTACTCCTCTATTTTAGAGATCAATTAGTTAAAGAATTTTGTCCACTGGTTCCAGGAAGAGGGCTTTCTCTGCCTCCCCACTGTTCTGGCCTTTTTTAAGGAGCTTGAAGGCCTTCTCTGTCAACTTGCATGGGACTCCCTGAACCACATGAATCCTGGGGATGGTTGGCGCCTTGATGCTCTTCTTCCATGTCATCTTTTATCTTATTTTATTCTTGTTTTTAATCTGTTTTTTTGGGGGGAGACATATATGGTTTTTAAGTTTTGCGTTTGATTTGTACACTGTCCAGAGTTATTCTGTGAATGTGATGGGTAGTATCTAAATTTGACAAATAATTAAATAAAAAGGTATTGGAAACTGGTGAAAGTTATTTTTTTTCAGTTGCTCTACTGGGAACATGGATTTGCATTTAGAGCCTGGATTAAATAGGATCAGGGAAAACTTTTCCTTTGAGGCATGGGTTACAAATATATAATACATAAAATGAGAAATGGCTGTACCAAATATGAACATAGTTTGTTTGTTTATCCTTGGATATAATTTTCTCTTTCTCACATTATCAAATAGTGTCCAATACAATAACCACCAAAAGTTCATTTGAAATTATCAGGGTTGTCCTTGCCCCCAAGGAACTATTCAGTCTTTTTCTGTAAGCAACCAAACAGTGACATCAGAGAAGAAAATAATGTTTTCCTACAAACCTTTCACCCTGAGCATTCATCTAGCTGCATGTGTTCCTGCTGTATAAATACAATCTTTTATTTTAGCATCCCTTCTGACTGTAACTCACAATAAATGAAGCATGAGAAACAGAATAATATCAGATGTAATAACAAAAAGCCCCATTCAAGTGAAAGTCAAAATACAATTATCATACCAATGCATCTGTTTCTGTCATGTTGGTTACACAGCAATATAGACATTACATCTGGTGCACCTGAAAATAAAGGCTTTTATTGTCAGATCTACAAGATAATGAAATCTAGAAAATCTTTAAAGGGCCAGGTTGGAAAACAGCTGGATTTGGATATACTGCTTAAACCCTAATTAGTTTGACAAATAGTTGGAGATAAATGGAGATGAATCATAGTTATAGAGATAGTTGATTTGCTCCAGCCTTGTACAATTTATTTTTAAAAAATTGCATTTGGTTAGTCTGGCTCCTGGCAATGGCAGGTGAGGGTATGGAAGCTCTCATGATGGGGTAATCCATGTTGCAGTCCATCCTTTATACCCTGAACAAGCTATCTTCCAAATGCCAATACTGGAATGCAGTTTAAAATAACATCTCCTTCTCTCTCCATACTTTTCTTTCTCTATTTATAAAAACAGTACATCTAACATGACAATGATCAATATAAAATATTTGTGATTACTAAATAGCAAACACAGCATTAACTAAAAGGGAAATATTCAAGCAATTAAGTGTACAGTCATCATTTACCAAGCAGGTCCCTCAAACAACAAAAAAGATTTTAATTTTAATACCTCCCCAAATCTGCTTGCAAAGAAAATCCTTGCAAGCATGTGGGAAGAATAAAAGGAAACAATATTGCATGCTAGGTATATCTAACACTGAATATAGCTGCTATTTTACTTTATTTTTGGTCCAATGTCAAAGATTTGAGTTTGTAGTTTGGGAGACATGCCACTTTATCCTTAATCCTCTCCAGATTTCAGAGAGCATATGGAGGCAACAAATTAAGGAGTGTTTTTGAGTTACAGATGAGTAAAACTCTGGAAAACTATTAAAGCACAGCACTATTGGTCATTGGAAATAGTGTTATAAACAACTGCAGTAATTCTCTTCAAAACTAGATGCCAGAAGTTGCAACCTATTTCCAGCTGTGCTGTGATTGAAGAGTACTTTTTCTGCCATGTCCTCCTCTCTCTTTGAATCTCTTTGAAGAATTTAATCTTGGATGATGAGGGAGGTGACCTTCTGCATGTGACAATTACATTCCCTTTTGTAATATTGCACCCTATCACAGGTCCTAGCTTCAGCCCCTGCAGTATCAAATCATGTTCTAGATCTAACCCATAGCATCTATTAAGTTGTCACCAGGAGTAAAACCTCTGTTCCATCTGGAAGTTTATTGGAGCGCCTTGGAGAACTCTTGATCAACCCCATTTTAATGAAGCAGAAGGAAGTTAGAGAAGGGAGTTGACAAGCATATTGTTAAGTTCGATGAAACATTGTTTCATGCTAATCCACGCTGAACAATTCTGTTTACAAGAGTATTCAGAGAGGGTGAGAAAGAGCCAGATTATGTTCTGCTCACAGAGATAATTCTATTCAAAAAGATTTTTAAAAGCAAAGCCACAATCAGAAATACAGGCATCCTAAATCTATCCATTTTATCAACTTCCAGTCCAGACAAAATCCTGTAGAATATAGAAACCAAGATGTAATGCTGTGTTGTATATATTTGACTCAAGGCCAGTGGAAGTAGTAGTTGGACTGTTTGCTTGGCAGGACAAAATGAACTGGTTCATTACTTCCAGTCATGACATAGGAAAGCTTGATAAAACTGGGTAAAGGAAAGGATACAAATCAGGTCTTGAGAACTAAAGCATGGGTATAGCAATAGCAACAGCACTTAGACTTATATACTGCTTCATAGTGCTCACAGCCCTCTCTAAGCAGTTCAGAGTCAACATGTTGCCCCCAACAATCTGGGCTCTCATTTTACCAACTTTGGAAGGATGGAAGGCTGAGTCAACCTTGAGCCAGTGAGAATCATAATGCTGAACTGCTGGCAGCCGGCAGTAACAGAAGCAGCCTGCAATACTGCACACTTATGGCTCTATTCCCAAGTCCCCTTGTCCCCTTGTAAACAAATAAAAGAGAACCTCCACATCATACCCTATGCTGCCTGCATTTGTGATATATCACTTGGTCCCTTTATAGCCCTCAGACTGTCATAAAATGCTCCGTGTGGCTCACCTCTGCTGCAAATCATGCCTTATCAAACCTAACCTGGAGCCTACTTTGGACACGAACTTTCCTAATATCAGTGATTCAGTAAATACAAACAGATTTGGGGGATCTTCTATTATGTGAGTCTGTAATTCACACATAATGCTCCCTGTGAGGGAATGGGTCTATCCCTGAACATGCACATTAGTACCACAGAGCAGCCTGAAACAATGTCAAGCACTAATGATGAATAGACTGCTCAATCTCACAGGAAGCCAGATGCATACATCAATTTGACAATTTCTCCAATTGCTGAGGCTATGAAACTACTGTCAGGGCTGGAGAAAGAAAACACCAGGGAGATGTAGCTTTTCGTCCAAAACATTCTCCTCCTTGCTAGAAGACCAAGATACAGTTATTCCATGGGGGAAGAAGGAATGACTACTGTTGAGCTTGCTAGTGTCCTTCATAAAACTGAAGTTTGAGGAATGACACAGTTACAAATCCTGGGATAGTCCTGAAGATCTTGAGACACAATCATGGTCTTTTCCCTTGGGCATACTCTGTGAATCTTCTCCCACAGCATTTAGCAAACTTTGCCACCCAGACAGAATGGTGAACTGTGCCATGTCCAATCATAAGTGGAAGAACGGTCAAATTCGGTTACTTGTCAAAGAAAAATCAGCTGAGAAACAAAAGTCCTTATGAGTCATGGATGACGCACCAATAAACCTTTCCTTTAGAGATAGAATACGCAACACAGTCTTTTATTGCTGGCAGATGAGCCCTGGGTGTGCTCTTGAGAAATCCTCTTTCAATTTCATTACAGTTGGAATAATGCCTGCTTGCTATATTTATCAGTCTTTTCTAATCAGCTACCTGTGGCCCTTGTTGGACTTGCTATGCCTAACCCTTAGATTTGTTTAGACGTTGCATTTCTGTTGACTAAGTGCAGCCTTGGGCATTATATAGCAGATCAGAGTCTATTAGCTTTAGACCATTAGGCATGAAGAAGGCAGACAACCTAGGAGAATGTGGGGAAAGAAGAGGTCTCTGTCCCTTCCTCCCTCCTTCCTTCGCTCCCTCCCTCCCTTCTCCCTCTGTCTTCCCCTCTCCCCCTCTCTCTATTTCTCTCTGTGTGTGTTGGGAGGAATGTCTAATCCTCTCCCCACCCTGTATCACTCTTGCTGTATCATAATTAAGTAGTAATTTGTAAATATATGGTGGTAGGGCTATCAACCTACCATTTAAAAATCTAGGCAATTAGGAGATGACAGCCAAGAGAGAGATTTTTATACCTCTTTATTGTCATCTAATGTTCAGATACTTTTTTTTTTTTTTGCAGCAGGGTTCTCTGGCCATTTGAGAATGTTCTCTTCTACTCTCAGCTTAGCCACTCTGTTCATTTCCCTCTTTTAATGTTTTCTGATCCTAAACTCCACTGAGATTTTCCTTGCAATGCTAGTGATCCCAATTACTCCCCTCCCATTCTTTTCCAAACAATTTAGAACTGGGCTAATGCAGTTGTGAGCAAGACCTCCTGCTTTGTGCATCAGAATTTAAGAAGTATAGCTGCAGAGAGCCCACCTGGATAGCATGCTTAAGCTCCTTTAACTAGAATGCAGAGGATGCCATGAGAATCATTAAATGCTTGGTGAGTATGGAACAATAATTGGGCTGCTAAAGGTCTGTTTCTGAATTCTAAAGTGCTATGAAAAAGTAAGGCAAACTGCATCCTTATGCAACAAGAACAACAGTGAAAGTATTCTCAGGATTCTGCTTGAGGCAGAAGGCCAAGCTAGGGATAGTTCAGTTGCAGAAAATTCAGCCTTCACCAGAGATGCTTGGTCTCCATTCAGCTTAGGTGGCATAGAAGAAAGTGCAGGGAAATTACAATGTAAAATGAAGTACATACAATATACTGATTGGCAGAGAATACAGTTGTGGTCAATACTGCAGCAGTTATAATCTGTAATGAATACTGAGGATGGTTTTGAAGGAGAGAGAGAAGCTGTTGCCAAGGCAACAATCCAGAGGTGGTATTCAGTAAGTTCTGACCAGTTCTGGAGAATCACTAGCGGAAATATAGGGTAGTTCAGAGAACCAGCAAATACCACCTCTGACTGGAGATTTTATAGTATCCTTCCTCTGCCACACCCACCAAGCCACTCCCACAGAACTGGTAGTAAATTCTTTTGAATCCCACCACTGCAACAATCTAATAAATGTGGTTGGAGCCCAGACCAAGAAAATGGTTTATGAAAATACACCAGACCTCCCACCACCAATTTACATGAGGATAAAAGAGAGAGGAGGGGAAACATATTCAGACGTACATGGTTCTGTTACTGTAGCTGTTCTAATAAAATGAGCTTTAGTACCTTCCATATGCTGTCTGTTCCTTTGTTTGGTCTATGTTACAGAACTGACACAAACTGATCAGTTCTGTTTTTTTTTTTTTTTAGAATTCAGGTCAGTTTTAATGGCATCCCAGCTAATTATGTATTACTTGTCATGCTTGCTATTCCTTTATATCTTAACTTTCCCATTCTTCATTCCTGGTGTATGTATATAAACAAAATTATACAGAATGCAGCTGTGTCAGACTGTTGCGACAGACCAGAGGCAAAAAACAAAATCATGAATGCTTATGATAGGGATATAGTAGTGGTGGCTAAGATTTTCAGCAAAGATAAAGCCCTCTGATCCTGCTAGAACAGGCTATAGTTTGACTTGGACAGACTTCCTAATTCTAGAGATCCTCATTAACTGCAGGGTCCTCAATGCATGTCATGCTTGACACCCAGAATTCTCAGCAATGGACGCTGTACTATGATACTTTTAGAAGGCAATGCATTCTAAAGTTTTAGATGGCCTCATTCTGCTGGTGTTGTCTCAAAACTCCTCTTTCTCATAACTCATAGAAAGTGTGCCCTCGAAATGACTTTTTGGGGGAGGAAGGGGATAATCTAGTCTAACTCTATATTCATTGGAAGAATTCACTAAGCCATTTTCCAGAGATGGTCATCTAGCCTTTTCAAAATTGAAAGAAGGGGAACACACTACTGTTCTAGGCAGAATATTCTACCACTTAACTGTTCTTACTAGAAAATTACTCCTAATATTCAATTTAATTTTTCCCCTTTAACCCATTAGTCACCAGCCTACCTTCAAATTAAACAATTTTGCACATTGCAGGTTTTTTTTTAGATGTTATACAATCCTAACTCCTTTCTCTCTTCTCTTGTGGAAGGTATCTAAACTAATTCTTGATATAGGTTTGGCTTCCAAATCTGTTATCATGCTGGTCTGTCTCCTTTGTATCTCTTTCAGTCCTGCATGTGTTTTTAAAAATTCAATATTTAGAACTGTATATTGATGGAACAGTTACTTCCTGTATGTAACACTGTTGTCCAACATTGCATCGCTTTTTAGCTGCTCCATCACATTGACCATGATAAATGATCGACTAATATTCCTACCTTCTTCTCAGATGAACAGTGACTAAATCAGATCACACCAATCCTGTATCGGTACACAACCATGCTCATCCATCTGGATCTTATACCAGTATATACCAGTGAACTTTATGTACACTATACTATTCACTTTAGCCCAATGTTCCTTACTGATGGTTGATGTTATTGCAACATTATGACAGGGTCCATATTTAGAATTAACTTGACTAATAGGTGGCAGAAGCTGAGGAAAAACAGGAAGCTCATCTAGGAAAGTATTGTCTTGCTTTATCCCAAGAACATGCTCCATGGATATGATCAATCTACTGACCTTGTATGGACATGGGGCTTTCAAAAAAAACAAAAAAACAGATCCACATTCAGAAATATTCTGGCATATCACAGTCAGGGAAGAAGAGTTCTGAGGACTATTATTAGGATACCCTTCTGTTCATCTTGTGTCTTCCTCTCCTGTCATGGAGTGGGAGGAATCAAGTGATAATAAGTGGACTTCATCCTTAACTGAAGTAGGCATGGTTGGCAGCATCCAGAAATAGATCAAGATGGAGACAAAATGGCATAGGAATAGGCAAATTTGTGTCCCCTCCCAATTAAAATTGTTTGGCCATAGAAGCAGCAGCAAAATCTGTTGATAATTTCATTGGTGACAGAACTAGCAGCATACAATTGTCAGAACCTGGCTCTTTTTCCAGTTTAAACTGACCTCCTTTAAATTGATAATATTAGCATTTTAAGGGAGTATTAATTCTAGTTTCCAAATACAGGTCTAATGATCTTTTAAGATAACCTATCTCTGATTAACAAGAAAAAAATCTAGCATGCCTTAAATCAGCATTTTCTTTTTCTTCCATTCAATCATGTCCAATTCTCAGAGACTCCTGGATGACTCCCTGCAGTTTTCTTATCAAGATTTTTCAGAAGTGGTCTGTCATTTCCTCCTTGTGAGGACTGAGAAAGAGTAACTGGTCTGTAGTGACCCATTTGGCTTTTTGTCTAAGGATGGACTAGAACTCATGATCTCCTGGTTTCTAGTCTGATGCCTTTAGCATTACACAAAACTATCTCTCTAAATTAGCATTAGACCCATGTTTATAAGGTCCCCATTTAAGCCTTGACAAATTCTAGAGAAGGGCCAAGCAAAAGTAGTCATGAAGAAGTCAGAAAGGAGGAATGTATTCTTCGCTAGTTACAAGTGGCCAGGTCCTAACTATAACACCAACTGTATTGTCACCAAAGCATCCTAGATTGTATCCATGGAGATAAATAAAATGTGTTTGGAGAAGTAAACAACTGGATGATATCACAACTATGGGATGGAAGTTAGATGAAAACAGTATCACAAGGATGTATTGCTTGACTATGATTATCAAGTATATTTGTGCCATGGTTGGGAGTATGGGGATGATTCTTCAGATAGCTAATTACTTACTCACTCATTAATCACTGCATGAATATTTTCCTTCCACCAAAAGTTTTAAGAACACAATAATGTAACATTTGGAATCAATGAATATTCAGGAGAAAGGGGAAATATGCTAGTAGTATGGTTTAAGATAATATTCTCCTTAATTCTCTTTTGAGATATTTTATTCAGATGGATGTACACATGGCTGATTGATACACTGCTTTGATTCTGCAAATTTGCATCCTTTTTAGACATGAAGGGAGAAGTTTTGGAAGTCAAAAGAACATCAAAATTTCCAAATCTGCATATAGTGCCTTAATTGCAACACTTGTATTTACTATATTTCTATGTTCTATATAAAAGAAAATTATGGAATATTAAACACATTTATTTTCCAAAATGATTGCCTTGTTGAATTGTTAAGCTGCATCGCTAGTATGGGGCTGGTGGGTACACATTTATCTGCGGACAACTTCCTTGGCATTTATAAGGTTCCAAGCTGATGTGGAATTTTGGGAGATGAAGTCCGTATATCTTAAAGTTGTCAAGTCGGAAAAAAACGTTGAGTTAAATCAGACTCCAACCGCATGGACTTGAATTATCAGAATTGGGCAGCTTACATTTCTGAGAAACTTGAAAGTCAAAGTCCACATTTTTGGAGGAAACCTAACAACCTCTATTTCTAAACACCTGTGGATTTCATATTATTACTCTTCCCAGGTAGATCAGAATTGAAACAGACCAGATGAGCTCATTCCTCTTTATTGTAAGTCTACATTAACAGAAACTTGCAAGTCTTAAAGTACAAATTCCCCACTGACTTTTTTTAGTGCCTGATAAATTAGGGATATTCCTTTATGAGGTTCTTTCTCTGCCTGCTATGCAACTATGAGCTATGACCCCTATTATCTGTTCCATAGGCAGCATCTCTTCCCCCTTCTGTCTTTCAAGGTCATTCCCACATTTAGATTGCAGAAACATTCTTAAATTATTTAAACCAGCAGCTATTTGGAGTAAAGTTAAGCTAGGGATGATAAAACATATCTTGATGGACAAGAGGGAAAGGAAGGGATCAGTTTACTTGCTTAGAAATAGATGGTTTTGGAAAGACTATGCCTTCCATAGCTGCCTCAAAATTCTAAATACGCCCATTGACCAAATTTGAGAACCCTTTTTATAAAATATTCTTTTTCTGCCTGAAACTCTTCTTGAATGACATCACTTATTGGCCAACAGACAAATATGCTAATTACAGCCACTCCTTGGAATGTGTTAAATAATTATTTACCGGTTCCTTTTTCTGAGTAATCAACAATGTTGATAATCCCCCAAAAGAAAAATGAACCTGATCTACATGACAACTTGCTGTTTCACTCCAGATAAAACATCTTGATTCTTTACACTTCAGTGAATCCAAACTGTTAGAAAATGAGGCATGTTAATACCTTCTGCATAAAATGCTTCTAGAAGTTGCAAAGCTTCACTTGCTGGGAAATGACAAGAAACATTTGGGGAAATGTTTAGATGGTAAAAATAAGAATTCCTATTTGAGGGGTACCTCAGGGGAGTAATAACAAATTAAGATAGTAGTTTTGTCTGTTTAGTTGAAAACCTCACCCCTTTTGTCGTCTGCCATATGTATGACAGGTTTTTTTTTTAAAAAAACCAAGGGTTTGATTGTATGGTCACAGCTACCATTTTGATTTCTTTAAACACCTTCTATCTCACCTTCTTTACCCTCAGACAACCCTGCTTATTCATCCTGTTATGAATGGGCTGATTTTAGACATCACAATGCCCTTTGTGCCTCTGATTCCTGATTTAAAATGAGACTTCTTCCTTGTATGATACAACTGTTCAATCCGAAGATAGAAGGTAAAGCAGCATCCAAATGCACAAACTTAAGGAGAAAATATACATCCTTAGATTGTTTGGCTATACAACAGTGATTGCTCTCATTTGAGACAATGACAAATCCACATACAGATGGGAGGTTGTACAACTTGCCTCGTGGTGTGACTGGAACAATCTGGAACTGAACACACTCAAAACTGTAGACTTTAGGAGAAACCCTCCTATACCACCACCTCTTAAAATACTAGACAACACAATATCAACAATAGAGACCTTCAAATTTCTAGGTTCTATCATATCACAAGACCTAAAATAGACACCTAACATCAAAAACATCATCAAAAAACCACAACAAAGAATGCTCTTTCTGCACCAACTTAGAAAGCTCAAACTGCCCAAGGAGCTGCTGATACAGTTCTACAGAGTAATTATTGAGTCTGTCACCTGCACCTCTGGTTTGGTTCTGCAACCCAACAAGACAGACACAGACTTCAGAGAGTAATTAAGACTGCAAAAAAAAAAAAACAATTACTACCAACCTGCCTTCCATTGAGGACCTGTATACTGCACGAGTCAAAAAGAGGGCTGTGAAAATATTTACAGACCACTCACAACCTGGACATAAACTGTTTCAACTCCTACCCTCAAAACGATGCTCTAGAGCACTGCACACCAGAACAACTAGACACAAGGACAGTTTTTTCCCGAATGCCATCACTCTGCTAAACAAATAATTCCTTCAACACTGTCAAACTATTTACTACATCTGCATTACTATTACTATTAATCTTTCCATCCTTCCTTTCACCCATCTCCTCCCACTTATGACTGTATGACTGTAACCTTGTTGCTTGTATCCTAATGCTTTTTATTAATTGTTTCCTAGTATGATTTGATTGCATATTGTACCCTATGACTATTATTAAGTGTTGTATCTTATGATTCTTGACTCTTGACCAATGTATCTTTTCTTTTATGCACACTGAGAGCATATGCACCAAGACAAATTCCTCGTGTGTTCAATCACACTTGACCAATAAAGAATTCTATTCTATTCTATTCTATTCTATTCTATTCTATTCTATTCTATTCTATTCTATTCTATTCTATTCTATTCTATTCTATTCTTTCCATACAGAGTGAGATGGTTGACATGAACATTTCATTGGAAGTACACAAATAAATCTTTCCAGGATTTCCTCCTCACTTTGTAGGTAAAATGGAAGGAACTTGCATTTTCAAGACACAGACAACAAAGGAAAAGAGACTGGCTTATCAGAGATGTTGATAGTGGAGAAGTTGATTGGCTGTCTTCCTTCTAAAAATTAATCTTCCTTTGTTCTCTCATTACCTGAAATGGAACTATGGCAGCATTGATGAACGCCTGGACTGTGAGGAAAATTTAAACAGAGCTAATAAGAGCCATCTCACTAATCTGAATAGAGCAAATGGACTTTTTTTTTTCTTAAAGATGAGAGGTGATTTACTGGTGAAGTCATGAGTTTAATTTTAGAAAGAATGGTTCTGGGTTTGAGAAATGATTTTTTTTTGGTGAAAATTAATTGAAAGAGATTTGGGACATTGAGACTTAAAATTTTATTTTTGTCTCAAACAAGTTACACCTCAGCCTGATAAGTCTGTCTTTTATAACATGGCAGTTTTATTAAAGCAACAAATGAAGGAATCAAAAGCATCTCCAATTTAAACTCAATATCTTATATTGGATAAATCGCTTCTTTCCTTCTAATCTGACACTCTGTTATCTGCAGTGACCACACAACTGTCTTTCAAAGTTGATCAGCTGAGCAATGTTTTTAATTTGCTTGTTCTTTCTCTGTTACACTAACAAGATAATTTATAACAGGAATTTCTTAGCAAGTTTGGAGAATGCAGAGTGGGCTCTCACTTGGAGGCTACATTTGGCCTCTGAGTAGCTCTTGTCGTCTATGTCTTAGATTTTGCCTAAAAAGTGTTGGCAAGTATAAAAGACTCCAGTATTTTGTGGATGAAATCCATATTTGCAATATGAAATGCCACAGCTACTCCTAAGTGGGCGAGTGCACGCCCCCAACTTCCTCCAGGTCCACCCCTACAGGCCTAAAATGCAAACTACTTAACCCAAGAAGCCTCACAAACAAAATGCCTGAATTCCCCCTGCTTCTAAATGCAGCCCTATTTGACCTTATTTTTGTCTGCGAAATGTGGTTGAATGTATCCTTTCCACATTCCATTATTACAGTAAGTGACTATCATGTTTTCTGGTCTGACTGAGATAATTGTAGAGGGGGTGGTGTTGCTATCTTCTATAAGAAGTCCCTAGGTGTGAAAAAGATTAATATTGCTCAGGAGCTTGCTCTTCGTGAGGCTATTGTCTGCAAATTGTCCCAAAATACCACATTTCATTTCTTGCTATGTTATAGAGCCCCTGATTATGACCTTGGTCATATGAGCAAACTAATTGCACTACTAACCTGGGCTGCTTCCTGCCTGCACCCTCTTATCTTTCTTGGAGACCTCAATCTGTTTCTTATTAATTGGACCATAAATGAATGTACAACTGAACCTATACATGCAACCCTGTACAACGCTGTTACAACTCTGGGACTGGAGCAGCTGGTAATGAACAACACTAGGCTCAACACTTGCTTAGATTTCTGCAATAGCTTAAAATCAATTTATAGCCTACAAGTTAAAGAACCTTTTTCCAACTATGATCACAGCATGATTGATTTTTGTCTCATTTGTGTCCTTGCAAAGAGGATCATAATGATGAGACTCCAAATTATAAAAAAGCCAGCTATGATTTCATAGTTGCCAACCTCACATCTCTTGATTGGCACCTCCTGTTCATAGGTTGTAATATTGCAGAAGACCATTATAACACTTTTTTGCTTGAAGTCAATAGAATCTTAAGCTATATGTACCAAAAACAATCCCTAAAGCCAAAAATAAAAACAAATTAGCCATATCAATAAGAAAGCTACAATTCAAGAAAAAATATATTTGGTGAGCAAACAAAACTGGCTACGTAGCTAACTTTAAAAACCGGTACAAAACCTTATGCCCCCAGATAAAGGCTGAATGTACCAATCACCATTGCAAACAGGAGGAAGAGCTGTTAAACCTGAACTCTTCCCGAGCCTTCTATAACTTCATTAATGCCAAACTTAAAGACTCAAAATCTATCCCACCCCTAAAAGGGCCTAACAGGGAAGACTGGAATGATGAAGCTATAAAGGCCAACCTGTTTAATACATTCTTCAGTTCAGTCTTTGTTGACAGCAATGGCTGCTGACCCCCCTTTCCTAGCTGCACCACAGCAAATTATAACAACTTACAACATAGTGACTTTTCAGCAGTTAACATTGAAACAGCACTATGTAACCTAAAGCCATCCCTATCTATTGGTCCTGATGGATTATATGCCTACTTTTTGAAAAAGCTTGTTCTTAATCATCCAAAAAACAAAGCAGTGCTCCATTCCTTCTGTTGTGGGATGCTTTTGAGAATAGACTCAAATATTTAAATATTCTAGCCGAACCTCTAAGCACAATCTTTGAGGTATCTTTCAGAACCAGCTCCCTGCACGACTCATGGTCATTAGCCACGGTTGTACCTATTTTTTAAAAGAGAGACCCTAGTCTAGTAGAAAATTACAGACCAATCTCATTTGTAAAGTCATGGAATCAATTATAAATCAATCCATCACCCTCCACTTGAAACAAACAACCTACTTTCTAACAAACAGTTTGGTTTCAGGAAAAATTGGTCCTGTAATCTGCATATCCTACACAGCAGAAACATTTGGACCACACATCTAGACCAGGGTAAAGCAATAGACACAATTTACATAGACTTCTACAAAGCCTTTGATTCAGTGGTACATGACAAACTATTGCTGAAACTTAGTTCTTATGGCATCTCCAGACCCCTGCACAAGTGGATAGTCACGTTCCTGTCAAACAGGCAACAAATGGTCAAAATTGGGAAGGCCCTATCAAATCCAGCACCAGTTAATAGCAGTGTCCCCCAAGGCAGTGTCTTAGGACCCACACTCTTTCTACTTTACATCAGTGACCTATGTGACAGCATTAAAAGCAGCTGCATCCTCTTCACCGATGATGTAAAATTATTTAACACCACCACCAATGCTGCTGCCCTACAAAGTGACCTTGACTATGTGTCAGGATGGTCACAAAATTGGCAATTCCAAATTTTAACAAACAAATGCTCTGTCCTACACATTGACAAAAAAAATCAGAACACCAAATACAAGTTAGGTGGAAGTGATCTCGTAGACAACTTTCACTCTGTCAAGGACCTAGGAGTACTTATCACAAACAATCTAAGCCCCAGAGCTCACTATAACAGCATTGGCAAAAAGGCTTTAAGAATTGTTAACTTTATTTTGCGAAGCTTCTTCTCTGGCAATATTCATTTGTTAAGTAGGACATACAAAACCTTTGCCAGACCAATTCTTGAATACAGCGTGTCCACCTGGAACATTAACACAATTGAGTAGGTTCAGAGGTATTTCTTGAGAAAAGAACTCCATTCCTCCACTCACAATAGAATTCCCTATGCCTCCAGGCTCAAAATTTTAGGTCTGGACCATCTGCGCCACCTGTGGTCTGATCTAAGCATAGTTCACAAAATTGTCTGCTATAACATCTTGCCTGTGAATGACTTCTTCAGCTTCAACCAAAATAATACACGGGCAAACAATCAATACAAACTCAAGGTAAACCACTTCAAACTTGATTGCAGAAAATATGACTTCAGCAACAGAGTGGTCAATGACTGGAATGCTCTACCCTACCCCATTGTTACAGCCTCAAACCCACACAGCTTCAATCTCAAACTGTCTACTGTGGACCTCACCCCATTCCTAAGAGGTCCTTAAAGGGTGCATGCATAAGTGCACCAATGTGTCTATCATCCCTGTTTTCTGTCCCCATTTATCTTCCGTTGTTCATGTTTATGTTCATAACTATACATGTTATCTTGTACATGTTTGACAAACAAATAAAGTAAATAAATAAAATAAATTTGTACCCTTTATCATCTTTGTACCTGGCTGATGTCATTTAGGTAAAGGATCAGTGATAGAATAATAACAGGATGCAATGATGCAATTGAATGCAAAAGCCTCAAGCTTCATTTTGGGGGATTTAAAACATGGGTTATCTATTTAATTCTGCAGATGATCAGTGTAACAGCTTGTCTACATTAAAAATAAACTTAACCCAGCTAGCAGTACTGGATGATTGACCAAGCAGAAAATATCTTCCAAGCTATCTGTAAAATCTGATCTGCAATATTAAACACACATAACAGACCAATCTGCTTGTTTGTTTTTAAACAATGAAATTTGCCTATACACAAAAGCCTAGTTTGCTATAACAATGCAACAATTTTTATCAATATCAGGGAGATAGAAACTTTTTATATGCATGCCTGTTTTTGTAGAATACATTTACATTTTTTTTTAAAAAAAGATAATATATGATGTTCCAAGTCCCCCTGTTTAAAGAGAGAGATACTTATAGAGGTAGATTTCCTCAACAATTTCCAGATACAATTTCTGATATGCTATTTTTTAAAGTTTAGAGAATTCAGCAGCTGCTAGACAGAAGAGCTTACACTGGAGCTATGAAATCTAAATTGCAAAAATCCAGATGATCAATAGAAGGCAGCAAATGAAGAGTTTTCCATCCCTCATTGTTACCATCTACTAGTTAGCAATTTAGCTCTGATAACCAAATTACATCAAAATCTATGTTGCATTCATACAAAACACTAAACCAGGCTCCTTAAAATCATGATGTTCTAACTATGTCTTCATGGTCCTAATTCATGGAGCTTGCTAAGATGGAAACCAAGACATTTTGGTTTAACATTTAAGGTGAATCAGAACATAGGCTGGCCTACTGAATCAGTTTGTGCATTAAGTATTATACCATGTCTGTAAATGTAGACATTCAGATATCTACCAAAATATATACAACCATAGAGTCACCTCTTGGAAACAACATTAGATAATGCCATTGCAAAATTAGGTGAACTTCAATTAATACTAGTATTAGGTGCACACAGCCCAAAGTTCCAGACTGGAAAGTTTTCCTGAGCAGTCAGAAGCAGCATAAGTCCCGACAATCAATTTTGAAAGTAAGAAAAAGCTTCTAGTGTTGTGATCAATTCCCTTCCAGTTCTTCATTGGCAATTATGAAAGACGACGTGAGTTGAGCAGACAAAAGGTTCTTAGCTTAGCTGAGAAGGGCTGCAATAATGAAAAGGTTATCAAATTGGGTCCACGATGTCTTGGTTCGCTCAGTTTATGCAAGTGTCAGATGTCCACAGACAAAATAATGGTTTTGCCATATTTTGTGTATACTGGGCATTTTTCTGAAAATGTAAGTTGTCAGACAATACAGAAATCTGCTGTGTTTCGCAACAAAGCTGTTCTGACCAACAAAAAAAGAGTGAGTGATGTCATATTTCCTGCTACAAGAGCTCATTAGATCTCAAGTTCTAAGTGGCTGGTGACTGTACTCTCCAGAAAGACAGCTCCAACCCAGTTAAAGTGATGGTGGACAGAAAGTAAGACAGTGGACAGAAAGTGCACAGTAATTCCCCATTAGGAGAATGAGCGCACACAGGGAGACATAGTGAGACGGGTGAATATGAATATGGACTAACTGCTGGTCACTTACTGTTAGTCCAATTATACAAAGTGCTCATTCATTATTCCGTTTAATGTCAGCTAACTTCTTGGCATCGTCCTCATCATCTGGATCCCAAGCATTTTTATCCAGTGGATCTTGAACTGTATTCCATAACCCTTCTCTACACAGAAGTAGACTGCACTTCATAGACCAGGAAACATAGTTTGTTCCATCCAACCGAGTTATCAGTGATAGACTTGTTGATGGGTCTTGTGCCATCTTTACTAGGACAGTAACCCACAATTAAACAGTAAACAGCTGTCTGTATATGGTAGTGTGCATTCACACCAACTCTCAGTTATCTGAGCCTGGTATGGCCTGGGCCCATAACCAATGTTGAGGTAATTCCCTGTTAGGAGAATGAATGCACACAGGGAGATGTAGTGAGAGTGGTGAGGAATAATACACAACCAGAACACAGATACACTGTATAGTAAAATGTAGGTTTTACCTCCAGTAAATGGTTAAGCAAAGTCCAATAAACAGTCCAAGTCATATATGGTTAAAGCAGTCAGTTTTTCAGTCCAGGGATAATCCAAATATCAAAGTCCAGTATCATAAACAGTTCAGTAAACAGACTCACATCTAATCCAAGAGAACGATGATCAGCAACAGTCAATAGGGAAAAATGCAGGAACCAAAACCAGCGAACATCAGAACATCTAGCAACTAGCAACTAACAACAACAGAACAAACAACCCAGGTTTCTGGCTCCATCTTATGGCCATTTGAGTAACCACACCCAATTACAATTTTAGCATTCCCTTAAAGGGACAGTATTAAAAGGTCTATCCTGGTTTATATATTTCCATATCAACTGTTAGGTGACTATCAATTCCTAACACCCATCCCCTGATTCAGTTAGTGGCTGGGGTTGAGTGGATTTTGTAAACAGAAAATTTGAAGGCTGCACTCTCATGATGAAGCTGACCTGATCTGCTGCTCCCCTGGGGCAAAGGCTTCACTGGTGAGTCAAAAAAGTTGATCAGGGTTGCCCCAGTCAAACTATGAGTGGCAGCTTGGAAGAGAGCCTAGGAACTATAAAAATGATTCGGGTGCTATCACTTTCTGCTATTTTTTTTAATTTATAAAAACTAATTGACCAGATTGAAGGATTATTGCTCCCCTTCTCTTTCTGCTTCAGTCCTTTTTGTCCATTTTTGAACAATACAATGAGCAGTTAGATATTTATTTTATTTTATTTATGTATTTTTGTCAATTGCTTACAAGATAATAGGTATAAGTAAAAGCATAGTTATGAATACATGGATACATATAAGAAAAATAAAAAAAGAAAAGAAACAATAGGGACGGTAGGCACGTTGGTGCGCTTATGCACACCACCTACAGACCTCTTAGGAAAGGGGTGAGGTCAATAGTAGACCGTCTAAGGTTAAAGTTTTTGGGGTTTGGGGAAGAAACCACAGTCAGGTAGAGTATTCCAGACATTGACCACTCTGTTGCTGAAGTCGTATTTCCTGCAATCAAGTTTGGTGCGGCTAACCTTGAGTTTGTATCTATCTGTGTGCTCTTGTGTTGTTATGGTTGAAGCTGAAGTAGTCATTGACAGGTAGGACATTGCAATGTTTGGTTTTATATACTATACTTAGATCGGATCAAAGGTGGCGTAGTTCTAGGTTTTCTAGGTCTAGAATTTCGAGTCTGGTGGAGTAAGGTATTCTGCAATGAGTAGAGGAGTGTAGAACTCTTCTTGTGAAATATTTCTGGACTTTCTCAACTGCGTTAATATCAGATACGTAATGTGGGTTCCAGACTGATGAGCTGTATTCGAGAATTGGTCTAGCAAATATTTTGTATGCTCTAGTTACTAGTGTAATATTACTAGAGAAAAAGCTACATAAGATTAGGTTAACAACTCTTAACGCCTTTTTGGCTATGTAGTTACAGTGGGCTCTAGCACTTAGATCATTAGAGATGAGTACTCCAAGATCCTTGACAGAGTTTGGATCATCAACAAGGTCTTGACTATTCAGCCTGTATTTTATTTTCTGACTTCTTAGAACTTAGAACTAGCTCTAGAAGTTCATTCCAGAAGCAAAAAGAGTTAACCTTACCCAGGAATAAAACAAACCTCTGCAAATAATGTGGTTTGCAGGATGTGAATCACCAGGTAAGCATGTTGTGTGAAAAAGCTTAAACAAGCCTAAGTAAAAACTTATTTCTCCTTCTAAATTCTAAGGAGAATTTACTCTCCTTCTAAAGTGGAATAAGGAGAAAACCTCTAATAAGAAGCTACTCCATAACTTGCATCCTACCACAGAATATCAAAAATAATGATTAATGTTAATTATAATTGTATGGGACTTTCAAAGATCAAGGATTAAATTTACATTAAAGTCAGTGGCTCTTTCACCGAGATATGATTTTTTTTATGGCAACTGATTTCCCCTTCCCAATTTCCTTTTTTCTAAGTGATATATCATAATGCACCTGCCTTATCGATTTCCATTGTTCATTGTCTTTCTAGACTATTTATGGTTGAGAAACCAAATGAATGTGAAACCAGGCAAAACTTTTTGGGGATTACCACCATCTATCCATCCATCTATCTTATATGGCCAACAATCTCAGAAGAAGCAACTCTGGGAATTTGTGAGAACATTGGAACATGGTCCTGATTCATTCCCTCACCCACCCGCCCACTATTCTTACTATTTCAGGAGCTGTATTCTAGGGAAGCAGCTGGTAGATGTTTGCTACACAGTTCCAAATATGTCCTGGCATCCAGAAGTCAGCAAGTCTTTTGTCATTTATCTGGAAGTTATTCAAACAGCTGCTGAATGCTCCAAGTGCTTTTCGTTGGTTGGATAACCTTAACAAAGTCACATGTGGATTTTCTCAGTTTGCTTTATATAATTATGTAATGAAGATTTATTTTAAGGCAAAGGGACCATATAGTGTAAAATTTGGGTGGAAATGGTGGTATGGTAAGACAAATTGACCTTAAATATGTCCAAGCATGCATGATTTACATCCATATGCAATAACTATGGATAGTAAAAAGTACTTTCAAATGCCTTAGGTCAGGGATGTGCCAACCTTTTCTTGACTGAAAGCCAAATAGGGGCTTTACTCCAATCAATTAGTCGTTGGTGAAGCCATATGTTATTTTTATATATAAGGTATATATAAGGTATAGTTTTCCTTTAGTTAGTCAACTACTTATAAATAGAGTACAACCAAGTGAAGTAAACCAATTAGTGTTAATAAAATCACACATATTGTTCAAACATCAGCCTCCCTCAGAATTCTATAGAGAGAATGGACACAGACCCTGACAAGCAGGGACAGAGGTTCAATAGGTTGGAAGGAATGGAGTTTGCCCAAGAATATAATTTTCTGATTTAGAGGAGAATTGTTTGAAACCATTAGTGGATACTTTCCAAATAACAGCATTTATAAAACAGATGAAAAATACAAACTGAATGCAGATGTTGGCCTAACCGTAACCCTTTTTTACCTTTGAATTCCTCATAGCTCCAGCTAGATGATCCTAACTAACCCCTGGCTTCCATACCTTATCACCTTCAATCAACATTTTAGGAATACTTTCTTTTAGCTCCTGGTGATTGTTGCCAAATGTGGCTTCTAGGAAAGTGCCCAGATATTGTGATATCTGTGGTTCAGGAGATTGCTATCAACAATGGAGAAGACTTCTGCAAAATAAGGATGATCATTGCATATAGAAGCATAGAAGGAGGACAAGCTTACATTTAACAGAAGCTTATTGGAGGCAATTTTGTGAGTGTCGATTTCCTTTCTTTTCTTTCAAAATCCCAGTGAACAACTAGGCAGTTCTGTAGTTGACGAAGTTAATCTTCTGGGTCATAGAACTACTAAGAGTCCGTTAGAGGACTTACATAGGCGAGGTATTAAGCCATAAAAAAATTAAGGAATTTGTTGCCCAAATGTAGCTGTCAAGAAAGTGCCTCAGTATGCTAGACCCCAATTATGCTACTGACAAAGAAGATAAATTAATTTACAATTTATTTGAAACATTTCAATTAAAAAGGATTCTCTTTTTAATTTTACAAAAGAGAGAAATTGGAAAAATGGCTTACATTTACTTTTATAGTTAGCACAACAAAGAAACCTCAAAGTAAAAATCGATTTGCTTAGGAAAAATCATCTGTCCAAGATTAAAGCATCCAATATGTGAGCATAGCATAAGAAAGACCATGAATAAAAGTAAAATAAACATTTGCAAGGAAAAAGGAATGGGCATGGGTAAGACATATTCATAATGCTTCCCAATGCTGGACTTTAATATTTGCTTTGTTCAGGGAGGTCTGAGAACAGTTGAAAACAAAACTGTTTTACTTCCAACCATATTGAATGCTTCAGCCAGCTCTAGATTCTAAAAGGGAGGCTTTTTACATTCTTCTTGACAGTTAAAGTTTATGACAAATTATTAGTAAAACATTTGAAAATGGCAAATTGAAAATACAAGAAAACCCATGTTAGTTAGCCAGTGCAACAATACTATAAAAACTGTATTACAAGTGTTACAAAGTTCATCCTACATGGTTCTCATAATTCCTTTAATATTTCTGGATCACAGTTTGGTGTTTTTTTTTTTCACATCCAGCCCAGAGACACTTCATTCACTCATACCACAGTTCACTCTATTCATCCAAAATTCCTGCCTTCCCTCTGCCCTTTTGTTCTGTTCTCTATTCTCTGAAGATTTGTTTTTCTTGCCTCTGGCTCTTCCTCACCTATAATCTAGAGAAGTTCAGCTTTACTCTTACTGTGCTTTCTGTTGCCACAATGCCACTCGGCTCTCTGCTTTTCCAGATAATCAAACACTTGTGACTGCTTTTATTCATCATCTTGCCTATATCTGTTCTTCCTTCCTGATTTTCCCCAAGGTGATCTGCTTCCTTTCATGACTATGAGCTACCTTTCTCTCCCTTGTCTCAAAGCAACAGTTTTTTTTTTAATAGATGGGGAAGATCAGGGGAATTAATTGCCTTCTGTATTTGAGGGAGGGGGGAAATGGGGAAAGAAATCTCTTTTCCCTTTCTCCATGGAGATCAGGACATGGAAGAGACCAAAACTTTTGTTCGCTCTTGCAAAAAGGAAGAAAATGGGAGGGTAGCAATTGTTCTTGTTTGCATTTTAACTCAGAGTGGGGTCTTCCATTCTAACAACTAGAATAAGTATACTGGCTGGCTGGCTACATACTTATTTGCTTGGCTTACATGGAACACAGGCTTGAGTGAATTGTTAAAGGATCATACGGGAGCGGAAGGACTTGAATAGGGTTGCCCATTCACTGCCAGTCAAGTTAATGGAGTAGCAACTAGCAATGCAGCTGCAGTTCTTTTAATAGGACCAGGACAGTAGTGCAGCTCAGTATATCCAGCCATTATGGATTAAAGGAGTCCTGATGGCGGCAGCTGTTCAAATGCAGTATTGCAGGCTAACTCTACTCACAGCCAGGAGTTTCATCCTGACAGACTCAAGGTTGACTCAGCCTTCCATCCTTCTGACTCCGAGGTGGATAAAACGAGGACCCAGATTGTTGGGGAAAATATGCTGACATTGTACATCATCCAGAGGGTGTGGTAAAGCACTATGGAGTGGTATATACATCTAAGTGCTGTTGTTCTTACAAATCATGGCTTATAACTTAAAGTGTATGATGTGAATTCAGCCTTTGCACCTCCAAGCAAATATTTGTCATGTGTTGTAGAAAAGTTGCCACATCTCTTCCACACAGCTACCTCTGTCTCACATACACAGGTTCAGCAGGCCACCTATTAAACCATCAATCATTCAAGCCTGCCAGAGAACTTTTATCTATGCACAGCAAATCAAGCATTTTCCAGGGTCAGTGATACTTTTTTTTAATTAGCAGATTTATATAGCCTTGAATGTAGCCAATCTTGCATGCTTGAGTAATAGCCTTGTCTGCTCATTAACACTGAATTCATTTTCTGCCCTGGCCTCTGTTACTCAATCACTTGTCTGACTTATCTCCAAAGAAGACACAATTGTGGTCATGTTGCCTGCACTGAAGAGGCCTAGACCCTTATGCAAAACATACAAGAAAAATCAGAATTATCCTTGCCGGTCATCAAAATAATCTGACAATTTCCCCTCCCAACCCGCCTCCTGAACACCAGAGAGACAATTTATACATGTAGACAACTTTTTAAAAATTGTCATTTGTCTGACTTTTTAAACTGAAAACAAAAGCTAAGATGTTTCTCATTATTTTAATGTCCAAATATCAAGCTGTTAGCAAAATAGTGAGCTATCTGAAAAAAGGGTAACTCACGTTAAAAAAACATGCTTTGCATACAAAAAGACACAAGTCCACTTCTCCTGGTATGAGACCATGAAAAACCACTGGCAATCCAGGTAGGCAACAGTGAGCAAGATAGATCAATGGTCAAATCTTCTGTGTTCCTTTTTTTTGCATGAAAGTTCATTGTGACTGCATTACATCCCTATTTCTTTCTTGACTATATAGTTGAGGTAGCAGATGGCTTCCCAGATTTCCCACTTCTTTGCATCTGTGGTAGTCAACTTGTGACCCCCCCAGATGTTCCTCATTAATAAACATGCTGCCTAAAATCAAGGGGTATCCAGTGACTTCTAAAAGACCCAGATTGCCATTCCACACTGAATAATTTTTAATATATTTATTTCCCTTATAGAAACTAGGAGTTCACAACAGAACAAGTTAAATGAGTGGAGCTCAATGGAATGGTGGTAAATCGTTGGATTTCCTCCATTAAGGCAGTGATCTTCTCAGTCCCCTTCTATATTCACTGAATCCCCCTACCTTTAAATATCTGTATCAATTAAATATTCTATTAAGGAATACAATCACTAACATTTTAAAGGCACCTTTATATCTGTTCAGAAGTCAACCTAATTTTTTCAATATTATTTGTCTTAAAAGAGCAATTTTCTCTATTGTCAAGCTGCTGTTTTCTGATAGTATGCAACTCAATATAGCACAATTCTAAAATAGAGGTTCATGCTGATTTTAATATAGGGAATGTAATTCTCTTCAAGCATTTTCATTTTGAAAAAAAAAAGTAGTATGATATTTGCATATTTCTCATCTTTGAGTGCTTTAACATTTGAAATGCTTAATTGGGTTTTTGATTGTGTTGATTTTTATAATAAAAACATTACTTTTGTGTCTTTTGCCTCCTAAAGAAACTTCTTTGAAACATTTCCTGAAATGAATCAGAAAAAAATGATCAAACTATCACTATATGAAATGTGAAACATGACACCACTTTAAGTTTTATTTAGTTGGCATGCAAACAGTTATCCCAGGGAGGAATCAGTTTATGTAATGTTAATTCTGGAAGATGCCCTTTTTAAGCAGAGTACAAATCATGTTTAAATCATAAATCCTATTTGGGTATAGCAATAGTAATAGCACTTAGACATATACTGCTTCACGTTGCTTTACAGCCCTCTCTAAGCCATTTACTGAATCAGCAAATTGCCCACAACAATCTGGGTCCTCATTTTACCAACCTTGGAAGGATGGAAGGCCAAGTTAACTTAGAGCCATTTAGAATCAAACTCCTGGAGTGAGCAGTGAGTTAGCCTGCGGTACTGCATTCTAACCACTGAGCCACCACAGCTCAGTATGTTTGTTTAAAAGATCTATGGAACCTTCATTATGATAATTGATTGACATCTAGCTTTGCCTCTTGTGTCCCAATCCTGTATCACTGTGTTTCTCCATGTACGATGGCAGATGTGTAAACTAAGATTTCCTTTCCCTCTGACCACAGGATGACGATCGTTGCAATCAAATGTAGAAAAGTTACTTGAGGCAAAACCTGATATAAAGAAACTTGCTGGTCTTTTTTTTCAGCATCAAGTTGCCTTGTTGCAAGGAAAAGAAACAGATGTTCACTATTTGCATGCTTGATAGCTTACCCTCCACCACTAAAGTTAACATGGCAAGTGGAAGGATGATTCCCTAGCCTAATTGTCCTCTCAGCCTTCTTTCATTATGAACTTTTGATCAAAAGACAAGGCTCAGCTAGTTTTCAGATTTCATCTGGTTCTATTCATTATGCAGCATATCTTCAGGGACTCAAGCAGCCATAAACAAGAGAAACATGTGCTGTGGGCTCCTCTGGCTGTTCTTTTCTGGATTGCCTGAGCGCATTGTGGTGTATTTTTCCCTAGATTCTAACAATGGCCCTATTAATCAAAAGGAATCAAGCAAACTGCATAATGAAGAAGGTCATAGGGGATTAACATATTATGTACTTGTTTGTCGAAAAGATTCTGCCAATTCAGGGGATAAACAAGGAGATCTGATTGCTGCATAGAACTGCCATAATCTTGACTGGGGGTGGAGGAGAGGTGAGAGAAATGTTCATATACAATGCAAAGAAAGAAAGGAACATTTTTTGCTTCCTAGTCTTGATAAAGTTGTTAAATAATAATACTAGATACTATTACTGTATTATTGCATTGTTGAACATCCATAAAGCAAATTATAGCAAAATTTGAGAGACAAGGGCAATTGCTTCATTAAAACATATATATGACTAAACATATGATTAATCTATCCACATTGTCACATTATTTTGGAAAGAAAAGGATGAACTAAATGGAACTTGAGTTTTGTTATATTGTTGTCAGTGGAAAAAATTAGCTCAAATGCATTAAGGGTGAAATGGTACAAGTGACATTTTGCCACTGTGCCCTGGCAAAAATAAGGTTAATGTTTGTCATTAGTCTCCCTAGGTTTTTGCATTTAGTTTTGAAAAATTTCACAGCAAAATTTAAATTTGCATTTTCGATCTGAGGCTTTTGAAAAACTGGGATAATTAATCAGCATGTTTGTATTTGCCAACATGTTTCATTTCTTTGCATTCTGGCAGACTTCAGACATAAATACTGGCCTGTAGGCAAAGCTTACCAAAGAAAGCCTGGCACAGAGAAATGTTTTTTCAGAGGTGGTTATGAAAATTTTGTGTTTGGTTTTATTGGTGTTTACTCCCCAATTCCTTATCTGCAATATTCAAAGGGCATGTGCAAGTTCACCGACTTCTAGCGATATTCATCTATCATATTCCTAGATGTCCCTAGTCAATCCAAGGCATGGTAGCTAATTGCAATAATTCTGGACAAGGTTTGAGTATAGAGGATTGAATTCTGAGAAGAGAAAACAAATAGTGCATTATATGGAAAAAGCAACGGCAAACAATTCTAAAGCAATCCAATTTTCTAATCATTTATCTGCAGAACAGGCCAGTGAACTTAGCATTATGTATTTATGAGTAGACATATCTAAAATTCCAGAGTTAGGCAAAATTATGCTCAACTAATGTGCATAGAGTTCATTATTTATATAGAAAATCCATGCTATGTGATTTTAATTGATTGAAATAGTTTAGAACAAAACAGAATGCCTGATATCTAATTTTGTCACAATTCTGTTGTGCCTTGATGAAAAATTAATCTATGTTCAAACCTCCTTTATTCATATTTATTGGTTAGCCTGTGTTGAATAGTTCTGTTCATATATATGGAATTTTACTAAATACAGTAGATTCTATGAATGCCAATAAGAAAATAATAAACTCCCTCTCCCTTAATTAAGCTCCAAAGAGCACATTATTATTACTAGTCCTCCTGTGGAGAAGGAGATTAGAGGTACAAAATTAACCTGAAAATTCTATTTTTTATAGCAATGCAATGTTTGTATATCTGTATCAGGATTGTTTGTATATTTATTAAAATGACAAGTATATGATGATAGATAAATTAGTTTTTTTAAAATTGAGAAAAAACTTGTTCAGAGGATGAAAATGGAATTAATTGAATAATCTTAAAGTGACATGAAGAGGTTCTTGAGAAGTTTTACTACAATCTATTTGTCTCTCTGGAGATTAAGCAAACTATTTTGCTTAGCCATTTCCTTTAAATTTATTCCTAATAAAACAAATAGAACATTGGCACAAATGCTTTGGACATTCCTTGGGGCAGGTCACAGGCAGCTTGCTAACTTCTCAGTGGGAACCTTCAATGATGTAAAAAAGATGCTGAGACTCTAGAAAGAGTGCAGAGAAGAGCAACAAAGATGATTAGGGGAATGGAGGCTAAAACATATAAAGAACGATTGCTGGAATTGGATATGTCTAGTTTAATGAAAAGAAGGACTAGGGGGTGACATGATAGCAGTGTTCCAATATCTCAAGGGTTGCCACAAAAGAGGGAGTCAAGCTATTCTCCAAACCACTTGAGAACAGGACAAGAAGCAATGGTGGAAACTAATCAAGAAGAGAAGCAACCCAGAACTAAGGAGAAACTTCCTGACAGAACAATTAATCCAGTGGAACAACTTGCCTCCAGAAGTTGTGAATGCTCCAACACTGGACGTTTTTAAGAAGAGATTGGACACCCATTTGTCTGAAATGGTATAGGGTTTCCTGTCTATGTTGAACTAGAAGACGTCCAAGATCCCTTCCAACTCTGCTATTGTGTTGTGTTGTGTTGTGTTGTGTTGTGTTGTGTTGTGTTGTGTTCTATTCTATTCTATTCTATTCTATTCTATTCTATTCTATTCTATT
>NW_020769314.1:5321477-5334921 GCF_900518735.1 Pseudonaja textilis
TTCTATTCTATTCTATTCTATTCTATTCTATTCTATTCTATTCTATTCTATTCTATTCTTCAGAACCCTGAGTTTTCCATTATTTTCTTACAGCTACATTGTTATGTTCTCATGAGAAAATGACTTGAATAGTAACAGCAACCGCTAGACTCAGTCATTTCTCTTTTTTGCCTTCAATAACAGACTTTCCTCTAGGTCTTCATACCTAATGCCTTTATACAAAGTTGTACAGTCTTTTCCCCATTGGACAGGAACTTTCTCCTTGAAACATATCATCCATCAGTTTTGTCATTTTCATTGGACTCTTCCAGTGATGCTCAAGAGATAATGCAGTATTTTTAAATAAGGCAGGAGAGACAAAGAATCCTCTTTACCCAGCTGACTTTTATAAGATACATCCTTATGTCTCATCTGGGCAGCAAATCACATAAACCCACCCGTCTACCTTTCTAAATACAACTAACGCAAACTGCTACCCATACTGGGAAATGGCTTGCAAATTCTAACAGCAAGTAGCACTGCCTGAATTAGTGCTATCTGACGTGTGTGCATTTTCCAGTGGTTAGAAACTTAGCTTTTCCCATACATATATGAGTGGAGGAGATGAAAAAGAAACAGGATCAATCAGGGAAAAGTCTTTTTCTGTAGGCAGACCAAAGACCCATGGCTTATTTCCCAGAATTTGATGGATCCTAGAGCTTCACATCACACACCAGACCAATGGGGTCTGAGTAGCAAATTGCTGAAAAGGACTCAAGTGGGGTCCCAGCTTGAGACTTTTAATTCAGGTATTAAACTCCCTACTGGCAGTGGTAATTGGCACCAGCCTGTAAGATAGGAAACTGCATCAGCCAATATGATGGAGACTATTTTATTTTTAGAAAATACTGGATGGTGGGGGCAAGTGGGTGTTGGGATAATACTTTGGTCCTGCCCATCTCAAATTCTGTCCTAAATGCCACCTACTAGCTGGATCTTATACTTCTGGACTGCCTACATGTTCACAAAATGACTTGCTATGCTCTTCATCCATATCCTCAAGCAGTTACTAGTACATTGATTATCCTCAATGCGTGATGGTTGGAGAAACCAGCTCAGCTAAAGACCAATAAAAAATCAGTTTACCCAGCTATAAAGTTAGGATGCTAGCCAGTCCCATTTGCCTGGGGTCTGCAAAGTAGGCTAATTTGCCTCTAAAGGTGTCAGTCAAGTCACTGGTGAAACATTAGGAAATCTTTGTCATTAAACATTAAACATTGAAGCTCAGCACTGCACAACTGATAATTGGCCATGAAAGCCTACAGCAGTAAACTCTTTTATTTCACTGAGTACTTGATATTGCATCCAACACACACACACACACACACACACACTTTATTTTGATTTCTATTTCTCAGTCTTACATTACATTAAAAAGGAAGCTTACATGGGTAAAACAATATAGGCATGTTTAGCAACAAAATAAAAGTAATTTGCTATTGCCAGTTTTCCAGAAGACTTTCTGAGTTCAAGTCTACAATTGCAGCTTTGGGCTCTCCAGATTTCATCCTGCTTAGTTCTGCGATCAAATGAGCGGTTAGCAGGTTCTTCATATATGAGGTTATTTTGTGCAAGTCAGTCTGAAATGATCATAGCTCATTTCCATGTCAAAGTGTTTAGGGCCAAGGTATTCTAAAATCAAATTCTGGCATGGTTATAGGGATTACATTGACACCATAGCACAATCGTCTGGCCTGTTTGGGGGCATTTCAGCTCCCATGGAGTGTAACTGCCCATGGACAAGTTTTCTCTAGCTGGCAGTTTGGAATTTATCCCAACTCAGGAACAGATACAGGATATTCACTGTACAAAGTCATCAGAATACAGTGTTAACCAAATAACTGTTTCATTGATCATTTGCCATGAAACACAAAGTTAAAAATAATCAGTTTTATTAACTCAGGTCTTCTCAGATTAGCATCAAACTTTTTCTTCACCTTCCACCTGTTTCCTCCTTTAAAAAAAGCTTGTTGCATTCTTTCTGACACACAGTTCAGGCTATGATAGTCCACTTTCATGTAAGTTTTGCATTTTTATATCAATTACCTTTTAAAGAATGTTTTTTTGCCAAGAAACATTAAAAAGATTGCCCTTGCCTTGAATTCCTCCTGTATTGTGCAAGCACTTAATTATCAATTTGTGGCTGGGAAATTTTCAATTGTATAGCATACTGGGCTGTTTTCCTTTTCTATTATTGCTGGAGTGCTTCTTACATTATTTTAAGCTGTGCTGAGTGTATCATTGTCCCGCTGATCTGCCACATTGCTTTCCAATTGTGTTTGTAACCAATAACAATGAATGTAGCTATGTTCAATAGCTAGACTGAATTCTGAATCTTGTAATATAGGCTTAATGATTGGAAGGAGCACTGTGGCTGCTGCTTATATTTTCTGGGAACAGTTGGCTGCACTCATTACCTCTACCTAAGAAATTGAGGAAAATCTGCAAATCCTTCACTTATCAAAAATATGGCTAGGTAAACATTAGCGATCCAGTTTTTGTTTTTCAAATCTTCAACTCTTCTCTTTCTCGGACAACTAACACATCTGGAGGTCACTAAACTAAGAAAGACTGCTGTGTATTCAATCTTTCATTCATCCATGGGATGAGTTGTTAGCCCAATTTAATGTAATCTCTTTATATTGCTGACAAATAAATTTGTTAATTTCAAAAGTAATTTCCACTTTTTATATTTCAATAGTGAAATATGTATAATCCTGATGATGTAATATGCATTTATCCATATAATCATATATCTACCCACCAAACTATTCCCATTTGGGGTAAGACAGATTATGTGAAGTGTAGAAAGGCAATATAAGATAGTAAGATACAGAAACTGAAAAATCCAGTTTAGGGAAGATATTTAAGACAATGCTATGACTTAGATAAATGAAAGCAAGAGGCTGCTAAGTTTTTCATTGGCTTTTTTTTACACAACAAGGGAAGGAGATCATTTGGCCCAACAATAGTCCAGAATAATAACATTATTTTTTGGCGGACGGGAGAGGGAGTAACTTTTTTTGTATGAACTTTGAACGAGAGGGAGTGTCAATGTTCCAACTAACCAACTCCAAACCAATAAACTCCGAGACAAACATTTCCTCAACGTTCCATTTTATTAGAGTTGTCATATTGGCACATCTGGGAAAACCCAAATCTGAGAGTTCTGGGTTTTCCCTTTCCAAAATAAAATCAACGACCTATTCCCTGCACCCATAAGTCCATCACATGGCCCAATCAAAACTTTGTCCCAACTGGAGACATCCCTCCAGTCACTCCCCTCTAGGTGCAGGGCACATGTCTTTGACTCTCTGAGAAAGAATTTTGTTGTGTCTAATCTTCTACTTCACTATGAAATCCCTCCCAAATTCCCAAGCACTGAATGTGGCAGCCTCAAAGCTTCCAGGTAAAAAAATGGCTTCCAAGGCTGATTGGGAGCATGTTAGCAAATTAGATCAAAGATGCAGCTTACCATTATGCACTGCAAGGTATTTCAGATTCACAAATGGACTTCTCTATTGCTCTTCACAATGGACATCATTTGAAATGGTGAAACGATACAATTCGTAGGGTCACTGCCACAACAGTCAGGAGCAGATATAAATTAAATTGTTCTGTGACAAAGGTAAGATCCTGTCCCCTTCCCTCCCCAATGCACAGACAGATATCAAACATACTGTATATCTCTATATGTTTCTGGCAGTTCCTATATAGACTTGTGATTGGATCAGATCCTAGCCTAGCAATCAAAGAGGCAATCCCGCTCAGACAGCGGACCAGAGTGAGGACTGCCATCAGTCTCTGAACACAGCACTCTGCTTTTGCTGAATAAACACTGAGGCTTTCTTGGCAATTACAGTCTAGGATTAACTCTTGAAAGGATAAGATGCACACTATGCCAAGAATTTTCCAAAGTTGGAATGGGGATTTAGAGGGTTAAGTAGAAAGATGTGTAGAACATACTAAACAGATGCATCTGAAAGCTATTCTGACTTACACATTTGTGAGTCAGCAGTATCAAAGAAACCCCTTCCCCCCTTGCCACTTTGAACAGGTACCTTCCCAAAGGAAAGCCTCATTTACAGGAAAAAGGATCATTAGTAAGAATGCTAATTTGACAGCCTGTTAACAATCTTAATAAATATCTCACTGCAGAATTGAAGAATATTCATTCTATGGTGATGAAAGGTCTTTTTTTGGAATGCAGTGGGTATTGCAATCTTCAGGTATTGGGGTAGAAGGATGAAGCCCCTCTGGGAATAGTAAATGAATGGCTCCATTAGTCAAAGTAGTAGCTTTTTCATTTTGGTGTGTTTATTACTCTACTTCCATACTTGGTCAAAATGATTTATTACCAATCTCCATATTTTATTATCTTGCCTTACACATCTTTCATCAAAGAAACTGACAATTATTCTCAGCAGTCGTTCTAATAATAAAAGAAGTCTGTTAATATGAATTCCTCCATAGGCCATTTAATATTCATTATACCCAGATAAGATAAATGATTTATGCTGTGGAAGTAGAAGGAAGAGAGACCTATGACTCTGTAGAGAACTGAAATCTTCAGGTATGGGCAATAGTACCAGATTATATCTCAATCATGTCAAGTGACCCATGTTGAAAATGAGCTCTGAGCACAGCCTGAACACAAAGTCTTTTCGCTTTTTGCATAGAAAGCTGAGTCTTCTCTCCTTCTGTACTATCCAAATTGACATCCATTTTGACCATAAGTAAGAAGCACATAAAAACCCTAAAAAGTCTTGCTGCCATTCAAAGAATAACATATTTCTTGAGGAAGAAATGTCTGTCCCTGATGTTCATTATACCAGTTTGCCAGTGTGTTTGCATTAGTGATAGGTATATTGGCAAAGGGGAGGGAAAGGAAACTGAGGTCAAAGGGAAATTTGAAATACCAAGAGTACAACTAGTGATCAGTTAATTATTAGCAGTGACTGTTCACAAAAGTAACAGCAGGAAGAGAGTATCCAGACCCTGTAGCCATCAGTTAAACAATTTATATACCAGCAATATGAAACCTTTAGCCTAATTCAAGCCATAGTTATTCCTCTTGGTGAATTGTAACTTAGCAGAACAAGAACTCTGTACAAAAACAGGTCTAGTTCATGCAGGTGCATATCAGGCATACTGATATGTCTAGAGGTTTTGAAACTATGTCAGTCTCTGAGGCAGGCCAGTTCAGGAGATGGCATGGTAGGGTTTCCAGGAATGTTATTTGTTATGGAAAGGTAGAATTCTGAAAGCCAGTATAACTTCTTCTCTGTTCCATCTTATAGACAACTTTTGAATTATTTGTGAAAATAATAAACTTGGATACAGATAAACAAATGGAAGTGAGGTTGTTATGAGTTTCTCACTTTCTCAAGACTGTATAATTTTTTTCTAAAAGCACCCCTCCCTTTTAATGGCTCTCTTATTCTTCCCTTCTTTCCAAGATCAGCTCTGTTCTTTGCAGTGGCAAGACTTGTACCTAATAATTCTCCTATGCAAATGAGCAGAAATGGCATTGCTTCCATGAGCTGGAACACATTTGAGGATGGCACCTTTTTCTTCTTTTTTAAAAAACATGTACAGTCCCCATATGGCCTGCCATATGGTTGGTTGCCCCTGCTATGAGAAGGAATACACACATAATCTTCAACAAACTTTTAATATAAATAAATCCATCTACATTTCTGTACGTTAGAAGTCTGTTGAAGATTACGTAGGTTACTACCCCTTTTAACAGCTTTTCAAAACAGTTCCACATTTAGTATCTGGATGATTAAAAGATAGTTTCCCCCTCATTCCTATCCATACTTGTAGATGGACTTACTGAGGTAATGAAACACAAATGTGGCCATTCTGGGCTGTAGGCTAGTTAATATTAGGGTGCAAAAAGGCAAATGTAATCTCACTATTCTACATCCTTACATCTTTACACCACCACCACCACCATCACTTCTAGATTCCAGCAGTTAGTAGTCCCCTTTCATGGATGCCTGCACAAAGGAAAACATTTCATTTGTCATATTAGGCTTGACTGCAAACTATTTTTGTTGTATTAAATGCAGTGGCAGTGTCAACTGAATTGTGCTAACCTCTCTGAGAAATTGCATGAATCAGCAATGTAGCAAAACCCATAAGCCAAATTGCAGGGAACTCTTCTCTTTTTGTGCCTTTTGGATGATTGCACAAAACTACTTCCAAATAAGCTGTGCAAGCTGCCACCCCAGCTGGAAAGACTTCTGCTTAGCAACCTATAAGCATGATTCTCAACAGCTTTTAAAAGTTATGACTAATTCTATTTAGCCTCATTGTAAAGTAATGCCATTGGCCAGCCAATAGTTTTCCTCATTAGATGAATAGAATGGCTCTCAAATTATCATAAAAGTCTCTTTTAACCCGCTTTTAATGAGGCTATTTCAGTTCTATGGATCTCCTGCCAGATGCAAGATAGGAATGTAATATGTTCTATGAATACACTTGCTGGTTTCTTATGGAAGAAACCAAACAGCACAACTATCAACATTTCAGAATATAGCATGGACTTAAGCATCGTATCTGTTTCTATGCATGCAACAGTATGATTAGTTTTCAACCAGAATGCATAATTCTCTTATTGTGTTACCACATTGACTGAGAATAATGATAAACAAGTTGTTTTGGTATATCCAGATGAGGTTTCTATTGTGCAGTCACCCCATCTGGCTGATATAATTTAACAGGAATAGGAAAACATCATATGTATTTTGCCAGCATTTTTCTTTTTTTAAAATAAATCTTTGACCAAGAAGGAAAAAAAGAGCAGTTGCTTGACATCTATTGACTTATTGTGCTAGAATCCACTCTACCTAAACACTTTAGCTGGAGTTTAATTTTCTTTTTTCAGAAAGTTTCTAACTGTAAGAGATCCTCTTCTTTCTTGAAACAACCAACAAAACAACATCTGGATGGTCACAGTGATTCTCACCAATTATTCTGAAAAGGCTTCCAGGCTTCATTTGCCAACTGTTCACATTAGGTGGCTAAATTGGATTTAACAGATTTAGCTAAGTCTTCTTTCTACTTCTTAGGTGATACTTGACATCACTGTAGGATTCCTGAAAGCCCTTCTTCCAACTTTCTATTCAGTGTTCTTAGTGCTGGAAAGATTAAAAAAAAAAAACTAAGAGAGAGGTGAAGGTGAAGGTAGTTATATTGGGACCATTCTTATGGGATTGGGAGTGCGTGGAATTGTGGATGGAGAATGGAAAACAAAATGTTAATTTCTCTCTGTTTTGGAGCTTGGAGTGTGTCAAAAAAAGGCACATCCCACCTGAGTACTTTGGTTTAGTGGAGTTAAAAAAAAGCAGTTTCCTGAAGTGGGTGGCTTTGTTTTTTAAAAATCAATTCCATTTTGAAAAAGCCAGTTATCAGAATAATTAATGAGAAAAAGTGGGCTATATAGGCATTGATTAAACTGCTGGTTGTTTTAAATCCATACTGCCTTGAATGATAATAGTAATAACAGGGTGCAAATAATGAGCACCATAAGATAAAACAATGATTTTTGCATATTTAATTATTTGAGTCTGTAGTCTCACAGAGAACATGCAATTTTCTATTATTAAGCAGATGAAAAAGATAACAATATGAACTGTAATCAGATGAACAAGCCAACAAATACTAAAACAGTCATCCTGAGCTTCACTGGCTATGTCAAACTCTGAGATGTTTTCTTGTGAAATCTACACATAGAACAGGAAACCACATGTCCAAGAACACATGATGCAAAGAAGTCAGCAAAGAAGTGAGAGGAAAGAAACTGTATAATTCCCCACTTGGTTTATTCAACCTAGATGCTGAATGAAATGAAGGAAGCTGCAGTGGGAGAAGATAAGCATGTGTTTGCAACTGGATAGCAACAGCACTATAACACTTAGACATATATGTGCTAGTTCATAGTGCTTTATAGCCCTCTCCGAGAGGTTTACAGAGTCAGCATATTGCCGCCAACAATCTGTATCCTCATTTTACCAACTTTGGAAGGATGAAAGGCTGAGTCAACCGAGAGCCAGTCTGAAACAAACTCCTGGCAGTGAACAGTGAGTTAGCCTGCAATATGTATTCTAACCACTGCATCACCATGGCTCCTTGAAGGAGGCAATGTCAATAATTTGTACCATGCTGGTGATATTATTCTGACAGCTTGAAATGCAAATGACCTGGAAACTCTAGCAATGCAAGTCAATGAGCACAGTGAAAAAATGAGACTATAATTAAATACAGAAAGAAATAAAGAAAACCAAATTAATGACAACAGGTATAGCAACTAGCCTTAGAATTGACAATGAAAAATATTGCAATGATAAACAGCTTCTGCTTTTAGAGGACTGACTATATTAAAAGATCCAGCAGTTGGGGCAAACCCCACAAATTAATTATATTAAGGCCTTGGAAAATATAGATGTCATACTTACAAAGACCAGAATCAAAGGTGATGGTTTTATTTGTGAAACTCACTAGATATGTTTGCTTTACTTTGAAGAAGCATGATAGAAAGAATACCAATGCTTTTGAACTTGGGGGAGATTTCTAAGAATACAATGGATAGCAGGAAAAAAAAAGAATCACAGAAAAATTCAGAGTTCTCATTCAAGACACAAATAACTAGATCCAAATTATCATATTTTGGAAATACGATTATACAAAGACACAACTCCCTTGAGAATCCCATAATGCTGGGAATGGTGGAAGGAAAGATAAATGGTAACCAGAAGCCAGATGGAGGACCTGATTAGGATAAAAATGATTTTTTAAAAAAATTGCAGTATTTTCATTGAGAAAATAAAAGGTGTGGTTGAAGACAGATTATCTTGGGGCAACTGTACCTATGTGGCTACTAAGAATTGGCAGCATTTAATTGTTGGAATTGATATTCCTGTCTGATCCAGAGTAAAAAAAACTTTTATATGTGTTTGGAAATAAGCAGTTTTCAAATATGCTTTTGCCCTGTGTAATAAAGTGTTAGTAAACACCCAATAGTGTTGACATTTTTGGAAGAAAGCTACATTGTATTCTATTCTCTAATGGCAACCGGACTGTTGCCTTTTATCATCCTCATCCCCAGCCACAAAAACTACTCTCAGATGAGCATGTCTAAATTTCTTTTGATAAATTTCTTTTGGTATGTTTGATAAAATTTTCTTTCTTCTCATGCATAAACACAGTTAAAATGCATAAAATAGATGTGCAATCTTTACAAAACCCTGCAAAGGATCTGCTCTTAATCTAAAGCTCATTTGAATGCAGGAGAGTCACTTTGGAAAGTCAAGGGAGAGTGGATACAAATATAATCATTCAATGGTGGTGGCGGCAATGCATGTGCATAATAAATCCCTACATTTATTGAGTCCTGCTGTGTTCAATGGGGCTTATTGCCTAGTAGGTGTGTTTAGGATTACAGCCAGAGCAACCCTATGAATTTGTAATGCCAATGGTCCATTAGCATTGGTGTAACTAAGTCAAGATTGTTTTTTATTATTTATTATGAAGTGTATATTCCTCCTTCCAGCTTATGTTCAATGTCAGGGCTGTCAAACTTCTGGACTGTGGGCCGGATGTGTCATGCACTGGCCACACCCACCCCTGGTTTAGCAAAGTGGGGGAAAAGTCCTGATACATTATGTGATGCTGTCATGATGACGTGAGTTTGACAGCCCTGTTCTATGTATTCCCAACTGTAAAGAGAAGGCATGTAGCAATAAAGACAAATACTCTCACCCCGCACAGCGTATTAGTGGCTTCTGGAATGTTCTAGCTGTAGAATGACAAGCTAAACCTGCTTCCTCATTGCCTTGGCATGGAAAAAAACAATCCATATTATTTTGAGAGATCCTTGGCACTCTCTGAATTTGATTGTTTTCTTGCAGACATTTTATTACCAAAACTAGGTAGTTTCATCAGTTCTAGAAGGGAGTGAGGTTTGTTCTCAATTTGTATTGTAGTGGGTTGCCCTGGTGGGTGTTGTCTTGATCAGTTCTTTGATTGGGCTGTCATTATTATTATTACTATTACTATCATCATCATCATCTTTATTGTCAGAGTACAACATATGCAGAATGAGATTGGCTGAGCCTCCCTTCATGCACCCCCTCAACACAACTCACAGTAAGGACAGAAGTCCCTAACCCAGTCCCAATCTTATTATACTATGTGACCTTGTTGCACAATGCACCGGCCCCACAAGTCTATCAAACATTAGCTTGTTTGGCAGTGTATTGTTTACTTCTTGATTGTTGGTCTGATAGTAATCTTGGTGTTAATCTATGCTCATCTGGGTATTGACTGATGGTTTTTGTGATTTGAAACCTTGATAGTAGGCCTCCTTAACTATGATAAACATTAAGTGGCCAGTCAACAGAGAAAAGTCAGACTCACAGATGTAGTCATGGTGAATGGCAGAGAACATAGGCCAGTCCTTACTCCTGGGTGCAGAGCCTCACTCTTATGATGGTTGCAACCAGCAAAGAGTTTGAAGAGGGTGTCTGTGTAAGTGAGAGGCAATGTCTGTTTCAGTCAGTCATTTTCTACTGAACAGTACGAGCAGTTTATATGAACTAGTCCCAGAAATAGGACTACCAGTCTTTGATACTAAACTGGGTTTCTATGCTTTTTAATGTCACAAAATAGAAGAGAAAGCTTCCCCACCCTGCTCCTGCTGAGGATGAATTTACTATTACACATCTGCCTAATATTTTGTAGAGATACAAATATCCAGTTTAAAAAAGTTTGATAGTTTCAATAGGAATAGATACTTCCAAAAATTGAATCGTCAATATGGAAGGGACATTTCTGTGGGTCAATCAAACTTAAACACCAAGAAGAGAACTGGTATGTGTATGTGTATTCTATTAATTTCTGACACAGAAAGCTACAAAACATTTGCCAGACCAATACTCAAATATAGCTCATCAGTCTGGAAACCACATTACATATCTGATATTAACACGGTTGAGAAAGTCCAGAAATATTTCACAAGAAGAGTTCTACATTCCTGTACTCATTGCAGAATACCTTATGCCACCACACTTGAAATTCCAGACCTAGAAAACCTAGAACTACGCCACCTTTGGTCTGATCTAAGTATAATATGACCATACATTGCAATGTCCTACCTGTCAACGAATACTTCAGTTTCAACCATAACAATACAAGAGCAAACAATAGATACAAACTCAAGGTTAACCACACCAAACTTGATTGCAGGAAATATGAGTTCAGCAACAGAGTGGTCAATGTCTGAAATATTCAACCGGACTCTGTGGTTTCTTCCCCAAACCCCAAAAACTTTAACCTTAGACTGCCTACTATTGACCTTACCCATTTCCTAAGAGGTCTGTAGGTGGCATGCATAAGCACACCAAAGTGCCTTCTGTCCCTGTCCTATTTATTTTATTTTTCTTATATGTACTCATTTCTTGTACCCATAACTATGTTTATCCTTATACCTATTATCTTGTAAGTGATTGACAAATCAAATAAATAAAAAATAAATAAAATAGTAGAATGTCAATGTTTACATTTTTTCGTACTTATGATACACATTTTGTTTCTGCTTCCCGCTGCCTGTCATCATTCTGAGTAATGAATTCAGGGAGTCAGGACGCTGATAACATTTGCTGGTTCAAAAGATCCTTTATTGAGTACATCCTATTGGCACTTAGAAAGGTGAAACTAGCCCTAAATTATTACCATGCTCAGGTATAGTTAAAAGAATAAGATCTCCCCAACCCACCTCACCCCTTTGTCCCTCAGATCACATGGGCCAATCAATCCAGGTGTAGGTTAATTTAATTTCTACAAATGTCTGTTGAAATGTCCTTGGTTCACATGCCACCTGGGAGATGTTATGACTAGCCGGCTGACTCACCACATTCCTGAGTTCCTCGCATGCTCTCCCCCTCCCCCCTCAAATGGCAACCAAGAAATGATGCAGAAGTAAGCGTGGCTTCAGCTGAAATAGTTTTGCAGACACTGCCCATACTAGACTGCTGGAAAAAGGGCAGACCCCTCTGATCTAATTGCTTGTGTTTAGTTAAATCCAAGAGTCCACCACTTCAACTTGCACCCAGCAGATCTCAGCCTCCTCCCCAATTTGATTTCCTTCAGGTTTTTTTTTAAGTTATTCATTTTTTTGCTTCAATGCCCCTCCCTCAAGGAGCTGGACATTGCTTCCAGGTGAGCTCCAGTCCGTCTCTAGTTAGGAAGCTGTCCTCCAGCCTGCCATGCTTAATATCAGCTGAACACAACATGAGATGAACTTCAGATTTTTCTTTGGGTTGTATCACCTTACTGCTTATACAGAGGCATGCAACAAGAAAATTAAATGTTAATAAGATGTGCCCTGAGCAGTATAATTAAAACTTCAGAGCATTTTAAAGTCTGCAAACTGTCAAGCAGCTCTGTTCTAAGCAGCTCTGCTGGTAACATTTGGGCTTTAAAGAATATATTCCAAAGGGATTCAAAGGTCCCTTGTGCTCTATAAGCATAATTCATGACAGGGATAAAATAAAGCAAGCCATGTACTGAGCTAAAATAAATGTGCCACTTGTAAGTACAAGAGAATTACACTAAGTAAAATTTGGCAAATAATGCACACTCTTTCTAAGCAAGACCTTTTTCAATATATAAATTGAGAAAGACTTATATAAAATGCATTTGTTGCAGACAGTTGCTGGGCATATCCCTTGCTTGCTAATGAGGCTAAAGATACCAGTGTGATGAGTGTTGTCAAGGAAAATGTTGCTTGGTAAGAGACAGCAGTTCTGGATTGCTTCTGGAGAGGCAGCAGGAAAATGCTTGAAATAGCAAGCTAGAATTCAAGAGGCTAACTTGAAGCCAAAGTGATCATAGGGCTAATTTTAATAACATAACACAGTCTTCCAGGGCAGAGCAAGAGAGAGAGAGAGAGAGAGAGAGAGAGCATCACAGCACTTCAGCTGACTTGTTGATGCCTGAATGCTGCTGCCATGCATTGACAGAGAGACCTTAACTCAATTGCACTGATTTTTAGTTCCTGCTAATAATTTAGAAAATCTGCCACAAATGTGGGGAAAATGGCTGCCTGCCCATTACATAAAACTTATCAGTGACATGTTTTGTATTTAATTGATTTCATTTCTTCTCAGGAGAAAGCAATGTGATTTAAGAAGGGAAAAACCAAAATTCACAGACTAAGAACTGAGCCCCATCATTTAGTGACTGTTTTTTTCTACTAGATCTTTAAGATTTGTCAGCAGCTAATTCACACACTACAACAGTACATCTTGTGTCTGTTTTCCTGTCTTCCTTCCTTCCTTCCTTCCTTCCTTCCTTCCTTCCTTCCTTCCTTCCTTCCTTCCTTCCTTCCTTCCTTCCT
>NW_020769314.1:5334931-5357159 GCF_900518735.1 Pseudonaja textilis
CCTTCCTTCCTTCCTTCCTTCCTTCCTTCCTTCCTTCCTTCCTTCCTCTCCTCCCTCCATCCCTCCTTCCCTCCCTCCCTAAGTAGACTTTTAAACCAGTGGTGGGATTCAAATTTTTTTACTACCGGTTCTGTGGGCATGGCTTGGTGGGCGTGGCAATGGAAGGATACTGCAAAATCCCCATCCCCTCCCCAACCCACTAACCTGCTTCCCAGCTCCGTTCTCCTGTGCAGGTCAACAAAAGAAGATCCAGCCGATCAGTTGGGACTCCAGAGGCAGAGAATAGATAGGGGCAGGGCCAATCAAAGGTGGTATTTGCTGGTTCTCCGAAGTACTCAAAATTTCTGCTACCAGTTCTCCAGAACTGGTCAGAACTTACTGAATATCAACACTGCTTTATATTGACAGAATGCTGGAGACATACCAGCCATTAAAATATGACTTCCCCTCCTACAAAAGTTATATTCTGCTGATGGAAGAACTAGCATAATTTAAACCAGTGTTTTTCAAATTGGACTTTAGGTGAACTTCAACTCCCAGAATTCCACAGCCAGTATGATTGGGGAATTCTGGGACTTTAGGTTTCATAGGTCTTAAAGTTGCCCCATCTGGAAAACAGTGAGTTAAAGGTTTCAAATGACCTAAATACTAGGAAACCAGATGCCATCAAGCTAATCAAAGTGGCTCCTTCTTGCTGTAGGGAGTGAGAACTGAAGCTTCAAGAATGACAAGCAGATTTATATAAATTAATGAAACCTTAATTTAACAACAGCTCTTACACTGGATTTTCAGACACTCGATTGTCCTGAATCAGTGTTGGTTTTGAGCATTTCCCATCTTTTAGAACTCCCTAGGTTTTCTTAGGAGAATAAGGTAACCTTGATTACAGCAAAAGAAAAAGCAGAAGAAACATGTAAGCAGTAGAAAAACAGATTATACTGATAAAATAATTGTTCTGAAATATATAAATCCAAAAATAAATCAATCAGTAAAACTACTGCATCTCTGCAAAAGTCTTTACATAACAGCTTCTCACAAGGGAAATGATTGCTTTTTGTGCACGGAACAGTTCTTGCATTTCATAATCTACAAAAAGTAGTTTGGTTAAAGAAGTTGATGTCCCCATTTACACAACTGATCAAAAACAAAAAGACGGGAAAAACAATCCTAATTAAATTTTTCCATATTCAAATAACTTAGAGAGTGAATTTCAAATCACATAGATATGTTTGAACTGCAAGCAAGTCAAATCATTGTTTTTATCATATTCCTGCTGGTTGGGTTCCTATGGCAACAACAACAACAAAGCAACCTGGGAATAAAAGGCTGGGGGAAATATTCTGAAAAAAGGACTAATAAATAGTTCCATGGACTGCCAAAACAATGGGCTTTAAACACAAGTAGAGCCATGGCAGTTCTACACAGCCTGAAACATGAAGCTGAATGCATCCCATCAGCCATACAAGAGGCATGGAGAGACTGATGCACTGAAGTTATTGGAGCAGAGAAATAACATGTTGGGGGGGCAGACTGTTATAATGGCCTGATTCTTACTGAATATCAAATATTTTTGCCAGATGGTTGGAGGCTGTCATATCTAGGACTTAATTTGAACGAGCTGGACGAGACAGCTGGGTGAGTTGAAACCACTCTTATTTATAAGCCCTGACTTTCTCGTCAGTTAGAATCCCAAATGCACCCCACCTCTGAAGTATCTTTGTAAGAACTACACTTTTTCATCTTAGAGACCACCAGGTTATATGAATGCAGTATAACAGATTGCACAGGGGCTCCATAGGATTCAGCTTTTGAGACCATGGTCTTACGTAGACCTCCCTGGGAATATGGCCCTGGAACTCAATAGGATTGTTTCTAATAGACAGGTATAGATTGTCCTGTGCATTGCCTTCCCTTCTAAGATTTACCCTCTGTGTCTTTGGAAAATAGGGCCGTACAAGCTTCAAATGAAATTAAGAAGTTCTCTGGACCTGTGGACAAGCATGAGCATTTCTCTCTACTATTTATTAAAGCACACAGACACCAATCTTTCAGGTTTCCACATGAGTCTGAAAAAAAGCCTCTTTTTTAGTTAATCAAATCATTAAACCAGCACCTCTTTAATGTGACTGTTGAAAGAATAGCATCTTTGGGTTTGTGCTGAAACAATAATAACAATGAGATGAGGCTTTTTGAATGGATCACAGAGTGGTGCAGTGCTGAGCGACCTCTTTCAAAAAACTTCTGAAATATACACAGTCCTATGGGACAGTACATTTTCCTTGTTGAAACAGCCTATTCTCCTCATTCCTTAAACAATAAAGGATTTCGCTTCTTCCAGAATGCTATCTATAATGCATATATTGTATTAGGTTCCTTTATCTCAGATAGAATGAATGGTACTGTACACTATCTTCTCTCAGTACAGGAAAATAACAGAATAGCAGAGTTGGAAGGGACCTTGGAGGTCTTCTAGTCCAGGTGTGTCAAACTCACATTGTCATGGTGGCCTCACGTGATGTATTGGGACTCCCCCCCTTCATTAAACTGGACGTGGTTGTTGCCAGCATGCGACGCATCTGGCCCGAGGGCTGGGGGTTTGACAGTCTTGTTCTAGTCCATCACCACCCTGCTCAAGGAAGAAACACTATACCATTTCAGACAAGTGGTTGTCTAATCTCTTCTTAAAAACTTCCAGTGTTGGAACACCCACAACTTCTTGATGCAAATTGGTCCATTGATTAATTGCTCCAACTGTCAGGAATTTCTCCTTGGTTCTAGGTTGCTTCTGTCCTTGATTAGTTTCCATCCATTCCTTCTTGCCCAGCCTTCAGGAACTTTGGAGAATAAATTGAGCCCATCTTCTTTGTGGCAGCCCGTTAGATATTGGAAAACTGCTATCATGTCACGCCAGTCCTTCCCCCCACCCATTAAACTAAACATATCCAATTCCTACAACCATTGTTCATATGTTTTAACCTCTAACAAACCCAGAAGTTTTAATTCAACACATCTGGAATGGAAAGGGTAAATCATGAAATGCCAGTACAATTCATGTCATGAGATAGATTAGAATGAGGCTGAAAAATAAAACTGAACTTTTGTGGATGACCCTCCTGCATGGATCATTTGTACGAGGCCTTTCCCTGTCTCTTCCCTTTGTATGATAAGCTAGTGCAAATATGTTTGTGATATACAGCACTGTACAAAAGTGTTAGGCAGTTGTCCAAAAATGCTATAAATTAAGAATGCTTTCAGAAATAGAAGTGTCGATAGTGTATTTTTATCAATTAACAAAATGAAAAATAAATAAATGGAAGAGAAATCCAAATCAAATCAATATTTGTTGTGAGCACCCTTTGCCTTCAAAACAGCATCAATTCTTCTAGTTACACTTGAACATAGTCCAGTTCAAAATAGAGGAAAAGTTCCCAGCTTAATTTTTTTAAAGAATATAAAATAAATGGAAAAAAAGCTAAATAAGAATTTAATTTAAAAAGTTATACATGAATTAAGGGACCTGATGAATTTGAAAAATAAAATAAATATGATGGATAATATTCTATGAAAGATGGTACGATTAAGTATATTTAAATAATATGATGATTGGCATAAGCAGAATAGGGTGATTGTCATGAAGATAATATGTTGAAATATATTTACAGTAAGAGATATGATACTTAAGATAGGGTGATTGGTATAAAAATAACATGGAAATAATGGATAATTGAACAATGAAAGATGATAAATTAATACAAGGATGTATATTAATATTAGAATTATATAAGCTTGTTAGATAGAACAAATATGATTAATATCAATTTATTTGTATTGAAATGTATGATACTCAGATACCACATTGTTCACACACTGATATGTTTGTAAAAATAAAAAACTTTTTTAAAAAAGAATCTGGATTATTAGAACTTTTGCTAAGACTTTTGAAATAATTAAGGAAAAAAAATATTATGTTTGTGGGAACATAAATGGTTTAATCTACCAGGAAAGAGATGACTAATTGAAATTTGATAATAAAGAATCAAAGAAATTGGAGATTTTGTGATTAAACAAATGGGACCCTAGAATCACGATTAGATTGAGATGTGCAGCTACAGAAATTGAATAAATAAAAAAAATAAAATGAAGTTCCAGGCAGGGAAAAAAACAATGCCCTTTATTCTTGAACTGAAAATATAATGGTGAAATTTATAAAATGACAAACCAAGGGATGACATTTGAGACACTTCAAAGGATTCTTGAAAAACTGAGAGAGAAACATATCTAAACTGCCAGCATGCATTTTTTGAAGGAGACTCTAAAGAAGAAAAGAAAGATGAGAAAGAGAACAATGTAGAAGAATTTATAGGCCAACAAGATGAAGAAGTGAAACAAGCTTCAGCTGATGTAGAAATATTCGAAAATAAAGAAATTGTGTATTATAAGGCAGAGATGATAGGCAGAGTGGAAACACAAATAGTAAGCTAAGAAATGAAAGCTGACTACCTGGGTTCCTGGGTTTATAGAAGAGAGTTTTTATCTATGGCCTTGAAGAAATTTTGAGAAGGGAGAAATAAAGTTAAATGGATTTTCAATCTTACAACACCAACAGGATGAAATAAAGATCAAGACTGTTAGAAGCAAAAAAAAAAAAAAAGAAAGAAATATAAAGTATGATCAGTGTTAAAATAAGAAATACTTCTATAAAATGGGCTTTTTGCTCTTGGACAAGAAGCTCTTGGACAAAAATGATTTTTGGAGACTGAATGCATGGGAGCTATAGGAAGAGGTGAGGTCTGTACGCAATACTATAGTCAAACTCGCATTGTCATCATGACATCATGTGTCATATTGGGACTTTTTTGGTAAACTGGGTGGGGATGGGGCCAACATGTGCTATATCCAGCCAGTGGGCTGGGAGTTTGACAGCCCTGCCGTAGAGGATGGGAAAATATTAGGTTTGCCTATACTTGTTGCAAGGAAAATTTACTTCTTTAAATATTCTTTATTTTATTCTATTTATTCTCCTCTCCTCCCCTCTTTTCTTTCTTTTTTTGCTGTTCTTTATTTATATCCTGCTTTTATTATTTTAGTAAGCAACTCAATGCAACAAACATTTCTAATACTCCTATTTTCTCTGCAACATGAACCCTTTGAGGTGGGATGGGCTAAGAATGACTGACCCAAAGTCAGTCAGCTGGCTTTCATTGCTAAGGTGGGACTAGAACATACAATCTCCTGCATTCTAGTTTGTATTCCTAGAAGCCTTAACCACTACAACATTTTCCTGTCCTTTTCTGATTTTAGTTTGTATTATCTTTTAGCATTGTTAAACTTTAATATTTTTTTTAAAAAATAGAACACATTACAATAGTCCAATCACAAGGTGACTAGGGCATGAGTGACCATGAGGAGAGAGCTTCCTTATCTAGGAATAGGCATAGCTGGCACACCAGATGTAACTAGGAAAAGGCATTCTTGTCATCTGCTCTTTGCGATTGCACACCAGTCTTGAATAGGGAAATTCATCCAAGATTAATAATGGAAAACTCCTATATCTGCCTTTCTCCAAAATCAACATCCACTAGGTTTTGGCAGGATTATGTCTGTTCCTTCCCATCCACATAGACACTAGAATGGGATGTTCATGGCATTACTTGGTGAGCCCCGAGTTGATGAAAGATTGATGAAGATTTTGTTATTGTATAAGTGAACTTTCCTATTGTAAAGGAAAAGAGGACAACAATAACCTGTTTCCCCATTGTTCCAGAAGAGTTAGTCCAGAAGCTTGGGAGATATCTAGGACAATATAATAATGTAGTGTTTTTCAACCTTGGCAACTTTAAGATGTATGGACTTCAATTTCCAGAACTCCCTAGCCAGCATTCTGGGAGTAGTAACTGAAGAAGTTGCAGAGGGAAGAGCAACTGGGATGTCTTCTTCTCTTCTAGGAAGTATTCCCTAGATTTAAAACTGCAGCATATAAAGGAATTATGTGAATGGCATTCATTCATTGTCATTTCCATTTCCAGTATATTCTATATCCAGACCAACTGTTCTTGCAATTCAGGATATTCTTTATGCTGTGCAGATTCACTTATGCTCCTTTGGATGTTATCAGACCTGTTCCCTTAAACATGCTATGAATTACAATTGTTCAATTTGGTTGGGAGTCAACATAGCAAATTCTGATTTCTATCCCTTGTAAAACATGAAATGGATGCTGTCAGTCTGATGTAAGGGGGGACTCCCTACTTATTTAAATATACATGCCTCACCTAGTTCCATCCTACGCTATTACAGCTGCAAGTATTTAAGTAGTCTTGGGTCTTGAGCCTAATAGAAAGAAATCTCCCCAGTTTTACATTTTCTCATTTTCTGTAATTGCCTGAAAGGGAGGTACCAATTTGTGAAGTAACCTATCCATCAAATTTCCAAAACAATTAATACTGTCTGCTCAGAAAGTTACCTAAGGCAATGCTCAGTATAGTAACACCTTTTTCAAACAATTGTAAATATGTAACAATGGCATGTCAGTAATATAAGGGTAACAGTTTACTCTATCTAACAAAGTTTTACAATGAGCAAAAGTGAAAAAAAAATGCCTACTGTTCTTCATCAAGAAGTTCAAAGTTCTGCAGCACATCTCCAGAAATGGGAAAGTTCTTGCAGATATCCTCAGCTGCATTATGCCCCAAAAGGTCAAAATATTGATGTGAATCTAATTTTGAAAAATGCAAAGCGTATTGTCTACTCTGTAGATCACCAGGTAATACTGAATTATAACTTCCAGCTGCCCTATTAAGGATGCCTAATGGTAAAGGTTATTACCATTAGGAATTGTAATATGGGAATTGTAGTTCAAACCACATCTGGTGGATCAAAGTTTCCCACCCATGCTCAAGGGGGCATTTCATTCTGCATTAGGTGGAACCTCTGGGATATCTTCAACAGAGGTGGTATTCAGCAGGTTCTGACCAGTTCTGGAGAACCAGTAGCAGAAATTTTGAGTAGTTCAGAGAATTGGCAAATACCGCCTCTGACTGGAGATTTTACCAGATCCTTTCCCTGCCACACCTACCACGCCCACAGAACTGGTAGTAAAAACATTTGAACCCCACCACTGATCTTCAAGGATAACTTCACACAGAGCCTTGCTCTCTTTTTAATTCCGTATTCACCTAAAAGAGAGTTTTTAGCAGTTGTCAGGCTGGTAGATATCTTCTAAAATGACAAACATCACCATGGTCACCATCATTTCCTCTGTTGTTCTTTTAACATCATCATATTATGTTTAAAATGAAGTTGTAGCCTATAGTAAAAGCCTATTCTGCTGGGCTTAATTGTCTCAGTACTTAGCTGCATGTTCTTTTTGGATGAGGAAAAGTGAACTGGGGAATGTATTTTCTTCAGATTAACCTTGGGGGGGTCGGGGGACAGTTTCTTTCTCCCTTTATCTAGCAAGGTAAAACATAGCACTGGGTTTTCAAAATATGAGCAAGCAAAATATTTAGTAAATGTTATTCAATAGCTGTTGCTTAGGCAACCACCACTGTGATACACGCAATACAGTCTCAGTATGTGTATTTTACATTAGTTTTATCTCATGTGCTGAAAAAGGAAAATCCTATGTTATGATAGGAAAAAAAGCAAAGAATAATTGGACATTTGTTAATGTCCCCCCATTAAGTTCAATGTGGCTATGGGCCCAACATTGCAATGAGAAATTGTATTCTTTATCATAATCATCTGCAGAGCTCTGCCATATATGCTGAATGAATGGAATTACAAATAAAGGTACAAGTGGACCATAATGGAGCCTGCCCAGCAAGGTTATATCTTGTGACAGTTGTAAGGGTTGGCCACATGATTAACCCAATTTTACAACTTTCCCTTTTTCTATTGCAGCTTTTAGTCTAGAGAATACTTCCTCTAAGATAGGGCTGTCAAACTCACATCCTGTGGGTCAGATGCATCATTTGCTGGCCACACCCAGTTTAGCAAAGGCGAAAAAAGTTATGATATGTCACATGACACTGCTGTGATGATACAAGTTTGACACCCCTGCTCTAAGAGAAGAAGAAATGTCAGTCTCACTTCCTTCTGCAATCTCTTGAATCACCAGTATATTAAGTAAATCACCTTTGTTTTTATAAAAGTTGGAGAAACACATCAGTAAGTTAACTGCAGTGCAAATGAGGTAGTTAAAAACTGTGAATGCTAAAACAATGACATAGGTAAATTTAGGAAAGAAAGGAAAGAAGAAGAAAAAAGAAACCCAAAGAGAGCGACTAGTTTAAGAAAAATAGTAATTTAGATTAATCAAAGAGAAAAAATGAATAAGGATAAACTATTGCAAAACTAACATATAAAGGAAGGGAGAATGGGTTTAATAGAAGGGGAGGAAGCCCTAAGGGGTTTCCGTGAGAGGTGTGGTAATCTAAAGATGGCTCTGCAAAAGTGGAGCCTTAAACTGCAGCAAAGAACCAAGGTACTGGTTAGTTGATTGATTTCTTGGAGTCTTTCTGGATAAGGAGCCAATGGCAGATTATCCACATATGCTCTGGATGGCTGATCTCTGTGAGGAGACTGCAGAACAACAGATTTGTGGGTAGAGCACTAGGAGATGATGGGTTTAGTTATCTTGCTTGCAACTACAGAACAGAATCTGTCTTGTCTTCATTTTCCAAAAAGTCTAACATGATGGGTACAATGACAATAACATTTACTTTTTGATTCACTCAGGTTGGGAAATGATTTTATACTTTGATTCAGTGAGTATTTCTTCTTCCCTTCCAATAAGTAGTGAATAGCATACTTGAGTTCATTTACCCCCCACCCTGCCCCAAATTATAAGACTTGGTAATGCAAATATCATAGGTTTTTTTTTTTTTTGCTATTAGGTTCAGAACAAGAAAAGCAAAAATCTAGAGCCCAGAAAGGATAAAAGCCTGCCAGATAGCTCGTTGCCAGGGAAACAAGGTAGTGTCATATTTGTGATAGATAAATATATCTCCATCTACCTCTTTTAAGAGAATCACTGTTCCACAATTTCAAGATTATAAATGGTTGTAACTTGCCAAAGTCCATTAGGATTGAGGCAGGCAATAAATATTGTAAAAACAAACAAACAAGTTTGTTTTTTTACTCTTATTCCTCCTGATGTACATTTCATTTATGGATTAGCTCTCATACTACTATGAGAAGTGCTTTCATTTTTGCATCGAAACAGCTAGTTGCTCTGTCAAATGCAAGTAGTGGGTGAATGGCCTACTGATAAGGAAGGCAGACATAAAGTTAAGAGGACTTTGCGAAGAGAAAAAAAACAGGAGGCGAGTGGGGGAAGAGGAGGAAAAAAAGGCAGCTGACCAGAGGTGGTATTCAGCAGGTTCTGACCAGTTCTGGAGAACTGGTAGCAGGTGTTATGTCCTGAGGACTCAAGGAGTTCTCACTCAGGTCCACTCACTTTACGTGGGCGTTATTCCCCCATTCCCATTGGTTGGCTCTCCCCAGCAGCCAGCTATAAAAGCAGGCTGCGGGGTCCAACCGGTTGCTGATTGCTGCGAGCCAGTTCCAGGCTTGGCAAGCACGGTCAGCCCTTTATTGTAAAATAAAGTATTGTTGCACTCATGCTCTGGTTCAGCCTCTCATTGCTCAAACAAAACACTGGCGACGAGGATGGGATGGCTACCAGAAGCACCTTGCAACCGCTGAGTCACTAGCCACCGATCCACAGCCCAGAGAGAGCGATCGGCTGGCGACAAGGGAAACGCTGATCCGCAGCCAGAGAGAGCGGTCAGCTAACGAAACGAGCGATAAAAAAGAGCAAACGCAGATCCGCAGCCAGAGAAAGCGGTCTGAGTCAAATAGTTAGAAGCGTCTGTAGCCGCTTGTTAGCCCCGCTACGGGGAAAGTGAAGCACTGCGAGCCGCAGCCGCTCTGCATTTGGCGTGAAATTCAAACGGGTGTCATTTGAATTTCGAGCCAGTAGGAATCACAGCACAGCGCTGTAGAGAGTCACTAACGCCCATTTTTTTGGCGCGAATCAAGACACCTCCAACGGCTAGCAGCCAACGTGGTAACCCAGAGAGAGAGAAAGAGAGAGTAGCAAAAAAACCTCTCCAGAGCTGATATCACTAGTAACTCACGAGCGCTCGTAGTCCCAGAGAGATTTTTTCCGCAGGTAGCCCAGCCGTTCCAGCACCATGAGTTCCAACCCAGTATTCCCGGCGTTTAAACCAGACGAAGAGAAGTGGGAATCGTATAAGAACCGTTTCAATCATTACATCGATGCGGTTGGCCTGGCGGATGCGGGAGAGCATCGGAAAAAATCCTATTTCCTAATCTACTGCGGAGCCACCGTCTACGATACCGCTGCAGCACTCGTGGCGCCGAGAGAATTGAAAAACGTTCCGTGGTCCGAGTTGCTGGAGATCCTCACTAACCACTACGCTCCCAGGCCTTCACAAATCGCCAGGAGGTTCACGTTCCGAATGAGGAAGCAATCAAGTAAGGAGACCATCAACCAATATATGGCCGCCCTCAGAACAGCAGCCCTGCACTGCGGGTTTGGAACATACCTGGAGGACATGCTCCTCGATCAATTAGTTTGTGGGGTCAAGGATCTCAACCTACAGAGGAGACTGCTAGCTAAAAAAGACCTCAACCTCGCGCAAGCGGTAGAGGAGGCCCTAGCAGCCGAGCTAGCAACGAACTCAGCCACCGAAATTCAGGGCCCAAGCGCCAAGCTAGCATCGTTCCCAGTCCATTCCGAAGAGGTGGAAGCGGAGGAAGCCCACAACGATGAGAACGATGTCCATCGCCTCACCAATGACAGACGGTCGCAGGTAGGGGCCAAACAAGAATACACCGGTCCACCCAAGCACATCACTCTGTGCCTAGCCTGTGGGGGATCACATCAAAGGGCCACCTGCAAGTTTAAAGGAGCCGTTTGCAACAACTGCCATAAGAGGGGGCACATTGCGAGAGTCTGCCAAGCCCCCCAAAGCGCTGCACACAGACCCCCGTCCTCGCACTCGGGACCACAGAGGCAAGTATTAAACTGTCGCACGCACCGCCTTGCCAGGCGTACTTGCCACACTGTTAGTAAAATTTCTCTCTCCGTTTCCCTAGAAGGTAAACCGTGCCACATGGAGGTTGACACAGGGTCAGCGCTCTCAATAATCTCGTGGAACACCCTCAAGAGGCTCCACCCCAGCCTATCTACTACCCGGCTTCAGAGATGCCAGTTCGGTCTGAAGGACTACCAGGGGAAGGCCATTCCCGTGATCGGCAGAGGCAAGTTCTTTGTCAGTTTTAGAGCTTTTAAAGGCCACCTACCTCTAGTGGTAGTTAACGGCAATCTACCCACCTTATTGGGGCTCGATTGGTTTCCCCACCTCGGCCTAGGGTTAACAGGAGTCCATGCTGTCTCAACCTCAGACACTGACTCCTTATTCGCTGACTACGCAGATGTGTTCAGCGAGGAGCTGGGGTGTTATAATGGAACCCCCATCTCGTTCACCGTTGACCCCCAGGCAGTCCCAATCAGATTAAAACCACGTAGAGTTCCATTTGCTATTCGACCAAAACTAGACGCTGAATTGGATAAACTACTAAAACAAGGGGTCATTGAGCCAACAGATTTCGCCAAGTGGGAGACGCCCATTGTCACACCCCTCAAAAAAGATGGTAGCCTGAGAATTTGCTCGGACTACAAGACAACAATCAATAAATATTTACAAGTTAGCGCCTACCCTGTGCCCGTCATTCAGCACTTATTGCACACATTCGAACCGGGCAGTATTTTTGCTAAATTGGACATGTCTCAAGCATATCAACAGTTCCCTGTTGATAACCAAACAGCGGAACTTCAGACCATCATCACTCACAGGGGTGCCTTCCGATGCAAGCGTCTCCAATTTGGCGTAAGTGTTGCCCCGGGTATTTTTCAGTCCCTCATGGAGCGGATTTTACAGGGCCTCCCTGGTGTAGTACCCTACTTCGACGACATCTTGGTCTCGGCCAGGGACAGACCCCAACTCTTCCAGAGAGTGCGAGCAGTGTTAGAGAGGTTCAGACAGCATGGCCTCAGGTTAAAAAAAGAAAAATGTGCCATTGCCACTAGACAGGTGGACTTTCTGGGTTATAAAATTGATGCCTCTGGCATTCACCCCCTGGAGTCCAAGGTTAGGGCGATCCACGAAGCTCCCACACCGACCTCCAAAACGGAGCTACAAGCCTTCTTGGGGCTCCTAAACTTTTATGCATCCTTCTTGCCCCATAAAGCCTCAGTAGCCGAACCCCTACACAGATTACTAGACAAAAAGTCACCGTGGCACTGGGGGCACAAAGAAGACCAGGCGTTTAACGCCGTCAAATCACTACTTACGTCAGAGGCAGTGCTCATCCAATTCGACCCCAACCTTCCTTTAGTACTGGCAGCAGACGCATCCCCTTTCGGAATTGGGGCGGTCCTTAGTCACAGACTCCCCAATGGCGCCGAGGCCCCCATCGCCTTTTTCTCCAGGACGCTCTTGGCCACGGAGCGAAATTACAGCCAAATAGACAAGGAAGCCCTAGCAGCTGTTGCAGCCATGAAAAAGTTTCACGAATTCCTTTTTGGCCATTTCTTCGAACTGGTCACCGACCATAAGCCCCTGCTGGGCCTACTGGCCGGCGACAAACAGACACCTCAAGTCCTTTCCCCTAGAATGACAAGGTGGACACTTTTCCTAGCGGCCTATTCATACAAACTTATTCACCGCCCGGGCAAAACTCTATCCCACGCCGACGCTCTCAGTCGCTGCCCCTTACCCGCTCCGGCCGAAGACCCAGCTCCTGTCAACGCCATTTTTGAAATCACCCAGTTGGACCTGCCCATCACCGCCCTTGACATCGCCGCTAAAACCAAGGCAGACCAAACGCTCGCCCAGGTGCTCGACTGGGTGAGGAGGGGGTGGCCGGGAGGCAACATCGATAACAAATTCGCACCCTTTAAGACTCGCATGCAGGAGCTGTCCAGTTTGCAGGGTTGTCTACTGTGGGGCACTCGAGTGGTCATTCCGACCTCGCTGCGTACCCGAGTCCTGGAGGCGTTGCACGAGGGACACCCCGGCATTGTGAGAATGAAGGCGTTAGCACGCAGCTACATGTGGTGGCCGGGTCTAGACGAGGACATTGTCAATTGGGTAAGTTCCTGCAGCATTTGCCAGGAATCCCGTCCTGCTCCCCCCATCGCCACCCCTACCAGATGGGAGAGCGCCAACGCCCCTTGGTCTAGAATCCATATCGATCTGGCAGGCCCCGTGCATGGAAAGATGTTCCTAGTGGTCGTGGACGCTTATTCCAAATGGATAGACGTGGCGCAGCTATCCACGACCACCACACTAGCAATCACCAACGTGTTAACGCGCCTGTTCGTTACACATGGACTACCCGACTCCATTGTCTCCGATAATGGCCCACAGTTCGCATCAGTAGAATTCAGCCGTTTTGCTGCCAACCTGGGCATTCGCCACATTTTCACAGCCCCATTTCACCCTGCCAGTAATGGGTTGGCTGAAAGGGCCGTCAGGACCACCAAAGAGGCCCTCGCTAGGTTTGGCAGGGATGACTGGCACCACAAACTCGCACGGTTCCTGATGAGCCAACACTCAACCCCCTGTGCAGTCACCAATAAGTCCCCAGCGGAACTTCTGATGGGCCGGCGCCTGAGGACTGTATTGGACCGATTGCACCCACAATACTGCCCTGACTCTCCCCTCGCTTCTACGTCGGGGGTTAGACATTTTTTGTTACAGGAACCGATATTCGCAAGGAATTTCGCCGGGGACCCACTTTGGATTCCAGGCGAGGTCATCGCCATCACCGGGCCGAGATCGTATAGGGTCAGGCTGGAGGATGGTCGCGTCTGGAGGAGACATATAGACCAGCTTAGAAGGCGCCTCAGCACCCTTACCAACAAGAGTCCAGAGTCTCCAGTCGAAGGGGAACCGCCTCATCCGCCGCCCAGCCACATCGTACCCAGCGATCAGTCTGCACCAGCGGTCGTTCCGGTCAGCCCAAACTCGGACAACAGCGCCCAGAGAGTTGACCAGCCTGATCCAACCCACGAGAGCTCGACCCCAGTAACCAACCCGGTGTTTCCCGAGGATGCCCAGTCCAGAGAGAGTGTTGGCGACACTATGCCGGCTCGACCATCACAGACTGGTACCGAACAGACAGACAATGTTCCTGAGTTGCGCCGTTCCGGGCGCCAACACAACCCCCCCGTCTACCTCAAGGACTATGCATGTTCGCATCTGGGGGGAAGGGGTGTTATGTCCTGAGGACTCAAGGAGTCCTCACTCAGGTCCACTCACTTTGTGTGGGCGTTATTCCCCCATTCCCATTGGTCGGTTCTCCCCAGCAGCCAGCTATAAAAGCAGGCTGCGGGGTCCAACCGGTTGCTGATTGCTGCGAGCCAGTTCCAGGCTTGGCAAGCACGGTCAGCCCTTTATTGTAAAATAAAGTATTGTTGCACTCATGCTCTGGTTCAGCCTCTCATTGCTCAAACAAAACAGCAGATATTTTGAGTAGTTCAGAGAACTGGCAAATACCACCTCTGACTGGCTCTGCCCCCATCTATTCTCTGCTGGGTCTTCTTTTGTTGCCCTGCACAGGAGAACAGAGAGGGAAAGCAGGTTAGTGGGTTGGGGAGGGAATGGGATTTTTCAATAAACTTCCCCTGGAATGGGATGGGAATAGACATTTTGCAGCATCCTTCCCCTGCCATGACCACCAAGCCCTCCCACCAAGCCATGCTCACAGAACCAGTAGTATGTAGGTTTTTTTTTTTTTGAATCTCACAACAGCAGGTGACATTTGGGCAAAGCAAAGGGAGGGAAAACAAAGGAGTGGAAGATGATCAATATAAAAGAATATAAAGTGCCAATAGCTCCTGAAACTAACTCAGCAAGCATGCGATAAAAAAGTTTGAAGGATGACTTTTGTTTATGTATCTCTTTAAAAAGAAAGAGTGGTTTCCAATTCCTTCTGTTCACAGAACGTTACTATGAAATAAAGTTTTATTGTCCATATCAACTAAACCTCTGAATAAATGTGAAAAGTAATTTAATACTCTCTAAGGTACTAAACTATCAAAAAAGGAACTCACAAAAGAGTACACGTGTTTCTCCAACAATACGACCTCCCCCAATAGGAATGTTTTCTAGGCATAAAATGAAATTAAGCCCCTCCCCCAAATTTAGGCCTATTTTAAAACATGCAAAATGGGGGCAAGGGCGGGGGGACTTGCCGTTAGGAGCGCCCCGTGGGCAGCAATTCCTCGCCACCAGCTGCTCCTAATGGGTGATCATGGCAGAACATGGAGAGCTCCCTACTCCTGCCAAGCACCTTTGCGGCAGACCCAAGACCTTCAGCACCCGCCGCTGTTGATTTCCCTTCTGCCCATGCCGCCACCACATTTGGAGCTGCCACTTCCATGTTTGGAGCACCACTGCTGTTTGGAGCACCGCTGCCATTTGGAGTTGCCGCTTCTGCATTTGGAGCTGCCGCTGCGTTTGGAGCTGCCGCTTACACGTTTGGAGCGCTGCCGCTGTTTGGAGCACTGCTGCTGTTTGGAGCTGCCGCTTCCGCATTTGGAGCTGCCGCCGCATTTGGAACTGCTGCTTCTGCGTTTGGAACCTCACCACTGTTTGGAGCACTGCCGCTGTTTGGAGTTGCCATGTCCGCATGTGGAGCTGTTGCCATGTTTGGAGCTGCTGCTTCTGCATTTGGAGCACTGCCACTGTTTGGAGCACCACCGCCATTTGGAGCACCACCGCCATTTGGAGCACTGCCACCAGTCCAAACATAGTGACAGCTCCAAACACGGAAGTGGCAGCTCCAAACATGACGGCGGTGCTCCAAATGGCAGCGGCACTCCAAACACGGAAGCGGCAGCTCCAAATGTGGCGGTGGAATGGGCAGAAGGGAAAGCAACAGTGGCAGATGCCAAAGGTCTTGGGTCTGCAGCAAAGGTGTTTGGTGGGAATAGGGAGCTCTCTGCACTTCGCCATGATCACCTGTTAGGAGTGGCTGGTGGCAAGGCTGCCCGTGGGGCGCTCTAGATGAGGATACAAGGGGGGGCGGGAATTAAGTCACCCCCGAAAAGTCGGCCTAGCCATTTTTTCAGGGCTCAAAAAAATATAAGACCCGGCCTTATTTTATGAGAAACACAGTAGTGATCAACTTACAACCATTCATTCAGAGACTTTTCAAATTTATGACAGTGCTGGAAAAAAAAGCATGAAAAGTTATGAAGAGCCATCACTCTTCATTAACATAGTTGATCTTCAGATCATATTCAGAAACCCTTCTCCAAATGTTCCTTCTTTTGAGGGAATATATAAAGCTATATAATCATTAGATGTGTGAAATTCCCTATCGATGTCAAAAGAAGTGATATAACTTATCACAGGAGGAAGACCAGACTTTGACCTAATCTGTCCATCCTATGAAAGCATCACCACCATTACTTCATAAGCCAAAGTGCATGGAAAAGCATCTTAAAAGGAACAGAAATCATGGAACTAGTAGGCTGTTCCTCTTGAGTATCCTGGTTTCTTGTAATCGTAAATCAATAAACATAGAGATACTGTATAAAAACGACATGCAAAACCAGAGGATTCAGCTTTCTGATTAAAAAGATTTTCTACTTCTGAATATACAATGTTCTTCTAAATTAGATTCTAGAAAAGTTTCCGGTTTGTTCAATATCATTACAGTTATAGTCACTAGTTATAGCAATTGATAAAATCTTCTAATCTTGTGGAATTCCAGATTTTCACCAAATGTCAGCCTGAATGAAAGCCTGTTATTATTTAGTACGTTTATTTCATATCCTTCTTGTTTGGGTGTCCATTGGATTTTTGAAGAGATTCTCAATTTTATCATGTTAAAATTGTTAGATTGCGAGTAATGAGATGCAGATGGACTCCAGCTCTTTTATGGGCTTTTATGGGTGCAGCTGGATCTGCACAGCTCAGTCTCTGGTTGCTCTCTGAACTGTTTGGGTGGATTTGCCATCTCTCCTGTTCTTCCCCTTGGAACCTCCTGGAACCTTCTGGCTGTGGTGGCCATTTTTTCCCACTAGGGGCCACCCTTTCAACTTCTTTGTGGGCCTGTTCCTGCCTGGCTATGCTGTCCTGCCCTTGGGACTCAGGTACATGTCCGCTTTTTCTGTTTGGAGCTATTCTTACTTGTTGAGGGTGTGTATCATTAGTTGTCAGGGCCTGTTCTTTGTGTATCCCTGTTTGCGAGGGGTCTCCCCCACTCCTCTCTGGTTGTGTCTGTGCTGCCCCTTGTCCCTCCAGCTCTGAGTTGGTCTATGGGTCTCCTCCAACTTCGCCCATCTGTTGTATCCGCTCTGTAAGAGTGGGGCCTGGCTACATGGGCCACCCTTGTGGGCATCCACAGGGGCTCCCCGGTTAGATTCTTGGCATAAACTAGGTCCCCTGTTTGGAATGTCCAGCATTTGCTGGATGAATCTACTAGTTTGTCTGGGTTATATGTGGGGTGTAATCTGTCTAGGGGTGATCTCAGTTTTCTTCCCATGAGTAGTTTGGCAGGGCTCTTATTAGTTGTCACACTGGACATTATATGCTGTATGCTTAACAGCTTGTCTATCTTTGCTTGTGTTTCCCCAGGCCCTAGTTTTTGGAGGGTTTCCTTGGTGTGACATATCATGCGTTCCGCTTGTCCATTCGTGGATGGGTGACCTGGTGCTATTAATGTGTGCCTTATCCCGTTCTGTGCTAGGAACCCTTCGAATTGGGTGGCCGTGCACTGGGGCCCATTGTCGGATACAATTAAGTCAGGCAGGCCATGTGTTATAAATAGTCTAAGCTGTCTAATTATGGCTTCTGCGGTGGTGGATTGCATAATGCTTACTTCCAACCATTTGGAGTATGCATCCACCACTATTAGAAATGTGTGCCCCTTTACTGGTCTGGCAAAGTTGATGTACAACCTTGACCACAGTCCCCTTGGTGTTTCCCACTCGTGTGTGTGTGTGCGCTGTGGGAGGTTCTGGCCTAGATTCTTGACATTGTTTGCAGGTTGACACCCAGTTTCCTATTTCCCTGTCCATCCCTGGCCACCACATATAGCTCCTAGCCAGGGATTTCATCTTTACAATTCCTGGGTGTCCTTCATGTAACATTTCTAGTATATTTTCCCTTAAAACCTCATGTATGATCCCCCGATCCCCCCATAGTATGCACCCTTCAGGGTTGAGAAATCTGTTTGTTTCTAAATGGTTTAGTTCGTGGTCTCAGTCTCTGGCCAACCCCTCCCTACCCAGTTCAATATTCGTGCCAGGGTTTTGTCTCTTGCTGTTGCTCTCGCAATGTCTGCTGCTGTTGCCGGTGCTTTTTCTAGAGTCTCTATCAGGAGTGTAGATGTGGTTGGCACTGGGTCTTCATCTAGGTTGAGTAGGGGGCATCAACTGAATGCATCTGCATGGTCTATGTCCTTTCGGAGTTGGTATATTAAATTGTAATCGTAAGCGGCTAGGAATACTGACCAACACGTCATTCTGGGTGATAGTATGTTCAGGGTGGCTCTGTTTCCTGCAGTGATTCCCAGAAGTGGCTTGTGGTCTGTGACTAGAGTGAATTTCCTTCCATAGATGTACTCGTGGAATCGCTTGATTCCAGTGACAGCAGCCAGCACTTCTTTGTCTAGTTGGCTGTAATTCCACTCTGGTTTGGACAGTGTTTTGGAGTAGAAGGCTATGGGAGCCACTTTCCCATTGGGTAATATGTGGCTGAAGATGGCACTGACCCCGAAAGGTGATGCATCACAGGTTAAGGTTACAGGAAGTGCCTCGCTGTACTGGTCTGATGTAATTAGATTTTTTATTTCGTGGAATGCTGTTTCTTCCAGTTGCCCCCAGGAACATGCTGCTTTCTTGTCAAGCAGTCTGTGTAGTGGCTCCACAATTGTCGCTTTCTGTGGTAGAAATATGTTATAAAAGTTAGTAAGTCCTAGGAAAGCTTGTAGGACAATTTTATTTGTGGGCCTGGGGGCTTCTTTGATTGCTCTGATCTTGCTCTCTGTGGGGTGGATCCCTTTGCTGTCTATCAGATAGCCCAAGAATTCTAATTTGGTGGCTTCTAATTGACATTTCTCTTTTTTACCTTAAGCCCCACTTCTTTGAACTTACTTAGGACTTTCCTTAGGCAGTCGTGCAATTGTCTTTTGTCCTTGGCCGATATGAGGACATCATCGAAGTAGGGCACCATCCCTTTAATCCCTTGTAATAGGCATTCCATTACGCTCTGGAATAGCCCCAGGGCAATGCTGACCCCAAATTGTAATCTGTCACACTTGAATTCCCCTCTCTGTGTTACGATCATCTGGGCTTCTGCTGTCTCTGCAGTCTACCGGTAATTGCTGGTGGGCTTGTAGAGGTGGGTGAGATTGAGTTTTGTGAAAAATTTTCCCCCACCCCAGGGAATGCAATGGGTGTTGTACCACTGGGACGGGGTATGTGCTTTGTTACAACACGGTTCAGGATTGCCTTGTAATCAGCACAGATGCATAAGGACCCATCTAGCTTTACTGGCATGACAATAAGGGTTTCCCACTTTGCATGGTCAGTTGGTTCTAAGATCCCTTGTGCAATGAGCTTATCTAACTGCGCATCAATTTTAGGTTTAAGCATGAAGGGAATCCACCTCACTTTTAACCTTAATAGGCTATGGTTGTGTCTAGATTAAAAGAGATTGGAGACCCCAAGTATTTGCCTAGTTTCCTATCGAAGACGCCCTGGAATTCTTCCATCAGATTCTCTTCCCACTCGATCTCATTGATACTGTGTATCCTGGTGACTTCAATTCCCAATGGTTCAAACCACTCGAGCCCTAGCAGTCTAGGCTGGTCCCGGTCTACTATAGTTAGTGGCAAGACTCCAGAGTAGTTTTTAAAAGTCACTTTGAACTTCCCTATGCCTATCACGGGAATCTTGTTCCCTTGGTAGTCCTTTAAGGTTAAAGTCTGTCTTTTAAGCTGATTTCTGTTTATGCTTGGGATCAGTCATTTTATGGTGTCCCAGGATACCATCGATAGGTAGGAGACTGAATCCACTTCCATCCAGCATTTCTGGCCTTCTATGGTAATCTGGATGTGGACCTTTCAGATGTTTGTCATGTTGGAGTGGCCCACAGACATTGTCTGGTGCATCTCACTTCTCCCATTGGCTGCCTCCTTGTGTCAATGGTTTCTGCTGTATGGGCTCCATCTGTTTCCTGCTTGATTGTCTCTGTCCTGTGGGGGTGTGCCCTACCTCTGCCTTTGGAAGTTGGGTTTCGATGCTCTGCAGGCCCTTGCAATGTGACCTCGCCGCTCACATCTTTGGCAAATGGCGTCGCAGAAACGGCATTCCGATCATGGATGGTTTCCTTCGCAGCCTACACACCAAAATGCTTTCTTTTTCCATTTCGGTTCTTTGTGTTGCACTCTGAATGGAGTTGGTTCACCCCCTCATCATCCTCATCACTTTCTGACTTGGACTCAATGTCCTCATGTGGGTGGTGATATCTTTTGGTGGTGCCTGTGGTGCCCTATTCATCTTTCTCATGGTGGCTGCTGATTTCTGTGATGCTTCCACTGTGGTGGCCTCCTCAATGGCTTCTTTAAGGGTTATTTTGGGCTTAGTCAGGAGGTGGCTCTGCAGCGTTAGGTCTCACAGTCCGAAGACTAAATGATCTCTCATCGCTTCATCCATGTTTAGGAATTCGCATGCCCTGGAGATGTCCCTCAGGGTTGCGATGAAATCGCTGATTCTCTCACCTTCCTTCTGGTTCCTTCAGTAGAATTCATGCCTTTTGATGAGGCAGGATACCGGTGGGGTGTAGTGACCCCTCAGGATCCATTCCAGTCGCTTGGTGCCGACAATGCTTTGGCCATTTTAAAAATGGTGGGCCTGCAGTGTGTGAGAAAGACCGCTCTCTTTCTTTGCTCTGAAATGTTCATGAGATTGTTCCCTTCTAGGAACATGTGGAATCGGTTGACATACAATTCCCAATCCTCAGTTGTAGGATCGAACGGTGTGGATGGCGTGTTTGTTCCGGCCATTTTTCAGATGTGCTGCTTTGGTTTTTGGTTGCAACATGCTTGCTGGTTCAGTTTCATCTCAGGATCCCACCCTCATCACCAGTGTTAGATCACAAGTAATGAGATGCAGATGGACTCCAGCTCTGTAAACGTTCCTTTATTTTCTCTTACAGGACTGACTGCGGCAGCCGCAGCAGCTCCTTTTACAATAGAGCTGCACGCGGCTGCAGCCAGTGATGACTGTTCAAATTCCTGCCACTGCAGACCAACTAATCACAGGTGAGTATGTTAATACCTAACAAAAATGTCTTTATTTTTCTTAGCCTATTGGAAAGAAAGAAGGCTCAAAAATCATAAAAGGCAATTGACACATTTCCTACAAACTCCTGAAATTTTTCTTAATGGAATTCACAGCCATATAATTTGCATGGTGTGTCTTGGAGCCACACTTGGTTATTCTTTCTGAGTCTTGAGTTTTTAGGAATATGTTAATGTGCATTCATGGGTACAAATATCTTTCCAAAAATGCATTTAATAACTTGGTTTTGTGCTTGATTCATTTAATTAAAATTGTATCTAAAAACACAGACAATCTAATGTTCTGGAATACAGTTAACTGTATGATGTAAAAGCAACACAAGGAAAGAAATGTCCCAAGTTCCTACAATTAGGAAACAAGAAGGTAGAGATACTTGGATTTGCTGTAAGAAAAATTCCAAATTTCATATTAAAGCAGATCTAGTCTATGAGTTCTAAAAAAATGTTCATTTAGGAAATAAAGGAGAGGGAGAAGGGAGGAAGAGGATGCATAACTACAGTCCAAACAAAGTAGTAGAGTTTGCAGATTAGTTGTTGGAAGGACAGTTACCATATAACTGGTTGTTTTTCCACACCTAAAAATGATGGTTAGTTGGTCTTTTTCTTTCATGCTATCCAATTGCCTTACTGATCACCATGACTGAGTTTTTTGACTTTAGAATCAACTAAGGATATTTCCTGTTGCAAATCAACAAAAGATGGAACAACAACAAAATCATACAATAAACCAAGAGCTGCTAAGCAAATTCCACTCAAGAGATGAATTCTGTTGGGTATATGGATACACCAACTGGTTTGGGTGAATGAATATATA
>NW_020769314.1:5357169-5384287 GCF_900518735.1 Pseudonaja textilis
GGTCTGCTTCTGGTCTCTGGTTCCTGGTGTTACTGGTCGCTGGTCTGCTGGTCTCTCTGATCTCTGCTGCCTGCTGTTTTACTCCTGTATGAGACGTCTGCTTGTTGGCTACTGTGCAAGATACCTTTTTTCTACTGAACAAAAGGACTGTTTACTTGGTGAGCTGTGCATACTCAGCGTTGTCTTTGAGAGAAAAGTATCGGGAGGAGAAGATTTACAAGCAGATAAAGACATTGTATTTACTGTTAATGGACTAGGTAACTGGATGGATATACTGGATAATGACATATGGACTGAATGACACTGCTTAATCTCTGTGTGAATTAAATAACTATTTTAAAACTACAAACAGTGTTTTTGTCTCCAGTGTGTGTATACTCTTGGGCCCAGCCTCTCTCTCTCATTTGGCTACCTGGCTTGACTGCTGCTGTGCACTCTGCTTTGGGGGTTTGTCCCCAAACACTAACAAATTCATTTATGCCAGTGAACTTATAAATGATTGATTTATACTATTGATTGTAGCATATGTGTATGGGTGGATGTTTGTAATACCAGGCAGCACATTGTAAATTTGTGGGTAGTGTTACCTGGATACATGTACTATATATGCTTATAGCTGCTATAGTTAGCTGGGCAGATTATAACATCTTGTTTTCAATGTATAATATTTTCTGACAAGTTGTATTTTAATTATATACTAGAATTCAATATAAAATATATGTATTTTGCTATAGAGAAGTCCAATTTTAATGAAAACTCAGAACTAAGTAATCAGCATTAATAAAATAGTAGCCCTCTAAAAAAAGTTCTTAATTAGTAAGATAAATCAGTTTATAGATAACACAAATTAAAAAATTAAATCTATAGACAATTGTGGGGAGCCATAAAAACAGCATACCAAAAAAGGATCTGCACAACATAAAAAACAAAAACAAAAAACAGATGAAATCTATAATGACAATTATTTAGGGACAAAAACCTATCTCAGCCTAATGACATTTTCCTGTAATAATGTTAGTGCTGAATTTATCTAATAAATTTATCTTCTGCCTTTCATGTTTCACTTGTTTTTGAGCATCTAATAACTTGAAAGCACTCATAGTTCCAAAGCAAATTTGAGTTTTTATAAGTATGAATATAAACAGCACTCGTTTGTCTTCTGCACTTCACCCTGGAAATGACAATGAGAACATGGAGGTGTGTTTGATAGAAATCATAATGAACTCAGAGGCTATTCTAAATCCTCTCTCATTTCCTTTGGAATAATATCATATTGCAAGAAAGTATGACACTGATATATACTATTAATTTATAAGCTCCAAAAAACAATCTGCTATCATCTAATTATATATTTCTAGAAACTTTATATAGATGGCATAGAAAACTGCCCGTTGACTTGTTTGTCTCAAGAAGTACAAAGTAGAGGAGACATGGTTCCATTTTTATTATACAATCATAGCAAAGGACTCAATAAAAAGTTTGAATTAACATTACATAGAAGAGCCTATTTAAAAAAGGAATATTTTTAAAGATCCATTTATATACCAAAATTCAATATAAAGTGTATGTAAATGTAGCATTTTGGTATAATGTCAGTTTCAGATCAGGTCTCTTCAGATACTATGGTTTTATCAAAGGAATACATGGAATTTTGATTGTCAGTGAGATATTTACACAGGAGAGTATCTTTATCGTGTTATAGAATACTTCTACAGTAGTGTGGAGAAATGAAATAAATCGAATCTGAATTTGTCTCAAGACATTTTGGTGTATTCTCTCCATCTGTTTTCCTACTTCAATCATTATTCCTCCTCCTCCTCTTTATTATACAGCTACCTCAGGTTGAATGAATTCTTTTTGCATCTAGCAAATGTTCCTTTTTAACAATCCTACTATCAGGTTTGGTCAGGTACTATCGGGGTGGGGCCAGCCAGTGGTGTGATTTGCCGGTTCTCCAAACTGCGCAGAATCATAATAACTGGTTCTATAGAACCAGTCCGACCAGGTAGAATCCTACCCCTGGTCTTAAGTCCCTCTCTCTGGGATTTCTTTTTTTCTTTCTATTAATGGCTGACTGTTAGTGTTCCAAGCAATGCACCCATAGAAAGCAGAACTCTGAGGCAGGAAATTTCCTCAAATAACAATTTATTGGATACATGATTTTGGCACAACTGGTGAAAGCCAATTCTGAAAGTTTCCATGGCTTTCACCTAATTAAAAAAGTAAAACTTTCCCCTTTCCCCCAAGTCACTGGTCATGCTGTCCAATCCAGGTGCTGGCTGGTTGCTTGGTTACTTCACTCCTCCACTGGCCAGCCATCTGTGAGAATGTCCTTGGTTCCCACAGAAAATATTGTTTTGACTACAAAACCCCATCTAACTATTTCCCCCCTCCCTCTGTTGTGTGGCAACCCTGAAGCCTCCAAGACGGCCTCAGCCAGGTTCACTGACATGTAGAGCCCTTGCACATTTTTTTACATTATGCTCTGTTTTGCTAGATCTCTATATTTCTTTTCCTCCTTTTTGGACTGTCTACTTTCCTTTGGCTGCTCTACTTAGTTTGCTGGTGGATGCAGAGCTCCGTAAGGTGCCTTAGCTTTCTTCTGTGCCTACACCTGTGTCAAGATCGCTGCTTCATTGGCAATTCAGCTTGCTGAGGGAATGGTTCAGATGGGAGAGAAAGAAGGCAGCACAGGTGTCTGCAATTGTGCCAAGCACCTGCTCTTCCACATTTCCCTGTCCCCATGCTGCCTTCCCACTTCATTTTCTGCCTCTGATTAATGTCTTCATTCATTTTCTTTTTCTTTTCTATCTAAGATGCTTTGTTTCTTTTTTAGAATTGGAAAACGTTTGGACATGGGGAGGGTGAGCACCTTCTTGTGTAGCTGGGAAAAAAAGGCTTAGAATGAATTGTACTGTTCAAAACTCCTTTCTATTCTGGGTGGTCTGTGTGCCTTTCTGCTTTGAAATAAATAATAGAGAAAGCGTGAGAGGGAATGAGCAGGAAAATAACTTCCCTGTGCCATTCTTGAAGAATACTGGCTGATATTCCAAGGACAGAGTCTGCCTCTTAGAGCTATCCCTTAAATCTATCACCACCTTGCAAAATATGAAGGCTCAGTGGATGGCAGCAAAGAAACATAAAGATTTCCAACTGTTTGCTGCCATCTAGAAATCACCTGGAGTTTTGTAGTCTAGAGCTGGTACTTTTAATTTAACATTGTTCTAAGTTCTTTGTCTGGCTGTCTCATACACATATCAGCTGCCATTTTCAGATCAAAGGTATTGAATGCACATGTACAAATATATCCTATATTCTATCTTTCCTATTAAGCAGAGGTCCCCAACCCCTGTGATTAGGCCACACAGTGGGAGGTGAGTGACAAGTGAGATAAAATGAAAATAATCTGAAATAATGAAATGAAAATAATCTGAAATAATAAAATGAAACTGAAATAATCCCTTCCCCGGTCTGTGGAAAAATATTCTGCAAAACTAGTTCCTAGTGCCAAAAAGGTTGGGGACCACTGCTATAATGCAGAACATATCTCATAATCCGCTTTGGAACAGAAATTGTGGGACAAACTATTGGCCATGCAATCCAGGCAGGTCTTAACATGAATTCTCACATGTAAATCCAAAAGGGAAAAATTAGATTGATATTTAATATCTCACCATTTTCCCTAGAGTAAAATAGAGATTTTTAAAATTATATGCTGTTATTTGTAATTTAATAGAATGTGAGTTTAATTATAAAATGTAATGCTGGTTGGCTTTATAGCCCACCAGATGGTTATGTCAGTTGTTTAAAACGTAAGATTCTCACCCACTGCTTTAAATGTTCTCATAGGTTTCTTCACCTGGTGTGGTGTAAGACTGGGTTTTTTTTTTTACCAGATGTTCAGCAGCATATGAAATATTTGAGACCAAATCTTGCTGTTGAGACAACTGGGAATACGCAACCTACAGTTTTTAAACGTGGCTGTTCTACAATTCCCAGCATTTTCCCCATTGGCCATAATAAATGGCATTGCTGCAAAATGGTATATCAACAACCGCCTGTAGAGTCACAAGTTTCTAATCCAAATCTTGCCCTCCATTAGTAAGATTTTTCATGATTGTGACATCCGGTTCTTTTAATAAATGTAAAATTTATTTCATATTGATGAATAAAATAGACAGTATTAAAAGCTACTCATGGTTGTTGAGTTTTACAATAAAATATTGGCTTTATATTACAGGCTGAAATGTAGATTTAAACTGGTGGCAGTATCAAAGTGTTTAGGTAGATCTCAGAAAAAGCTAGACACAATCAGACTTGAATAGTGCTTTGATGGAAGACTTTAAGGAAATCACAATGCCATGGACTAGATTGGGAAGTCAAAGTATTCCAAGAGAAGACAGTGACACATCACTTCCATATTATTGCCACAATCCTTATGTGAACATGTCCATATAGTCATGCTTGACTTAAAATGAAATCTTTCAAAGGAAGCACTTCCCTGTCCTTTGCTGTTGGCATTACATAGTAGGCCACGCCAAGAAATAGACACTGTGTCTGCCTAAAACTACTTTTATAGGTTTCCTATAGTAACAGAATCTTACAAAGTTCCCTCCAGTGATGGGATTCAAATTTTGTTACTACCGGTTCTGTGGGCATGGCTTGGTGGACGTGGCAGGGGAAGGACACTGTAAAATCTTCATTCCCACCCCACCCCACTCCACTAACCTGCTTTCCAGCTTCATTTTCCTGTGCAGGACAACAAAAGAAGACCCAGCCAATCAGCTGGGACTCGGGAGGCAGAGAAGAGATGGGGGCGGGGCCAGTCAGAGGTGCTATTCCAAACTACTCAAAATTTCCACTACCGGTTCTCCAGAACTGGTCAGAATATGCTGAATACCACCCTTCCTTTTTATATAACACATGAATTAGGGGGAATCCCTGCTTGTTTTCATAATCCTCCCCTATTATCATCTGCCATGTTTTTTTTACTCAATGTCTCTCCTCTTTTGCTTCCATCTAGGTAATTTTCTTTATTCTCTATAACAATGATCTCAAGAAAAACTCAGCAGAGTCATGCCGGATTAGTATTGGATTGATTAGTGATATAGGCTAATCTGGGAAAGTAAAAAAAGTGCAACATCCTAATCTACAGGAATCAGCATTGTTGCAAGAAAAGCCCATGGATCTGCCTGTGAAATCACCAGGAGTTGAGTCCAATTTGAGAGAGTTTTAACTTTTTTGTTTTCCTTTTAAATATTATTATGGAAATAAGATCCCCAAAACTTGTGGAACCTCTTGTTAAAGACAAACATAGAAGCTATTATGTTATTTTTGTATAAGCATTATGGGTTATGCTAATAATTGTTTCTTATTTTTCTGTGGCTATAACCTATTAATCTCCTATTTCTCTGACACTATTTTTTTTCTTTTCCACTAGATTCAATATTTGTCATTCTTTCTTTGATCTTCATTAGCATGAGAGTAAATTCAGCTGAGATGCGTGATTGGCTGTAATTTAATATTATGCTTAATCTTTCTTAATGTGATTATCCTTTAAAAAAAGATAAGTAGATTCCTTTTGGTTTATCTTTAAGTCATGGTAGTTAGCAGACACATACAGAATTTTCATATGGAGAGAAAAGAAACTAAAGCAATATGGAATATGCTCCAATTATTTATTTGTATTTTGTGATGGGACATTAGATTTGGAAATCTGATTTTATGTGGAAAGTTTTGCCAATCCTTGCCCATGTTATTTCTTTTCTATCCTATTTTATTTTTAACATATGATTAAATTTCAAATGGTAAATAATTTTGGGCTTCTGCTCAAAATAATATTACTCTGTGTCACATGGTAGAACTTTGGGAATCATACCAAAATCCAATTTTGATTTAATTGTGAATCAAATGTATTTCAAAATGATCCAGTTTAGATTTTCAGGCAAGAAAGTAATAGGCCAAAATTTGATTTTTTTTCTTATGAGGAAATCCATTCAATTTCCTTTACATTAGAGTCAGTCACCTTACAGCTCTGTGAAAAAGTATTCATTCTTTTCAAATCTTCTGGATTTCTGCATACCTGTTCTACCAAACTATTAAAACTTCATGCAGTTCTTACAGATGAATAAGGGAGGTCCCACCAGAGTTTGATGCTTGTTTCATTTATTTCATAAATAAAGTTATCCAACATGTAATATGCTAATGTGAAAAAAGCTAATGATTTTTCATAAAAGATTCTGTCTATGGTTATTCTGTTTTTACTCTAATTTCTTTCACTTCTTTCTGCTCCCTTCCCTCCAAGATCCACTATTAAAAAAGTATATGACTCACATTCAAAAACTTTCATCATCCTTCTTTTCTACACGGATTGTGTCTTTCTTCATATGGAACCAAATCAGTACTTTTAGATTTAAATTCATTCCTTTAACGTGTACTTATAAATAGACATGTTTGAGCTACATATTTGAAACAGATCTTTATGTAAGCACATACCTTCACCAGTGTCATTTATTCCTAAGTTTCTAAATGGCCCAGTTCTTACATCTGTCCTCATATCCTTCTTTCCTGCCTATTTTTTCCATAGGTCACATTTATTCAAAATGTGCATTTTTCCCAAAAAATATTTTTTATTTTTTCCATTATCATTCTGGCAGTAATCTCTGGAATTCTGCTTTCATAACTTACCCACAATTTAGATGATTCATATTTAGATGACATATATTTTTGCCCTTTCATTCACAATTAAACCCATGTCTTTAGTTCTCTACAGGCATTCGTCCAATCAAAGCATCATTCTACAGATTCATTATATCTTTCTTTCGCACACCCCAACACATCAATTTTTCTTTAATGCCTCTCTCCCATTCCATATAACAATCTTCCATATGTCACAGTCATCATGATCTGATGGTCACAGAGACATTTATCTGTTGCTCCTCATGGCTTTGGTCAGTTAAGGATTTCACATAACACTTTTTATAATACAGAGAAGATACGCAGCAAGTTACCAGTTTTAGTCATGCCACATGCAGCAGTCCTTACCAATGATAAGGACTATCTTTCAGTTTGGGCACGTTTGCTCCACTTTGGGCAGCCAAAATCTTTTCAAGCATGCTTACACCATTCTACATAAGCCAGACTCTCTCCTATCCCCTTACCAATCACCATACTGTTACACTTAAAAGTATATGCATAGGCAAAATCTCCATGAAAGCTGCATTGCATGACCTTGCATACACAGAAGAGAGTGAACAAATGTACTATTGTGGCCTTTTACTTGTCTGGAAAAACAATAATAAAAAAAGGAAGCTCCTCAGACCCAATAAAACACCTTCAATTTTGCAGCAATAGAGTGATTGTTTTTTTTCCCCTAGCCATCATGGAAAGATTATACCTTATAAATATAAATAATAATAAAAATAAATAGGCTCTTTTATATTTCCTTTATTTATATTTTTTTTAGTTTAAGAATTACACACTAGCCAACATTATTATATATTTACATGCTGAAACTGGCTGTAATAAGTTTAGTTTCAAGAAAATATCTCTTATGTGCTATTCAATTTACAATAGTCATTTTACTACCTCTTATTATTCCAGAGGTTAGCAGTCCTTCTGAGAAAAAACATGAAAATCTGATGCAATGTTATCCACTAATATTTTGCATTTTCTAGCCATTGGAAAATGTGCATTATGTGCATATTAGAAAGGCTACAAGGTCATTAGTAAGTCTTATGATTACTACATTATGGAGTAAATAGTACTAGGTTAAAAAAAGAGGAAGAGGAAGGATGCAAAGACAGTACTAACAGAATCATTTAAACACCCATGCAAATTAAAATTGTGAAATCTCAAAACAAGGTCAACTATGATAGAGTTCTTGGATGTCTTAAATGCTTGCATGAACTAAAACTATACAATGGATCTTAAATGTATTCCCTGGTGAATCCTTCAATGGCACTAACAATGCAAACATATATAATGCTGCTAAATTTGAATTTGAGAACTTTGGTGATGAGCAAAACATTTAGAAGAAATTGAATTTAACTGTAGGTATTTGGAGTTAAGACTTAAATAATAACACAAATATAGATTCATTATCAAAATACTGAAATAATTTGACACATAAAATGTGTTGCATATAACCTGCAAAGTTAATCTACTCCACTTTATCATGAATTAATTAACTTGGATTATAAATACCATTGGTATAAGCTATAACATGGTAATTACTTATTAACATTTTATCCATTCGTCTAAAATTCTCTTGAACATTTCCTAGTGCATTTTTGTTAAACTTTACCTTTGGTGTTAAGCAATATCTTGTTCCCTTTAAATATATTTCTTAAGTAAAGATTCTTTGGCATTGGGTAGATTGGGTTGGGCTGGAAAGGAACAGAATACTAAACAATGACAGACAAATCTCTTTGTACCAGACAGCTTCAAAAAGACAGTGGGAATGCTTATGCGCACAAGGAATGTGCATGTCTTTCTGAGAATAATATTACACTCATGAGAAAACTATAGTTCCTTAAATCTATATTATATCCATTTCATTTCCTGGAAGAGGAAATCATCAGTATTGTTACTGTGTCTGGATAAAAGACTGCCATTGTGGCCCAAACCTGAGCAACTTTTTAAGATGTGGGGATTTCAGCTTCCAGAATTTGTCAGCCAGCATGGGTGGCTGAGGAATTCTGGAAGTTAAAGTACACATGTCTTAAAAGTTGCTAAGGCTAAGAAGTAATAAAATATTTTATTAAGGACTCATGGTACATTAGACAGACTACTCTCTAACTATAAGTATGGTCTTTTTAATACTTGATAGTCCCCAACTTTCTGCAGGAGTTCCTTTAGGTCACACTCCCTATTTAATTCTGAAGTTCTTTCAGAATTGCAGGCTCATTATTAATGAAAATCATAATAGGCTCATGAAAAAGTAAGGCCGCAATTCTCAAACTGCACATAGCTCTAATTTTCCCAAGAAGCTCTGCAGAATTAATGGTTGCCTTATTCATTTCAATATCAGATACCCCTACCCCCAACAAAAACTTTCTCTAAATTGCAGCACTTCAGAAATGCTAGTATAAGCAGCACACCAGCACATCTATTCTGAAGTATCCAAATATGCCTGAATTTCCATGTGCACCAGAGTCAATGGATAATGGCACTCATTAAGCATTTTTATCAGTCTTTCTCCCTCCCCACTTACAAATGAACTGGTTACATTGATACTAATTTAATCATATAATGCCAGTCTTATTATTTGTATATTTTGAAATTGTCCTCTGAAATCCAAATCTTATGCAAAAGGGTGTTTAAATTGTTCTGCTAGAAAACTGCATTTACTGTACTTAGTTTAAAAAAATCACTGAACAAATACTTTTTCTATTGACATCTCATTTACAGCTTATTTAAATATTTACATGATTTTAGGACACTAACCTAAACCATAAATAGAATCAACTTTTTGCCTTATGTTAAAGTACAAATTAGAAGTTAAAAATGTTAAGAAATCTGATAATATTTACAGTTTTGTTTTTTTGTTTGTTTTTAATTACGATAGCTCACATTGTATGACCTATGTACAGATAGCAAAATGTTATGATCGCTATTTTTAAACTATTGCACCTGGACCCTCTTGTTCTTTTCTCCCCAGAGAAATATGTCATAGTTTTGCTTTTCCTATCTAGGTATTAGGACTTTAAAAAAAGTTAGTAGAGATGCTTTCATTGAAAAAAAATTAAAATAAATATAACAATGTGAGAGTTAGCTTCTGTTAGATGGTAAAAGATACAGTACTATCACTGTGAAATGCTTTGTAAGATTATATGCATTGATCTGCTGATATAGAAATGCCCAGTTACCCTGTATAGTAAGATTTTAAATACATTAATAATTTATGTTCTCAAAAAATATTCACATATTGGTTGACTATAGAAACACAACTGTTATTAGCTTATTCCTTTTGAAATACCAATGCAAGATTCTAGTTCAAACCCAGGCTATTATGAGCAGTGCAGGGACTGCAGGTCTGCAATGCTAATTAAAAAGGAAATTGGACTGGATATGATGACAATGTCTCTAGATCAGCCCTGATCTTACTCTCAGGAAGATAAAATAGAGACAATTTTTCTTAACAACTCAATCCATATGCCTTTCCTCTTCCTTGCATCTGCTGGTGGCATCTCAAATTACCTCTCATCATTCAAGAACGATAACCATCCTATTAAGAATGGGCAGGGGGACCTGGATGAAACCTGTGATTGTTGCTTCCTTGAACCATATACTGCTTCTTTTAACAACCCTCCATAGCACCAAACAGATGTAAAAGATGTAAATGTGGTCCTGCAATTTTATTGTGGCTGCAAACACTTGCAGGAAATTGGAATTTTGAACTGTCCCATCAACATAAAAGAGACACCAAGGTCAGAAGCTGTAAATATGGGGACACCTTCTCCCACACCTTACTCAGCAACCTGCCCACTTGGTTTACTTATCAATGGGCACATATTCATTTCTATGCACAAACTGGTTCCACTAGTTTAGGAGACCCTGTAAAAATGCATATGTATTTGTGTGCATGTCTATGTATGTGTAGGTACACACACATAAGATATAAACACATACGTGTACACATTTAAGAATATATGTAAACATGGAAATATGTCTTTATCTGGATTATATATGTTGATAATGGTCTGAGTTTGGCTTACTTAAATTAATTTCACTAAATGGGAAATTCAAATCTAAGCTTAATTTTTTTTAAAGAAAATGTATATTTTACCTAGCAGGCTAGTTTTCCTAGATATATTTAGCTGGCTAGCCATATGTACTTGCTCTCATGTTATCTATGCATTGTGCTTTGTTTGGCTGATTTTATATATCAGAAGGTAAAAATTCTCCGGTGTGTCTTTCAATGCTATTATTCAAACTTTGCTACAAGTGTTCAGAATGACATTAATTGATTCTTTCTTCCCAGTCATTTAAACTACCATGTCTGTAGAAACATAGCTTTCCTTAGACAAACATATATATGGCACATGGGTTTTAGTTGGAAAATGCATATTAAACTTAGTAGCAGTCATATACAGAACATATTTACAGAGCATTAATCTGAAAGATATGGTTAAAACTGTGCCATATTAGATAGTTGTAATTTTGTGATGAATTTAATATATGAAAAAACACCTTAATTGCTGGCTAGTATGCATCCAAAACTTGAAAAAAAGTAATAATTAAAGGAATAAATTATTAGGCAAAACATGGCTCTAAACAAAACAAAACCAGTGTATATTTCAGTTAAATTCAATGGTTGTAGCTTATTTCAATGTCCTTTGTGAAGTAAACTGTGTAATGTTTTTGTCTCTACCACATGCTGGTATTAGAGGAGTTAAACCTTTTTTGTGTTATCTTCCATTTGCTCACCTTACTTTAAACCTCATTTTAATTTAAGTTCCTCGTATCTCTTTGAATTAATTTATTCAGAAATGTGATTTCTCATTTACTCCTGGAAGCATCTTCCACTTAATAACATAAATGACCTCATGGAGGTGAATATGTACTTTCTTTGTTAGCCCCCAGAGTAAAATTCACCCTCTCCTTGGAAAGGTTAGAAAATATTATGGCTTGTACTATAAACTTCCAGCTATGGTAAAGTGCAGTTTTAGAAGCTGATTCTGTAGTTTTTCTAAGGCTGGCTTGTTGAACCAATCTGAGAAGACAAAAAGGATAGAAAGGATTTTTTTTTCCTAATGTCTAAAAATCCCAAGGTTGATAATTTTCACATTTCTGTTTTTATAAAATTAATGGGCAATTTCAGCAAAAGAAAAAAAAGATAGCATACACATGAATGTAGCAAAACCCATCTTACTTGTCCCAAAAGACAAGGGGTTGTCTTGGAAGGGGTTTTCTAAAACACTGCCCATCTGATGGAAGAAAACATGACAAAAGAAAGTGTGCTCAGTGCTGTTGTGCCTGAGTCACAAGACCAGCCTTTTCACAAAGCGTGAAGTTCATAATTCAACCAAGTATGCTTGCAGAGAGCCTAGAAAGCTTAATTTTAAAGTATATTACAGAGAAATAAAAGAGTCCTTTGTGCTACTGAAACCATCAGCTGGAAGAAATATATATATACATACATACATACAAACAAAAATGTAATAAAAAGAATATGGAACATTTCTGGTTCCAAAGGATACTCATCCCCAACTATTATAATCCATTTATTTCCTGAAACAATATTTCTTCTGTTCCAAGAGGACACAGCTACCTTATATGAATCCCAGGTCAATTCCATTGAATCAATTGAAGGATATACCTGAATAATTGAGAGCCACATAACTGTAAAATAATTATATGAGAAAAAAAAGTGGAGATGTATTTTTTGAACTGATGAAGAAAATAATTCAGTCCCTTCAGCTGAAAAATACATGAGTAGCTCTCTGCCATTCATTGTCCTCCCTTAAAAAAAGTTCTAAAACTGAATGCAAACTTATTGAATAAAGAAGATAATCCAGTTCCTTACAATAAGCTTACTCTTTTGAGGTTTCTGTGTGCATATTTAAACAAATATCTGAACTATAGAAAGTTATGATTTACTCAAATCTCTTTTAAATAGGAAGGAAATACAACCCAAACTATAATTTAAGAATTATTTTGATGATCAAGATTTGTAATTTGCATGATACTTGTAGTTTACTTGATCCTTGTGTTTGACAACATTTGGCACAGCTTTCTCTGTTGCACAAGAAAGTACAAAGCATGGAGAGAAAACTACCTATGAAGAAACTGCCGGCAAACTCTCATTTGGCACTTATAAATAGTAGGCTCCTAGATATATTTAATGGTATACTGTTGGACATATTGGCCATCTCCAAAATACTGTAGCTCTATGGTTCACATCATGGTAATCAATATGCTACTTTACAATATCTCAATTAAACACTTCCCAATTATGTGTAAGTTGCTTTCATATTTCCAAAAAGAACTCTTAATCCAATTAACAACTTAATACATGTCTTCATAGTATGATGGCAGGCATTATGACTTACTGTAGTTTCAAATTAACATTAAAAAGGTAAAATATGAATATGATGTTAATTTTGATATAATAGGACCATATTCTTTCCATTCAAATAATGCTGTTTAACCCAGATGAGCAGAGAAGCAGAAATTGCTCTGAGAATTCAACACTTTTTAGCTTCCCTTTTCAACATCGTCCAAAAATGAAATGACCAAGTTTCAGGTCTGTTTCCAAACATCAAATGCAATTATATATCTTTAAAAGCCAGATTGTATACATTTGTACTGTAACTTGATAGGCTTCACAGTTGTGCAAAAGAAATCCAAACATTACTGAACAGGTTATAGATTGGGCCAGCAAATAAGGTGTTTTAAAATAACTTGTCCTGAATAGATTTTGTTCCCCCTAAGTCCCACATTTGGCTGTACAATCAATTTTGAAGAGAAATCCAGTTCTTGATATTTGTGTGGCTTTCTTTGTTTTTAGTTCACATAGTAAAGCCAATAGACAATATTGAAGAAAGAAAAAACCACCGGGAACAATATGCGTGACCATCGATCTATGGCATTTACATCAGTCAAGTCAGGGATATTAATTTTCAACTGAGAAGCACGTCTCCTTAACCGGCTTTTCTTTTGGGCCACGTGCCGTTCCAGAGCATTACGGCCAAAGCTGTGTCTTGGTAAACCAGCCTTTCGATACTGGATACTGGAGGTATCATAGGCCAGCTTCTTGCTTCTAGGTTCCCCAAGCCCTATAACAGCTTCAGAGGCAGCCATCTCATTTTTAATTTCAAGCGTGCTCAACAAAATGTTCTCATGTGGATCCATCTGGAAAACAGAAGAAATTGTCTTAATGTGTGAAATCAGCTACCAAATTCCACCAATTACTAAATGACCGAATCTAAGTCATTAAACACTCAGTGTGATCAAAAGAGAAGCATACACAGCAGGGCTATGCGGTGCATCAGATTTGAAGTCCACTAATGCTTTAGCGCATTAAATGTTCAGTTTCTATCTCCTTAAAATAGCTACATCTTTTCTTGAGACAGCAGAATTGCCATGCAATTCCAGGGAAATATGTGCTCCATTCAAGAAGTTTTAGACAAGACAAAATATGTGTCTCGTAATTTCTAAACTCCCCTTTTGCTTTCAAACCTGAAGCATTGCATAGTCAGAATACAAACATAGGCTGATAAATTATTATTTTTTTATAGTTCAGGTAGATAGGTTATATGACACATTTCAGTACCTTTATCTGATCACTGAATCTCAGAAGTTTGTAGTTTTGCCATTTTGAGCTACTATTTGTTGGCCTAATCATTTAGTTCTGAACATCTTAACAGTATTTTTAATGAACTGAAGAATAATGTAGCATGAGATAGTGCAAGTGTTCACCTACTTTCCTCAAGACTTTTGTTATATTTCCTCTGCTGTTTGTATGCAGGGCTAACTCCACTGAAAATAATTTTGAAACATGCCATTGGGTGGGTGGGGGCTTACAGTGCTCACTTTAATATAAAGATAATTAATTTTTCATTGTCAGAGAAACTCTTTTATGTTCATACTGGTACTATCAAGTTTTATTACTGAGGATATCATTGAGAAGAAAATAAAATGAAAAAAAACAATCCTGGATTATTTTATTAATGCAATGACTAGGTATAGCGTTTAGTTGTAATTCAAAAGCCAAAATAACCAGGCATTCATTTTATAGTAAAATCATATTAAAAGTTAATATTATTTTTTTATATTTTTAATTAAGAGAAAAGCTAGTTTGACGTAATGGTTAAGGTATCAGGCTAGAAATTAGGAGATGATGAGTTCTGATCCTGCCTTAGGCACAAAGGCCAGCTGGGGTGACTTTCCCTCAGCTCTTGGAAAGAGGCAATGGCAAACCACTTCTAAAAAATCTTGCCAAGAAAACTGTAGGGATTTGTCCAGGCAATGTCCAAGAATCAGATATGAATAATATAAAAAAATGTGTGGCCAGGATTATATTTTTAATATATTTCAATATTTCTAATTTCATGTTTTTGCAAATGCTACTCTCAGCTATTCAGAAGTAAATATGGGTTATACCTTCATTGTCCGTGAGTTATTGATTAAAAATAGCACTAATTTTTATCGATGTTAGGAAAAAGTATACTCTTAATATATAATTATTTGATTTCCAGTGATCTAAGCATTAAATGTATTTTTTAAGTTAAGTTTGTATTAAACTTAATGTTAATACACTGCGTATCAGTTTAGAAAACTATGTTGTATTTGAAAACAAGAGAACTTTAGAAATATTTTATAATATTTGCAAGTCATCTTAACAGATATCAGTCTGACTCACATGATATGCAACGTTTTAGTGAGAATGGAACAGTTCAATCCATTTTTCTCAAAAAATTATTGAATGCATTTTCTCTTAATAGGCTTGCTTTTTTTAATATCCCAAGATGAAGAAAAAAAATGAAAATAGTCAAAATTTTTGAAAGACTGCCCCTTCTCCAATGGTCTTTACCAGTCAAATCAAGTCTGGCAGAAGACAAGTCCTGTCTTCTTATGGGACCCAGGAAACATGCCTTTTCTGTCACACAACTTGCCATTTGGAGATGTATACTCTCTGGGATAGCCCTACGACAACTCTCACTGCTGACCTTTCAGGAAGCCCTTAAAGTTGTTTTCCCAGGCCTTGGGGTCAGAAGATTTGGCAAACATGTGACATGCTGATTGATTGTTTTCCTTGTTTGTCATTTTAAGCTTCTAGGACTAATTTGTTATCTTGTTATTATTTAGTATTATTTTAACTTGTAAAAAACTACAAGCCCAGAGTTACATTTGTGAGATGGGCAGTCATATAAATCAGTTAAAACAAATAATCAGGCAATTGTGAACAAAATACTGCTACTCTAGTAATTGGCTCTAGGAGCCCCAGTGATCCAACCATGTTGAGTTGATCCACATATCTAAACAGTCACACATATCTCAATTAGATATGCATCACAATGGCAATGCTGTGTATCACCAGTGCTTTGTTTTTAAAAGGAAGTACATTGGGAAGACACATGGATGAAGGGATGTATGCTTGAAAAAAATATTCTGATCTATATTCTTGGCAACCTGAAAACTTGAGATCTGCAAGCAATTGGTTTGGTAATAAATGAGTATGTCAACCTGCCTACTGCCGTGGGAGACAGTGGCACAATTGCTTTATATCATGGTTTACAAAACACATAAATGTTGCATCAGTCTCTCAGAAATATTCAAACAAACAGTACTATGTATTGTGAATTTTACAGACAATGTTTCATGCATTTGCAGAAATGTGTACATTATTACTTTTGGATTAAATATGACATTGTCAATTATTAAATTGAATTTGATAATTTTAGTCAGAATGTCTAGGAGTGTTCCTTTATCATTTCATATGAAACAAACATATTGAGAACTGAGCATATCATGTCTGCATCCCCTGAGTAATGTATATGCATAAGCATAGCCAAGTCATTTTTCAAGACATTACCACTTCATCCTTGAAACCAAAAGTCAGCTAGCCACTCCCCAAACAGGTAAATGGGTAGGGATGATAATATTTGCACAGTACAAACAAATGTGCCCAGTATTTCCATGTATATTTCATGGAACTAAACACTGAAGAATTCACCATTTGCCAAATGGTAAATCATTTAAAGTTTAAGTCACTATATTGAAACAGTTTAAAAAGGAAAAGTTAACTCTGGGATACAGTTGTGAAACAAATAACATTTTCATTGATATCAGAAATCATAAAAGAGGAGCATTGGTTAATTCGGGGAAGAGTGGTTAGGTTGTATGGAGTGAATCATACAAGCAGGGTGGGCAAGCTTTCTGAAAGTTTATTTTTCATTTTTTTAATTTCCAGTCAATGTCCAAACCTTTAACCAATCTTCAGCCTTCTTTAGATCTCATATCTGAAAATTTTCATATGGTCAGTTCTGAAGATTTGTATGGCTGCTATAGAGATACAATTTCAGTTAACATACTATGACTAACAAGCTGGCATATGGCATTTTCTTCTAAATAATTTAGAAGAAAAATATATATTTTTAGAATATGTCATTTTGTATGATTCGTATTGTAATCAATTTGTAATCAAATTGATAAAATTGTAATCAATTTTCTGCAACCAGACATTATCAGATAACATTACCATTTAAGAAGGCTGGAGGCATCTACTACTCTTCTAAAAACACACTGGAAATCATTTACTAGCAGAAAATTAGTAATGGATGAACTGCCACAGGAAGTTAGAGATTTTGTATTTTTATTTATAAACATTGAACAGATATCAGTTTCCCAAAATAGGAAGTAAATTCAATAGATGAAAAGCAAATTGAATCCATTTTTGAAGTTGGTCTGTATTTTTGGTTAGGAAAGTAATGCTGAGTTTCAGAACAGAACAGGTTCACCCATTTCTAATGAAAATGTATGCTTGTAACAAAAGAAAAGCTTACAATACAACAGTGAAAAACATTTATTCTGCAGGCGCTTTTCATCCAGAAGGATCCCAAAGCGTTTTACAGACTTTAGAAAGCAACATCACTTCACCAAGTGCAGTCATCTAAGGCAAAAATGTGGGAGCTATCTAACATTGCCAAACAATATAGTGTAGTTCAATATAGGAAATGAATAATGCATTGTCAGTTAGAACTAGGTGGTGATTGGGTAAATGATGTGGAGATGATTCAAAAGAATGAACACCCTTTGCAATTCAACCAAAGTTGGACAAGATCTTGGCATGAAGATGCCAGGTCACAAATAATGTGCCATTGGATCTACAATGAGTTTAAACCCTCAGTTTTACATCCCTAAGGATAAAACCATTAAGAAAACAATAAAATATACCTTTGTTGAATACATTTCTGGACAATGATATGTGCCAATTATTCTTCTGTCCTGTAAGTTAATAAAATCAAAACCAGTTTCCTTAGAAAAAAAATCAGCTGTTAGTTTTCATTAAAAATTAATGCACTATAGGCTATTATTGTAAACTATGCACACTAATTAAAAGCACAGGGCAGTGTGAGCCAACAAGCAGCAGAAGTACTGTAGGTCCTTGTTTTAGAAATGCTGTTGTTGTCTTAGCCCTGACACTGTGGACAACATGTATTTGTAATGGAAGTAAATATAAGTGTATATATTTATATCCAAACTGGTAGGTGTTGAAACAAGCCCACCCCTCTCCCCTCAACATATGAATTGAAATGATGTGAAAATAACATTGAGAAGGCGCTTAAGGATTATACAGCAATAAGACATAGACTTTAGATGTAGTATAGGATAATTCCATAGGAAGAAAGCTGAAAAGATAAAAATGGATGGAACAAAAACAAAAATGATGAAAATATACAATGAATACTGTATTAATACTCCTATTAGTAGTTATGGAAGCATCTTATAATCACCTTAAATTATTACATAGAAAATATAACTGGTGGAATTTACAGATAGACCAAAAATCAATTATACAGTACCCTGAGGTACTGGTGATTTTTTTTTCTTTATATACTTACTTGGAAAGGCAATTCCAATCAGTTCCTAGAAACTCCAAAATGATGGCTATCTAAAGGAGTTGCATGTAACATTTTAATATATCAATGAGATGAGATGTAATATCCAAAACTATACTCATTTATAACAAAGGGAAGTAATTATTTTTCTCTGAGAGTAATTTTACATAGACTATTATTTTTTGCCTGGCTGAAATTTCTGCACTGTTCACTTTCTTCTTTAATATCAAATATGCTAGCATAACACATAACTAGCAAGCTGAGACATGTGAGTTGTACCATTTTGTTGCTTGCAATACATAGTCTGAAAAATCAAACCATTCACAAAATTTCATTCTGATTTTTATAGTAAACAGAACAACAAAACATGTGGGAGATGGATGCAATATTTAAATTGTCTATCCCCTAATTCCAAGTAATAGAGGTTTTAACTTCTCCAAGTTGTCATAGAGTATAATTAAAAATGCTAGTTAGTTGTAAAGTTCTATGTAGCTCAAAGTGTGGGTATCTATTAACATTATCGATTATAGGGAATGAAAGCTAAGGATCTCTAGTCACTAAAAATATAACTAAGGTATCCCTACATTTTCTGCAGGAGTTCCCCTTCTGTGTAATATCTTGCCCTCTGAGACCCTGAAAAGGCTAGCAAAGATCTGTCTGCTCTAGAAGATCCAGGGATCTGAATTATCACTATATGTGGTTTTAGCATAATATTATATAATACAATTTTAATTATATTTATATGCATTCTATCATTTGCATTATTTCTTGCCTTTTACACAGCAGAATGAAGAAGCTTTCTAAATAAAAGAAAAACACAAATTAATTCTCCTTTCCTAGCTTTAAAAAAAATGCTAAATGCTATCCTAAACTTATTTACTAAATATTATTTTGTTTATCGTACCTTTCTGAACAGTTCTAGAACTGAATGGCAATTAGAGATCATTAGAATAAAACAGCTTTTGTATTCCCTTTTTGACATCAGCTCAGCTATTCTCATCAGATAATTTATTGCTATATCCTTTTATGCATTACTTTACAGATTTTTGGCCTATCTTTTACATAACTTAAATACATTTTGAAATAAAACTTAAAAAGTTAAAGTCCAATTGCATGCTGATTAATTGTTCTGTCAGGAAATTTCTCCTTAGTTCTAGGTTGCTTCTCTCCTTGAGTAGTTTCCATCTGTTGGTTCTTATCCTGCCCTCAGGTGCTTTGGAGAATAGCTTGACTCCCTCTTCTTGGTGGCAACCCCTGAGATATTGGAACACTGCTATCATGTCACCCCAGTCCATCTTTTCATTAAACTTGATTTTCCCTTCCCCCTGTCTTTCCTCTCCCCTTCTCTTATTCTCAAAAATATACCAAACTATTTATCAGAGGAGATAGAAGGATTGCCATAAGCACCATAATAGGCATCCATTACAAACCAAAATAAAGAAACAAAACGTGTCCCATCATTGTAATGCAAGCCTTGGCTTTTTGTGATTGTATCCTCACTTCAGAAATAAGTATATAGGACACAAGGTGTGCATTGAAATGTATTGCCACCTCTTTAACCTATGCCCTGTCACTACTTATAAACATTATACATAACAATGCCTCTTTCATTGTGTTTTTTTCCTGCTTAAATAATACTCTGTTAGGCTATTTCTTTGATTTATTAAAACTGCTCAACTCAAAAACAATTCCGGCAGCTTACAATATGTCCGTTATGTATGTTAAAATACAATATGTATGTTAAAACTCTATTAAAAATACATGACTGTTGGAACTAAAACAGCACTTTCCAAAATGAAAAAAAAAAAGAATTTTTAGGGCTTCCACAGAATCCTAAGCCTCATTCTGAAACAGAATAAAGTCTTAAGAGACTTCTGGAACCTCAGGAGAATGGGAACCATGTACATCTCCAAACAGATGCTATTCCAGAAGGTAGGACAATTTTTAGAACAATTCCCATTGGAAATATATTTATGTTCTTTCTAATAGACATAATCAAAATAGCTTGGAGTGCAGCCAAGTAAGCCCAATGACTATTCTACTCCCCTAACATTTGAATTGCTGTTCATGTTTAATTGTATCTGACTTGGCTTTGCCCTAACAACTAAACTGACTACAGATCCATAAGACGAGGAGCTACACATCCATATACCCACACAAATGTGCATGCATGAACATACAGACACTGGAAGATCTGTGCAAAAAGCATTCTTGAAGGTACTGGACAAATTGGGCCCTGTAGGCAATCTTTAAAAAAGGCAATTGTATCATCTGATTTATTTCAAAAATCCTTTTTTAGATCACTATGCCACAATTTAATGAGAACAAATGCTAGACTGCTTAAAAATGAAGTGATCAAGTATAGAAAGAGTTAAACTGATATTTAAATATGGATCCTGAAATTTGACTGTAGCCATAGAAGACTTTATCAACTTTATTTCAAAAAGAGCCTGAAGCTCTAAATAGAATGTTTCCTGAACCTTTAAATTAGGAATACTTTTAAAATCAAATTATTTTGAATTTGAAACATCATGTTTTCAGCATGAACCCCACTCTTATTTTAAGCATTTGGGGAGTGTAAAATTCTCAGAATAGCAACATTTTGCACTTGAAGCAGCTGTTTCCTACTCAAAACAGGCTGTTTTGAACTCAACGTTTTGATCTAAAACATTTGTTCACCAGTATTTTGTATGTAAATATAGACTCGAAAAAAAAATCCCCAGAAATAAAATATGTTGCCTGAGAAGAATACTGCCATGGCAAGAAGTATTTTATTTTCCAAATATACTAGAAGATAAAGTTTCTGATTATGTAAAAGGACTGTTATATTGTATCTTAGACCCTGTTTGTGAATGTCCTAGGATATTGTTTCTCAACCTTAGCAACTTTAAGAGAAGTGGACTTTAACTCCCATAATTTCCCAGGCAGCCATACTGCCTGAGGAATTCTGGGAATTGAAGTTCACCCCTCTTAAAAATTGCTGAGATTGAGAAACTCTGTCCTAGGACTAAGTGAAAATGGAATTCTGGGATCATTCTGATGCATAAAGAGTCTTGCACAGCTGATTAGCTGATTTGACTTTTTTGGTGATGATGTCACCAGGATTTCTGTTGCAGAAATACCTGAAGCTACCATCTATATTTTCTGGAACAGCCTACAGTTTGCTATTGTCTTCATCACCTCATATTACAGTCTTAACACATTCTTGCATAAGGCTAAGGGAAAATAGCAAACAATTGTATTCAGGAAACTAATGGTTCGGAGCAAATTCTATATAACAGATATAATCAATAATGTTTTAAGGTTTTTTTGGCAATATTAAGACTGCAAATTCAGTGTGACTAGCATGGAACAAATAAACTTCATTTATTGAATATATCTTTAATTTTACAACTTCTGTGTTATTTTTGAGCCATGTAAACCCATTTTTACATGATGAAAAATTTAACTTTTTTGGGGGGGGATTTATCTTTTTTGGGGGAAGAATTGTTAGAAATAGAAGAAATTCTGTTCTGTGTAAAAAACAAATGCCATTTGGTTTTAGACTCAATTAAGAATTGAAGTGTATTATTCTGATGCTGTAATACAACCATGGTTCATTGCCCCCCTAAGCTGGATAAAGTACTGAGTTATTGGGGGGGCGGGGGAATGCTATTTTTTAATCTAACCTATCTCATATTTTTATGAACAAAGAAAGGTGAGAAAGGTGTGCTGTATGCATTCTCTTAAGTTGCCACAGGTAAGATAGACCAGAAACAATCTACTATTTCCATCAATTGAAGCAATAGTTAAGTAACAGATTACCAAAGGGGAAAAATATTACTAAGGCTTTTGTGTATTTTGCTCTGTGAAGTTGCACTCTGCTCCCTTTCCTGCATTAAAATTCCCACTTGTTTAGCATTTTCTCTTCTTTAAAATCTTCAGAACAAGCACTTGCCATTGGAATCTCAGGAGGAAAAAGCATTTTCTTAATGCTTTCCCCCTTTCTATTATTTCTAATCAAAAGAAATTTCAGAAAAAAAGAAAAAAAGATAGTCTTGAGACACTGTCAGTTTGTCTGAAAGCAGAATAAGTCTTCAGAACTAGAATAAGATGAGGCTAAATTTGGTGCAGCAGAAGCTAGCAAAAGAAAAATTGGAGTTGGAATGTGGTTGAATCCAGCTGCAGAGGAAAAAAATCCATATTTTTCATAATACAGTATAACATTATTTGAAAGACAATTTCACAGCAGCTCAGAATTCAGCTGTGTATTCCATTCTTAAGCATTCTGCCCTCCCTTCCTATCAGTATTAACCTGTGTTAAGGCTTTTCCTTCCTTATCATCCTTTCCAAACTGATGAAATACTGAAAAGAAATTATGTAAAGGCATCTAAGATACTATATGTCCGTATTTCCACCAGCATAACAATCCTCTAAAAATGAAGAGTAAAATTGGCATATAGGAAAGAAAGATCAAGTTTTAAAATGGCACTACTCTGATTGGGGACTATCAACCTTGTGAAGAGTCCAGACAAGAAACATGTCCAGAAGAATTAGCTCTAATTTTATTGTAAGATTACATTACAATAATTTTGCAAGTTCATTTCTCTCTCATTGTCTTTACAGCCGAGGGAGAAAGGAAACTCCCTTCTGTGATGTTTTTCATGCCTACATTCCTGTTGTGGGCTAAGCTGTTGCTTATCTAACCATTGCCCGAATGGGGATCTTCCCCTTTTCTCCCAAAGGTCATTTCCACAAGTTGTTATATAAACTTGGTGTAGAATTTTTTTAAAAAAGAAATATATTCTCCACTGCATCCTAAGGTAGAGGCTGTTGGGAGGTGACTCAGAATAGGTGCCAAACCTATGGTTACAAGCCATGGTCATCCCTATTTTCAAAAAGGGAGACCCCAGCCTAGTTGAAAATTACAGACCAATCTCCTTATGCTGCATCACCTGTAAAGTCATGGAATCAATTATTAACCAATCCATTATCCTCTACTTCGCGACAAACAACCTACTCTCTAATAAACAATTTGGTTTCAGAAAAAAACTATCCTGTAATCTGCAACTCTTACACTGCAAAAACATATGGACTACACAACTCGATCAGGGAAAACAATAGATGCAATCTACATAGACTTCTCTAAAGCCTTTGATTCAGTGGTACACAACAAACTACTCCTAAAACTAAAATCTAATGGTATCTCTGGACAATTGCATAACTGGATAGAAGCATTCCTGTCAAACAGACAACAAATGGTCAAAATTGGGAGTGTCCTATCAAATTCTGTACAAGTCAACAGTGGTGTCCCTCAAGGCAGTGTTCTAGGACTAACTCTCTTTATACTCTACATAAATGACCTCTGTGATCATATTAAGAGCAATTGTGTTCTCTCTGCTGATGATGTAAAGCTATTGAACACCACAGATAATTCTCCTATCCTTCAAAAAAACCTTGACTATGTATCAGAATGGTCAAACAAATGGCAACTTCAAATTTCAACAAAAAAAAAATGCTCTGTCTTACATATTGGCAAAAAAAAATCAGAAAATAAAATACAAGCTGAATAGTCAAGACCTTGTTGATGGTCCAAACTCTGTCATGGACCTTGGAGTACTCATCTCAGATGATCTAAGAAGTGCTAGAGCCCACTGTAACTACATAGCCAAAAAGGAATTAAGAGTTTTTAACCTAATCCTACGTAACTTTTTCTCTGGTAATTTCATACTACTAACTAGAGCATACAAAACATTTGTTGGACCAATACTCAAATACCGCTCATCAGTCTGGAACCCACATTACGTATCTGATATTAACACAGTTGAGAAAATCCAGAAATATTTCACAAGAACAGTTCTCCACTACTCTACTCATTGCAGAATACCTTATGCCACCAGACTCAAAATTCTCAACTTAGAAAACCTAGAACTTTGGTCCGATCTAAGTATAGTATATAAAATCATACATTGCAATGTCCTACTTGTCAATGAATACAGTTTCAACCATAAAAACACAAGAGCAAACAATAGATACAAACTCAAGGTTAATCGCACCAAACTTGATTGCAGGAAATACAACTTCAGCAACAGAGTGGTCAATGTCTGGAATACTCTACCTGACTCTGTGGTTTCTTCCCCAAACCCCAAAAACTTTAACCTTAGACTACTATTGACCTCACCCCTTTCCTAAGAGGTCTGTAGGTGGCATGCATCGGTGCACCAACGTGCCTACTGTCCCTGTCCTATTGTTTCTTTTATTTTCTTATATGTATCCATGTATTCATAACTATGTTTATACTTATACCTATTATCTTGTAAGCAATTGACAAATGAAATAAATAAATAAAAATAAATAAATATTTCTGATTCCTCCATTTGAAATCCCCTGCCTTCTTTTTTGCTGGTCACATAATCCTGTTCTTAAGAAGTTAGAAACAATTCCATGATTCTTTCTATGAAAGATGCTCATTGTCTTTTCTTATTTTGTTTATTGATTTAGATACATCTTTATGTCCTCTGGATTCTCACAATAAAACACAGTCAACAAGATAAAACATATTTGGCCTCCTATCTAAAAGTAATCCTTCCCAGGTGTTAGGGTTTTTAATTATATTGCACCCCTTGTCCCAAGGGTTTGGAAAAGTTAGTCTTATTGCTTTCTAAAATGATGGAAGGAATGTGGCTGTCCTAATCTTAGTTGAGAGATGGCTAACTTGGCTATTCCAAGTTATTTTCATCTATACCTCTACTCTGAGTGGTCATTTGTCATTTTTTTAATAAAGGGGAATCCTCTAATTTGAAATCAAATCAAGTGGAATATTTAAGCTCATGAGAAAATAAGGAAAGAACAAAATACTTAAACAGCACACTCAGCAGATCAAGAGTCTGTGGTCATACTCTCTATAATGAGTTACACTGAATTCTTGTTTCACTCAGAGATTGTTTCTATGCTGCACAAATGTTATGGGAATCTTTGTATATCCCCCCTCTTTTTTTTCCTTTTTCTTGATAGAGTTAACCAAAATCACATCTTCTTATTCTACCTACTCTAAATCTTTTGGTGAATCTAATTATTTCCTAGTGCATTCAGAAAATTGGGAGTTATGTATTATATCTAAAACAATTGTAAAATGATTTAGATAAAATTCCTTTATCTCTCAACTACGCAGCAATTCATAGATAAAAGAGATGGGAGTTATAAATGAGTCTGTCTTGCAAGTAAACAGCTTTAAAAAGTTTCGGGTAACAAATTAAACAATGTTTGCTTTTGCATGATGAAATTTTGTGGGATATATATATATTCCACTGATTCAGAAAATCAAAATTGGGAGTTATGTATTATATCTAAAACAATTGTAAAATGATTAAAAAAAGAGGGGGGATATACAAAGATTCCCATAACATTTGTGTAGCATAGAAACAATCTCTGAATAAAACAAAACTGAAATGGTTGTGATAGTCTGACTCACGGATGAACAAAGTGCAGAGGCCTGGTGATGGCAGATGAGATTCTGCCGATGCGTTGCTACAACTTTAAAAGCACAACTACAATGACGTGGGAAAATACCCGAACAAAGCTGAATACCATACATGTAAGTACCCGTGAAAACTTAAGAATATATATATATATATGTGTGTGTGTGTGTGTGTGTGTTTATCTTTGGTTATTCGGGTTTTTTCCCACGTAAAATTGGAAGGATTTTGGTGACATTTCGACAAAATCTCATTTGTCATCTTCAGGCTTGTGTCTTCGGCTTTGTGCTTCTTGGAGTAATGTGAGCTTGCAGCTGTTTTTTCTTTTAACTGCCAGTGGGAGTGCGACTTGACTGGGTGGGGGCTTGGCTGTGTTCTGATTGGCTGGGGGTGTGTTCTGCTCAGGTGGGGTTTTGGCTGTGTTCAGGTTAGTCTTAGTTGTTGGGGGATTTGAGCTGGTGAGCTGTAATCCTGTTGTTGGCTTCATGGTCATGTCACATCTTCATGTTGGGCATCAGTTCGCTTCGTGTATGGGTTGGAGGGGTTTGAAGCGGGTAGTGATGCAGCTGCGGTATGGCTTCTGGTCCATGGTCATGTCTCATCATTTGTGTGGGCGTGAATCTGCTTTCTATGTGCAAGTGTGGTGGTAGCATCTTGTGTGGCCTTCGTGGGTGTGGGTCTGATGTTATTCTTCATGTTAGGTACTCGTATATTAATGAGGGCGGGTTTCCAAATGGTTGGTAGGCGGGAGGTATCATCTCGTTTATTCATGCTGTGTGGCCGTTTTTCTATCTCTATGGCTTCTCTGATTATTCTGTTGTTGAAATGTTGAGTTTTGGCGATAGTTCTGGTATTTTTAAAGTCAATCTCATGTCCTGTGGCTTTGAGGTGCTGGACCAGGGAAGAGGTCACTTCTTCTTTTTTGATTGAGTTCTTGTGTTCTTCAATGTGTGCACTAATTCTTCTGTTGGTTTGTCTGATGTATGTGTTGGGACAGGCAGTGCATGAGATTTTGTACACTCCTTGGTTTTCTAACTTGATTCTGTCTTGAGGGTTTCTTAGGATGGTGGATATTTTTCTGTTTGTGCAGAATGCTGT
>NW_020769314.1:5384687-5398239 GCF_900518735.1 Pseudonaja textilis
TATATTAGAAGAAATGAACATTATCTGTCACAGATTTCTATAGTGTTTTCATCTATTATTGCTTAACAAATTCTTTCATTAGCATTTGTATATTGTTTTTTCCTAGTCTAGTACATATTTGATAATTATGATTTTAGACATGCTAGTAACAAAATTATGGCAGGTTTGCTAAACTATTTAGAGCAACAATAAGGAAAAAAGTTGGTGCTCCCCAAACAGAAAAAAACAAAGCTAAGACATTATTGTTATAGAATTATACACTGTATGTAGAGAATGAAGAGAAAAACGTTCACCAAAGAAAGCAGAGTTAAATGTAATCTGAAGCAAAGCAAATCTAAGATGGTAGAGTATAAGAATATGAATTAAGATTCCAGGAACATGTTAAGTATAAATACATTAAAATGTAAAAAAAATTCACATAACAACAATAGGAATGGGTGAGAGCAAAGCTAAAATTCAATATGATGGAAAATAGATTATACTAAACAATTACTTTAAAACACACATAAACACAAACAAACAATATGGCTTAAATAAATTTAAGACAAACATAAATACACCTCTAAAAGGGACTTTTCAATCATCAGATACTTGACAAAAAAGAGTTTAAATGAAGACATTTTTCCTATTGAATGGTTGAAATAAGATCATTCTGATTCTATTCTACAACCTTATTTAACTGTTCTGTAATTTTTAAACAAAAGAAGGATATATTTGAACAGAAAAAATAGCACAAAAGGCTAAATCAACATGGCTTTAAAATGAAGTCGGCTGAATCAATTAATAAACTTTGGCATAGCAATATATAGTTTGTTAATTGTTCTTTGGCTGTAAAAGTTACAATATAATACATAATGAGAATGTAATGGATACTTTATCTGGGTTTTAGTAAAGCATGCCATATACAGTACTATACAATATCTTATGGTTAGAAGGCCAACATAAGATGTCTTGGACAATTAATACAATCAAATGGATCAAAAACTGGCTATCTAACCGTTTTAAGAGGGTAATCGTAAGTGGCAGTCCATCTAGTTGGGGAGAGATTTCCAGTGGGATCCAGGGATCGCAATTCGGTCCCATTTTGTTTTATATCTTTATAAAAGATCTGGAAGACAAAGTAGAGAATATGCTAAATAAATTTTTTAGATTTGACTACTTAGGGAATGGTGAGCAAAACTAGAACTAACATAGTAGTTGTAAATCAATTAACTCTAAATGTCTCTGAAATTGGATGATAGATTTTACATTCCATTATTTCTAAACATAGAGACAGAAGAAGGTAACAGAACATAAGAAACTCAACAGAAGGAAAAAGAATGTGACTTTGCTACATAGATCTGTGTCCTCTATCAAATATCTTTATGCTAATAGTATAGATCACATGACAAAATAGAAGGGGCTACACAATCTCACATGAAGCCTGATTATAAGTACTAAATATATAAGAACTTGGGAAAAATGAAAACAAAGAATGTGAAAGTCAAGTACAGGAAATTCAAAACCAAATATGGAGGAATAAGTTCCATTAAAGCCAATGAAATATTGCTGAAATATTGCTGAAATATTGCTGAAATATTGAAGTGGCAGTTCTTAACATACAAAATTCCTCTGGCAAATACTCAATATAATAGTCTTCGAACTATGTTTCCATGCAGTTATTTCCATGCAGGGTTAGCACAGAAAAATGGCACACTTAGAACGAAACAAAATGGAAATTCATAAAAAAAACATGGCAGGAGATTTTCCACATGAAAATACTGGAAATTCAAACTGTATATTATAATTTAATTCAGCAAATCAATGCATACATATTTTTGGGGTAGATTTATTGTGTTTTCAGATCTGAATTAAGAGTTTTAATTGAAACAAATACAAAAACTACATATTATTACACAGAAATTGTATAACAAATAAGAGCAGAATGTGAGGTAAAATAAACTTTGTTGCACTTGCCATCTTTTATAATGTTATATTATGTTATATCATTGATTTTATAGTGATTTCTTTGTTTCATTATTGTGAGGCATCCAAAATTATTTTAATTTTATTTGGCAGTCTTGGACTGTTTCCCAGTATTTCCCTTTTCTTAATATAGTTCTTTTAATATCAACAGATTTGATAACATTAATTTTAAAAGAGAATTTATCATTAGAAATCCATTCTATGTGCAAGACTCTGATTTTACTTGCCTATTCTTACATTTTAGGACTGGGTATGTTAAATTGTGTGATTCCAGTCCTTAAATATCATGAATTAACAAATGTTCCTTTTGTGCAAGGCAATGTTTAATATGAAGTTCTGTGTGCTATCTCATTGTGCTATATACTAAAAAAAGAAACCCTTATTATAACTATGCAAAATGTTGGTTTTTAAAAGAGTCTAGGAGTACTCGTATAATATCTTAAAGCAGTTATATCTTTTCCCAGGAAATAAACTGCTTTTGGTGTTCTTGGTGCTCCCAGGGCTGGGTTGTTTCTTTGTAGACATCTCACTACCCAGCTAGATAATAGTGTGTGGGGAGTTTGGTAGGGGCAGAAAACAGTACTCTAATTAAGCAACTGCCAAGGAGAAAACTACACTCTTCCAAAACCAGCAGGGCAAACTACTGCATAAAAATAGGTAGCAAACTTCACAAACACTTGCATTGATGGTGCTATATAGTTAGGTAATTAAATGTCTGTAAGCAAACAACCAAGTGCAAAGAGCACCAAGAATTTCACAATTCACTCCCGAGCTGCATATATTATCTTCTATTGAAAGATCTACCAGTTTTAGGTGTCCCCAATAGGTTCTAGATGTATGCCTATTGATGCTGCAAAGCACTTTCCTCCCCATGAAACTGAAGTACTTCATAGCTCATGTACTAATCTTCAACACTAGGCTGCTTCAGTTTATTAGACTATTACATATGTTTTAGCAGACATTTCAGTAACACATATGCTATTTTTAATGGTTTTCCTTTCAATCAAATGGTAGCATTCTCCCAACTGTCTAATCTAAAGAAAATAAAATGAAGAAAACTGTATTCTATACAGATACTGTCATCTTGATGGAATGGAGATCAGCTCTTGAGATTAAGTTTGAAAATATCTTTCCTTTGGTAAAGTCTGCTGCAATCACCATATAGTGCTGATGTTCTCAGTGTTTGCACATTCAGCTGAAAATTCTGGTATAGATGATTAAACTTAGGGTACTATAGAATCAGATTTGGCCAATGTATGAATACCAAGTCAATTAGGTTGCTTTAGAACAGTTTTGTGGCTCATTGAAATGAGATATCCCTCCAAAATAATTTGAAAGAAGCTTAAATTATTGTAAGACTTTAAGAAAACTTCAGAACTACGGAGCAGTTCAGAAAGGCATGGACCTTCTGAATGCTATTTCTTTATTGAAGTTTTGTTTCAACACTGCATACCTGGATGGGATGATGAGGTTGGGGGAAGTAATGGAATGACTAAAATTTAGGGCTCTGCATTAGTGGTGGGACTCAATTTTTTTTACGACCGGTTCTGTGAGCGTGGCTTGGTGGGTGTGGTAGGGGAAGGACACTGTAAAATCTCCATCAGAGGTGGTATTTCCCAGTTCTCCGAACTACTGAAAATTTTTGCTATCAGTTCTCCAGAACTGGTCAGAACCTGTTGATTACCACTCTGCTGTGCATGATGTGGAAATGCATCAGATGCATCAAATACTCTTTTTCTGGCCTCTGTATGACACTAAATCCCCCAAATGTTGCTGTTTAAAAGTCTCATTAAACTCTACAGAGGAAGATTTTTGAGTATATTTGCAAATCAAAATATTTACCATAATTGCTATCTATTAAAAATTCCTACAGGATATATTTACTTATCACGTAATACTTCTGAATCTACCTTTGCAAAATTTGACATGATTTCTTGCCATAGTGCAAATCTATAACATTATTTTTATAAACATTGTCCCTCAAGAGAGAACATTAATTAACATATTCTCCAAAACATTTAGAATTCAGTTTAGAGATGTAAAGCTTATGTCAATAGGCACTTTGTAATTTGGATTCCAAAGGATGAAGTCATAAATTAAATATTCATCTATACTATTTTTAGTTTTTTTGTTTTTCTAAATATTTATAAAAAATAAATATAGAGTTTATCTCTACATAAAATCTCTACAGAAATGTAGAAATTTTGAATTAAACTCAATCTTCTTCCTTCCTTTCTTTAATTTATATAGTCACCCATCTTACAAAAGAAATTCTGGGTAGCACATAACAATGAAATAAAACAACAATGTAAAAATCCACAGATATGTAAAAATCCATATTAATAAATATCATAAAAAAATCAAATATACAAACTCTATGTGATGTGAGAGATAACAGTGGCAACCTCAACAATAGAGGCATCTCAGAAAGTCTCCTGGGAGTCCCAGGCCTGACAACATAACCAGTCTTGAAGGCCTTTTGGATATCAAAATGGATATACATAAACTAATTTTGAAGCAAAGGACATTTCTTAAGGCAGGTGCCATTTAGAGAAGGCATGTGTTCTAGGACCCACCAAACGTAGGTTCCAAGTTGATGGGACTCTCTCTGCTAGATTTAATGGGGACAAGATGATAAGAAAGGGGAGAGATAGTCCCTCAGATATAGATATACTTTCTTTTGATACTTATTTTATTAGAGCAATTACTAATTGTGATATTGAATAATAATTGCACAACCTCAGTAATTATCTTTTTATTCATAGATACCATTTTTAAAATAAAAATATACCTTTGTTCTAAGTAAAATAAAAAGTATATAAGAAAACTAAATAATAATAATAATAAAATAAGCACAGACTACTGTTGATATATTTCTTAAAACAAGGAAATGAATATCTCTCTATCTATATTTGTAGACCTCTATATGCTGTATCATTGTTAAACAAAGCTATTTGTTTTTTTAAAATCATATTTTAGCCAATTTATAAGATGTTCTACAGGTAGTCCTTGACATGATCAAACATGGTTACAATGGCCTCGGAAATGGGGCTTTAGTGACTTTCAAACACTTTCAACTGATGTAAAATGTCACACTGCCACTCTGTGACTACATTTTAAGTGCTTGATAGTTGGCTTACATTTATGACCAGTTGCAATGGTTACATGACAGTGATTTGCTATCTTTGGGGGAGAGAATGGATTCAGACTTAAAAGCCACACGATCTGTTTAATGCCATGTGATTTGCATAACAACTGCCATGAAAATAGTTGAAAAAGCAGGTCTAATCACAGGATGCCATGACTTACTGATTAACAACTTATGGCTGAAATTTTGCTGCCCCTTATGATTGTAAATTGAGCATTGACTGTATTCCATAAAATCCCAAACATCAATCTAATAGGAGGAAGATCTGATTTACACAGAACACTATAATTAATTTTTTAAAAGCTGCATTCATTTTTAAGTTTGTAAAAGAGCCAAGTTCCCAAATAACTACTGTTATTCTTTTTAAATTAGGCGGTTTTCACTCCATTCTTTTTATATTTTCTTCTTCCATTGTTTTATTTCAGAATTTACATACTATTTTTCTACCCTGAGATCCTCACATTATTGCTTTGTTTATTATATTCTTTTGTAAGAATATGGTATAGAAGGCATCTATAGGTAATTTCTCAACCTAGCGGCTTTTAGCATTTTCAAACCTCAACCAGCCATTGTTGTGCCAAAATAAAAAGAATGAAAGTAAGCTACATTTTGGTAGATGGATACAGAAACAGGGTTTTTATTTTGTTTCATTTCGGCCTTTTATGCTATTTTGTTTGTATTTCATGGTGGTTAAGTGACATTAATAAAACATTCTAAGCCGTTACTGGAGCAATGCTCTTGTCTTCTGTTTCCTGCTTGGTTGTCAATTAAGAACAAGTCTTGTGTTCTAAAGATTCTATGATTCTTAGAAAATGATTGTCATCATTATAAGCCAGGATGAGCAAAAGTATTTGCAAAGGTGCTTTTTCAAGAGGCAAGTGGACTTTCTTTGTTGTTCCTTGAAGACGTTTCGCTTCTTATCCAGTTCTGACAGTCAGAATGGAAGCAGCTTTTTACATGAGAAGCAAAACGTCTTCAGGGTACAACAAAGAAAGTCCACTTGCCTCTTGAAAAAACACCTTTGGCATAATCACAACTTGAATGACTGAGAATTTCCATAGACATTGAGAAAAAGTTTTCATCTTTTTGATTTCTGGAAAGCAGTGTCTCCTTTGCCAACCGAGACATTTGCTGTTTTGCCTTTTGTTGCATATTGCAGAACACTATTTTTGCCCCTCCTTCTGCATAAGTCCTTTTTTCCAACTTCTACCAGACAAAAATAATGACCAAGCCAGCCAAAATTTCAGAATGTTAATTTGGGTAGAAAACTATTGTCGCTCCAGCAATTGCCCCCCTTGCTCTAAAATATTAGACAAAAAAAAAACAAAAAACAAAAAACTACAACTCAGAGAGAACATATGGCACCCTGAATTCACTGACACTTTGAACATTCATAGTAATAAAAAGGGAGATGTAAATTGTAATTAGTATTTTAATTTTATATGTATTTTGGGAGTCTAGTTCACTGGAGGAAATAGAATTTTCCTCAGAGTTAGCATTTGTAGCATATACTGAATATTATGGAAAATAGTTTTCAATATTTTGAAAATACTGAAATACATGAAATGGGCTAGACACCCAAAGAAATACAGATCTAGGTACAGTTCTAGCCATAAGTTATTTAAAGTTCTTCTATTAATTTTAATTTAATTCAATTTAAAGGTACCTACTTAAATCAGATTAACTGAATATAAATCTCTCTAAACTCCATGAAACTTAACTTTTTAAGTAAACGTGATTATATTGTGTAGTATATTTTAATTAACATAATTTATCAATGTTTTCTAGATTCTTTTCTTGTGAAAAGCCACTAATGAAAGCACTATATCATTTATACCGAAAATTGATGAATGCTAGCTTATCCTTCTCTTCCCTGCCTCTCTATACTGCATAATCTATTTTAATAAAACTATAAATATAGAAGCTAGCAAGAGAGATGTCTACGCTATTTAGTTGGTCATTATGCAATTTACCTTTGTCCACTTGTAATCAAATAAAATTATCACAGAACCACTATTATAATACTGGGGCTAGAAAAAAAGGAATTTAAAAAAGTCTAATCTGGAATTATACAAACTTCAATATATTTCTGATCTCTTTTCCTTAATTTTCATGCAAATACTGATAAAGAGTTTGGATTTAAAACATTATTTATAAATTCAAGTTTTATATACATACAATTTTACAGAAATATATATCATCTGATTTATTCTGTACTTTGATGGAACTAGATTTTCACCAATATCTTTAGTGTAAAAATATATTGTTAACATGCTAGCCTGTAAAATAAATAAATGAATACACACACATATTTTTCTCATAAGATTTCATGCAGCTCTTTAGCACTTTTAGCCATCATTTTGGATTGTAAAAGTCTTCAAATATCACCCTGAAATATGATAAAAAATTGAATGTGCAATGTATAGATCTTGGAAATCAAACTTGAGGAAAGAAAGTTCCATTAAAATGACAGTGTAGGCTCCTAATGCATTAAAAGATGATTTTTCAAGATGATTATTTGTAGATCAAATAAGTATTACTTATTTTGTCATCAGAATAAAGTCACTTTCTTATAACACTACTTTTTTGCCTAACATGTAACTCTTGACCATTTCTGATTCGGAGTATTAACTAGAATCAAGTGAATTGGATGGTTCTATTCAGAAACAAAACTGTGAGGAACACTTCCAAGAAATAAGTTAATTCTTATTATAAATTGCTTGTGTTTGTGTGTGTGTCTTATTTACCTACTGCAAATGGTTTTTTAATGTTGCTTTTACTACTGGTTATTATCTGTATTGTGTCTGTCTTAAAAACCATCCAAAGAACAATGTGATTAGATAGCATAAAATGATAAATGAATTTAAAAATATACATATTCATATGCAGGAATTGAGCACACACCAGAGGTGTGAAAAAAGGGAAAAAACAATTCTAACTAAACAAATGTTTGCCTTGTTTTTGTTTTTTTAAAAATTAAACTTCAGCATGATTGCTTTGAAATGGGCTTATTTGACCTCTTATGTAATGAAAAACTGTAGATCAGTTTTCATTTATATTTTCATTAGACTGGACAATCCTCCAGCTATAAATAAGGGTACATTTTCATTGCATTGGAGCTTCTGATCATCTGGAAAACCCTATCTTAAACGCCAAGATGTTATTCTCTTATTCCTATGTGATTTGTTTGGCAGGCACTATTGCTTCTGAAAGGCCTGTTAGGAAGAAAATGAATTATCTAACATTGCAACTGGGAGAGGACACTCTATAAACTTCCCATTTCAATATACCTTGTTGACATCCATTCGTAATTTTTCATTGTTAGCACTGGCAGCTCTTTCTGCTGCTTTCTTCTGGTGCTGTGGTCCCTTCCCAAAAAAGATGTAGTTCACAAAGGCATACTCCAGAAGAGCCATGAATACAAAGACAAAGCAGCCCATCAGATACATGTCAATGGCTTTCACGTAGGGAATTTTGGGTAGTGTTTCTCGCAGATGGGTATTAATGGTTGTCATTGTCAGCACTGTTGTAATCCCTGTAAAACATCACAAAAACCCAATTTAGTATGCATTTATGTTTCCTCAGTTTATCTGTGTGTAGACATATATGTATTTTTCCTGTTAATGTGCAAAGGTCATTGTAGTATAGGGTGCAACTTGGGTGTATCCAGAAAATGAGAGAGGAGTAAAAAGAAGCTTCATTCCTACATTCCTTGAGCTTTCCTTGTTTGATTTTGTTATGGCAGTGCTGAGAAAATTTTAAGTATATTAATTATGCATACCAACATCAAGGAAATGCAGTAAAATTTTGGTTTAGTGGTTCAGTTACAATAAATGAATTTACTGCCAGTTAATAGAGTAATGCTTGGTAAACTGAGGTTGTGTCAATTAAATTGAAGTTTTACTGCAAATGACAGCATTTATATCAATTATGCACAAAAATGATGCAAATCTGGGATAAATTGAGCTCTGTTAAAGCACAAGGGAAGTTCCTTCTCTGATGATTTGTTAAACAGAGATATTACCACAGGCAGGATGGAGGCTGCTGTTTTCCATTTCATATTTTTTTACAGTTAAGATATTTTTATGTGTTGTTTTCTGGTTTGATATGTTTGGTTTGATTGTCAGAAAAAAATATCTTGCTTATAGTTTAGGAGTTTGAAATGGAACTCATGGATTCTTGCATTGAAGGAACAGTTGACAGTATGTTTAACATGTATTACATTAGAGTAATATTTCTTCTTATAAACTATTAAGGCATACACCACTGGCGGATTTGGATATATTGGAAGATGCAGAACAAAAAACAATTCTAATAAAATTCAAAGATTCACTACAAAATAAACAGATAAATTTACATATATTATTTTTAAACTGCAAAACTGCAACATATATTAAAGCTGTGTAAAAAAATCAGAACTTTCTTGAAAAACAGTTTTGTTGGGAAGAGTCACTCCAATGTCTGAATTGTGTGCAATGATATGATTGCCATGCTTAGATTAGGATCTGGGAAACCCAACTCAGGACAAAATGAACCATGGTAGCACAGTGGTTAGATTGCAGTACTTCAGGCTACTTCTGCTGCCTGCCTGCAATTTAGCAGTTCAAATCTCACCAGGGTCAAAGTTGACTCAGCCTTCCATTCTTCCGAGGTGGGTAAAATGAGGACCCAAATTGTTGGGGCAATATACTGACTCTGTAAACCACTTAGAGAGGGCTGTACAGCACTGTAAAGTGGTATATAAGTCTAAGTGCTATTGCTAAGTGCTAAAGTACAGTGTTGATTTCAGGATTTTTGCTGTCTCTTAAATTATTTTGAACTGAAATTGAAGGATTACTGTGTGTATCATCTCATGGTCTTGAAACAGAAATAGAATCCATAAATAACAAACATTTTATTTATTTTTAAATTTATAAATGGTACCTTAATCCCAAAGAACCAGCAAGGTTAAATATTAAGTGTAGTAAAATATTCTAAAATTGAAATGCACACCAAGTGAAACAAAAAAACAACATTAAATACAATTTAATTTAAAATATCTGGGCAAATAAGTAGCTGAAAAAAGTAAAAAATCCCTACAAAACAAAAGTCTGTGTATTCTGATCTGAGATATAATCTAGCTACATTTTATCTCACCAGAAAATAGAAGATAGCATTAAATATATGAATAGGTCAGACAAATATTTATTTATTGGTATAAGATATAAAATTTCTCTTCATCCCTATAGGGAGCATGTGTCTTCCTCAATCTCAGGTCCTCTGCCAGAGACCAAACCAGCTTTCAGATATTATATGGACAATGCATCCTAGATTGTACTGAATATAGTTCCGCTCAGTTCTGACAGATTCAAAATAACAGCAAGCATCTGTGAGATTTCTTGCCTGCATAACAAGGAATTGTTATTCATACATAACAAACCTGAAATAGCAACAGGACAATAATACCTAAGCATGTAACTCCTGGCAATTATTCTTTATAGGATTATTTTTGGCAAATTTTGTAACTTGTAGAATTTGAAACAGAAATTAGCAAAAAAAAAAAAAAAAACTGAACCCTTGAACAGATAAACAGATAATCAGAGTTGGAAGGGACCTTGTAGGTCATCTTGTCCAACCCCCCATCCAAGCAGGAGAGCCTATACCATTTCTGACAAATGGTAGTCCAATCTCTTCTTGAAAGTCTCAAGTGATGATGCTCCCACAACTTCTGAGGACAAGCTATTCCATTGGTTGATCGTTCTCACTGTCAGAAAGTTTCTCCTTATTTACAGGTTAAATCTCTCCTTGTTCAGTTTCCATCCATTATTCCTTGTCTGGTCTACAGGTGCTTTAGAAAATAGCTTGACCTCTTCCTCTCTGTGGCATCCCCTCAAATACTGGAAGACTGCTATCATGTCTCCCCTGGTCCTTCTCTTCACTAGACTAGCCAAGCCCATTTCCTGCAACTGTTTGTTGTATGTTTTAGCCTCCAGTCCCCTAATCATCCTGGTTGCTCTTCCCTGTACTTTTTCTAGAGTCTCAACATCTTTTTTATAATGTGGGGACCAATATTGGATGCAGTACTCTAGGTGTGGTCTTACTAAGGCTTTATAGGGTGGTATTAGTACCTCACTTGATCTTGATTGTATCTCTCTGTTAATGCAATTTAGGATTGCGTTAGCTTTTTTGGCTGCTGCTGCATACTGCTGACTCATATTTAGCTGGGTGTCCACTAAGATTCCAGGATCCCTCTCACAGTTACTCTAACCTACTAGGTAGAGTATTGTTTTATGTTCATCTGATAATGACTGTAAGAAAAGGGCACTTGAATCTTACAGTTTTCTTAGGTAAGAAATTCTAGAAGCTACCTTCTATTGAATCGGAAGCTACCCTTCTACTGAATTAGCATATGGGTCTAATTCAGTATTGTTTCTCCTGATGAGCAGCAGAACCTCAGGTTTTGGATGGGTCAGAAGGCATATTTATTACATCTTCAATTCTCTTTTCAAACTATCTTTAACTCCCACACCATTCACAGCAGTTTTAAGATAGGGAGAGGTTGCCTTAAGATATAAGGCAAATAGACAAGACAGACAAGGGTTTAGGGTTGGAAGGAAAAGGAAGGGCAGATAGGCCAGTTCTTTAAGGCAGCATCTTATGTCTAATTCAGATCTGCTGATTTTGCTTGGCTAATTGATGGTTTTGAATAGGAGTCTTTTCAGCCTTATTACTTAGTCAGGTCTAGGGCTTTTTATCTGAAGTTGATGTTCCCTCCGTGAAATATGCAAGTTTCCTTTGTAATTTAAGTGATAAAATCACTCAAATGCAATAAGGAATCCAATAAAATTTTTCACAATATCAATAACATAATGCAATAGTGTAAAAGTGATCAGGATTAGAACAAAATGCGGTTTGTGTATTTTTGTGTATTTAATTTACAAGGGAACATATTTAATTTTTCAGCTGCAATATAATTAGTCAAACATGGAATCTTAAACTGAAGTTGCAATGAAACTGTGATAATGCTGCATCACACCAGAGTACATTTCATGTAGTCCAGATGAGCTCACATTTCATTTAACTACTTTAGATAACTTGGAACCAATTTACTTAAGTGCAAAGGCTGGCCAACAGGAAATTTTCCACTCATACAATCATGCAATCTAACTATGTTTGTATAGTTAACTTATTCAATGTGAATAAATAAAAAAATACCTACCTAAAGCCACCCTTGCAGCTGACGCATCATAATTAATCCAGAATGATACCCAAGACAGAATAGTGATCAGAATGGAAGGCATGTAAGTCTGCAGAATGAAATAGCCAATGTTTCTCTTAAGTTTAAAACATAGGGACAACCTGGGATAGTAACCTAGAATAAAAACAAAAGGTTTTCAAATGCTGTTTAAAAATCAGTATCATGTAAACAGACAATTCCAGACTATTGTGACTATTGAGATGAAAATGTCATTAATTTAAGAAAGGAACAAAGAACCTATGCATCTTAACTTATACCTAAAGAACTTTTCAAAAGGCAACAAACAGATGCAGTGAATTTGCACCTTGAGGGTGCGTCAGTACATTGCCTGCTTATTCAAATGGGTGAGATGTGGCAACAGTGCTTAGTCATAGCTTTCATAGAACACTTTTTAATAATAAAGAAAAAGTGGACTACTATCTGTAGTGTTATTTATTTGGTCACATGTGTAATCAGCACTCGCTATGCTTATGCTATTTTTACAGGCTAAGATTCTTAACCTTAAAATACTTTGGTAGCTGAAAGCCTTGACTGGCCAAGAAGTGTATCAGAAGTCAATCTCTATGGGTTATTCTGTTGATAACTATAGAATATGGAAAATAGTGACTTGGTGTGTAAAAGAGGTAGTGAGAAAGAACATGAATTTCCAAAGGAAAGGATGAAAAATTTAAGTTGTATATTTGTAAAATTAAAAGTATGGGGAAGGATTAGTAGATCTGAAAGAAATGGTGTCATGCCATGGACTAGATTAAATGCACGCATGTGGGAAAGTGAAGGCAAGAGTTTAAGTATGAATAAAAGGGTAGAATATACATTTTAGAAGCTATTTTGACATCCAAATTGTTACAAAATGTCTATGAGGAATAGGAATCCATAGGTTGGTGATACTTTCATGTTAAACTATAGTGAATAGTGAACAGTGAACAACGAGGATGATCATTGAAATTTAATTAATTTTAGTGAAAGTTTGAGAGAACTGGTGAAGGTCTCAAGGATAATAACTTGCCTCCAGAAGTTGTAAATGCTCCAACACTGAAAATTTTAAGAAGAGGTTGAATAAACATTTGTCTGAAATGGTATAGGGTTTTCTGCCAAAGCAGTGGGTTGGACTAGAAGATCTCCAAGGTGCCTTCCAACTCTGTTATTCTATTCTATTCTATTCTATTCTATTCTATTCTATTCTATTCTATTCTATTCTATTC
>NW_020769314.1:5404069-5446000 GCF_900518735.1 Pseudonaja textilis
ATTCTATTCTATTCTATTCTATTCTATTCTATTCTATTCTATTCTATTCTATTCTATTCTATAAAAATGGTTAAAATTCTGAACTAAATAAATACATAGATTCAAATATTAATTTACCATCTGCAATGATTATGTAGAAAGTGGGCCAATCTTCCAGGGAAAAAAAGAAGACAAGATTAAAGGAAAGCTAATGTGAGGAGGATCAGTCTGGGAATGCTAAGTGGAGGGGTTGAAAGTAACCACCACTATCTGCATTTTGCTAAATGAATATTTTGTACTAGGCCATGTCCACCGTGATAACTGTTTTATGAGGGGACCTGTACTTTGTAGCTTAATCTCCTTTTTAATTTTTGCTTTGGCAGATGATCACAGATGGAAAAACTGATAGGCCATGTTGCCCCGCATGTTGCCATGGCAACATGAAATAGTGCTTTAGGTCTGCTAGCCATGAATGCTTGTCATCCTTCTCCAAGCTGATACATTAGGCTGCATTTTACAATTCTTCGCCAGAATGGATGTTGGTAATGTTGTTTAGGGGGATGAAAGGAAGGGACCACATTGGCAGGAAGACCATACCTTTAAATTTAGAATGATGTTTTCAAGCAGAACAAAAATTCTTCTCAAAAGAGGTAGGCAGAATCTCACAAAACAACGATGGAAGTAGAGAAATGTTTATGACAGGTATGCAGGACTGGAAATGAGATATTTCCTATAGCTTCTCTATAAATGAGAACTGACATTTACCTCTTGAAGTCTTTTTTTTAATTCCAAGAATGTGCCACATATCTCATTACTGCTTTAGATATGATCACTACCAGTAATAATACAATACTTCAGTCAATTAAACTGAGCTAGCCCTATGATTTACTGCATTCGATCCTTATGATGAGTGAAAGGACTTCAGCTTCTGAAAAGCAGCTTCTCACACGATTTGGTTGGTACACCATCAAAAATACAGTGAATAAGCTGAGAACACAATAAGTGACATTCAAGATTTTGTGAACATCTGATGCATCCTTCTCCAGTTAGGAAACACACAGGAGAGATATGAGTCATGCATTCAGCAGCTGTCAGCCCCAAAGGAAAGTGTTTAAATTGAAGTATTTATATTGTTACATAAACATATTATTTAATCTCTCATGCCATCTAAAAAACAAGCTTAAAAAGTAATAATAAGCATACTCATTTTTTTAGAAATACATGATTCTTCAGATCTCTGTTATGTAGGTAAACAAAACAAAAACAAAGCATTATATTCTGCATAAATAGCTCTTTAGCAGCAATTTAATGCTATTTAACTAGTTTTAATTCTCTTATTAACTGTTACTGACTTGATTTTATACTGATGATTCCTTAGTTCAGTGTTTTATATTTTATGTTTGTTTTCATTCTTGATTTGGACATTTTTGAGACATAACCTCTATTTCTGAAGGACTCCTGCTCTCATGCTTTAGCCACTGCCACTTTGCTGTGCCAAACTAGCCCAGTTAGAGTTTATTTTGTCTCTAGTGCTGTCCCTTAAATGGGTGGAAACAGAACCACTGCTCTCTGGCCATCCTTCTAGCAAGCTACTGAAAGAGGGGTCCTTGGTGCTTCTCTGAGCTTGTTTGTTTTCTTACAGACATTTCATATTGCGTTCTGAGAGGACTTGAGCAGAAGTTTTCACTCCAGTCCATGTTTCCAGCAAGAGCACGGACCATTCCTATTGGCTGATGTCATTTGGTAGCTGACTATAAAATGGAGCTGTCAAATGGTGTCAGCTGTTGCCCGCCAGCTGGCTGCCCTGTTACTGCGGCACTTGCGGCAACCCTTTATTGTTAAAATAAAGTTTAAGCTGAAGTTGCTTCTGCATTGCCTCTGTCATTCTGCCGCTCACACTACACTGGCGACAAGGGCGGGATATGTCTAAGAGGCAACTGAGCATAATTGCTGAGCGAGAGTCACTTAAAAAGAGCCCAAGCCACTACCAAGCTGAATGTCACTTTAAGAGCTGTTACTATTTGTGAGTGCGAATTTCAATTCTCCTCAGAAGAACCTGGCACTGCCTGAGATGTCTTCAACCCCTGTGTTCCCATCTTTCAGACCGACAGCAGAGACATGGGAATCTTACATAAATTGATTCGACTGCTTCCTAGACGCTATCGACTTCACTTATATTTCTTCCCACAGGAAAAAATCATACTTTTAAAGTTTTTGCGGAGCCACAGTGTTTGACACTGCTACTGCATTGCTGGCACCGCGATCAATTAAAACTGTTCCATGGGAGGAATTGCAGGAAATCCTATGTAACCATTATTCTCCTAAGCCCTCTCGTATTGCCAGGCATCATGCTTTTAGGAGACAGACCCAGGCTGAAGAAGAGATCTACTAAGGAGGGGATATATGGCAGCTTTAGGAACAGCTGCCTTACACTGTGGGTTTAGAGATTATCTTGAGGACATGTTATTAGATCAGCTAGTCTGTGGAGTCATGCACTTAAGGTTACAAAGGCACCTACTGGCCAAAGGAGATTTAACCCTTAAAATAGCAATAGAGGAATCCCAAGCTGCATAACTGTCAGCACTGTCAGCAGCAGAGATTCAGGGAAACCCTGTAAGCCAGAACAGCTCAGCCATTCATTATGATGAAGCCTCTACTGAGGAAGGCTCTGACGAAACTAGTGATGTAAATCGCCTCAGGCAGCCCATAACTAGTCAGATGGGAAACAGGTCTGTTCCCAATCAACTTCCACAATCTCAGCCCATCTGTCTAAGCTGTGGAGGAAATCACCTCAGGGCATTCTGCAAGTTCAGGAATGCCATTTGACTAAAATGCCAGAGAAAGGGTCATTTAGCCAGGATCTGTCAGGCAGGAAAGACTTTTGCCCAGCCACAGCAACCTCAGACAACTCAGCATTTTCAAAAACAAATTGAAGACTGTTTCGCCTGTTCCAAGCTAAACCAACAGATGAAGGCTCTAACAAAATCAGTGTTATTGTTTCTTTAGAAGGAAAGCCTTGTAAGATAGAAGTAGACACTGGCTCAGCACTCTCCATCATCTCGTGGAGCACCTTGAAACGACTATTTCCCTGGATGGCAAAGAAGAGGCTTCAAGACTGCAACCTAACCCTACATGACTACCAAGACAGAACCATCCCAGTCATCAGAAAAGGCAAGTTTTTCATTCATTTTCAAAATTTTAAGGGTCACTTGCCTTTGGTTGTAGTGGATGGTGCCCTCCCAAGCGTGTTCAGGTTAGACTGGTTCCCTGTACTTGGCCTTCATATAGGAGGAATCCACTCTATTGCCAATTCAGAGGTGGATGCCTTGTTTAAGGATTATGCTGATGTATTCAGCGATGGCCTAGGCTGTTATGTGGGAACCCCAATATCCTTCAATTTGGACCTTCTAGCAGTCCCAATCAGTTCGAAGCCTCAAAGAGTGCCATTTGCAATCTGCCCTAAGCTGGACAAGGAACTGGATAAATTAATTAACCAGGGAATATTGGAGCTTGTGGACTTTTCAAAATGGGAAACACCCATAGTGACACCCCTAAAAAAAGATGGCATCTTGAGGATTTGCACAGACTATAAATGTTCCATAAACAAATATTTGCATATTAGCGCATATCCAGTCCCAGTTATCCAGCACCTGCTGCATTCTTTTGAGCCAGGAACCATTTTCGCTAAACTAGACATGTCCCAAGCTTATCAACAGCTCCCTGTTGATGACACAGCCACTGAACTACAAACTATTGTAACTCACAGGGGCACTTTCAAGTGTAGGCACCTCCAGTTCAGAGTCAGTGTGGCTCCAGGAATTTTTCAGTCATTAATGTAGAAGCTGCTTCAAGGATTACCTGGTGTAATACCTTATTTCAATGACATTTTAATATCTGCCTCTGACAAGCCTCAGTTATTCCAAAGAGTCTGAGGTGTCCTCGAGTGTTTCAGGAAGGCAGGCTTCAAATTGAAGAAAGAGAAGTGCACTATAGCCACATCACAGGTTGAATTTCTGAGCTACAAAGTTGATGCCTCTGGCATTCACCCAATTGAATCTAAAGTATGAGCAATTCACAATGCGCCCACTCCAACTAATAAGACTGAACTCCAGTCTTTCTTGGGATTCCTTAACTTTTACATTTCATTTTTGCCCCATAAGTCTTCCATTGCTGAACCTCTGCATGGGCTCCTGGACAAACAATACTCATGGTATTGGGGATCTAAGGAAGCCTATGCTTTTAAAGCAGTCAAATCATTGCTTACGTCTGATGCTGTTCTGATTCAATTCAACAAAAATCTTCCTTTAGTCTTAGTTGCAGACCCTTCACCTTTTGGAATAGGAGCCATTTTAAATCACAGACTGCCCAATGGTTCTGAGGTACCCATTGCCTTTTTCTCCAGAACATTATCTCCAGCAGAATGCAACTACAGTCAAATTGACAAGGAAGCTTTGGCTGCAGTTGCTTCAGTCAAAAAGTTTCATGAGTTTCTCTATGGGCAACCGCTTTGAGTTAATTACAGACCATAAACCCTTTTTGGGTCTTCTATTCAGCAACAGACAAACGCCTCAGATTTTGTCTCCAAGAATGACCTGATGGACAGTATTTCTGGCTGCCTATTCTTATACGCTGACACATCAAGCAGGCAACCGCCTCAGCCATGCAGATGCTCTCAGTCACTGTCCCCTTCCTACTCCAGTGGCGGATCCTGCACTAAGCAATGCTGTGTTCCTGATCAACAACCTCAAACTTCCCATCACCGCTTCTGATATCGCTGCCCACTCTGCCAAGGACAAGGTAATTTCCCAAATCCTTGACTAGGTGGGAAGGCAGTGGCCTAAAGCCTCTTATTTACCGGAATTCTTGCCTTTTAAAATTTGTCAGCAAGAATTGTCTTCTTTGCAAGGCTGCTTGCTCTGGGGAACCAGGGTAGTTATTCCTCACCAGTTACAGAGCCCAGTCTTGGAAGTTCTTCATGAGGGTCATCCTGGCATTGTCAGGATGAAGGCTTTAGCTCGCAGTTATGTTTGGTGGCCTGGCATGGATGCTCAGATTACCAGCTGGGTAAATGCTTGCCAGCCATGCCAGGTCACCAGACCATCTCCAACTGCAGCCACCCCAGGAAGATGGGAAGATTCAGGGGCCCCATGGTCCAGGCTGCATATTGATTTGGCTGGCCCTATCCATGGGCAAACATTCCTACTGGTGGTTGACTCCTTTTCAAAATGGGTAGAGCTAGCCTTAATACCACCACAACTTCAGAAGCTATAACTAAGGCCCTGCTGCAAATGTTTGCTACCCATGGCCTTCCTGACACCATTGTGTCTGATAATGGCCTCCAGTTCACATCCTGTGAATTCGAGTTTTTTCTGGCTAATCAAGGAATCAGGCACGCCCTAACAGCCACAGTAATGGTCTGGCTGAGAGAGCAGTCAGATCTGCCAAAGATGCCCTGGAGAGGCTTGGGCCCGCGAATTGGCACTCCAGACTTGCTAAGTACCTGCTAATCCAGCACACGACCCCCTGTGTTACCACAAATAGGTCCCCAGCTGAATTCCTTATGGGTTGCCGTTTGAGGACCACCTTAGATAGACTCCATTCAAATTACGCCCCGGTCACAGCTTTGGGCTCCCATGGCCAGGCTAGGAGTTTTGCTGAAGATGACCAGGTTTATGCCAGGAACTATGCAGGACACCCTTTATGGCTGCCAGGTTGAATTTTGGCAGTAACCGGCCCTAAGTCATATAGGGTCCACTTGCAAGACAGTCACATTTGGCACCATCATGTTGACCAATTAAGGGGGCATTGGAGTACTTCTGCAGGTGGCCCTCCAGATGTCTTTGATGCTCCCAGACAACCGGCACCCAAAGAAAACCACCGTGAACCCGACAGCGATGCAAGCCTATCTGGACAGTCAACGATTCCACACCCCAAGCCTTCTGAAGCTGATATGACTGCTCCATTGTCACCGGAGAATTTTTGCCAAGTAGAGGAGTCCCATTCTGTGGCAGTACCATCAGAGCTGAGAAGATCTCGCCAACTGTGCAAGCGCCTGAGTTATTTGAAGGACTACACATGTTCCATTCAGGGAGAAAGGAGTATTGCATTCTGAGAGGACTTGAGCAGAAGTTTTCACTCCGGTCCACGTTTCTAGCAAGAGCGCGGACCGTTCCTATTGGCTGATGCCATTTGACAGCTGACTATAAAAGGGAGCTGCCAAATGGCGTCAGCTGTTGCCCACCAGCTGGCTGGCCTGTTAGCGTGGCAGTCGTGGCAACCCTTTATTGTTAAAATAAAGTTTAAGCTGAAGTTTCTTCTGCGTTGCCTTTGTCATTCCATCGTTCACACTACATTTCATTACCCAAACTAGGTAACATCAACAGCACTGATGATGTTACCTAGTTTGGGTAATGAAAAGTCTACAAGCTCAGGAAGGATCAAGAACCCCTTATTCAACCCTGAGCTACAAATGTTCTCCTTTATTGGAAGTCACTGAATTTCAGGTGCTGTTTGTCAGCTGAACCAAAAGCATCTGATGCTGGACTCTAATAAACCTCAATTGTTCTCTGCTTCCAGAAATAAAAAGCCTCAATCTGCCACCACTCTTCCCATTTGTCATCTGGATAAATTTAAACATGGTTCTGCTCTTCACCACTGTTTCCCCTGTCTCTCCCATTGGCTAAAACTGTTTCCAAAATACTGCTGGCAGCCTGCCACCCTGGCAGTGACCATATCTGAAACAACACCACAACATATTAGATTCTTTAAAAAAATGAATATAGCACATTCATCCCAGCACCATGACAAAAATAGAAAAAAGGAGAATAGCAACAAATAACACTTTACAGCACTCTCTGAGTGGTTTACAATGTCAGTATATTGTCCCCACACAACAATCTGGGTCCTCATTTTACCAAACTTGGAGGATGGAAAGCTGAGTCAACCTTGAGCCAATCAGGATCAAACTCCTGGCAGTGGACAGAGTTAGCCTGTAATATTACATTCATACTCACTGTCCCACCATGGCTCCTGTACATTTTAGTACTGCCAGAGGCATGAAAGCCAACTTTTTCTCAGCACAAGCCAGTTTTACAGGATTGTTGTTGTGGGAAAAATAGGAGGTGGAAGAAATATTAGATACATTCACCACTTTACTTATTTATGTATCAAACTTCTAGAGGGGCTCTACTTATAAAGTAATAAGTAAAGTTTTTAGTCAGGAAATAAAGACAGATGACTGTATGATTTACTTTGACATTTTAGTGAATTTTGCCATTTTAGTTAGAAATAAATCACTGGCAATTTTCGTTCATATTACAACTTGTTCCCTTTATGTACTTTAATTCTCCCTCACTTCTATGCTTATTCTAAACCACACATTTAGAAAATATACTAGAAATCAGGTGACTGACAGTTCTGGTCCTGTGTCAGCTTTGTGATGAGCCAGTCTCTCTTAGCTCAAGGAAAGAAGTAATGGCAGATCACTTCTTCAAATCTTGGGAAAAAAAAACCCTAAAGGAAATAGTCCATGCAGTCACCAGAAATCAACAGCAACTTAAAGGCATGCACATATAAATTCCTAGGAACAGCCATTATGTATGAACTAGAAGAATTTGATATATATATAAGTATTATTAATTTAGTTGACAAGCTTACCTTCTGAAGTTCAAATATCACTATGCACATATAAAGTTGGATTTCATATTTCAAAGGAAAACAAATATGCACAATATTTTTATAAAGTTAAATACTCTTATATCCAATGGATGTTTATTGTATTCAGGCAGAGTTAAAAAAACAAAAGGAAACCAGCCTTCTACCAGCTACTTACTAAACAATAAAAAGACTGCAATGTATTGCAATCCCATGTTTTTCTTATTAGAGCATTTCATGTGTTGTTTGCTGCCACTGTAATTGGGCATTATACTGGTAAATTGGGCTGACTAGAGTTTTCTAGCTTTTTTGTCCACCTGCACATCTGGCTGTTACACAGCAATTCATTCTTCTGCAAAATACGAACATTGTGCAAGGTAAAACATGTGATACAATACGGCCAAAGGAAAATATAACTAATTTTCATGACCTAGTTTGAATTATAAGAACAGGAGAAATTCAGAGATGTTTGTAGTTGCTTAAGTAGCCGTTTGTAATTTTACCTTTACCAGTCTCAACACATTCTCTCTTAGTATTGTTTTTTGTGATTAAAATGTAAGGTCCCTAATCCAGATATGTTGCAGAAACATGATCTTCATCAAGAAACTACAGCATTTTTCATTACACATCATTTTCCCAATTTGGAATATGAAAATTGTAATATTTTTTCTTGTAGACCTTGCAAAAAGTTCAACACTTTGTATGTAGCCAGAAGGGTTCAATATAAAAATGTTACATATTATTATTCATTGCATTTCCAAAAGGATTTCCTCATTTGACCTCACTATGGCAAATGTAAAGTAGTTTAGGACTGCAGCAATTTCTGAATATATAATCAATGTGAGAACTCATATATGTGACTGCATCAAAACCAATTGGGGCAAACAGTATCTCTTCCTTTAGCACACATAACGAAAACAAAGAAACAGATAATTATTTTACACCTATTTTACTCACTGGGCTATTTGCATAAATAACATTTTACTTTTGTGTGATAAAACACAATGGACTTAAGATTAAAAAAAAACCCACTGATGCAGAAAGGTTCTAATATATATTTTTTCCAAACACAAGGGACAAGGAGAAAGAAGGATTAATTTCCCCTTTCCTTTTACATGATATTCTTATTCAAGAGAGCTTTGAATCAGTCTTGACTCCTGTCAAAAGTCCCTGAAATTTTCTTGACAAGTTTTATGGAAGTGGTTTGCCCTTGTGTTTTTCTTAGGGATGTGAGAGAGGGACTGACCCAAAGTTACCCTACTCAATTAATACCTAAGGCATAACTAGAATTCATGGTCTCCTAGTTTCAATCTGGTACTTAAACCACTATACCCATCTGGTTCTTATTCTGTACTTATGCCAGAATAAAGAAAACCTTAAAAATTCTGCAGCTGTGTTTTTAATTAATTTGAATGTGAAAGAACAATTGTTAAACTCTGTAAAAAGAATATTAAAACGACCAGAAATTAATTAATTAATTTATTTATTTATTTATTTATTTATTTATGTCAATTGCTTGCAAGATAATAGATATAAGTAAAAGCATAATTATGAATACATGGATACATATAAGAAAATAAAAGAAACAATAGGACAGGGACAGTAGGCATGTTGGTGCACCGATGCATGCCACCTACAGACCTCTTAGGAAAGGGGTGAGGTCAATAGTAGACAGTCTAAGGTTAAAGTTTTGGGGGTTTGGGGAAGAAACCACAGAGTCAGGTAGAGTATTCCAGCCATTGACCACCCTGTTGCTGAAGTCGTATTTCCTGCAATCAAGTTTGGTGAGATTAACCTTTGAGTTTGTATCTGTTGTTTGCTCTTGTGTTGTTATGGTTGGAGCTGAAGTATTCATTGACAGGTAGGACATTGCAATGTATGATTTTATATAGTATACTTACGAAGGCAACATAGTTCTAGGTTTTCTAGGTCTAGAATTTTGACTCTGGTGGCATAAGGTATTCTGCAACGAGTAGAGGAGTAGAGAACTCTTCTTGTGAAATATTTCTGGATTTTCTCAACTGTGTTAATATCAGATATGTAATGTGGGTTCCAGACTGATGATCTAGCAAATGTTTTGTATGTTCTAGTTATTAGTGTAATAATACCAGAGAAAAATCTACGTAAGATTAGGTTAACAACTCTTAACGCTTTTTTGGCTATGTAGTTACAGTGGGCTCTAGCACTTAGGTCACTAGAGATGAGTACTCCAAGATCCTTGACAGAGTTTGGATCATCAACAAGATCTTGACTATTCAGCCTGTATTTTATTTTCTGATTTATTGCCAATGAGTAGGACAGAGAATTTATTTGTTGAGATTTGAAGTTGCCATTTGTTTGACTACTCCGATACATTGTTGAGGTCTTTTGAAGGGTAGCAGTATTGTCTGTGGTGTTGAATAGCTTTACATCATCAGTGAAGAGAATGCAGTTGCTCTTGATATGATCACAGAGGTAATTTGTGAAGAGTATGAAAAGAGTTGGTCCTAGAACATTGCCTTGAGGGACAGCACTGTTGACAGGTACAGAATTTGTTAGGATGTTTCCAATTTTGACCATTTGTTGTCTGTTTGACAGGAATGCTTCTATCCAGTTATGCAGGTGTCCAGAGATACCGTAAGATTTTAGTTTTAGGAGTAGTTTGTCATGTACCACTGAATCAAAGGCTTTACAGAAGTCTATGTAGATTGCGTCTATTGCTTTGCCCTGATTGAGTTGTGTAGTCCATATGTTTTTTCAGTGTAAGAGTTGCAGATTACATGATAGTATTTTTCCTGAAACCAAATTGTTTATTAGAGAGTAGGTTGTTTGTTTCTAAGTGGAGGATGATGGATTGGTTAATAATTGATTCCATGACTTTACAGGTGATGCAGCATAAAGAGATTGGTCTGTAATTTTCAACTAGGCTGGGGTTTCCCTTTTTGAAGATGGGGATGACCATGGCTTGTGACCATAGTTTTGGCAAGGAGCTGATCCTGAAAGATCGTTCAGAGATTATAGCAGTGGATAGCTTTTTTAAGAAGTAAGCACATATTCCATCTGGTCCAATAGATAGCGATGGTTTTAGGTTGCGTAGTGCTTTTTCAACATTGTCTTCTGTAAAATCAATATGTATTAGATTATTGTAGTTGTCTGTGGTTCGACTAGGAAATACTGTTTACAAATACTGAGCCAAAGAATGTATTAAAGATGTTGGCTTTAATGGTGTTGTCACCGCAGTCTTTACCATTAGGTCCTATCAGGGGTGGGATGGACCTTGAGTCTTTTAGTTTGTTGTTTACAACATTGTAGAAAGCGTGGGTGGAATTGGTGCGTAGAAGGTTTTCTTCTTGTTTAATGTGATAATTGGTGCATTCAGTTTTTATCTGGTGGCATTAATTTTTGTATCAGCTTTTGAAGTTGGCAACATGACCAGATTTGTTTTTCCACCAAAGTGATCTCTTTTTGGATTGAAGCTTCCTTATTGTTATGGCTAATTTGTTTGTTCTGGTTTGGGGAGTTGTTAATGGTACATATAGTTTGATGACTCTTTTGACTTCAAGTAAAAATATGTTGTATTGGTCTTCTACAGTATTGCATCCAGAGAATAGAAATTGCCAATCAAGGGATGAGAGATCATTGTTTATAAGATCATAGTTGCCTTTTTTAAGTTATAGTGGGGATTCCATCGTTGTGATGATTTTTGTGTGGATGTATGTTGAGACAAAAGTCAATCATGTTGTGGTCATTGTTGCAAAAGGGGTCTTTAATTTGTATTATGTAAATTGAATTCAAACTATTGCAGAAGATGAGATTGAGGCAATTGTTAAGTCTATTGTTGGTTACTAATTGTTCTAGTCCCAGATTTGTTACTGCATTGTAGAAGGTTTTATGTGTGGGTTCAGTTGTACATATGTTAAGGGTCCAGTTAATATGTGGTAGATTGAAGTCACCAAGAAAGATAAAAGTATGTGGGCAGGATGTTGCTCATGTTAGTAGTGAATTTAGCTTGTCTGCATGTTTGATGTCATAATCAGAGGCTCTGTAACATAGTAAGAATCGAAATGTGATATTTAAAGACAGTTCACAGACAACGGTCTCAGGAATAGCAAGCTCCAGGGTAACTTGGATGTTTTTTTAGATGTAGGGACTTTTTATAGCAGATAGCAACACCACCTCCTCTACGGATTTCACGATCTGATCAGTAAACATGATAATCTCTTACTGTGGTAATGGAGTCAGGGAGAGATGCGTTGAGCCATGTTTCATAGACAAATATAATGTCGAATTTAGCCGTATTTAGTAAGAGGAGAAATTCAGGTATTTTATTTACAAGGCTTCTTGCATCGAGTAGCTTGCATTTAAGGCCAGTTGTGGTTGGAATAGAGGTAGTTAGAGGCGTGCGTGGCTAGTTTTGAGTGATGTTGGATTGGATGGGGTGGGGTTGGATGCGGAGTTGTGGGTTGCGTGACTTTCTTTTGATGAAATCAGCTCTGTAGTCTTTTTCTCCATTGTCTAGATGGTAGCCATGACTGCAAAATTATCTGGTGTTTTGGATCAGAAAATTAAGCAAAGAAATTACCAATATTAATGACTATTCTTTTTTTAAAACCTGTTTTCTTCAAATCAGGTAACAGCACATGATGTAGCCTAATGCAGGCTCTCAACATTTGTAAGTGAGGAAGGCAAATTTTCCAGCCATACCATCTGGAAGGCCTGAAGCAAAAATGTAATTATGTCCCACTGAGCATTCTTTAAAGCTCTGTGAATACAGGTGCATAGGCTTGCCAGGATGCATAATTGTGTGTAGCTCTGTTAGCATCCATTAGAAGAGCTACATTTCTACTTCAAACATAAGCAATAAGGATGGAGTTCCACATTGAATTCTCACTATGGTTCAGTACAGTTTTTAAAAGTTTAAAGAGTTCTTGTGCATATACCAAAATTTCTGGCTGTTGAATTTTCCTTATGAACTTTTATCACACACTATTATATTCTGCCTGATATAGCTCATTCCATCTAGAAAATTATTATAGTTTTTGCCACATGTTAAATATTGTGACAACTGGCCTGAGAAAAACTGACATTAACTCTCCATCCCTCTGTGTACAAAATAAATTCCAAAGCAAAATGCTCTGGCTGAAAAAAAAAAAAATGGAATAAAATAACTATAATTCATTGTGCTAATGAATTGCACTAAAAAATTACAATGGAATGTACACAATTCCAAACTTTAAAAAAAAATTTTTAGAGCATCATATAATAGTATATAATATTAACATAACCAGTAATTTTTTATGAGCCAGTTTGGTGCAATTGTAATAAAAAGGACCAGTTTTTCGGCCTTCAAAGGCTGCAGAGGCTTCCATTGAGTGCCCCGGAGGGCAAAAACGGCTTCTCCCAGGCTCCAGAGGCCTTCCAGAGGCTGAAAATGGGCACTTCCGCTATTTCCGGAAGGCCTGATTTTTGGCCTCCTCAAGCCTCTGGGAGGCCGAAACCAGCCTGAATGGGCTGAAAATCAGCTGGGAGGTGCGCGCATGCCCACATGAATGGCTCTGTGTGCCACCTGTGGCACGTGTGCCATAGGTTCGTCATCACGGCCCCAAATCATTTCAGACTAGTGGCTATCCACGTCAGCCTTTTCTTTAAAACCTTCAGTGATGAAGAAATGACAAATCACTTCTGAAAAACCTTGCCAAGCAAACTGCAGGATTTCATTCAGGCAGTTGCCAGGAGTCAAGATTGACTTGAAGACCCACACATAGAAAAACAACCCCCCCCAAACCCAAACAACTCCCCACAAACTTTACTAACTTAAGATTTTTGTACAAGTACCTTGATATTAACCCTCCCCATTTTTAGCTGCTCAAGCAGCCTAATGTCACAGTGAATTAAAACAATGAAAACAATTGAAAAGTTTCTGGCAACTTTAACAAGATTGGCAGTGGAAGTGCATCAGTACTGTACTTAGCTTAATTATCACAAATCCAAGATGCAAGAAAAAAAATACAAAATGGCTAAAACCTGAAATCAGTACTTGCAGTAATGGGGTCAAATCTTGTTGCTAAAACAAAAGATAATACAAAATGAATGTGGAGTTCCCAAATGTTCTCTCTGAATCAGTATAAGCAAATGTAAAGACATACAGATGGAGGTTGGGTGGAAATCAACTTCACAGCTGCCAATGACAAATTAAAAAGGATTCTAGGATTTGGTGGACAGCAGGATGTCATACATTTTTTTCACTGAATAAAAAGAAACTGGGATAAGTGAATATTTAAAGGTTTGGGTATGTAATCCAATCTCTTGATCTTTCAGGCGGCTGCAGGAGGGTATCTGGCAATGTCACCAGACCACTACCAAACTAGTTTTTTTCCCAATTTCTTCCTTCCTCTTTGCTTTTATTCTTGGATTTAAAAGGTAGAACTGAGAGCACATCTCTGGACCAATTTCTAAATTTCATTCCTCAAATGTTTAAGTAATGTTATTAAAACTTCAAAAATAGCTGAATTTGCATTGCAAATTTAGGCAATATTTTGAAACAGCTGAAGTGGAGAGATTTTAGGATAGAAATGGGAACAATTTTGCTTGTTTTGAATATGAGTCTGGAATGCTAGGGTGACAGTTACCTACTTAAAAATTGTCAGTAAGCAAACATAAGAAAACACATCAAAATAATTTTCTCATATAATCATTTCCTTGCCTTTGATGTTCTGTTCTGCTCAACCTTTCTGTGCATTATTACATGAGAGTATGTTGCTATTATGCACAGGTCCTTTCTTCTGTTGACCAAATATTTTGCCAGACACCTCTAATCTCAGTGTGACAAAACAAAAGGCAAAGGTACCTCTAGATCCTGTGTGATGGAATTGTATTTTGTAAGTGGCTTTTTAACTCTGTTAGATCGATATATTATCTAGATTTCTGTCAATTGTATGTAAAAAAGCATAACATAATATCACCTCCTAGACTGGAAAAACATTCAAAACATCTATCAAAACATTCATAAAAAAACCCTACATAATACTTTCATATTCCTACATGCAGAAAAAGAGTCTCAAAGGGCAACTCAATCTATATTAATGCAAAGAATGCTATAAAATTTATATAAAGGTACCAGATCAAGGCTGCAAAAATCTGACCCAACATTCACAAAATACTTAATCCTTCAAAAACAATGAGCCCAGTCACTGAATATTCATCTCAGCATCATGACAAAAATAGAAACCAGGAGCACGGCGCCACTATGGCTTCTGAGAGTTCTAGTTCTGGCATAGGCCTGAAAGCCGGCTGGATGACTTTAGCCAGGCACTTTCTCTCAAATCCAGATGACCAACAGATAGAAGCAAGATGTTATAGAAAACATTAACTCTGCTTCTATGCTTTATACATCCAGATTTTTGCAGCCCAGATCTAGTATCCTTATTTTCTAAGATTTATTCAAAGTAGAACAAAGGAAAAACAACAACATGAAGGTGTTCAAAATTAGGGGTTATTATATTATTATGTTCTGATCTAAACTCTCGAGAGAAGAAACATGTGGAGTCTGTACTGTTTTGGTTCACACTAAGAACATCTGGTTGGGTGTCTACTGTATATTCTGTAGATAATCAATAGATAATTATTTGTTTCACCTTCATATCAAACTGTCTTATGTAGCAGATTAATGATTCAAATGCAGATTTTCTTGATCAGAGAGAAAACACTTTACCTGAATTATCTTGTATGGGCAAAAGGTACAATAGTGTAGATCATGGGTGTCAAACTCATGGCATTATGTTGCCGTCATGTGACATTTCACAATGTTTTTTCCATTTGTGGAGCTGAGGGTGGGTTTGGCCTGTGCATGACACATCTAGCTCGTGGGCTGCCAGTTTGACAGCCCTGGTATAGATTTTCAACTAATGGATATTTCAATCCTACATAGCCTTTTATTGTTAGATATAGCATTGGTGCCGGGGTTTCTTATAAAAGAAGAAGACACATTATAGAGATGCATTTCCACACATTCACTTATGACTTAGAAGTGTTTTCCAAATAATGGGAATGTGTAAGGACATATGATATCTTCTTCCTCTTCCTCTGCAATCTGATTGGCCATCTATTTTTTTCCTCATTTCCTTATTACATACTAAATTTTATTGCACCATGTCTTTATCCCCTCCTATCTTTTTCCTTCTGTTTGTCTTCATTTTTGAATTCTGATTTAACTCAAATTGTTAGAGGACACCAGTTATGCCTACTACTTTCTTAACACATATTTTCCAATATATTTTGTTTTTCTAAATCCCAAAGTTATTGGATAATTTGGTCTTTTAGCAGCAGACTTGGTTTTATGCCCCAGTTTACAAGAGTTAATTATTGTGAAGGAAGCATATTGACAGATGCATATATACAGACCGGAAGGCACATGAAAATAGATGAAGATAGAAAAGTCAAATCAATAAATAATATTATCATTGATCTGACTTGAAAATGGATTTCATCATCAGTCATCATTTTAAGCTTATCAATGCTCTTTATTTAAGCTGTATTCTCAAAACATGTGTCAAAATAGCAGTTTCCCCTCATAAGAGAGCATTTGGGGTATAATTTGTGCTTTAAAAATACCACATGTCTATGTGTTGAAGACAATTTCCTTCCAATTGTTTGCACACCTAGAGCAATTGGACACTCTACATGAACTCTCACTCAGCAAATTAAACTAATTATCTACTCCCCCCAAATCCCTGAACTCTTGAATAATAGAACAATAAAATTATTTTTCTTGTCACTTGCCATCAATAACTTACCTGTTTCTGCAGAAGCACTCGTCTCATTGTTTAGAACATTAGTTGTTTTCATGTTGTTAAATTGCTAAGAAGATTTGGTTAATTTTACTTTCCAGCACAGAGGCTGAAATTCTGTTTTGGAGAAATGTTATTTGGAATATGTAAGAGTATTGACTGTGTATTTAGTGGAAATATGGCTAAATCCTGAATCCAAAGTAGACTTGGCTAGTTTTGAAAACCTGTTTCTTTTTTTTTCAGTATTCAGCAGTTCAGTGATGCTTTGGATAGTGACATGGGCGGCATATAAATTTAATAAATAAATAAATTTCTCTTGAACATGTGGATAAAGAATAGCAGCACACGTATAGCCCAATCCTCACCTGCATCCAGCCTCCATATATTCAGGAAGCCTAAAGAGCTACTTTAATACAAGGACAGCTCTCCATGTGTATTCATTTAATAATTTAATAAATGCTTTATATGGCTACCTATTTCACAATATTTGTTCTGGGAAAGATACGAGGATTAAAACAACAGCTACAACAACAGTGAACCATAATTCCTGAGGAAAATAATACATCCCAATAATAAAAAACTATATCAGTATCACAGCTTGCCTATCTTCCTGGCCAAATGCTGGAGAAACAGCTAGGTCTCCAAAAGATGAACAGTGTCACAGCTATCCAGGGCTTTAAGGTGATTCTATTCCACATGGCAGGTCCAGATCCTAGCTTTATTTAGATTTCAGATCAGAAAAGAGCTGTACTTATATTCAACCCAGCCCCGGTACAGAGAGGTAGGGCTGTGTCCATGGCCTCATTCTCTACGCTTCACAGATTCACAAATGACTGGGCAGGCATTGAATCAAACCAGCCTTGAGTTCAACTGTGTAATATTGTTGAAACTAAATCTTCCAAAGCTTTGTAAATAATTTAACTTTTGGGAGGGCTGCAAAGAGGTAGATAAGGTATCTGCAGAAATTAACAGGTTTGCTTCTGACTTTCCTTATATAGAAGATTGTAAGTGGCTGAAAAATTACAGAGAATTCACCAAGATTTCTGAAGGATGCTGAGTCCTATCTAATGGTCTGTTCATATGCATTTTAAAGCCTTTGATAGCTCAATTGCACCTGGGAAGTATATTTGAAGAATTTTGGAACCAGAGAGATCGGAGGTCTGCTTAGGTGTCACTATATATACACCTAATTTCTTATATCTCCAATGCTAGTGTTTATGGAAATTTTCAGTTATCCAGGTCATAGTTGTACCAAAGGTGCTTTTTTCAAGAGGTAACTCTTGGAAAAAAAGCACCTTTGCGACTCAAATGCTAGTCTTTTCCCTAATTTTCTTCTATATATTTGTTTACTTCAGGACCATGCAATGGTTTTCAGCCTGCTACATTCAGTTTTCTGTGCTTTCTTTGGGCTGTCCTTGTACATCTATCTTTGGAAGAGACAGTTCAAAACTGGTTTATGAACATGGCAGTTTTCAGAAGTCAGGTGGCTGCTATCAGCCTGTGTTTGTCTTAGGACGTCTCTTTTGTCTCCTAAAGTCCTCTAGGTTTACAAAAAGAGCCAACATTGGCCCTGTTAACTTCATAGGTACAGCAGACACTGCAAAAAGTTACTGGAGGTAGTGTAGGTGCCACAAAACTACATAAGTTAAATTTCATTTGTTGCATCTACTTTTTAATACTCTCTTGTTATGGATGAATAGTTTTTTGTATCAAATTCTGATAAATTCTTTAATTTCTTTTTAAGGGTCAGTGGCAATTTATTTATTAAGTATATATAGGCAGTCCCAATTTATACCACTTATGCTCTATTTTTAGAACTTTTGTGCAATTTGGCTATTACACACTATGCATACATGTGAATACCTGGTCACCATTTGGCCCATGTACAAAAAAGCTGGCTACCATGCTTCATATGGTTCATAGTTCTGGTTTGCTGTCTTCAGATTGTGATGCATAATATGTTCAGTGATCATTTAAATTACAGTCAGTTTATTTCCAAATTGAGTTGTTGCTCAGCTTTCCTGAATAATTGAATGAATTCTAGCTCCAGCATTTATTTTGTACCTTTTATTTTTATTTTTATAGTCAATATGAAATCAGTTAATGTGGGAAGCAACATTTGCAATGGCCTGGGGACTGGGGAGGAAAGAGAGATGTCAATACCCTCGATAAGTTAAGTTTCATTCTAAAGAGAGATCTCTGTTTCTCAGTAGGAGCTCTACATATTAATTGCTTTTATACTGACTATAAAAATAATGTATAAACTATCCTTTTTTAACAAAACAAATGCTTGGCATCGAATGCTTTTATTCATTCTGGATAGCCAGAATTCCTGAGCTAACATGACTGGAGGAGGAATTCTGGGGGTTGAAGTCCATAAGTCTTAAATTTGCCAAGTTTGAAGACCCTTGTTTTAGACAGTGGCTCTGAGAATATTCTTCATTTGAATGTTAAGTAGGATTACTTTATTAGAGTTACCCAGCATCTTGTTTTGACACTGTCTTCTCAGCCCTTTTCAATTTTTGACTCCATTCTCCAGGGCCCAAAGTAACAACCTCAAACTGGCTTAAGAATCATGCTGAATTCTATTCAGAAGATGCCAGAAGAAGACCCAGAATACCAAAGACATTTTTGTTTCCATTTTTATGCCTATGCAGAGAAAGGGAGGATCAGGAAGATACCTACATGTAGACTTTTCAGTTTGTATTAAAAAATAGGAACATCGATTATTCAAATAAATGAACAAGAATAGCATTTTTGGAGGAAACTTCTCCATGAAGATATAATAGAATCAGCTTATATTTTAAGCTTCCTTATGCCACCAGAATACATGCTAAACTTAAATAAACCTTACATCACCATCCTCACAGAAGATTTCTATGGATTAAGCTGATTCATTCCTTTGCCCACCCCCTCCAAGCAATTTTTTTCTGACATTTTCATCAAAACGTAACATTCTAAGGCATGACAGTTGACATCCTTTCCAAAGTTACTTCTAGCAAACCTTAGCATATGCTACTAAACAAGAGATGCCTTCTAATTTTAGGTTTTTAGTTTAAAACAGGTGGAAATACTGTGAAAATGTTTTTGAGACAGTAACTGATGGATTCACCAATTGAATAATTATAGCGTATATTAACAATGCATTATTCAGTCTCCTGATTTCTTTTGGAAGTCTCTGAGATAATTTTGATCTCTTTGTATCATGTTATTCTTACCTCCCACCGTATAAACTTCATATCATAGCTATTATTATTTACTAACCACCAGGCAGAATGAAGGGAAAGGCAACCTAGTTATGTACTAGTTTCAAGAAAATTACATGGATGCCTCTGTATAATCATAACAAGATGAGCTTGTCCTGATGGCTTCTATTTTTTTTTTAACCAAGCATTTAAACAGCTTTTACATTCCAGCTTTTAGTAATATTCATGAAGCATGGCTTTTAATGTACCATAGTAAAAAATCATGATGAAAAGAACAGGTCCCAATGATTTTCTCATTTATCTCTGGTGTGTGTGTGTGTGTGTGTGTGTGTGTGTGTGTGTACATATATGTGATGTGTGTATGTGTATATGTATGTATGTATATCCTATGTAGAGCTTTGAAAATACAGTATACATTTTAAGCAATAGTTATGTGTTTTGCTCCTGAAAATATTCTCTGTGGTCTGGCATTTTTCCTATCTAAATCCTCAGGAGAGCTAATATATTTAAACAAATTTTAAATATTTGGTACAATATGTGTAAACTTAGCAAACAACATCAATGGGGCAAAAAATGATTAGGTAGTACAGCTATAACAGACAGAACAATAATTTTATACAAGAAATTCCCAGTACCAATGGAAAATTCTTTGCCAAGACAAATGGCAGTTTCAAAGATACAATTTTTGGCAGGACCCTAGTAGACTGCTTTTTCCTAAAACAATGTTTTCGTTCATATTTTCCCTAATATACCTATATTCAGTTCTAATGTACAGATGAAGAATGTGAAAAGTAGGTGTGGGCAGGTATACAAAGTAACCCAGCATATCAAAATCTTGTTATTTAAGTGTTTGATCTGGAAGTAATGGGATTGAATTTTTTGTTTAGTTCCAGCTAGAATCACTCTAATGAATTCGTTGTAACTTTTAGCTAAAAAGCTTCCTGCAAATGAACTGTATTGCTGGAAGAAAATATAAGGATTTAAATGTATACTATTGACTATGTTCAGCCAAATAGGTCTTTAAGAATCTATTTATTGAAAGATAGAATTGGGTTAACATTAGTTTGCAAGGAAGATACATGCTGGAATCTAAAGTAAAACAATAAATTCATGTAACATAACAGTGTGGCCACTTTAACCCAAACCTAGTTTCTGATTACTTAATATCCCAACCAATATACAAAGCCCCTGAAAATCAATGACTTGGGACTTGGACAAAAATCTATTTGTTGGATCATATAATGATTTATCAGATCTACTAATCTGAATCCTTCTCAAGGAAGAGCAGTGCAAAACTTTATTATTATCAATAACAGTAATAGTAATAAACACATAGTCTTGAATTAGTAAATGTATAAAGACTTAACTGAGGATTAGGCTGGCTTTGGGCAGAGAAATTACATTTTTATTACATTGGTCTCCTTGTGAGATGTAAAAACAGCAGGAAATTATCTTGCAGTTTCTTGATCTATTTGTAGCTTTCAATGTCTTCAGCAGTAATATCCTCGACAGAGGCTGTCTTATGAGAAAAAGAATAACTTTGTTTGGATAGCTGTCTACAGAAGGTTCTCCTCACCAAATGATATTTGGTAGGTTGCTACTGACTTACATTCATTCATTCATTCATTTTATATGGCAAACTAATTCAAAGCAACTCAAAAATCAAGATTCATGATGCTGTTTAGCAGCTTTCTGAAAACATAGTAAGATAATTCAAAGATTAAGGGTGAAATACAATTAGTAAGCTAATAATACAAAGAAAGTTCTGCTTCTCCTCCTTCTAGGTGAGGCAGTAAAATACTTATGTACATATAACTCTGTTCATACACCAGATGAAGATTAATAAATTGAAACTCAAGGCAGATGAGATAAATGTTCTATTATTTGTCCTGGAAAAAACAAATAATACTCCTATAGTCACATTTACAGTTTATGGGTGCATCTAAATTCATCCTTGTTGTAAAAGAGTCCTCCTCCTCTCCTCTCCAATTCCTTGCATAGTTCTTACATCATTATTACTGTTATTATTATTTTAATCTGCCAAACTGATGTTGCAGCTAAAGTATTACAGAGACTGGCTCTGTCATTTAGTATCCCATACCTTTGTGATCTCCTTTTTATTTTATGTTTTATATCAGTCTGCATTTGAAGATAATCTGAAGCCTATAGTTAATGCAAAATATTACTTCTAGGATACAGATCTGGGGATTATGAATATATTATAGCATAATATAAGGACCCAATATGCTGACTCGGTAAACCGTGTAGAGGAGGCTGTAAAGCACTATAAAGTGGTATATATGTCTAAGTGCTATTGCTATTTCTATTGTTTTGGTAGTTTTTTTTTCTGATCCAGTTCATTTTTGGTGAGGTAGTGATTTTAATTAATAAACTTCTTTATCAGACTTATCTGGAGGAATGGATTTGTTTATGGTAGAATTTTTAGACTATCTTCTGATAGTCTAAATGTCTATCCAGATGCCCTCGTATGTGGATGGTGGATTCCTGGCTCTGGAAAGTATATCTGAGATATACCAGCATCTACTTAAAAAAAAATCAGGTGAAAAAATCTAATAGAGCCTAAACAATAAAATGTTAAAATCTATGTTGCAGCAGAGTTTTTAAATTACTTGTTTTTCTATTTTTTTAAATATACGTTATATAGTTTGGTAGCTTTTAGCTTAATGTTAACTTAAATTTTCAATTGAATTTTTGGAATGTTGTAGACCAGTACGGGATAGCTCTGTTTTCAAGAAGGGCTTAAAAAGCCAATATTTTGAAAGCATAACTATTTTTTAATATAATATTCTAGATTAAAATTAAATATATTATGGAAGATGCTAGGTGAGAGAGGGGCAACTCAAAATTCATGACCTGGATATGACACTTAGTATGTCATGCTTTCAGTATCCAGAGAGCACTTAAGTAGAATTTGGCAGGAAAACTTATTGTTAAGATTGTCTGTTAAATGAATATGTATATCCAAGGTGACTCGGGTTTGAGGAGCTGGCAGAAACATCGTCTCTGTGCTGGGGGGAATGTTACACTTTAATTTGCCTGTTAGGTACAGTAAAATTTTGATAATCAAGCTAAAGAAAAATGTTATGTTTGTACATGTAAAGGACAAAGTATTATAATGTGCTTTTAAAAAATCGAATGGAGTATATACCATTTCAAAATAATAAGCTGAATTTGATATGGTCAAATGATTTAATCAATAAAGATTCTATTCTATTCTGTTCTGTTCTGTTCTATTCTACATAATAAACAATGAATTTGTGTGGCATTTTTGTTTGCTTTATTTCAACTTTTTCCTAGTAATGTTTGATTTATAATATTTTACCTATGTAAAATGATTTCTTCCTCTTAATTCCAGAACAACCATGCTGCATGTTTAAGGCAAAACAATGGAGAAGTGAATAAATAAGTTCTTATGGAGTTATTATTAACTCAGATATTAAATTGAATGACAATCATTCTCTTCCTTGCTATGATTACTTGTGGTTTATGATTAAAAAGGACATATCATTTAGATTTAGTCTTTCCAAACAACAGGCTTCCCTATTTACAACATAGGGAAATTTTAGTTACAGCATTGACAACAATATTAAGTTTTCTCTTCATGGGACGGACCTTTAGAACAGGGGTCTCCAACCTTCTGGACCTCAGGGACCACCAAATTCATAATTTTAAATCCCGTGGACCACTAATATGAATCCAGCATGTTGCTTGCTGAAGCGCCTGATGGGATGGGGTCCTTCAGGAACTTAGCTTGGCTGCCTGTTTCTGCAACCTTAAATACTCAAAGAGTCAGTTGGACCCATTTCCCACAGAAAGCAAAATACCGGGATCTCTCATCTCTCTCTTTCTGTCTTCTCTCTCTCTCTCTCTCTCTCTCTCTCTCTCTTTTTTTTTTTTTTCTCTCGCTTTCTCTCCCCCCCTGTGTGTCTTGTCTTTCTCTCTTTCCCTCTCTCTTTCACCCTTTCTCCCCCCTTCTCTCTGTCTTCTCTCCCTCTCCCTTTGTCCCTCTCTCTCTGTGTTGTCTCTCTCTCTCTTTCCCTCTCCCCCTTTTTCCCTTTGTCCCCCCTCTTTCCCTCTCTTTGTCTTCTCTCTCTCTCTTTCCCTCTCCCCCTTGTTCTCCCTCCCCCCTCTCTCATCTCTCTTTTCCCCTCTCTCTTTCTCTCTTTCTCTCTCTCTCTGTGTCTTTCTCTCTCTCTTCCCCCCTTTCTCTGTCCCCGCGGGTGAGGGGTGAGGGGAAAAGAACCTCTGAACTGGGGCAGGGTGGTGGTAATCGGATGTCTGGAGGCCGATGAGCCACATGCTGAAGACCATATGGCTGGCAGGGAGGTGGGGCAATCCTGCAGTCTCTCTAGCAAACCTGCATCATGACTGCTGCCTCCTCCCTCCATGCATTGAGGAGGCTGAGCAGCAGTGGGAAGAGCACGCGCCTCTTGAGCCACAGGAAGTAGCTGCCAGTGATGCCCTCAGGTGAAGATATTGCGAGGGGGAGGCTCAACCCCTCTCCTCAGGATCTGCAAAGCGCTCACTGCCTCTCCAGCATCCACCAAGCCTCTTCCTTCCCACTGGGCATGTGAGCGCTTCTGGTGAGGAGGAAGAGAAGCATGGTAGGAGAAGGCTTGCAGCTGCCAGAGCGCTGGCAAGCCCTTTGTGGCTCCTAAGGGGTGGGGTGTGGGAGATTGGGAAGGGCTCCAATACCGCAATTTCCCATGTACTACCCTCTCTCCCTGCATGCATCAGTCCATCTGTCGCCGGTATCACCCCTGTTGCAGACACAGGTGCTCTGTGGACCACCAAAATTTTCATGTGGATATCAGTGGTCCACGGACCACTGATGGCAACCCCTGCTCATGAAATGGGTGCTCCATGCCCTGTAAAGCACTCTTGTCATAGTAAATAGTTGATACATAGGTCATGTGACCACATGTTTGACAAGTCAGCTTTATGTTCTACAGTCATATCACTGCTATTTGTGATGTTTTGAAATGAATATGTTCACTTAATGACCATAGTGCTTGCTTAACAGCTGCTGAAAAATAGGCTATAAAATTACTTCTGGTCACGTGGGTACCATGAGCTATGGCCATAATAATTTGATAGGATTTCCAGTCCCAATTACAGTCATAAGTCAAGAACTTCTCCTGCACATAAATCCTATTTGAATTTTTAAATAAGTCACGACTATCTAAATGTATTTTGTAAATACTCAATGGAATCTAGATAATCTTAGCAGAAGAACTTTGAATTGAAAAGCTTGTCCTCTCAACAAAAATCTCAAGGAAACGGGGATGATTACAGTGGTAGCTCTTTAGGTCTATTATAGTGAACCAAATCTTACTTTTTAGGAAGAGGGGAGATATTTTACCATGGTAGCATTCTGAAATTCCAGGAACAAACATACTTCTGAATATCTGGCAAGGGGGCAGAATTGTTTGTTACATTTTGGAAATAATGGGAACTGAAGCTCTGACTGTGTAAGAGATATGGTTCAATGGCTCCTTTTTATAATAATGAATTTATTTCATCTTAGAGAGGTAATGGTTTGAAGCAGCATCAATTACACATTGTTGGTCTCTTTTTGAATTCTGTAGTCTAATTTTGTATTATAATGTTTAGAATCCAAAAACAAATACAGGTGTTTCCATGGTAACATAAGATATTACCAAACATGAGTCTTGCAACACTGGGCAAGAAAGGTATAATTCCTAGGTATCCCAAATTTTTTTCATTAGGTTGATCAATGCCAAATTTATGATACTGCCTGTAACAATATTGACACAGGAGATAGACCTACTGAGTCATATGAATTGGAATGAATGGCCTGAAAGCTGTATGTCCTTGATTGATTCAATTATTTGTTGAATCTGTAAGACTTCTGAACAAGCAATAATGAATAATTACTTGGAATAGCAGTTGCTATTTTCTAATTTCCAGGTTGGTTACCTATTTCTTTTTCTGAGAGCAAATTTGAAGATTATTCAGATTTAGGTGTCCATTTACTTTCCCAGTACCAGAGAACTGAATGGATTGTTCTCCACTTTGCTTATATTGAAAGATTTGAAAGGTAGAGATTTGTGTACAAGAACTGAATTGGGCTAGGAATTTTGTTTTGCTATAATGGGAACCAGACAAGAGTAAATGGGTTTGCTTTAGCATACATAACAGCTATACAAATAGTAATAAATGATCACTCTCTCAGTTTAGAGAAAAGGAGGAAAGGAGAGGAAGGGAAAGGGAAATGTCTCAGTTAAGTGGATTTACAAAATCTTGATAATAAAGCTGCTGTGACAGTAGCAAAGGAGCTAAAAGGAATCAAGAACTGTGTCTCATGACATGCAAAGATGTATAAAGTCTTAGCTATGATAGATTCCAGCAGGCCTGCACAGGGGCAAACTCCTAAGTATGTCACATAAAGACTATGATGAAAATAGATATGTTTACCAGAAGTTCAACTAGCTCTGTTCGTGCAGAAAGAAAATCCATGGTGGATTACTACACACACGTTGGGAAAAGCTTTTTGAGATTTAAGAATGATAACTACTAAAAGATTATCAAAATGAATAAATTTAACTTAAAAAAAAGTTTACATGATTTTCTGGTGTAATTTATAGCTCTTGTATTATGTTTTTTACATGTAAATTATGTTATTTAAAAGCCATAATATTGTAGCAGTGCATTAAAGTTTTCTGCTGCTCCAGTTTCTATTTTTAATAAGAAGATTCACTTTGTTGTGAACTGCAAAGGGAAAGAAACTTGATTTTCTAACATATATCTAATAGGTTAAATTGGAAACTGAAAATAGGGATAAGAAAATAATAGTTTCTTAATGAGAAAAATATGGGGTAATGCCATTGTTTGCACCAAAGTTATTTGGACAAAAATTTTAAAAGATTTAAACTACATGTATTGAAATAAAAGATGGGGAAGACATAGACAGAAATGTTGGGGAACATTTATAGATCTTACATGTAAACAAAACTGCAAGAAGTGGTTCATCAGAAGTGGATCTGATTTTGCTAGTGATCCCCACTTCTGAACTGCATGTGAGCCACCATGATTTTGGATTGCAAGCTCACCTACATTAAGTGAAAGTCTGAAAAGATATGCATCTAATTGAACTAAACCATTAATATTAGGACTTCAAAACAAAACTACATAAACTAATAATCATATAATCTTGTATTGTTTTTAAAAAATGCTTTCGAATGGTGTAAAATCTGTTTTTCTTTAATTGTACAATTTCTATTTTACTTTTTTGTTTCATCTTCTCCCCATTTTCCTGTAATTTTGAACATACATGAATATCCAGATGTCATGCTAGGTATAAACAATAATACTATTTCCTAAGTAGAATTTCTCCTAAATTCCCTGTTTCATTTTCATATACTTATTTTATTGAAACACTAAGAACAATTTTCATTTTTTTGCTTTGCCCTTTAAGTAGACTTCTATTATTTAAATGTTCCTGAATGTGCATTTTCAGAGCTTCTTTATGACCTAATTTGTCTGTTTGGGAAGGTATTGCATTTCCTTTGCTCAGAGATACTTAGCACTGAGCTAAATGAAATCTAAGACATTCCATGCCACTGATACTTTATAAAAAAGCACACAGCTGGCAATATACTTTGTAGGTTGTGCTAATGCTTTCTCAGGCAAATGTAAGTAAATTGAAAATATTTTTTTGTTAAAAAGATCATGTTACTCTTCTTAATTCTAGGTCATTACTGCTTGTTTGATGCACCTATAGAATTTAAAACAATCAAGAGCCCCCCCCCCCTTTGAAGGAGACGAGTGTTTAAGAAATATGAAATATAATAAAAAGTCAATCTAAACTAATATTACTCCATATATTATTTTATTACTGTTACATCTTTTTTAATAGTTATGTCCAACCCCCCCCCCCCCAAATTAACTATACATAAACCACTGGATGAAATCCAGGTTTATTGCTATGTACTCTAGATTCCTTTGGAGGCGCAATGGCTCAGGGGTTAAAGATGCTGAGCTTTCAGTTGAAAAACTGAAGATAGAGTTTGAGACCTGAATGCCATGCAAAGGCCTAAGCTCCTGTTGCATTCCCCAACTCCTGCCCATCTGGCAGCTCGAAAGCATGCAAATTCAAATAGATTAATGGGTATAACTTCGGTGGAAGAGAACACCATTCCATGTGCCTTTGGTTTAGAGCCATGCTGGGCACATGAGCAGTTTGGCAAATGCTTGTCCCCTTGGCCAAGAAATGGAGATGAACACCATGCCCTAGAGTTGGACATGACTGGACAGGGGATAACTTTATCTTATTCTTGATTCAGTGAATTCACTGCCAATTGATAAAGAGAATAATGATGTACATGGGGTAGACTTCTGACTTGGTGCAAGTATTTTCCCAATTTTATAGAAATAAAATGTTCTTTCTTTCCATGCACTTGTAACATGGAAGAACAATGGGGAAAAGAAATGGGTTAAAGTGTGCACTTAATAACACTAATGATGCAGCACAATCTGTTTTGGCTGTTTTGAAATTCATCTTTTTTTTAAAAAATATTTATTACACTGCCTCCAAATCTGGATAGCCTATCCAAAAGAATGCTAGACGCTATTGAGAATTATTGCATGCATAGCACCTTTAGTAGATAGAACAATTTAAGTAAGCATTTGTGCTGGAAGAGAGCGTGGCATTGGGGCCTGAGGTTTGATGGTTTTATTAAGCCTGAAGAAAACCAAAAGTTGATTTTTATCCCTGCTCTTGCATTCAGTTCACCCCATTCCTTCTGGACTATTCATGACATGGCATTACAGATACTGAGAAGACCTAAAGATGGCAGGAATTTATATCCACTATCTTCTGGAACCTAGCAGACTCTCAAATATAATATAATTAATATAATATAATATAATATAATATAAATGTGGATCTTTATCCGGGTTTTCTCCTGCGTAAAATTGGAAGTATCTAGGCGACGTTTCGATGAAGTCTCATTCATCATCTTCAGGTTTGTGTCTTCGGCTTTGTGCTTCTCGTAGTAATGTGAGCTTGAAGCTGCTTCTTCCTTTTAATTGCTAGTGGGGGTGTGACTTAATTGGGTCAGGGTTTGGCTGTGTTCTGATTGGTTGAGGGGTTGGCTGTGTTCTGATTGGCTGGGGGTGTGTTCTGTTCAGGTGGGGGATTGGCTGTGCTCAGGTTAGTCTTAGTTGCTGGGGGATTTGAGCTGGTGAGCTGTGTTCCTGCTGTTTGGCTTCGCATTCGTGGTTGTGCCACATCTTCATGTTGGGTGTCAGTTCGCTTCATGTATGGGTTGGAGGGGTTTGAAGGGGGTAGTGATGCAGCTGCGGTATGGCTTCTGGTCCGTGGTCGTGTCTCATCTTCTGTGTGGGTGTGAGTCTGCTTTCTACGTGGAGTTGTGGTGGTAGCATCTTGTGTGGCCCTCGTGGGTGTGGGTCTGGTGTCATTCTTCATGTTAAGTACTCGTTTGTTCATGAGGGTGGATTTCCAAATGGCTGGTAGGCGGGAGGTATCATCTTGTTTATTCATGCTGTGTGGGCGTTTTTCTATCTCTATGGCTTCTCTGATTATTCTGTTGTTGAAGTGTTTGGTTTTGGCGATAGTTCTGGTATTTTTAAAGTCAATCTCATGTCCTGTGGCTTAGAGGTGTTGGACCAGGGAAGAGGTTGGTTCTTCTTTTTTGATTGAGTTCTTGTGTTCTTCAATGTGTGCACTTATTCTTCTGTTAGTTTGTCCGATGTATGTGGTGGGCCAGGCGGTGCATGGGATTTCGTATACTCCTTGGTTTTCTAACTCGATTTTGTCTTTAGGGTTTCTTAGGATGGTGGATATTTTCTGTTTATGCAGAATGCTAATTTTAATGTTGTGTTTTTGGAAGATCTTGCTGATTTTGTCTGTAGTGCCCTTTATAGATGGGAGGAGGGCTTTGCCGTTCATTTGTTCTCCGTCTTGGATTTTGGTTGGGGTTTCTTTTTGGATTAGGTGGGTAATCTTCTTTCTTTGGAATCCATTGGCTGTTAGTACATTAGTGAGAGTGTGTAGTTCAGTTTTTAGGTGTTGTTCGTCGGCTAAGCATTTTGTTCTGGAGATATATATATATATATATATATATTTGTTGATTTCAAGATTCGACGTGGTTTCACTATTCACTCAAGTCCCAATAAAAGAAACTCTTGAAATCATCAAAATGGAACTAACAGAACACTGCTTAACCAACACATATTTCATATACAAAAGACAAAGATACAAGCAAATTGAAGGAGCCCCTATGGGATCACCACTGTCACCTGTCATTGCAAACCTGTTCATGGAAGAATTCGAATCCAGAGCCCTGGCTAATGCCACCCACAAACCCAAACTATGGTTAAGATACATCGATGACACATTTGTGATTTGGCCCCATAGAAAAGAAAACCTAAACAATTTCCTAACACACCTAAACAGCACACACCCCAAAATCAAGTTCACCATGGAAACGGAAACAAACAAACAACTACCATTCCTAGATGTACTAATCTACAAAAAAACAGATGGCACACTAGGACACACCATATACCAGAAGAAAACACACCAACCGCTACCTCAATGCCCAATCCCACCACCACCCAGCACAGATAAACTCCGTGGCCAAAACACTAATTGCTAGAACCAAACGCCTGGCAGACAAGACACACATAAAGACTGAACTATGTACCCTGACTAAAGTACTGACAGCCAACGGCTTCCACAAAAGCAAAATCACCAGCTTGATCCACAAAAACATACTGCGACATAATGGAGACCTAGAAGATGAACAGACCTATGGAACAGCTGTCCTGCCCTACATAAGAGGTACTATAGACAAAATCAGTAAGATATTACACAGGCATCACATCAAGACTGCCTTCACAACAGACAGAAAAATAGCAGCCATCCTTAGAAACACCAAAGATAAAATTGACCTGGAAAACCAAGGCATATACCAAGTCCCCGTGCATCATGCCTGGCCACATACATTGGACAGACCAATAGAAGAATAAGTACCCGCCTGGATGAACACAAAAATGCAGTCAAAAAGCTGGAACACACTTCCTCACTAGTCCAACACATGAAAGCCACAGGTCATAGCATCGACTTCAATGGCACCAAAACCCTAGCCACTATAGAAAACCACAGCCACAGAATTATCAGAGAAGCCATAGAGATTGAAAAAAGACCTGAAAGCATGAATAGAAGAGATGATTCCACCACTGTCAATCATTTGGAAACCTGCACTCTCAAACAAAAAAAATCTCTACACCACAAACCAGGCAAACACCTGGGCACAAACAGACTGCCTCTGATACCTCCAGCTCAAACAAACCCCAACCAGGCACCCAGATGAAACCTAGCTTCGTATTAATGATAGCCATCCATTTACTCGGATCCAAGCCGCACTAAAAGCCTCCAATACAGGAAACACAATGTTGCCAGCCAATCAAGACAAAAAAAGCTACAAAACAGACAGAAGATATTAGAAACACCAATCAAGCAGAACACAGCAAATGGCTGTGAATGGCTGTGAAAGTCTGACTCACAGACGAACACAATACAGAAGCCTGATGATGGCAGATGAGATTCTGCCGAAACATTGCTACAACTTCAAAAGCACAACTATAATGACGTTGGAAAATACCCGAACAAAGCTGAATACCATAAATAGATAGATAGATAGATAGATAGATAGATAGATAGAGATAGAGATAGAGATAGAGATGGAAGAATTCGATTCCAGAATACATAAAATTAGGATTACTAAGCACCATACTGGGAATTTTGAGAATTCAATAAGCACCATTTTATAAGGGACTTGTTTTAAGACTAATTTAAAGATGAAAAATAGCCAATGACTAAAATACAGACCTGTTTCAGATAGGATAGATAACTAGAAAACATAAATTTCTTATGTGTCTCAAGCTATAAATTATATTTTTTGAATTTTTTTTCACACTATTGTTTTAATTTTGAAAATATTTTCATAGAAATTTGTAACATTGTTTGGTTATCATGATATTTTGTTTGTATTGTCTCCTAAATAAAAAGGATTCAGCATGTCATGTTCCACAAGCAGATGACATTTTTACTAAGCTTCACCCAGAAGGGACAAGATGAAATTACACTAGGAATGGAAATCAAATCCTGATTTTGCAAAGGTTGAATAAGATACTCAAGTCTGAGGCTTTATTGGCGCACTCTTTTCTTGCCCAAATGCTTGCATAAATTGAATTCATTAACTAAAATGCTATATTATATAATTGTTGACAATATTTTATTACCTATTATAAAAAGATATAATTATACATGCAATAAAAAGGAATCCAGTAAAATGAATCTGTACGGTGCACCAGAAAAGAATTATTTAAAAAGCACAGAAAATACCACATTTTGCTATGATGCAAATTAGTTACCAGATGACAAATATCACTGAATTCAAGAGTAAATATAAAATGTTTATTAAAAAATAAAACAAATATCAAATTAAAATCAGTATATAAACATGAATTGATATTAATCCTCATGCTTCTCTCATTAATGCCAAAAACATTTGAATGAAACTTTTAAAACTGAAAATTGCTCATGAAATAAACCAAACAAAAGCTCTTAATTATGCCAGAAACATTATTCCATCCAAAATATATTCTTCCATGTAGACATGGAAGCAACAAATTTAATAGAAAGTGTGAGAGAAATGTGTTAACCAGCTGAATTGAGCAAACAATTGTAATGCAAATCAAAGTGCTGGTTATCTCCCATAAAGTCCTTCATGACATAAGATCTGATTATTATACAGTATATCTCCTGTAGTATCTACATGCCGCATACAGTCTCACAGTATTGCCATGGTTTGGGTGCCATCTTTGATGACCTTGGGCTGGGCACAAAAGCAACATAGCAGAGCGAAGGCTTAAGTGCCTTTTATTGCCCCAACTTCCCCCACCACCACAAAGTGCCCACAGTTCACTGTAAGTCCAAGAGCAATGCTCCAAACACACACACACACACCTCCACTAGTTCCTGGCTGCTGTGTCCAGAGAAGCAGCCAGTTCTGACAGCAAACATAGTTCAGGAAACTTGGTTCCAGGGAGTTCTCATTGCATGGAGGGGTCACTGAGGCTGTAGCACAACCCAAAGCAGAGCTGTGTTGCTGAGTACTTGCCCACAGCCAGGCCAGACAAAGCAAGGCAAGTGAAACCCAAGCAAAGCAAGGTGAAGCACAGTAAGACAAGGTGGCAAGATGTTGACAATTGCAAGCATGGCTGGAAAAAGACGATGCTTGTTCTGACAAGAGCCTCTACCCAGATTCTCTTTAAATCAAATGAGCTTTGTGATGAGGGAAAGCTGTTGGTTTGCCCTATGCTAATCCCACCATCTTTCCATCCTCTGTGCTCAAAAATTGAGAGGCAATAACTCCTCCCCGGAGCTCTATAACTCCTCTACTCCATTGCCTACTCTTTCCTTCCACTCCTCCCTTGCTTGGTTGTCCTGCACCCTCTCTCCATCGCCGGCCATTCCTCCAAGGCCTGAGGGACCCAGGACTGCCTTGTCTTGCTCCCCTGGTCGCTCCTTTGGGGTCAGAGAGGTCATGCCATCCTCCTCCATTGGCCCTGGCTCCATCTCGTCCTCCTCCTTGGACCCAAGCTCCGATGGAGCCATGACACCATCAGTTAAATAATGTGATCTAGTTGGAACCTGTTATGGAGCCTGCCTTCTGGAACACCATTTCATTTGAGATCCCCATGGCTCCTCCCCTGTTGCAGGCCTGGGTTAGATCCCTTGTGGTTGCTTTGGTTGTTTAATTGACTAATGACTTTCGTTTGGATTACAGTATTTATTCTATATTTGTACTATTTTTAATGGTTGTATCCTGCAGGTCATCTGAGTGATATGGATTGCTGCAGATAATTAAACAAACAAAAATAGCATTTACAAAAATACTTACAACTTTCTATCTCTAATGTGCAGTTTTGTTCATCTAAGGGATATCTTCGTAGATCCATCATGCATGCAGCTGTTGTTGTAATTCTAGAAGAGTCAGAGATGAAAACATTTTTTTAATTTGTTCAACCTGGGTAAAATCTAGATAAAAGACTGGAAAATTGATGCATCTATTCCATGTCACTCAAGGTTAAGAAATATATGTATATTTTCAAGAAAGACATGTGTTAATTTTGGTTGACTTTATTTGAACATTAGTTTTGTACTTTATATTTCACATTAACTTCATATTTTCTGTATAAACAGACTAATAAGTAACATGTAACAGCCCAAACCAGAATCTATAAAAAAACACAGTGATATGAATGAATTGGTTTGACTGATTCCAGGGAACACATTCCTGAAGGTAATTTGGTACCAAGCCATAAAGAACTATTACTACAGTAATAGGTACAGGTATTCAGCTGTCTTCAGTTGCATTTCCAGTTTATTTCCATCATTGTTTCTATTTATTCATTTCATTTTCTGCAACTCCTCAGTAAACTAAGGAGCGTATTAGGATTTGTGAGAGAAAGGAAAGCTGCTTTGAGGCAATCTCTATTTCCTTCAAAATCTCATAGTTCTAGAGATTGACAAAAACACATGGTGAATATCTCAGAAACCCCTCTCACACAAAGACATTTTAATTTGTATTTTTAAGTCAGCATATGAAGTTAAGAGAGAGAAATAATTGTTTCAGCAGTGTGCAGCAGCAGCCAAAAAAGCTAATGCAATCCTAAATTGTATTAACAGAGGGATACAGGCAAGATCAAGGGAAGTACTAATACCACTCTATAAAGCCTTAGTAAGACCACACCTAGAGTACTGCATCCAGTACTGGTCACCACATTATAAAAAAGATGTTGAGACTCTAGAAAAAGTACAGAGAAGAGCAACCAGGATGATTAGGGGACTGGAGGCTAAAACATATAAGGAACGGTTGCAGGAACTGGGCTTGGCTAGTCTAGTAAAGAGAAGGACCAGAGGAGACATGATAGCAGTCTTCCAATATTTGAGGGGCTGCCACAGGGAGGAAGGGGTCAAGCTATTTTCTAAAGCGCCTGTAGGCCAAACAAGGAATAATGGATGTAAACTGAACAAGAAGAGATTTAACCTGTAAATAAGGAGAAACTTTCTGAAAGTGAGAACAATCAACCAATGGAAGCTTGCCCTCGGAAGTTGTGGGAGCGCCATCACTTGAGACTTTCAAGAAGAGATTGGACCGCCATTTGTCAGAAATGGTGTAGGGTCTCCCGCGTGGGGGCAGGGTTGGACTAGATGACCTACAAGGTCCCTTCCAACTCTGATTATCTGTATCTATCTGTTTAAGTAAGTATTATAGCACTACGCAATCTAAAACCATCTCCATCTATTGGACCAGACGGAATATGTGCCTACTTCTTAAAAAAGCTATCCACTGCCATAGCAGAACCTCTAAGCATAATCTTTGAAAAATCTTTCAGGACCAGCTCCTTGCCAAAACTATGGTCACAAGCCATGGTCATCCCCATCTTCAGACAGGGAGACTCCAGCCTAGTTGAAAATTACAGACCAATCTCTTTATGCTGCGTCACCTGTAAAGTCATGGAATCAATTATTAACCAATCCATCATCCTCCACTTAGACACAAACAACCTACTCTCTAATAAACAATTTAGTTTTAGGAAAAAAAACCTACCATGTAATCTGCAACTCTTACACTGCAAAAGCATATGGACTACACAACTCGATCAGGGCAAAACAATAGATGCAATCTACATAGACTTCTGTAAAGCCTTTTGATTCAGTGGTACACAACAAACTGCTCCTAAAACTAAAATCTAATGGTATCTCTGGACAACTGCATAACTGGATAGAAGCATTCCTGTCAAACAGACAACAAATGGTCAAAATTGGGAGTGTCCTATCCAATTCTGTACCTGTCAATAGTGGTGTCCCCCAAGGCGGTGTTCTAGGACCAACTCTCTTCATACTCTACATAAATGACCTCTGTGATCATATTAAGAGCAACTGCGTTCCTTTCGCTGATGATGTAAAGCTGTTCAACACCACAGACAATACTGCTACCCTTCAAAAAGATCTTGACTATGTATCAGAATGGTCAAAAAAATGGCAACTTCAAATCTCAACAAATAAATGCTCTGTCTTACATATTGGCAAAAAAATACATCAGAAAATAAAATACAAGCTGAATAGTCAAGACCTTGTTGATGGTCCAAGGACCTTGGAATACTCATCTCTAATGATCTAAGTGCTAGAGCCCACTGTAACTACATAGCCAAAAAAGCATAAAGAGTTGTTAACCTCATCCTACAGAGCTTTTTCTCTGATAATATCACACTACTAACTAGAGCAAACAAAACATTTGCTAGACTAATACTCGAATACAGCTCATCAGTCTGGAACCCACATTACGTATCTGATATTAGCACAGTTGAGAAAGTCCAGAAATATTTCACAAGAAGACTTCTCCACTCCTCTACTCATTGTAGAATGCCTTGCCACCAGACTTGAAATTCTAGACCTAGAAAACCTTGAATTACGTTGTCTTCGGTCTGATCTAAGTATGGTATATAAAATCATACATTGTAATGACTTACCTGTCAATGAATACTTCAGCTTCAACCATAACAACACAAGAGCACACAATGGATACAAACTCAAGGTTAACCGCACCAAACTTGATTGCAGGAAATATGACTTCAGCAACAGAGTGGTCAATGTCTGGAATACTCTACCTGACTCTGTGGTTTCTTCCTCAAACCCCAAAAACTTTAACCTTAGACTGTATACTATTGACCTCACCCCTTTCCTAAGAGGTCTGTAGGGGGCGTGCATAAGCGCACCAACGTGCCTACCGTCCCTGTCCTATTGTTTCTTTTATTTTTCTTATATGTACCCATTTCATGTATTCATAACTATGTATATACTTATACCTATTATCTTGTAAGCGATTGACAAATCAAATAAAGAAATAAAATAAAAAAGCTAATGCAATCCTAAGTTGTATTAACAGAGGGATACAGTCAAGATCAAGGGAGGTACTAATACCACTCTATAAAGCCTGGAAATAAGGAGAAACTTTCTGACAGTGAGAACAATCAACCAATAGAAGCTTGCCCTCAGAAGTTGTGGGAGAGCCATCACTTGAGACTTTCAAGAAGAGATTGGACCATCATTTGTCAGAAATGGTGTAGGGTCTCCTACTTGGGCGGGGGGTTGGACTAGATGACCTACATGGTCCCTTCCAACTCTGATTATTTGTATCTATCTGTTTAAGTAAATATTTGTCAAGTTTGTAGAATCATTTTTCAATTTATTTATTTATTTTTTTTTATTTATTTGATTCGCCAATCACTTACAAGATAATAGGTATAAGTATAAACATGAGTAAGAATACAGGAAATAGGTATGAATAAATGGGACAATAGGACAGGGATGGTAGGCACGATTGTGCACTTATGAATGCCCCTTATAGACCTTTTAGGAATGCGGTGAGGTTAATAGTGGATAGTTTAAGTTTAAAGGAGTGGAGGTTAGCGGATGAAACAATAGAGTCAGTGATTAATTTGTGCTATTTTGTATAGCATCTCTCAGGAGCACAATACCTCTACCCCCAATAATTGGAAATATGACATTATCACTTATTTATTATTTATAATAATTATTTTGATATTCTCTCTCAGAGTATAGAAAATCAGTGAAAGCAAATAATTATTTTTGAAAATCAGTCTGAGGTTTTGGAATTCTTAGAGCAGTATTTTTCAAACTTGGAAACTTTAAGATGTGTGCACTTCAACTTCCAGAATTTTCCAGCCCAACATACAGTACAGAATATCTTAATCAAATAGCATAATACAAGCATTAGCAAGACATTGGTTCTTTGCTTAAACTGTGCAGCTGGCCAGCAGTTTAAAAATGTTATTTAAAAATAACATTGTTATGATTGTTTCCCCTCCAAAAAAGATTACAATTCATTTACCAAATCTCAGAAGATCCCAATATATTGGAAACTTAGTAAAAATAATGTCCCCTTAAGGTGAGGTTCAGTCCTCTATAGTTTCATAGATATATCTATGTAGTTATTTTAGCAACAATAGGGAAAAGATTTCACATTGCCTTCTTCCAGTTGGGTAAAATCCCATAATGGCCTGGAGATTTCTAATAGTGCCCTGGGACTGTTCTCTTCTTTCTGCGAGGCTCAAGTTTTCTTGAGCCTGGCAGAAGATTTATCAACAGGGAAAGGGACTAGGTTACAGATATTTCAACAAATGAATTGCTTTCATTTTTGAACCTAACTTATTTTTCAGCTCATTAGGACAGACATTCCTTCAATTTTTTTTCTAACAATCCTTGTCTGAACTGGTTGACTGGCTGGCTGCTTGTTTCCTAGACAACTGAGGGATGTGCAGGTGTCTGTTAATGTTTTCTTAACTGTCTCTGGAATTCTTATTGGGCAGTGAAAACAGTATCATTAGATCCCTTAAATATTCTCCAGAATCAAACATTTAAAATACTTTTTTTCTTTTTTAATATAACCACATATTCTAAAACTCCCATTCATTATTTTAAAATAGCTCAGACATACATCAAGCTCAAGCTGCTAATCAGCAGCCTTCCTACTGATCTATCAGTATAATTTTTTTCTGCACTTGACTGCATTCGATCAGAAGACTTTTATTAGAATCATTATCAGGAATTATCAATGCATAAAGACTGAGTATTGTCTTGTGATTATTTTCTCTTGTGCATGGAGAGATCAGCTTTGAAGAAAAATGTTTTGGCTTTTTTTTCTATTGTCTTTAATTTGCTGAATGTTGAAAACAAATAGAATAATTCTGTCTCAAAACCCCTTGTGAAAAATCTAAGTGATTTTTTTTTCACTATTTGCAACAATCACATAAGTAGCAGTTTACAAAACTCCAGAATTTTATTATTTCAATTTATATTATTCTGGGATCGTCTCACAGCAACTGCCTTTCATCTCATTCTCTGTCTTAGACAAAAAATGTCTTTTATGTGAGGCTTTTCACTTTTAATTAATTTTACAATTTATTTGCAATTTTTACCTTATCATTTTGTGTTCTGCATTTTTAAAGGTCTCCTGTGAACTCTTTGATAATATATATCCTCATTTGAAGCGAACAAAGAAATCAAAATATTTAAAGCAACAAAGACAATTAACATTATTTGTTGAAGTCACTTGAGTGATTGGACAGGCAGGCTCTAAAATTATGCAAACATTTTAAGGGCACATTTCTTGCTAAACAGCCTAGGGCTTGGGGGATTTTGGTTTTGGGATATTTTAAAATCACCTTTTGGGGGGATGGAGTAACAGTAATGTGTTAGCAAGCTTACCTTTTACCTAGTTTTTAGCTAACCAGTCCATTTGTTTATAGTTTATTCATTGGTACTGTGAAAGTTGTTGTATCTAGAGCTATTTTGTCACTTAAACCAGATGAACCAAACATAACACTACACAATAGGCTTCGTGTTAAAGTATAATTTCATCCTCATCTCCCCATTTCAGTTGTCCTTTACTTAATACTCGATAACTATTCTCCAATTCAGGGACAGCAAATAATCTAAAATCAAACATTTCTTCAATTATTAATGTGGTATGAATGAAGTCTGATTTTAGCAGAATATATTTGTGCCTGGCAAAACACAAGTGCACAGATCTATTGATGTATAATCAGTAAAAGTTGGCTTCACAGCTCTTGGACCATCTGGTTTAAGTGACAAAATAGCTTATTGGCTCAGCTATACCAGTGATAAGCCAGGAGGTGAAGCCAGAAGGAGGTTGCTGTATAACCTAGATAACACCCCGGGCACATGTTCAGGTTAAAGATCAACATGGAATAAAACTAAACAAATGAACCAATAAAAGACCTTGTTTGAACTGATTATGTTAAACTGTAGAATGCAGTTAGAAAAGTGGGAATCCCAGAAAATCTTGATTTCCTCATGAGGCAACTATATGTAGATCAAGAAGCCATAGTATGCAAAGAACGTGGTGAATCAGATGAGTTCCAAGTAAAACAAAGCTGTATGCTCTCCCCTCATTTATTCAACCTTCATACTGAATATGTATTAAGGGAAGCTGGATTGGAAGATGAGAGTAGTTTTAAAACTGGAATAATAAACATCAGTAACCTGCACCATTCTGGTACTACTATAATAGCCAAAATTGCAAAGGATTTGCAAACTCTAGTAATAAAGGACAAGGAGCATAATAAAACATGGGATTAAAATTAAATATAGACAAAACCAAACTATTGATATCAAGCACAATAGCCAACTTTAGAATTGACAATAAAGATATGAAAGTGGTAAATAACTTCTGCCTTTTAGGATCAGCCATCAACAATAAAGGAATAAGTTGTCAAGACATACGCCATTGATTAGCATTTGGTGGAATTGCAATTAAGGCCTTGAAAATATACTTAAATGCTATTATTTGTTTGTACCTACAAAAATCTGAATCATGCAAGCATGGTATTCCCTGTAACATGCTATGAAAGCACAAGCTGGACTTTGAAGAAGTAGGATAGGAAGATATTACTTTAGAACTTTGGTGTTGGAGAAGGCTCCTAATGGACAGCCAAGAAAACAAAAATGGATAATTCAACAAATGAAGTCACCCCAGGCACACATGACCAGACTCAAATTATTCTACGTATTATGTGAAGAACTAGCTTTCTAGTGAAAGCTGTAATCCTAGGAAGGTGAAGAGAAAGAATAAAAGAGGATGTCCACCAGCAAAGTACACGGGCCCAATTTCAGTGGGATGACTGCACCATTCAATGATGAAAGAACAGGTTTGGGACAGACAGAAGAAATTTGTCATGGAGAAAAAATATCTATTTGGAAAGAAATGAAGGAAGAGAATTGTATAAGATGAGGTTCTAATTTTTGAATTTGCTAATTTTTGAATTTCCTATTTAAGTTTCAGATTAGTTGAATGAAAAAGAGTAAAATATATTCAGACTTAAAAATTTTCAATTTAATTATATAAATTAGCATTTTGGTATTATCCTAGCTCATTTATTCTGGTTCCAACTCTTCTTTAAACAGTTTCCATAACAAATTTCTTTAATATTCCTCTAGTATCAGAAATATGCTATGCATGTTTAGGACATGTTTTTCTTGCTAACATTCCATCTTTATTAGTCTAAAAATCTTCTAATTTTACTTTACATTCCTTTTCTTCACTGCCCAATTTAATTCAACAGCATCGTCATGTCCATGAAAGCTGGTGAAAACTATGGCTAATAGCTTCCCACTACTATCAGTGCAGAATACTTCAAGTTTTTAAACAACTGTGAAGTTCTTCCAAATATTATACATATTATGGTTCTCTCCCATTTTTTATTAGCCACTGAAACACAGCTTGTACGTTTTCATTTCTAGCTGAGCTTATTTAAACTTCCTCTCCAATTAGAAATATGCATCTAAAGTTTAGGATCTTAATTCATACATCTAATAAAAATTGCAGTTTAAAAAAATGAATGCTGAAATGAATGTGTTAATCTTTAAAATGCTACAAGGGTGATCGAGGAAACAACAAATTAACTGTTGGACAATACCATATATGTCAGCGAAACAAATTCTTGATGAAAATTAAATTCTTTGTTCAGCATGAATTATCAGTCTGAGACACCTCAAAATTAATCAAGAATTACACCTAAGAAAGATAAAATTTTCAGATTTTATTTATTATTTCTAGGTGTAGATAGTTCCAAAATCAGTGGGGAGATAGAGTATAAAATTTGTGGCATGTAGAAGAATATTTTCAGCTAAAAAAATTCTACAAGAAAAGTAGAAAAAAAATGTAAAGCAAAAAGAGGAAGATGTTTAGCCAGCTACAAGAAATGTTTGGAAGCTATGATGTTTCCAACAAATGAGGTTTTACAACTGACTAACTACCGACATGCGATATTCGCTTTTTATCCCAAAAGTTTTTTATTTTTTTATTTTTTACATATCTCTTCACGTGAGCAACGTGGTTCCAGATTACAACATTTATACATAGTCGGACTTATATTTCCATCTATCTTATATAATATCACCTAATGTCATTATCCATTCCATTCATCTTTAAATAAATTTACATACATATACATATGTTTTCTTAAGTTTTCGCGGGTACTTACATGTATGGCATTCAGCTTTGTTCGGGTATTTTCCCACGTCATTGTAGTTGTGCTTTTAAAGTTGTAGCAACGTTTCGGCAGAATCTCATCTGCCATCATCAGGCTTCTGTATGAAGATGAACACTATACAGAAGCCTGATGATGGCAGATGAGATTCTGCC
>NW_020769314.1:5450649-5512776 GCF_900518735.1 Pseudonaja textilis
ATATATATATATATATATATATATATATATATATATATCCATTATAATGTATCTTCTTTTTCCCTTTAATCAATATTTGTTCTATTCATTCATACCAGCAATTCCAGCTGTCATAGTACATTGATGAGCCCATTTCTTAAGCAGTTTTAACTAATTTACAGCTAAAGAGAGAGTAGCAGGATAAGAAAATTTCACTTGGTGAATCAATGTTCTTTCAGGTTTACAAAGGGAAAAAGTATTTAAAGATTTAAAAATATTTAGCCAAAAAAACCTTCACTAGAAGAAGGTATAAAAAAGCTTCAAAATGGATACAGAATACAGTTATTTTTAAAGACTACTTTTGGGTGAAAGTTCTTTTGAACAGATTGGAATTAAAACAGAGAAATAAACTGGACTTTGTGGATTATTTTTCTTTACCATTAAGGAATGCAGACAACTGATGGATGTTACAAAACAAAAAGATAAAGGTATTATCAACCAGAGTGGGATGCTGGCTGTAAATTTAGAGATGCTGACTGTGAGCCTGACTGTAACTACAGAATGCTATTTGATATAAAAGAATTAAGGGCATTGGAAGACAAAATGGGGCGGGGGAGAAAGGAAGCTTGTTTGAGAAACATTCATTTTGAGGTAATAATATTATAATGGCAACCACCAGGAAAGCCATAAAATTAGTAGGGGGTAGGGATATATAGAGCAACCTGCAGCGAGAGGAATTACACCACATTTGATTCAGAAAATATTTGAGCAACTGAACAGTAAATTAGCTGAATTATTTGATAATAAGCTGACAGCTTTTGAAAGAGAATGGATGAAGGATGAAAGAGGAGATGAAATGAGAATTTAAGAAGATGAAAGGGTCTGTTAAATGACTTTCTGGAGATGTAAAACAAATTGGTTTAAATTTTGGGTTTGAGTAAGAAGTTAGAGACAGAGAGTTGTGAAGACAACTAAATAATTTGACTCTATTGGAATTGAGACAGAAGGAACGTTGTTTAAGATTTAGAGCAATTCTAGGGGATTCTGATAAATACATTGGAAAAAAGTTTACTAAAGCTTTTGAAAAAAAAATTGGACTTGAAAAAGAAGGCTATAGAAAAAAGTTGCTAAAATCTATATAATAAATGTAAGGTTTGTGAGGATAGGAAATGTTCCAGGGGATGTTTGGAACTGTTGGGGAGGAAGTTTATTCGCATGAGAGTAAGATTATTGGGCATTTATGCCCTAAATGAGGATAAAGTAATGTTCCGTAAAGGACTTTTGGAGATATTAATATGTTTCTCTTATGAAAATTAGTGTCTGATAGGAATTGGAAGAGCAATATCAATATCAATAGCATTTAGACTTATATACTGCCTCACAGTGCTTTACAGCCCCCTCTAGTGGTTTTTCAGAGTCAGCATATTGCTCCCAACAATCTGGGTCCTCATTTTACCCACCTTGATGGAAGGCTGAGTCAACCTTGAGCCAGTGACAATGAAGCTGCTGACAGTTGGCAGTATTAGCCTGCAATACTGCATTTTAACCACTGCACCTCCAAGCTCTTTAGAGTGATCTCTAAATAAAACAGAGTGATCTCCACACAGTGGGCTAGAGCTTCTGATATTAAAATAACTAAAGACAAATTACCAAAAGTTTTCTTAGATATGAAGGACAATTTAGGGCTGGTTGATATATGGACACAGAAAAATGGCAATTTGAGAAAGCACACCTATTTTTCTGAAAGTCATGGATCCTTTTCAAGTATAGACATAAGTTTGATTTCAAAGAACATGGCCACTAAGGTTTCTAAAATAGAGATATTTCAAAAAACTTCTTTGCATCATAATTATTATTTTAATTTATAAAATAAAATTTAGTTCTTTTAGATGGATACAAAACAAAATGTTGCTACAGAAAGAATCAGTAGGGTAGGAGCTCTTTTTGATGATATAAAGAGAAAAAAAGACATTTCCAGAAAAGAAAAACATTTTTTCAACAAATTAATCTCTTACAACAGCATTTGTCTATGTTAAAGAGTATGAGAAATGTAAATAAAAAAATGAATTATGCAAAGCAAAGAAATAATAACTAAGTGTGCAAATCAATCAGGGGAATGCCTGGTATATAAATTATGAAAAGAAAAAGAAAAGAAAATGATATTGAAATTGCAAGAGGGAGATACTGTATTAATGGATAACACAGCCATACAAATCACATTCTAACAATATTATTTAAATCTGTATAAAGGAAGTGATATATATCTCTGTGGAGATCATTGATAAATATCTAAAGAAACAAAATTTACCAAGGACTAGAGAGGAACAGAGGCTAATTATGTATAGACTTATAATAAGGAAAGTTTTTTGAAGCTGTAAAAAGGATTGAATGAGAAAGGTATCTGGACCAGATGGATTAATAGGTTCTTATTATAAATATTTTGATGATGAACTTTTGCAACATTTACAAAACACAATGAAATCAATCTTGCAAGGAATAAAGATGCCAAAGAATTGGAAAGAGATCAGTGTAGCACTAGAGCCAAAGAGGTACAAAATTAGACTTTAACAAAGATTTTAATGATTTAAAATTTTTTAGAGGTTTCATATTGAGAATATGGAATAAATACAAACTCAGACTGTGCCAAAAAATACCTTAAAACCTAAAAAAGCATTTTATATATGAGAAATAATAGGAAAAAAACAAATGGCTAACTTATGGTAAGTACAGGAATTTTGTCAAAGGGAATATAAACTAAAATCAAAAGAACTAGTAGTAACACTGAGTCTGAAACAGAATTGTGTACAAATGATAACATGCATATAATTAATAAAATGTAAAAATGTATTGAAATTTGAAACAGAAGAACAAGTGAAAGAATGTATAAGAAACATTTTTATTGTAATATACAGATTGAACAGTGGATAAATATGTGGTTGAAGGAATTGAAATTTACTCTTTGTTATAATCTTAAAGATAATTTTTATAAAATGATGTGCTGTTGGTCACCAGAGAAATTGTCTACAATGTATAAAGGCACTTCAATTTTATACAGCAAATGTGAACTATAAGAAAGAATATTTTATCACAGTTGATAGACTTGAAAAAAAGCTAGAAAATTCTGGATTCAAATACTCATATGATTCAGAAAATTTTAAAGATTATTAGGCACTGTCCACAACGGAGGAATGGTTGGTGAAAATGAACTTGATGAGATGGCTAAATTGACTTCTTTGATCAGAGAAAAGATAATGTCTACATTTATTGCTGAGTGGAACCCTTCTTCTGAACCGGACATAGAACTGTTGTTAAGTCAAAACAACTAGCCATAAATATTAAAATGTTAACAATAAAGACAAGTAAAAACTCCAAAGTTCACTTCTGAAATGTTTCATTACCTTTCATCTAAAAAAGACTAACCCTCCACCAAAATCACCAACTAAACACAAGCCTTTGCTTGCCTTTTATCAGGATGACTTGCCCCCCCACCCGTTTTTTATTTATTTATTTGTTTGTTTGTTTGTTTATTTATTTATTTATTTATTTTTATTTGCTTTTCAATCGCTTACAAGATAATAGGTATAAGTATATACATAGTTATGAATACATGAAATGGGTACATATAAGAAAAATAAAAGAAACAATAGGACAGGGACGGTAGGCACGTTGGTGCGCTTATGCACGCCCCCTACAGACCTCTTAGGAAATGGGTGAGGTCAATAGTATACAGTCTAAGGTTAAAGTTTTTGGGGTTTGGGGAAGAAACCACAGAGTCAGGTAGAGTATTCCAGACATTGACCACTCTGTTGCTGAAGTCGTATTTCCTGCAATCAAGTTTGGTGTGGCTAACCTTGAGTTTGTATGTCTTGTGTGCTCTTGTGTTGTTATGGTTGAAGCTGAAGGTAAGTCATTGCAATGTATGATTTTATATACCATACTTAAATCAGATCGAAGACAGCGTAATTCAAGGTTTTCTAGGTCTAGAATTTCAAGTCTGGTGGCATAAGGCATTCTACAATGAGTAGAGGAGTGGAGAAGTCTTCTTGTGAAATATTTCTGGACTTTCTCAACTGTGTTAATATCAGATACGTAATGTGGGTTCCAGACTGATGAGCTGTATTCGAGTATTAGTCTAGCAAATGTTTTGTTTGCTCTAGTTAGTAGTGTGATATTATCAGAGAAAAAGCTCTGTAGGATGAGGTTAACAACTCTTTATGCTTTTTTGGCTATGTAGTTACAGTGGGCTCTAGCACTTAGATCATTAGAGATGAGTATTCCAAGGTCCTTGGACCATCAACAAGGTCTTGACTATTCAGCTTGTATTTTATTTTCTGATGTATTTTTTTGCCAATATGTAAGACAGAGCATTTATTTGTTGAGATTTGAAGTTGCCATTTTTTTTACCATTCTGATACATAGTCAAGATCTTTTTGAAGGGTAGCAGTATTGTCTGTGGTATTGAACAGCTTTACATCATCAGTGAAAAGAACTCAGTTGCTCTTAATATGACCACAGAGGTCATTTATGTAGAGTATGAAGAGAGTTGGTCCTAGAACACTGCCTTGGGGGACACCACTATTGACAGGTACAGAATTTGACAGGACACTCCCAATTTTGACCATTTGTTGTCTGTTTGACAGGAATGCTTCTATCCAGTTATGCAGTTGCCAGAGATACCATTAGATTTTAGTTTTAGGAGTAGTTTGTTGTGTACCACTGAATCAAAAGGCTTTACAGAAGTCTCTGTAGATTGCGTCTATTGTTTTGCCCTGATCAAGTTGTGTAGTCCATATGATTTTGCAGTGTAAGAGTTGCAGGTTACAGGATAGTTTTTTTCCTGAAACCAAATTGTTTATTGGAGAGTAGGTTGTTTGTGTCTAAGTGGAGGATGATGGATTGGTTAATAATTGATTCCATGACTTTACAGGTGATGCAGCATAAGGAGATTGGTCTGTAATTTTCAACTAGGCTGGGGTCTCCCTTTTTGAAGATGGGGATGACCGTGGCTTGTGACCATAGGTGAGGAAAGGAGCTGGTCCTGAAAGATTTTTCAAAGATTATGCTTAGAGGTTCGGCTATGGCAGTGGATAGCTTTTTTAAGAAGTAGGCACATATTCAGTCCCGTCCAATAGATTGAGATAGTTTTAGATTGTGTAGTGCTTTTTCAACATTGTCTTCTGTAAAATCGATATGGATTAGATCATTGTAGTTGTCTGTAGTTCGGCTAGTAAATACTGGACATGATCCATTGCTGTTTACAAATACTGAGCCAAAGAATGTGTTAAAGAGGTTGGCTTTAATGGTGTCGTCATTGCAGTCTTTCATTAGGTTCTATCAGGGGTGGGATGGACCTTGAGTCTTTTAGTTTGTTGTTTACAAAATTGTAAAAACTGCAGGTGGAATTGGTGCATAGAAGGTTTTCCTCTTGTTTAATGTGATAATTGGTGCATTCAGTCTTTATCTGGTGGCATAAATTTTTGTATCGGCTTTTGAAATTGGCAATGTGACCAGATTTGTTTTTCCACCAGAGTGATCTCTTTTTGGATTGAAGTTTCCTTATTGTTATGGATAATCTGTTTTTTGTTTTGTTTTGGGAGTTGTTGTTGGTACATATAGTTTGATGACTCTTTTGACTTCAAGTAAAAATATGTTGTAACAGTCTTCAACAGAATTGCATTCAGTGAATAGAGATTGCCAATCAAGGGATGAGAGATCATTGTCTATAAGATCATAGTTGCCTTTTTTGAAGTTATAATTGGGGATTACATCATTGGGATGATTTTTGTGTGGGCGTATGTTGAGACAAAAGTCAATCATATTGTGGTCATTGCTGGAAAAGGGTTCTTTAGTTTGTATTCAATAAATTAAATTCAAACTATTGCAGAAGGTGAGATTGAGGCAGTTGTTTAGTCTAGTGTTGTTGGTTACTGGTTGTGCCAGTCCCAGATTTGTAACAGCTTTGTAGAAGGTTGCGTGTATGTGTTCAGTTGTGCATTCATTTAGGTTCCAGTCAATATGAGGTAGATTGAAGTCACCAAGAAAGATAAAAGTATGTGGGCAGGATGTTGCCCATATTAATAGTGAATTTAGCTTGTTTACATGTTCGATGTCATAATCAGGTGCTTTGTAACAGTAAGAATCGAAATGTGATATTTAAGGATAGTTCACAGATGATGGTCTCAGGAAGAGCAAGCTCCTGGGTAACTTGGATGTTTTTTAGATGTAAGGACTTTTTATAGAAGATAGCAACACCACCTCCTCTACGGATTTCATGATCTGATCGGTAAACATGATAATCTCTTACTGTGGTAATGGAGAGATGCATTGAGTCATGTTTCGCAGACAAATATGATGTTGAATTTAGCCATGTTTAGTAAGAGGAGAAATTCAGGTATTTTATTCACAAGACTTCTTGCATTGAGTAGCTTGCATTTAAGGCCAGCAGTAGTTGGAATTGAGGTAGTTAGGGGCATGCATGCTTAGCCTTGGGTGATGGTGGATTGGTTGAGGTAGGGTTGTGGTTGAAGGTTAACGCTGAGTTGCAGGTTCTGTGACTTACTTTTGACACAGTCGGCATGTCAATGTACAGGTCCTTCTCTCCATTGTCTAGACTTTTTTGAGTTCAGTGCGGAGTACACGGGAGCGGGCACGTTGCTGTATGGTTAGGTCAGGGCGAGAAAGGAGGTTCTTATGGTTGGTGTTGCTTATGGCAAGTGAATTTATAGTATAAATGACTTTACATTTGCTTGATTCATTTTTGCAAATGACCCTGTAGAAGCGTGGGGCCACAGAGCCATCTCTGTTTTTGAGCTCTCGGCCAATGCAGGAAATGTCAAGTATTTCATCGGGGAGATGGTTGATGCTTGATAATCACTGATGATGCTTCAGACAGTTGTGATGTCATCGTTGTCATTGATATCCTCTAGACCAAATAAGATGACATTTGGACATTTCCGTTCACGCTCAACAGCTTCTCTGATGAGGATTGGGATATCATTATTTGTCTGATTTATGTTTTTGGGGGATTGGGTTGTGGATTGGGTTGTGGTTGTTGGGTAGAGATGTGGTTTGTAGCTATTGGATGTTCAGGTTTTTGCGTTGTGTCTTTTTTTTTCGAGGTTGGATAATGTTTCTTTTAAGGCATCCAGAGATGCTACTATGGTGTCAAGGGATGTTATTCATGTTTCTATGGTATCAACTCTTTCAAAAAGATCCAGTTTGGGTCTGCATGATTTGCAGAGATATGGAAACTCATTGGATGATTCTAAGTATTGAATCATTTGCTCGGGTAATCCCAAGCAGTCATGATGAGTGTATTTGTTACACAGAGAACATTTGATGGAGTTTTCATTATCCTTTAGAGTTTTGTAGCATTTAAGGCATGTGCAGGAGTCTTGTGGTTCATTGGTGGGGATTACTTTCTCTTTAGGTTGTGGTTTGGCATTGGATTTTTTTCTTGGCATGGTAGGTTTGTTAAGATGGTACGTTGATTCAATTAATTAATGGAACAATTCTGGGTAATCAATATAGCCACTATCACACCAATCAATCAATTGCAATAATCTCTCTAGTCAAATAATTTTGCTAAGCAACAATCAGCCTAATCAATTAATTACACTAATCGCTAATAAATTAATTACACTGATCATTAATGACACTGTTCAATTAAATTCACTAAATCACTAATTTTACTAATCAATTAAATTACATGAATCTTGATCTTTTAAACTAATCAGTAATCACACTATTTGCACTAAATACTCTAATCACACTAATCAATTAAAATGATAAATCAATTAAACCATTAATGAAATATTTTATAGAAATTGATTATCTAATCATTGATATAGGTAATGAGGTAGAAAAGTTGTAAGTTTTGAGGTAATGAATTAATCAGTATTTGATTAAAGTAATGAGGTAGTATTGAGAGTCTTTAAGGAAAGGGTTAATTGTTTTACTAGCAGCTTTTATTTATTGGATGGGGGGAATTTATTGCTCTGATTGCTGCTGCTATTACTCTGTAAGCCATAGGCTGTAACAAGATGTTCAAAGCACGCTGGATTTTTGAAAGAGAGCAAAACTCGCTCAATATGTCTCTGAATAAGATTGTTTTCCAAAAGTTCTTCAAGTTGAGTAGTAGTAAAAATACAGTCCAGAAATTTGGGTTAACCAATCCAATCTGTCCTTTACTTTTAAAGTTACTTCTAGTTGCAATATCTTTTTTTTCTTTTTTAACTAAATATGACAGTCACTCCAGATCGTTAATTGCAGCTATTTTCCTCCTTTGAGTCCCACTTTCCAAGGAAAATTCCACTGCAGAAATTGGAGTGATTCTCCCCAAGACTAAGTATGTTGTTACAAGATCTTTCCTTTCTTTTTCACTTCTGTCTCAGCTGCCTTCCTGGCTTCGATTCAGCCATGCTGGCAGTTCTCTTTTTAGTTCAGATGGAGGGGTTTTCTTCGGGTCAGTCAAGGAGACTCTTCTCTCCTCGCGACCACCAAAGCATTCCTCTGCCGTCCAGGGTGACTTTTGGCTCCTAAGAGCCTCAGGGCTTTCTCCTCCCTGCTTGTTTCTCCCTGCCAGCTGTCCGATGTGGCTCCGGGGAAACTGTGTGGGGGATATTAATGGAAACACGTTGTCTAGTGTGGAAGATACTTCTATCAGCTGTGTGAGGGATTTAAATGAAGGTACGTTGTTTGCACTCAGATGGCTCCAAGTGATCCAGTTCAAGAGCTCCACTAGTGTGGTTAATAGGGCTCGATGGAAAGAGCTTCACTTCTCTGGGGAAGGAGAGGAGGGCTCCGGATCAACTAGCAGGAGCTCTGCCAGCATTATTAGGGCCCCATGGCTTCAGAATCCAGCGTTTTTGGGCTTGTTTTTTGGGCTCTGGTTTACTCATTGTTACTGGTGCAGGCAGCAGCTTTAAAAATGATTTCTGGTGCAGGTGGTGGCTTTATAGGGAGATAGTGCTCAAGGAGTGAGAGCCTCACCTTCCTAGTTGGGTGCCACCATTTTCAAGAAGTCCTTTTATCCTGAAAGAAACTATGTTTCAGAGGGGTAAGAAACTTCATCCAATTAAAACTTCCAGAGTTGACACATACAACCGTAGCTGAAACTTTTATGGGGTGGTGGTGGTAGTATCAGCACTTCGTATTTATGGTTTTAATTTTCTATAAAGGTCAGGAAAGTGGAACCATGTTATTCAATGTCCAAAAAATAGTTTTGTGAAATGCATAATATACACATGGTTAAAATGTGATTTTTAACATGTCTATTCAAAACTGGCAATACTGACAAAAAAGAGATTTTCATCCACCTTTCTTAATACTAAAAAATCTAGCTATGTTGCTTTTCCTGGTTATCTTGGCCCGAAATGCTCATCTTTGGTAATTGTACGCTGTTTTTGGGATACACCATAACCTTTTCAATTGGCTCTATTTCAGCATCATTTGTCAACTGCACAATGTTTTATTTTTCTAGCCAAACAATTCCCATTATAAAATACTGGAACACTTGTGATTATTAAAAGCAACCAATTTCCTTTATAATGAAAAATATTGTTGAATTAGTTCCATCTTAAAATAAAGCAGATCCATTAGTTTACTCATAAATGAGGTCATGCTGCTGTTTACAAATGTTAAGAAAGAATATAATGTCTTCATTCTTATAGTTTGTAGTACTAATACGTGTGGAGGTTGTTGACTCAAATGTTAACTCACTAGTTGAATAGTATCAGACAGGCCACTTGATTTCAGTTTAAGTTACTGGGAGATGTAAAAAAATGAGGTATCTTAAATTGTTTTGAATCAGTTAAGAAAACCTCTAGATATATAACGAGATATATTTATTTGATTATTTATTGATTTGTTTGTATATCAAATTTAAATTGCTGCCCATCTCAAAATAAAGTGACTCTGAATGGCATACAATAAGATTAAAAATAATTAATACATAATAACAATTATTAAATAAAAATAAAAAACTGAGCTGAGGGAGAACTGAATATATTAATAACAGAGCCATCTCAATATCTCGCCGGTTCCTTTGATTTATTCCTTTCAAATATGAATCAGATTTCAGATTCTTTCTAAAAAAAAAATCAGATTTTTTTTCTGGAAAAAAGTTGTATTCAAACATTTATTCCCACAAAGCAAAGAAAGCCGAAAGAACATGCTACTTTCATTGCACATCCCAAGGCACTTTAACAAATAATAATCTGGTAATTAGTGCTGTTGAGGTAATTCCCCGTTAAGAGAATGAGTGCACACAGGGAGATGTAGTGAGAGTGATGCTGAATAACACACGACCAGCACACAGATACACTGAATAGTAAAATGTAGGTTTTACTTCCAGTAAACAGTTAAGCAAAGTCCAACAAGCAGTCCAAATCATACACGGTTATAGCAGTCAGCTTTCAGTCCAGGGATAATCCAAATAACAAAGTCCAGTATCATACACAGTTCAGTAACAGACTTACAGCAATCCAGGAAGAATGACGATCAGCAACAGTCAATAGGAAAAAATGCAGGAACCAAAAACAGCAAACATCAGAATATCTAGCAACAACAGAACAGAACAACCCAGGTTTCTGGCTCCATCTTATGGCTGTTTGAGGAACCACACCCAATTACAATTTTAGCATTCCCTTAAAGAGACAGTATTAAATGTCTATCCTGGTTTACTGTTGGGTGACTATCAATTCCTAACAAGTGCTATCTTTCAATATCTACAATATATTTTTATATAATGGTAAAAGAAAAAGAAAAATCTGCATGTTGTTCCTTTCCTCGTGGTTTGAATTTTGACATCTCCCTCTGGTCCTGTAAACATACTTCCCATCTGTTCATACAGCTGGAAGATTAAAATGAAGTGGACATTTGCACAGATATGTGACAGTATACAGGGCAACTGGAAGTCACTCATATATTTAGATGGAAAGTAAAGAAGAAACACACATGCCCAAATTTAATTACAGTATATTGCCATATTATTGTATTCCCATTCTTTTCCTCTTAATTGTATACCATGACCAACACCAAAACATGATTGCAAAAATATTTTATTACAAAGTTTTTAATTGATTATTCTTAAAGTAGAGTGAAAATGCCCCTGACCTTGGATAGCATTCATATTCCATATCAAAGCTCTAGCTGAATTCTGAAAAGGATTTTTAACAAAATGTTTAGGGAAGAAAAAGATATCTAAATATTAAATGCACAAAACCTTATTCCATACTTATTTTGATATAAATCATGCTGTTTTCAACAATACACACCTTTGCAATAATATTGGAATCTTGAATGTCATTGTTTTTAAATATAAAACTGATATTACAAGGAAGTGCTTTAACATTAGGCTTAGTTTGTATTGTGGGTGCCTTCAAAGTCAGTATTCAGTCCTATTCAGTCCCTGCAATTTTATTGGCAAGGCTTTTCAGAAGTGGCTTGCAAGCATATCCTACCTAAGGTTGACAGAAAGTGACTGGCCCAAGATCACCCAGTTGGTTTCATCTAATCCTAAAGCAGGACTAAAATTATAGTCTCCTGGTTTCTAGCCTGATGCCTGAACCACTATAACAAAACTGGTTGTCTAACTTAGATTAAGGAGACCATAGTAGTCACATAAATTAGCAGTCACTTTTTTGATGGCACTGCTTCTAGAGAGTTAAATCAACCTTCCACAATCTGTTGTCCTTCAGATGTGTCAGACTTCCATAATTCCTAGAGGAAATGACTTTGTGCTGCTAAAATCTAACACATCTGGACAGCAATCTGATGGGAGAAGGCTCAGAGAAGACTAAGTTTTTAATCTGCCTTGTTAATACAATATTTTTGCCTAATTAGATGGATTAGAAAATAGGGTGTTTTTTTCTTTTTTTTTCTTTTGCCCAGTTTTTATAAACCCATTGAAGTTTATGTACATGTCAAATGCTAAGACACTGCATGAAGAAAGTACTACATAAAAAAATCACAATAAGTTTTCTCTTTTCTGATGGTTCTTCCTATATGTAAAAGTTTAGTTCCCTGGTTTTACAAGTCAAAGTAGATAGGTGGATTCATGTAAGGATTTTATGTTGAGTCATTTTGTGACTCAATTATGTGTTCTGTGACAAAGACAGGTCTGATAATCCATACAATTCTTGGCTGTAAAATGTGTGTGTGTGTGTGTGTGTGTGTGTGTGTGTGTGTGTGTGTGTGTGTGTGTTTTAAAATTTAGAGACAAGATGTCTCTAGAGAAATGCTAAATACTTTCTTGGCTTTTGTATAATCTTCAATTTCACATTATCCCCAGGTGCATTTTTCATACCATATTGGGAAGTGCATATGTAGGGGACATTTGGGGACAAATGAGAAGGCAGAGGAATGAGTTAAGAAAATACTTTCTTGACACTTTATAAAAAAAAATCTCCCTATCCCAAGGATGAATATACATATTACTGTTTTGTAACAAGAAAGCATCTTTGCTGCAGAACTCTTATTCTGAAATTCACAGACATCAAACCATTCTCAATATTCTGCCACAGTATAATTCTGATACATATTTTCAGCTGTTACATATAAATTTTGGTTTGCTGCTGCTGTTTCGCAATTTTTTATTGCGTGACAAGAAACTATTTAAAATAAAAAAGAGGTATCATCTTCCGATCCATTTTTATTCCCCTTTAAACATTACTAACATACTAGCACATAGCAAGTGGCAATAATATAGGGAAAAAATAAAGATAATAAGTTCTTTTCTTTCCCCTCTCAATGGCTAAGTAAAGTTAAGCAAATAGTTAAGCACATGTCTGTAGATGTTTCTTCACGAACGTCACTTGCGTTGTTTATTATTAAGACATTTAGGTTTTTTTTTTACAAGACCTATTGTATATTAGTCTTTCTCAATCTAGTGCCCTCCTGAAGATTTGGACTGAAAATACCATAATGGCCTTCTGATTATGGGGCTTTAGTGCCAATCATTTTGAAGAGCACAAAGTTGAAGGAAGCTGGCAAACTCTACACAATCTACATAAAAGAAAAGAAAAACTAGAGAAAGAAAAGGAAAAAGATCTAGAGAAAGAAAAGGAAAGGGGAATTAGCTTTTCGATTTATATAAAGAATGCTGCCATTCATAATGTTTAATGCTGACCTGAGACCATAGAGAACTGTCCCATCTGGATGTAAACGAATCATTCTGTTCTTCACGGTGACACCATGTACAAATGACTTCTTATCATTCAGGAAGTAGGTATCAGGAACCCAAAGCTGATCTGCTACTCTATTGTCCAGTGTAAGATTTAAAGGTATTATATTATACGAAAGCCTCTTATCCCTCCATGCTTGTTGAAAGTACATGGTCAAAGTATAGTCCTGAAATATAGAAGAGAGAGGGGAAAATAGGTTGAAAATTTTACTATTTTTTATTTTGCTATTTGAAATAGCCAAACCAAACCAAAGAGTATTTCTTCAACTGACCACCATTGTCTATAAAATCAAAGTTTAAAAAATAAATAAATACTGTGTTATTCTCCAAAATAGAAAATATAAAAATATTTGGCACCAGACTCTATATGATTATATTGTCTCATATTTTTTTAAAAAAAGTTCCTTTAATTAAAAGAGAAAGCATAGGAATAATGGCTATAGAGTACCAATTATTCATAAGTATTGCTTTAAGAATCAACAGTATTTGATTAAAGTTTGGGAATGTAATTGTCTAGATATTAATAACAGTATTTTATTTTACCATATCAATCTATTCAAATATATCTAATACAAAATTGCACTTAGCTCAGTCTAGTAAACAAATTATGATTGTACAGAATGTCTCTATAAAGAATGTTTTCAGACTTCCAAAAGAAACAAAGATTTCTTGTCAAAGTATTCAAAAAGATACATTGCATAAATAGAGATTATGTGAATTACAGTTTAACACATCTAAAAAGCACCACATTAGGAAAGGCTTAATTAGACAAAAAGAGCAGCTCTTTGTGACATTCCCTGAAGTCTGGAGATGCAGTTATCTTTGTAAAATAAGTCTCTTCTTCTGGGAACATACATTCAGCCCACTAAGGATGCTGGGAAGAGTAAGACACAGTATCTTATGATTAGTCCTCTAGACATCAGTATCTCCAGGTGAGGCCTGTACCACATTAGTTCAATACTGATATATACTACTTTATCTCTCAGTATTTCATGATTCTCAGTTGAATATACTCACCTGAACCAGTTAAAATATTATGTCTTAATATAGACGAAAGGCTTAATCAACCAACTGATTTGAATCATTTGCCTAGATAGTTTGTAATCCACAGGATTGGAATCCCCAAATAATCTGAGGCATATTTCAGGCAACATAGATGGCAATTTTGTTAAGGCCTTGTTTCAGTATGGCATTGAAAAGAGCCACTAGCACTATTGCTCCTGACTGCCCTCCATGGCTATGGGAAACCTAAAATGTTGTCTGGCTTTATGAGCAGCACCAGACAATGAAGAGAAGTGGCAACTCCCTGGAGTGAACCCAAATAAATTTGCAGAAAAATACCCAAGCACAAAAGACGACATAATTATGTCTGTCTAATAGTAAGGATGGGGCCAAAGAGGGTTTATTTCTCCACCACTATTGCATTTTACCCTAATAGACCTTTCGCAGATGTTGGGCAAAGAGCTCAAAGCTATCCCAGAAAAATCTCAGCTGATTACTCAGCAAACTACTATAATAAATTTGCCAAGAACACTAAAAGAGTGTTGTTTGCATCCACTTCAAATTAGACATCACAGTTATGCTGAGTGTATGGGAGCACCTTGTTCATATGTAATGGAAACAATTTGGAGAGGCTGACAAAATTGGCAACATTTTTAAATTTGTCATCTGGTATAGATCTTCAGTGAAGATAATCAAGGTTGTTTCACATAAGAGGCATGGCAGATTTATACCCACTGGCCTCTCTTGAAGAGATCCTTAATGAACAGTGTGATTTAAGATAATTACTACTATTTGCAAATTTGTCTTTATTAGGAACAGTAATAGAGAGGATTCTACCCATCCAAATGTATGTGGGAAATCTGGATTATCTAGACGAATTTGGGTTTGCTTCTGGTTTTCATATGGTAGTAAAATGATCTTAATTGCTCTGACTGAGAGAGCCAATTTGGCACGGTGGCTTAAGTCACTCTTTCTTAGATTTAGGAAGAAGGTAAGACAAATCTTTGCTGAAAATAGCAATAGCACCTAAACTTATATACCGCTTTATAGTGCTTTACAGCCCTCTCTTAGTGGTTTACAGAATCAACATATTGCTCGCAACAATTTGGGTCCTCATTTTACCCATGTCAGAAGGATGGAAGACTGAGTCAACATTGAACCTGGTGAGATTTGAACTGCCAAATTGCAGCCAGCCAGCAATCAGCAGAAGTAGCCTGCAGTACTGCACTCTAACTACTGTGCCACCGTGGTTCAAAATGCTGCCACAAAATATTCAGAGACTTGTCCAGGTAGTCACTAGGAATCAATACTGACTTGAAGGCACAAATGAAGCAAACCAAAGTAAAACCATGATTGAGACTCTTTACCAGATGACAGAGATGGAGAACATTACTGTGTTCATCCTGTTAGAATTCTTAAAAAATGTAGCTAGAACAACTCGGTTGGGAATTGACTACAAGTGTTCTATAACTATTATATTTCTTTTTTCAAGATTATTATTCAAGACTGACAGTGGAATATTCCATTTAGTCTATGATACCTGAATTGTGAATCCAACAGGATTTTATTCTTTCTGTACAACTTTTTAATATTTACATAAAATGTAGACACAACTAGATTATTCAATCTCATGCTGGCATGTTAAACAGAAGGTTTAGAAATTGTAAATAACCAAGAAATTTACTGTAATGTTTATAGTGTTGGGAATGTTTTAATTGCCCCCAAAGATAATATTTATATATGATTTTTATGTTTTAATTGTATACACCCAGAGTCAATTTCTGAGTGATATAGGTAGTTTCTAAATTTGATAAATAAATAAATATAGCAATTTTGAAATTAAAAAAATGTATTCTCTTATATTTTTAAAGGAATTGTTAATTAATTTGTTCACTTTTCAAAAACTTGTTCTGCCTTATATTGTTAAAAAGTATAATAACGCAGTAACTATTTCTTTACAAGTATCATCAAAGATGAGAGGCACAGTATGTATTATACCAACTGACAAAAAAAGAGTCCATGCGTACAGTGTATTCCTAAAAACATTATTTGTCTAAAAAGTAATGCCTGCTAGGTTAGGTTTCACATATTGCTGATTATATTGTAGACAATATTATTCTAAAATCTTATCTATCAATCGATGACCAAAGTGTAATTTCAATGAGGAAAAATTCCATCCTAATTTAATTATAGAATTCAGCAAAAAAATATTATGAATTATTTCCATCTATGTAACTTCCCTTTGCTCATTGTTCAGAGAATGTTAGCTAATAAGTGGGTAAAATATTACAAGAATATATGTAAACAGTATTTTCTGCACCTACTGAGATTTCTGGTAGATAAATAACTTTTTTTAATGAGAATTGGTAGCATTGTGCAAAGTGTTCTGAATTTATAAAAGCTATTGGTATTCTGCCCTTGAAATAAAGCTTAACAGATAACAGATAATCAAAGTTGGAAGGGACCTTGTAGGTCATCTAGTCCAACCCGCTGCCCAAGCGGGAGACCCTACACCATTTCTGACAAATGGCAGTACAATCTCTTCTTGAAAGTCTCAAGTGATTGCGCTCCCACAATTTCCGAGGGCAAGCTGTTCCATTGGTTGATTGTTCTTCAGAAAATTTATCCTTATTTCCAAGTTAAATCTCTCCTTGTTCAGTTTCCATCTATTATTCCTTGTCTGGCCTAAAGGCGCTTTAGAAAATAGCTTGACCCCTTCCTCTCTGTGGCAGCCCATCAAATATTGGAAGACTGCTCTCATGTCTCCCCTGGTCCTTCTCTTTACTAGACTAGCCAAGCCCAGTTCCTGTAACTGTTCTTCATAGGTTTTAGCCTCCAGTCCCCTAATTATCCTGGTTGCTCTTCTCTGTACTTTTTCTAGAGTCTCAACATCTTTTTTATAATGTGTTGACCAAAACTGGATGCAGTACTCTAGGTGTGGTCTTACTAAGGCTTTATAGAGTGGTATTAGTACCTCACTTGATCTCGATCGTATCCCTCTTTTAATGCAATTTAGGATTGCATTAGCTTTTTTGGCTGCTGCTGCACACTGCTGGCTCATATTTAGTTGGTTGTCCACTAAGACTCCAAAATCCCTCTTACAGTTACTGCTATTGAGCCTGGTTTCACCCAGTCTATATGTGTACTTTTGGTTTTTCTTGCCTAAGTGTAGGACTTTACTTTTCTCTACATTGAATTTCATTTTTTTAGATATGGCCCAGTGTTCTAGTCTGGATATTGAGCCTGTCTTCTTGGGTGTTAGCTATTCCTGCCAGCTTAGTATCATCTCCAAATTTGGTAAGTTCCCCTTCTATTTCATCATCTAAGTCGTTAACAAAGATATTGAAGAACACTGGGCCTAAGACAGAACCCCACTGCTTCCTTCCTTCCATGTAGACTTAGTCCATTAAGGACTACTCATTGAGTACGGTTTGTCAGCCAGTTGCGAGTCCAACTAGTGGTGATGCTATCTATTCCACTTTTTTCTAGCTTACCAAGAAGTAGGTTGTGGTCTACTTTGTCAAATGCCTTGCTGAAATCTAAATATATTATATCCACAGTATTTTGCTGGTCTACTAATTTAGTCACTATGTTGAAGAATGAAATAAGATTGGTTTGGCATGATCTGTTTTTAACAAACCTGGGCTGCTAGTTATTACTTTACTTGTTCAAAGTTCCAGACATAAAAAATAAACTTGAAATTGGTCATTCAACCGTTCCATACTTGAAATGGAGCCTTTATGTTCAAGAGTTTGTTTTGAAGCTGGAATTATGTACTTTGACCCATTTTGAGTTTTGTTCTGATGCAAAACAGAAAACATCCAATTGGAACTATTCTGGCATAACATTTCAGAATCAGACCAGGAAAGGATCATGGAGGTCTTCTAGTCTAGCCCCCTGCTCAAGCAGGAGACCCTAAATCATTTCAGACAAGTGACTGTCCAGTCTCTTTTTAAAAACCTTCAGTGATGAAACACCCACAACTTCTGAAGGCAAGCTATTCCTCTGGTTAATTGTCCTCACTGTTAGGATGTTTCTCTTTAATTCCAAGTTGCTTCTCTCCTTAATTTGTTTCCATGCATCGTTTCTTGTCAGGCCTTCTGGTGCTTTGGAAAATAAATCGACCACTCCTCTTTGTGGCATCCTCTCAAATACTGGATTAGTGCTATAATGTTCTCCCCCCGCCCCCAGTCCTTCTTTTCTCTAGACTAGCCAAACCCAAATCCTGCAACTGTTCTACATGTTTTAGTTTCCAGGCCTTTAATCAATTTCAAGTGGGATTCTTTTGTTCATAGCTCAAAACAAAACATTTCCCATTTTATGCATATCTTTAACAATTTCCTTTTGTCACAGCTGTTGAATGATCCAGAGAAACAGACCAATTGTTTAGCACTAGATGCAAAAATCACTATATCTAATAAAAACAGAGTCATGAAAGAGGGGGAAAACTAAGAATAACATTTTCCCTAATAAAGTGTCAAAATGTCTTCCAAAACTTAATTAAACAAAATTAATTTTCTGAAATCTAAATTTATTTTCTGAAAACTGAGTAAAGTTTGAGGACAGAATGAATGATGTAAATACCTTAATCTGAAATACATTATACATTGACTTTCAGACCAATCCTTCTGGTGAAAAAACTAATGCAATTCTAACAAATCTAAACTAAAAAAAAGGTAATGTCCCACCATTTTCCAAAGAATAATGAAGCCACTCCTTTTCCTTTTTTTCTTAAATCTAGACAAGCCAACTATTAAACTGAGCAGAAAAAAAAATACTTGACTCAATATTTTATTGCACAATTTTTGCGCTACAGAAATCCTTCTTTCCTAACAGATTATTTATAAAGTCTTTCTTTGTTTTATTTCCAGGCATCCTCTTCTACAAAGCTTCCATCTTCAAAACTTTATTCAAAAGCATGAACAGTATCTAAATAATTATTAGATATCAATCTGTAAACTAAAAACCATGCTTCGCCCGTGTTTTTTTTTCCAAAAATTTTATTGATTTTTAAAAAACAAACATAAACAAACAAAACACAAAACATGAAAACATAAAACATCTTTTTTGAAAGCAGCTTGATCCCAGGTTACATCTCTTTGTACAGACACAAATTCAAATTCATGCTCATTTTTATATACCGTTCCATATCTTATTACCATTCTACATTTTCTATATAGCTTCTCCCCTCTTTTAACTCTCTTAATTCTATTTTATTTCATCTCAATTTAAATCATTATACTTATATCCTTTGTCTGTCCTGTTTCAGCTGTCTATTATCTTTTCTCATTAAAACAAAATTTCTCCTGTAATCACTGATTGGAGTATGACGCCTTTATATCTTTCCCTAAATTTATAACACTTAATATAATACATAACTTCCATTCGGATTCTGCTTAGTACATTCTAAAGCTACACACTATATTTTAAGAAAAGAAGAAATTATAAGTATATAATATAATTAAAACAACAATCCATACCAATTCAACTCTATCGTTAAAATTAATATTCATTTAAATCTTAAACATTTTACACATTACTTTTCAAATAGGTATCATGCTTCTATGGGAACACTTATAAATTTTGCATAGTTACTTCCCACCCATTTCACTTATATTTTAAAACATTGTGTCATTAAAATCTTCCCATTCCTTCCTAATTCAATTCTCTCATTTATTTCATTTCATTTATTTTATTCAAAAAAGTTTCACTGAATTACACTGAGTATTTTATCCCATTTTTTAATGATATGTTGTTCCAATTTTCTAACATTATTTCTAATACAAGTATAACAATACAATCTTACGTACCTTTGCAGAATCTCATTTTCAGTTATATTTTTACCCATTATCTCTGAATAAGTCCTGTTTCTTTACATCTTGTTCCAAATCTTTGTAGCTTCTCTTCCCTTCCTTCCTCCCTTGCTTCTTCACTCTACCTTTTTTACCCCCTTGTCTCTCCACCTCCATTTCCCTCTTCTGTGTTCCCCTTTTCTGTTGCTTTCTGACATTATATCCCCTTTTCACCTTATTTTTCCCTTTTTTGGTTGTTTTTTTAGGTCTTAAATTCTCCATTCTCTTTCCCCCCTTTCCCCTTTCTTCCCCAGATAAAGTTACTTATTCATTAAAGATGGCTTCTTCTTTGTCCCAATCTTCTTGTTGCGCAGTTTTTTCCTGTAGTTTCTCATAGGTACAGATCGCCATTTCTAAGAAATGAAAAATGTAGCCAAAAGAGCCCTTCCCTTCTTGTTCCTTTTCTTTATATTTTTTAAATTCCATTTTCAGTTCATCCACAAGTGATGCCATTGTAAAAAATTTTTTTAAACAATGACCCAATTGTTTTTAATCATTCAAATATAATTTCCAGAAGTCCCAAAGTCACCAAACAATCCAAATACACACAAGCTGTTTCACTTAACACTTTCTTCTTTTTTCACTTTCTCTTCCTGGGGTTACTATTTAGTTACAAAATTCCAGTTAAAATGTATCTTTTAGAAGTCTTATTACGATTTAACTTTAGATTCTTTTAAATTCCAAGCAGCCTCCTCCAGCCAAATCTTGCTCTTATTCTTTTCCTCTCCCTTCCCACTTACAGCAAAAAAAAAAAAGTTTTTTAAGTATTCAGAAATCTTTATTGTCCCCTTGGCATTTAATTTTACAGTTTAATTACCTGTTGGTGCCAAAGTGGATTTTTCCGATTTCTCATTCATCTGCTGTCAACGTAAAGAAGGAGAATGAAAAAAAAAGAAAACTTTCCCTTTTCACTTTCATTCGCTGCTTCTGAATCTTCTTTGGGAGCTATGTATCTTTTATAAGATTTAAGTTCCAGATACCTCAATTGTTGCTTCTTATCCCGGTCAGCCAAAACTTTCACTTCTTAACTTCCTCCTGCAGTTTCTTTTCTGGCTGAGTGCTTCTTTGAGGCGGCCATTTTTGACTGCCGCTCTTACCGCCTTCGGGAAAGGGAATTTAGCCAGCTGAGGAGGAAAGATGCGGCTTTCCTCGACCCTGCTGGAGTCTCCCCCGTCTTCATCACCTCTATGGGGTGGCTTAGCCCCAAAGCCAAACTGGCTCAGGGTGCTCCAGCGGCAAGCCCAGGCAGAAACCATGCACGATCGCAGATTCCTGCCTGCCGCCGAAGCACTGCAAACCAGAAGTTTCCCCCAATGTGCTTCTCCTGTGATTTTTAAAGCTATTATGCTAAGTCTTTAGCTATATGGTGCACAGTGCTGCAGTTACAGGTGCATCCGTGCATAGGAAGAATTTTTTCCATCTAAATTTCTGAGATTCCTAATTTGAATTCCCTTCTTTGTTAATGCTGGTTTTGTTGCTGTATTTTAGCCAAGGCTTAGTTACAAATCTGCCAGTTGAAGTTTTGCTAAAATAAATTTGAATGTTTGGTGCTGGCAGTGAATACAAATCTTTAGCCCTATTAGTTTTGACAGACAGATACCAGTCTCCTTCAAAGAAACAACTAATGAATGACTGGCTTATTGGTGACTTATCTCCGAGTATGTATCTATGTTAGACTTGGATGAAATCTGAAGAGAGCTTAAGTAGAGAAGTTTAGATCTTGAGAGACAACACCAAAGTTTCAAATCTCTGCCACAATATTTTCATACGTCCTCTTTTTAACATTCCCAAATATTTGCCTCATTTACTGGTCCCAATTCATAGGATAGCCTTCATATTGGCACATCTGGATACTGTGCTCAGCAGTATCTTCTCCTCAATGGTAAGCACAAGTGTCTTTTATCTATTTGTTCAGAATCTGAAATTGAGATACTAGTGCAAGTACTTGTCCGATCTATCATCCTTGGAGACAGATTTAATCTTCTGTCTTATTACAAACAATTTAAAGTCCTGTCATATGGCAAATCACTACTACCTACTAAACAATCAGGATCAGGTAATCTTTAGTGCTATGACCAAATTTGGCATCACAGTAATAGCAAGTAGAAGTTCTTGGACCTCAGTTTCTTTTGGTGTGTTTAGTTTGCACACTAATAGGCTTTTATTGAACCTCTGAGCTATGTTTTTACTCTCTCTGAACTTCTATGTTTTTAATCTATGATTGTTTATTTTAATAAACTTTAATCTTTCTTTGCTACCTGCTTGCACTATTTTTAATAACTATTCAGTTATGTGACTAGGTATTACAAGCAGAATATTTTGTAATATCTCTTATATATTTGATTTATATATTCCCCCTTATCATTTTTTCTTTACCACAACAACCCAGTAAGATGTGCTGAGAAAAATTGATTGATCCAAGTTACCGAATGTCTTTTATTTTTGAAACAGCATTTAATTGCTGCTATTGTTTTTACTGATTTGGGTTCATTTTTTTCTGCTATTTTATTAAAAGAAATTCCAAAGCTGGATTTTGCCTTTTGTCAGATATGCTGGATAATTCAAGCAAGTGGGATGACTGTCTTGAAAAATGGTTTATGGAAATTGAGATAAATTTAACTGGAAGGCCCCAAAAGAGTACTTTTTTTTTACTTTCTGAAATTTTAATTAAATGTTAACTTGAACTTCTGCTTCTAAATATGCCTAAGCAGGTTTCATTCCAAATGAATCTGTACAAACCACAATCTTGAACATATACTTTAAGCCATTTCATATATGTATTGTATGACTTCATGCACAGATATCACTTTTCTAGAGGAAAATTGTGCTAAAAGTGCAATACATTCATATTTCTACTATTCTGAACCAATATGTAGGTTTTCTAAGCAAGATTCTTAACAGTAAACACAATAAAATAGGATTGAATGGGGTATATGGCTTTTAAAGTTAACATGGTGGATGTTGTGTGATGCGTGGTTTACAACTAAGTTTACAACTCTGACAGGGGTGATTGAAGTCCCCTTTGTTTTCTTTTTCTTTGTTCCCATCTAGTTTTGTCATTTTGGTCATTATTATTATTATTGTTGTTGTTGTTATGGATGTTGTTGTTTCCTTGCTTCTCAATGTTTTTAACAATTTGCCAACAACCCAGATTTGTATAGAGATATAATTTATGTTCTTCTTATAAACTGGGAGTTGCTATTAATATATAGTAGCTTGTAGGCTATTCCTACCTCTGTTTCCTAGACTCTGGTACTTTTGCAATATTTTATAACACCAAATTTTAAATGTATAAAGTGTTACAATTACAAAGAAAACATGAATTTCTGAGCAAATGTGTGCACATGGCATACTGCAAATGCAACATTGTTGTCTAAGAGAGAGAAATACTGCATAAGGGAGAAAAGAAAATGGGAAATGTATAGCCTCAATTAACTCCTAATAAACTGCATGGCTAAATCAGCTTCAATCTCCTTAATATTTCCCTTAGGAAATCATCATTCTACATTACAACTCACTAGATTATGTTGCAAGGTTTTTATGTAGCTCTTTTCTCTCTTTAAACATTCTCTATTCTGAGATAATACGCACACTCTATACACACTATAGTAGAAATACGACTTTTAAAAGTTGCCAATATTTCAAAGGAACATCTGAGTTGGAAATACTAAACATTCCTATCACATAATTTGCAACTTTTCCTAATGAAACTTCTGCATAAACAACTTACAGAACTTTAAAAAAATTAAACACTGTTGAGATTATTATTTAACTTTTGTTCTAGATTGTCTCTCCGTTACTTGTGTGATGGAACACCTTCTAATTCTTAATAATTCACTGACAAAACAAGGGCAATTAGGTAACTTGGTGAGAAGTCTCTGATGATATTGTAGTAACTGAGTGATACTACTTATTCAAAAGCAACACAAATAATAAAAAGGAGGTAATTATATTGTATATAATAGGATAACATATAAAGCACATGAAAGGAAGGAGACCATCAAGGAGGAATACAAAGAGCCAGCCTGGAATTGCAAAGAAGGTGCCAAAAAGCCTAAAGAGAACTTTGAAATAAAAGGAAAATAATTGGTATACCAGCTGTTCAGTGAAATGGTATAACGCTAAACAAGAAAAAACAGAGCAATTCAAATCCAGTTTTGATAAGTCTTCTAAGATAAATATGTCTAGTTTAATGAAAAAAAGTACTAGGGGTGATATGATAGCAGTTTCCCAATATACAAGGGGTTGGCACAAAGAAGAGGGAATCAACCTTTCTCCAAAGCACCTGCAGGTAGGGCAAGAAGAAATGGATGGAAACTAATCAAGAAGAGCACTTGGAACTAAAGAGAAATTTCCTGTCAGTTAGAACAATTAATCAGTGAAATAACTTGCCTCCAAAAGTTGTGAGTGCTCCAACACGGGAGGTTTTTAAGAAGAGATTGGACAACCATTTATCTGAAATGGTATAGAACTGTGATGGTGAACCTATGCCACACATTCTGGAAAGGGCACACAGAGCCATCTCTCTATAGACCAACTGTCACCCGTGCTCTTCCGGGTTCTGGCATGTGCTGGCCAGCTGGTCTTTGCATGAGCATGCACACCAGCAAGGTGGTTTTTGCACACACGGAAGTGCCAGAAAAGAAAAGAGCACGCACATGCGGCATTGCCAATCTGGTCTTCCAGGTTCTAACACACATGCATATGCAAAGAGCAGCAGACCAGCATGCGTATGCATGTTAGAAACTGGCCAACCACCTGGTCTTCTGGTTTCTAATGCGCATGCACACATGAAGTCCAACTGGCTGGCACACATGTGGGTGCGAAGACCAAGTGGCCAGTACACATGTGCATGCTGGGAGCTCTTCCAATTTCTAGCACACACGCGGATTTCGGCACTCAGTGTCTTTTTGGTGTGCGCCCTCTCCCATTTTGGTACTTGGTGCTGAAAAGGTTAACCACCACTCGTATAGAATCTCCTACTTGAACACCTCCAAGGTCTCTTCCAAATGTTATTCTGTTATTCTCCAACAGAAATGTATCTAAATAAATAATTGTGAACAGCACATTTGAAGCTTGGAATTGATAGTAATATCATCAAAGAAAATTAATTAATTAATTAATTATGATCCACGGTGGTGCAGTGATTAGAACGCAGTATTTCAGGCTACTTCTATTGACTATCGGCTGCCTGTAATTTGGCAGTTCAGATCTCACCAGGCTCAAAGTTGACTCAGCCTTCCATTCTTCTGAGGTGGTAAAATGAAGACCCTAATTGTTGAGGGCAATATGCTGACTCTGTAAACAGCTTAGAGAGGGCTGTAAAGCACTGTAAAGCAGTACATAAGTCTAAGTGCTATTGCTATTTATTTATTCTTAGTCCAAATCTACACGATGAGGTCAACTCCATCTGACATCAATGGAATTTCCATCTGGCTGTACTTCTATCTGTTGTTTGGAGAAAGACTCAAGTGCCACACAATTGTAGGCAGACAAATATTATATCATATTGTCAAAAAAGTGGAAATTGCAGAAAAGCAGAGGCCATTTAACCTGACATCAATATTTGGGAAGTTTCTAGAGCAGATAAGAGCATTTTGAAACTATGCAAAAATGGACAGAAATCTGTAAAGGTTAGTTAATAAGTTACCTATTTTCCTCAGAAAAGAAAAATATGATATACTTGCATAGTGAAGTGGCATAAAGGGGAATATTTTGAAACCATAAATGCAAATTTTACACATAAAAACTATTGTCATATTCTAATATATCCAAAAGGCCATTAAACCCTGAAATCTACCATACAGTACTTATCTTTATTCAGTTTTAACTGCAGGAAAGATGAAAGTATACAAGGGGTGGGGGCAAATAAGGAAAATACATCAATTTATTACTGAAGAGAACTGCAAAACCAGAAAACAATGTGTTCCTTAAAGATGTAGAACAAAGACGTGTAAACATTCAATTGCATTTAAAAATTATTACATGGAAAAAACCAGATAAACATGATTACGTGTTTTAAAAAAGTAATAGTTCCTGGTAGTTCTTAAATAAATAAGGTTCTATTTAAATTGAATTTTTTAAAACCTACATTGTAAAGGTAAATTATTAGGTTTTCTTTTAGAAAAAGTAAATCCAGTTGAATGAAGAGTCTTTGGCTTGACATTGATAGAAGTGAAATTATCTCAATACCGAAGCTGATATAAACTGAATATGAGTCAGTATGAAAATAACAATGTCAAATGAACAAATGTATTTACTCTATTCTGTGGTGCTAAGACCTTACCTTAAATTCATTATCCAGTTTGGGGGCATGATACTCCTTATTTCAATTAACTGAAGTGCCCCTTTCAGAGAAAGACAGGCAAAAAATATTATAAAGAAACTTTCTATGGGGAAAATCTATGTGGATATATTTCAGTTTAAGAAATCCAAGCTAAATTAGAGTTCCTCCCTGCAGACAGTAGAACTGAATGCATGATACTTGAAAAAAGCCGATGTCATCGGAACAATCTTATAAAAGACACAACTTAATTACATGGTGAACATTCTGAATAAGATTTAATTGTACACAGTAAAAGTTGAATGTGGATAAACTGCAGTTTTCAGGCATCCCAACAGTTATCCCACAAATGATAAAATAACATCTTTACTGTGTTCCACAATGCAAGACATAGTGGGTATAGGTATTAAGTTAGAGCAAGATATTCTGATTGGATGTCTAGAAAAAAAGAGTAGTTCAAAAACAAAATTCAGACAGAATATATGTTCCCCATCTCTCAAGCTGTTCAAGAAAATGTTGAATGGCCACCTGTGACAAAATTCAGATTGCTGGCACAAGTAGGGGACTGGATCCTGTAGCCTTAATAACCCTTCCAACTTTATGATTGTCAGATAGAATGGATTTCCTTTATCAATTCCTGGACATCAGCCTTTTCTTCAGAAAATAAATTCCAATTTATTACTCTCCTATGAAATAAGAGGGGTATTAATTAATTAGTTGATTCAATCTGATTTACATGAATCAACCATTCTTGTTTTAACTTGATAGTGCTGGATCACTACCAGCAGCCACTTGAGGTATTTTTAGGGTTTTTATCCCACCTTCATTGTTTTTATGTATAACTCAAGGTAATGAACATAACCTACTCGCTCCCCTCCTCCTATTTTCCCCATAATAACAATCCTGTGATGTGGGTTGAGCTGAGAGAATGACTGGTCCAAGATCACCCAGCTGATTTTTATGCCTCAACTAGGATTAAAACTGTTCCTGGTTTCTAGACTGTTACCTTAGCCACTAGGCCAAATTGGCTCTTTGATCAAATGATAGTGATGCCACGGAATCTCAGCCTTTGAATACCCTAAACCCTCATCCCTAAAGAGGAGTGACAGAACTAGAGTGGTCCCATCATTTCCACCACCTCCAATTCTGGTCTGGGGAAGCCATTCATTGCATGGAAGTTCAGTTGAAGGAAGGAAAGGATTTGGTTATAAGAAAAATAGATTTTCACATGGATTCTGTTACTAGGCAGATGAGAGTACTGTTTTGATGAGGAAAAAGAGGGTAAATTCATGCTAGCCAATGTATTGAAATTCCTTTCAGGGATTTTTACTCAGTCACCAGCCAGAAGGACAAATTTAGCATGCCATGGGAACCAAGATATTGCCTGTAGTTGTACAACACATTAAGCTTAGCTTTAGCTAGAGTGACCTAATTTCTCAGTACACACAATACAATAATAATCAAACCCACACTGGCTGGCTTCTTGCAACACATTAAGCAACATAAAAACTAATCCAACTAAAAACTAATTTGATTACTAATGAAGACAGTTTGGCAAATTAAACCCCAAATGCTTCCTATCCACCCTTTCTCGACACAGTGGTGCGTATCAAATCTCAAGCTGATCTCCCCTCACAACAAAAAATAAAAACGGAAAAGCTCCATTTTCTCCATAAAGCAGTTTTTAGCAAAACAAACAAATAAATAACAACCCACTTCAAACTATGCTTGAATTGTATCAGAATTCTTGAACAGCAGCAGCACTACAGTGACAGAGGGCTTTTTAAAAAAAACACTTTTTAAAGAGAACAGACAAGTCCATGTTTACACTATTTGTGTTTCTTGGGTAGACAGTGATGCATTAAGTATCTTAGTGTAAAGAATAGGAATGCATGCATCAAAGAAAACAAGAACTAAAATGACTTCCAACCGCTTACATGAGTTCTTCCCTTGAACTTCCAGATTTATATTTATTTTTATTATTAAAATGCAAAAGCAATTCAGTACACATAAAACTATTCTAGAAGGATATTGCTTTTTTTTAAAGGTCATGATAAACAAGAAGCTATGATTTTTCTCTGCATTAAGACTTAAATATGATAAAAACTGGTCAAAAAGCAGAGCATTTAAGTGCTTTACCACTTCAGAGTGTTTTTATCAGAAGAGATAATCGTATTGATTTGAGAATCCTCTAGCTGCATTGTAACCTACATGATACGTAAATTCAAGGGTCAAACAGTGCATTTTACTTTAAATATCAACATTGCATTGTATCTAATGCCACTCTTAATGATATATTTCCCTTCAAGCCTATAGGAAGGAATTAAATCTTCATTTTAATATAGTTGATTAACTTGCAATGGTGCTGATTAGGGGCTTATGTGTTCTAGAATTAAAACTATCCACTCTTAGCAATCATAAAACCCTCCAAATTAAGTCTCTGCTTGTAGATAAGCCTGTTAGGAATGTAAGTCACCTAACAGTTGGGTTGGATAATATATAAACCAGGATAGACATTTTAATACTGTCTTTTTAAGGGAATGCTAAAATTGTAATTGGGTGTGGTTCTGGTTTGAGCCACTTCAGCGACAGTCCAAAATCCATGATCATGCATGGTTTCAATCTGGGCTCGCCGCTGGAGCGCCCCGACCCGGCTGGTTTCGGGACTAAGCCACCCCGTAGAGGTGGCGAAGAGGGCGGAGACGGCCAGCAGGGTTGAGGAGAGCCACATCTCTCCTCCTCAGCTGGCCATTACTCCCTTTCCTGAAGGCGGTTGCAGCGGTGGTCAGAAATGGCCACCCCAAAGAAGAACTCGATCAGAAAAGAATGTGCAGGAGGAAGATAAGAAGTGAAAGTTTTGGCTGACTGGGTTAAACTGCAATCAACAACTAAGGTACCCTGGAATTTAAATTAAAAAAAAAAGTAACACTGTTCCCAAAGAAGATTCTGAAGCAGTGAAGGAAAGTGAAAAGGGAAAGGATCTGGGTTTTTTTCTTCTCTCCCTTTCCCTATACTGACAGCTAAGAAACTTAAATAAGAAATTGGGGAAAAAAATCCGCTTTGACACCGACAGGCAATTAAGCTGAAAATAAAATAAAATGTCAAAGGGATAATAAAGATTTCTGGATACTTAAACATTTTTAAAAGCAGGAAAGGAGAGAAAAAGAATAAAAGGGCAGGATCTGGAAAAAAGGGAGGAGACTGCCTGGAATTAAAAGGAATTTACAGTAAAACTTCAACAAGACTTCTAAAAGATACATTTTAACTGAAACTTGGCAACTAAATCATAGAACCCCAGGAAGAGAAAGTGAAAAAAAAGAGCAAAAAGAAACAGCTTGCATGTATTTGGATTACTTGGTGATCTTTGGATTCTTGGTTATTGCATTTGAATGACTAAAATCAATCGGGTGGTTGTTTAAATTTTTTTTACAATGGCACTACTTTTGGATGAATTGAAAATGGAACTTAAAAAGTATACAGGAAGGGAGAGGTTCTTTTGGCTTTGTATTTCAATTCTTAGAAATGGAGATTTGGAACTATGAGAAACAACAAGAAACACCTGCAAAACAAGAAGACTGGGACAAAGAAGAAGCCATCTTCAATGAACAAGTAATTCTACGTGGGGAAGAAAAAAGAAAGGGGGGAAAGAGAATGAAAAAGTATAATATTGGAAAGCAACAGAAGAGGGGAATACAGAAGAGAGAAATAGAGGTAGAGAGACAAGGGGGTAAAAAGAGGAGGGAGAAGAAGAGAGGGGAGAAGGAAAGGAAAAGAAGTTACGAAGGACAGAAACAAGATATAGAGAAACAGGGCCTATTTAGAGATAATGGATGAAAGTTTAACTGAAAAAGGGATTCTATAAAGGTACACAAGATTGTATTGTTATATTAGTAATAGAAATTATTTTAGAAAATTAGAAAAAGTGTATGATTAAAATGAGGGATAAAATAGTTACTGTAATCTAGTGAAATGTTTGTTAATAAAATAAATGAAATAAAATAAATGAGAGAATTGAATTAGGAAAAGATGGGAACATTTTAATTAGTCAATGTTTTATAAAATATAAGTGAAGCGGGGAGAAATTAATTATGGAAGGCTTATAACTGTTCCCATAGAAGTATGATATTTAATTGAAAAGTAATGTTAAAGAAGTTAAGATTTTAATGAATATTAATATTAATGATAGAATTGAATTGGAATGGAATGTGTTGTTTTAACTACATATATTTATAATCTTTTAAAAAAGAATATAGTGTGTATTTTAAGAATGTACCAAGCAGAATCCGAATGGAGGTTATGTATTATATTGAATGTTATAACTTTAAGGTATATATTGAAGCTTAAATAAGAGTTAAATGGATAAAATTAACAGATATAAAGGTGTCATTCTCCAATCAGCAACTACAGGAGAAACTTGGATTGTTTGTTGGACTTTGCTTAAACGTTTATTGGAAGTAAAAACCTACATTTTACTATACAGTGTATCTGTGTGCTGGTTGTGTGTTATTCTTCATCACTCTCACTACGTCTCCCTGTGTGCGCTCATTCACCTAGCGGGGAATTACCTCAATACTGGTTATGGGCCCAGGCCATACCAGGCCCAGATAACTGAGAGTTAGTGTGAATACACAGTACATATACAGACAGCTGTTTACTGTTTAATTGTGGGTTACTGTCCTGGTAAAGATGGCACAAGACCCATCAACAAGTCTATCACTGATAACTCAGTTGGATGGAACAAACTATGCTTCCTGGTCTATGAAGTGCAGTCTACTTCTGCGTAGACAAGAATTATGGAATACAGTTCAAGATCCACCAGATGTAAATGCTTGGGATCCAGATGATGAGGACGATGTCAAGAAGCTAGCTGACTTTAAACGAAACAATGAATGAGCTCTTTGTATAATTGGACTAACACTGAGTGACCAGCAGCTAGTCCATATTCGTGGAGAAGAGTCTGCTACTAGGTGTTGGGAGAATTTGAAGAGGATTTATGTTCATGACAGTGTAGGTGCACACATACATCTTACACGTAAACTGTTTAGAGCACGTCTTCTGAAAGGTGGAGATATGTTAGCTCATTTGAACTTTATGGAAAAAACTTTTCAAGAGCTACATGAAAAGGACTGATATTTTCAGAGTTGCATCAAGTTTACATCATTCTTTCCTCATTGGATGAAAGTTATGATGATTATGTATCTTCACTGGAAGTCCTGGCCAGAGATAAACTGACATTGACTGACATAACCAGAAGGTTGTTAGAAGAGGCAAGAAGATGGCTGGATAGGGACCAACTGAGGAAGGAACAACCACAAGAAGAGGATTTGTCTTCTACTGCCTAAAGTGTAAGAAAATGTTTTTCTTCTGGGGCTAAGAGGCATATAGCTAGATTCTGTAAGAAGGGAAAACGACAGAATACTGGTAATCACCAGAAGGCTAAGAAGAATGTTAGTTTAGCTATGTCTGGCAATTCAACTGTAAACCATGTTTTGTGGGTTGTTGATAGCATCGCAGTGCATTACTAGAAATAGAGAGAGATTTATAAAGATGTCTATGAGTAAGCAACATGTATCATTGGCAAATGGATGGAAGATGAAAGCATCTGGTGAAGGTACTGCATATTGTTCATGTATAAACGTGCATTTATCTATGTTATATGTACCTAAACTGAAATTTAATTTGTTATCAGTAAGGGCTTTAGTTAATATTGGTTATGTAGTAACCTTTAGGGAAGATAACTGTATAATAGAGAAAGAGGATAAAAGTGTTACTGCTGCTTTAGAGAATGATTTATATGTGATACATGATGAACAGTTGCAGATGGCTAACTCGGTTTATAACAATGTTAAGCCACATAACGAATGTATACATTTACTGCATAGACGTCTGGGGCACATTAATTTCAAAATGCTCAAACAAACTGTCAGAGGGAGTAAAATTAAAACCCTGTAGCAAGTATTTAAACTGTAATGTCTGTAGTCAGGAGAAAAGCAAGGTTATTCTAGCAAACAGACTGAATGGGTTTAAGACCAAAGAACCTTTAGAGATTGTGTTTGCTGACATAATTGGTCCTAAGGAAACCCAGTTTGGGAGGTGCCTGCTATGTTTTGGGTATTATGGACCATTACTCATGGTGCAGTTTCTGCTATCTCATGAAAAACAAAACAGAAACATTCTAACATTTCTTTAACTGGCTGAGATTTGCTGAGAGAAAAATGAGGAGTAAAGTACTTTAGTTACTGATAACGGGACTGAGTTTATTAACAAGAGATTCCAAACTATGTTGAAATTGGCTGGTGTCAAGCATAAACGTTTTGCACCTTACAGACCACAACATAACTCATTTGTGAATGAAGAGGGCAAACGTTACAAGCCATGGCTCGCGCTATGTTATCTGATTCAGGTTTGCCTCTGGGATGAAGCCATAATGTGTACTAAACATGTTTTAGACAATGTAGTGAACACAACAACTGATGAATTGCCATTCACTCGTTGGCATGGCAGAAAACCAAATTTAAATTATCTACACACATTTGGAGCTCCAGCATGGGTGCATATTCCCTCACAAGTAAGAATGAAAGGGCAACATAGAGCTAGGAAGTTATTTTTCATAGGTTACGAAGCCAACCATAGATCGTTTAGATTTTGGGATCAAGGCACAGCTACTATTTACTGCAGCGCTAGTGCTAAATTTTTTGAGCACGTTTGGTGGAATAAACTGGAACAGGAATCCAGCAATGATGTTATTATTGACACCAAAGTAGTCCCTAAAGATGAAATAAGTAAACCATGAATAGCCATTAAAGAGGAAGAACAGGCACAGGAGGAAGTAGGAGAACAGACACGGGAAGAGGTAGTAGAACAGGAGCAAGTGGAACAGGTGAGTCCACCAGTAAGCCCTGTATTACCAAGACGTTCAACCCAAGTAACACAACCACTTGATAGATATCAGGCTAGTGGTGTATGCCAAGTGAATACAGTTCCAAATAACTATAGTGAACTGAAGCTGTATCCTGTTAAGAATCAGGCTGCTTGGCAGGAAGCAATGGATAAGGAATTGAAATCTTTACAAAGGTTGGAGGTATATGAAAATGTCAAGTTATCACCAGGTAAACATGCCATAGGGTGTAAATGGATTTATAAGCTAAAGACAGGTGTAGATGGGACTGTTACCCATAAAGCCAGGTTAATAGCACAAGAGTTCAATCAGACAGCAAATAACTATGATGAGGTGTTTGCACCTAGTCTGAAGGCTACTACATTAAGGGCAGCATTAGTGTGGGCAGCTAAGGAGAAATACATTATAAATCATTTAGATGTAGAGATCACATATCTGCATGCACCGTTGCAACACACTATTTATTTAAAGAAACCTTTAGGTATCAAAAATGATAATACAACTGATTGCTGGAGATTGAAAAAGAGTCTTTATGGCTTGAAGCAATCAGGATATGAGTGGAACCAATATATAGTTAAGAAATTAACTATGATAGGTTTTGTAGCTGGCATGGCTGATCCATGTTTGTTTAAAAAGGAAAGTAATGGTGTACTGTCATTGTTGCTATTGCTTACTGATGCCATAGCATTAATCACCAAAACTGACCAAGAAGCTACTAAAATAATATCACTGTTAGAGAAGAAATTTAAGATAAAACAGTTAGGAGAAATTAAACAATATCTTGGATTAAAGATATATAGAACTAGGGGAGGATACAAGAACTCACAGGCAGATAAAATCAATCAATTACTAAAAAAAATTAAAATGGAACTTTGTAAACTGGCTAAAACATCGATGAGCCAGGAGTTTAGCCACAGTGATGTTCAAAGTCCTGTTTTTGATAAGAACATTTATCAGTCCTTGATTGGTAGTTTATCTTATCTCAGTAGTTGGTCAAGGCCAGATATAGCATACTGTGTTAACCAATTAGCAAGGTTTAATGCTGAGCCAACTCAAAGGCACTGGCAAGTTGCTAAATGTGTGTTAAGATATCTGAAACAAACAATGCATTATGCATTATATTTGGAGCCTAAGGATGAACTAAGTTTAACTGCATATGCCGATACAAGATTTGCTACAGACGTAAATACATGTAAATCTACATCAGGTACTGTATTAGGAAAGATGTTGATTGGATGGAGGTCTATTTGACAGAAACATCTAAGTTTGTCAACAATGAAGGCTGATTTCTCATGTTTGTCTTTATTATGTACAGATTTAGTTGTTTATAAGCAATTGATGTAACAGATTCTATTGTTGTTTATGAAGACAACCAATCAGCAATACAGATGTATTCAAATCTTGCTGTAAAGCAAGATCAAAACACACAGATTTAAGATATTTAAATGTGAGACAATGTGTGCAAACTAAGATGATTAAGCTGGAATAATGTCAGAAAATAACATCGCAGATCATTTTACAAAAGCCCAAGGCTCTGTAAAGCATAAGGCTTGCTGTGAGGATTATGGACTTAGAATGTAAAGTTGTATATATTGTCCTACCCAAAGGGGAGAATGTTAGGAATGTAAGTCACCTAACAGTTGGGTTGGATAATATATAAACCAGGATAGACATTTTAATACTGTCTCTTTAAGGGAATGCTAAAATTGTAATTGGGTATGGTTCCTCAAATGGCCATAAGATGGAGCCAGAAACCTGGGTTGTCCCATTCTGTTGTTGCTGAGAGTGTTGTCATTCTTGCATTTCCCAATTGGCTGTTCCTGATCATAGTTCTTTTTTGGATTTGATGTAACTCTGCTACTGAACTGTTTATGATAATGGACTTTTTTATTTAGATTATCCATGGACTGAAAACTGACTGCCTTGACCGTGAATGACTTGGACTGTTTGTTGGACTTTGCTTAAACGTTTACTGGAAGTAAAAACCTACATTTTACTATACAGTGTATCTGTGTGCTGGCTTTGTGTTATTCTTCACCACTCTCACTACGTCTCCCTGTGTGCAGGCATTCTGCTAACAGGGAATTACCTCAATAGCTGTGTTTCCAATAGCATTTGTGAGAGAAAACCACATATTCTCTGTGGAGAAAACCACAGATGAGGAGTAGTACAGACTTTCAAAGGGCCTGGGGTGGGTGGGATGGTGGTTAGGAACAGAAAATATCAAGATTCTTCCTAGAGTCAGTTTTTCTCTCCTTTTTGCAGACTAGGGTTTGGGGGAGAGAGAATTATATTGACAGGAAAGCATTCAGGGTGGTCATACTTTTTCAAACTTGCTGAAAACCTTAAGCTGTATTGAACTGAGTTGAAGGTGTTCACCTCTTATTTAATGGTGTCTATTGCACTCCAAAGAGGAGGAAAAAAACACCTGGGTTGAATAATTCTTCACATTCATGTTTCAGAAGGCAGCATTTTTTTCATGGGATTGTATTGGCCATATGATAATAAATATCCCCGAAATTTATGACGAAAACAAAGACCAAACAAAATCATCAGACATTTCATAATAAGGTGGATTTAATGTAATTCATTAGCCAAAGACCTTCTTTACAGTAATTAAATCTAAATGGGTGGAAGATCTCATAATAGGTGTTTCTTTTAATTTTTGCTGTTTAATAAAATAGTATTCTTCAGTCCTTAAAGAGAAATACAGAATTCAAAATTAGAAAGCATATATCATGTACAGCAATTAATTAATCAGATCTTGTTCAGATTAATTTTCTTCAAAATGAAATGGTCTTCATTACAAGCAATCAGAGCCATACAGATGATATCATTAAAAACTGCGAGCATTCCAGCTAAATGAATTATTGAGAGATTGGAAAACGTTTTTGCCATGGTACCCTTCGAAAATCAATATCTTTTTTTAAAAAAATCTAGGTAGCTTTTCCCAACAAGAATAGAATTTAACAAAACAAAACACAAGCAAAATTATTTTGAGTGAATGACTTTATTCATAAATCTTTTTAAAAATAATTTCAGCTAAATCATAAAAACTTAAAATATTAGCAGAATAGTTCAGTTCTATTTTCTTTATTCAAAATCTGGGGGAAAATCAAGATTTTTTTAGGCCCCAATTATTTTGAAATGATTAAAGGATGAATATTTTAAAAAAAAAATCATCAGAAAGTACTACTGTTAGTACTTTAGCAATGTTTAAGAGACTTTCATCTTATCACTATATATTTTTTTGAAAATATCAACAAACTTTTACCCTGAAATTTATCATAATTGGTTTTGTAGAAAGATGATTGTTCACACCATCAGCAATTCCTCCTGCCAGCAGTTATAATCAACCTTGTTACAACTACTGAGAATAATGTAAAGAAAAACTTGAAGGCATTACTTTTCTGTTTATTTTTTTCATCCCCATAATATAGCATTCTCGTTGTTTAATCCATTTTTTTTAGATTACACCCATTTTTTTTCAAACTTCAACAAGATTACAAAAAAAAAAAGTTGCTTCGCCTTATTGAAGATTGCAGAGTAGGCTTTAGGGCAGTTATCAGATAGTCCATTTTTCTTTTTAGCTCCATACTGAGAACTTTGGTCCTGATAGTTCCTGTCTGTTTCCTCACCATTTTGTTTAACAATTGCCATCAATAGTGGAATTCTTGATGCAGCACTTCAAACCATCATGTTCAATTAAGTATCTTGTGGGAAAGTTATTAGTTCTTCCTGCCTCATTTGGAGCAGCTATTACAAAGTGAAATAACCAATGAAGAAAGCCATTCTGTTTTAGGTTGCAGATAAACACACAGAGATACCATTGCTAAGATATTAAGTTATTTACTACAGTTAAGCAGATAAAGGTAGGCAAGATAAAAAATAATGAAGGTCTATGCAAACAGTGCTTGCCTGAATAAATAGTTCTGTTTGAAGTTCAAACGTCAATAGTTTGGTCTAAATTCATTCCAGGAATCAAGAGCTGAGTTAGGTAGTCAAAGGTTTAGGAATATACCACAGCAAGAATCACAAGATGGAATACCAAATGGTTCATTCCAACAAAGGCTGAAGGCAAAGCAGTTATATAAAATTATCTGCAGGGAGCTGGCTGAAGTTATTCTTTGATCTTTGCATTGTAAGGAGCTTCCTTGAGTGGAGCTGTTCTGCTCACCATTTCAAACAGACCTGAGGCTTGAGGGTTGTGCCTCCTCATCCAGTTGCTCCAGATGATCACAAGATGTCTGTGATTGATCAGCGTCCTCAGATCATCATGGTTTGAAGATTCCCGAATCTGACAATCCATAGACTCAGCTGGAGCAATGTTATAGGTCTAGAATAAGAGTCAGAGTGAATTGTAGCCCACAAAAAAGCACTGGATTGGCAGAAGCTGGGAAACCATGCTGTGCTTCATTTCAGTTTACCAGGACATGCAGACTATTTATGTTTCCTTCTTAATATTTCCAATGTTGGTATTCCAATATCCAATCTTGGTAACACATCTTGGTTTCTGCCACTTTCAGATAACACTTGAGTATAATATCAGAGTACTCATGAATTTCATCAATGATTGGAGCATTAACTTGGATAATTTTAGTATTAAAGGATTGTCCATGAAAGTCTAACTAATTCTATTTTTTTTCATTAGTTGCATCTACCAAAATACAATCCTTGCTATGAAAGCAACACTGTTTCTGTTTTTGCTTTTTTGTATCCTGAATAGCATACATTTTCTGACTGAAATATCTAATTCCACTTCATTTTAATTTGCTGATGATCTTAGAGGTCAACATGTAATTGAGTCATTTAATCTTTTACTGTGTTCAGCTTCCCAAATTCATGCTCCTTTGCAGCTTCAAATTTTTTTTCAAGCAGGTCAATATCAGTATCTAAACATCTCCAAGGTTTTAATCTAGCTGTATCATAAGCACTATTAGTCAAAGACCCACAACTCTCAGTCCTTCTTCAATAGCATGTTGAATACTATCCATCCTGAGTGGTCACTCATCATTATATCATTAATTTATATTGTCTATCTATGTGGTTTTCTTATTAAATACAGGAATGATTTCTCATAGTCTTCTCCCAGGCAGTATGGAATCATTGCAACCAAATGTGTTCATTCAGGCCCAAATCTTTTTATATCATTGCTATCCCCCGCTCCCCTGATACCTGTTTGTTTTAACTGGGCAGTGGGATGCTCTTCAGGAGTTGGGTGACCCTGGTGGGAATATATATTCTTGGCATACACTCTCAAGGTTCTTTACTTATTTGCTAATGGAAGTCAAAATTAAATATGAAATTCATTTTTATAACATGAAAGAAACCTTTGGAGCAAATATGAATCTTGTTCAAAAATATATGACAGGCCATTTTGATGAAAGAAAAGCAGTTTAAAGATACAATATGCTAATTTTAAATTATCCTAAAGGTGGTCATATGATCGAGGATAACTGAGCACATGTGAATATACTTTCAACTGAGAAAATCCTATTTACAGAAAGATACAGAGAAGCAAATTGAGTATATACATAGGTATATTCTATCAGGACCTTAGCAAGTTATTATTTACCATGTCTAAACTATATATAATATAGTTTTTATACTACAGTGATAACATACTATCATCAGTATAACATATTATCATCAAAAGTTGGCTTTTTCTGACCCATTGAAACTAAACATGAATATTTTAGAAAAACACTTTGCAATCCTCCCACATTTGTTTTTAAGTGTAACAAATGTAATTGATATTTTCTACGTGAATATTATAGATTAAATCCAACTGAACAATTGACTGAATTTAGTTTCTCCTAGGAATGATTACAGATATTTAAAAACAAAATGTAAATAAACTGAAACATTCATTTCCCTCCATTAATTTTCTTGCTCTAACATATTTTTAAAAATATTTTGTATGTACACTTTGTGATGCTAAGGAACCATGTAATTCTTCCCCATTTAATTGCACCAGAACTTACCTTTAAGAACAGTAGCTAAAAGCCAAGATAGAACACACTTTTTCCTATTTATCTGTTATTACCATAATACTTTCAGTGAAAATTTAATAAAATGGGGCTGATGAAAATGGAAATTACAGTCCAAATTGTCCACTCTAGGTGATACAGATGTTATGTAAAATATCATTCTGGTCTCCTTTGAAAAACTTACAGCTTCATATAATATCTGAATCTCATTGCTGAATAGATTATATATAGTTGGTCAATTTAGGATTGATTTTTAATCACTTGGGAAAAACTGATGAGAACATACATATTTCCATGTACTATAGTTCCAAAAAGTTGATATGCTTCCAGAGAAATGTAGAAGTCAAGCTGTATTTTCTCCAGTTTTAAGTACATCTGAAAAGATGCTTTGATTCTCACATAAAATCACCTGCTGGTCCTAAACATGTTGGAAAATGTAAGGTGATAACTGCAAAAAAAGCAGTCTTCTTCACAGCAAAGATCTCTGGTATTAGTTTAATCATTTTTTAAAAACTCAACCTTCCATTCCAATTGCAAAGCCACGTTACTATTAGTGCTCAGATCTGAAGAGATCAGATCTGAAAGGTAAAATGTGAAATGGAGAATTTGTGGGTGGCCATATAAATCTTGTCAGGGAATATCTTAAATTAAATGTGTCTGGTTCATAGAATCATATATCAGGTACAGAGAGTAACAATACAAGCCCATAAAAAGAAGCAGCTGCTTTAAACATTCCCAGTGGGGACTACAAACTTTAGTTTTTATTCAAAAATTCTACTCTTTCTTTTTCTAGGATTTTTTTTAAAAAAGAAATAAAGCTAAAAGATAATTATACTAGTCATTGTATACTGCTAGATAGAAGACTCCTTGCCAAAATGTCAAGTGTGGATATATTGTTCTGTTCTCCAAAAGTCAATCGTATTAACAGGTTCATCAACATGAAATGTTGCACTTCAGGCCACTTATGATATTTCTAACAAAAAAAAATTTGTTGTTGTGTTGCAGAGAAAAAACTATTGAAATTATTAGTTTTACTTTGCTTATTGCATACTTCATACATGCTGAGAGATTTAAATGACAGATTAAGTGCTGAATTTCATAACCAAACCTTTATCCATATGCCTTGGAGAACATATTTCAGAATAACGACATTGAAATATGACTAGTATCTCATGGCAAAACAAATCTGTGAAGCAATCTACAAATAGTGGGGAATGAGAGACAGGAAGCTATCTTAAGGTAACTGAATGCAATGTTTATTCCCTCATTTCGAAATGTTTTTACATTCAAAAGTTTGCCTTAAAAGCAATACAGAATTGTGTTTTGAATAAGCAAATGTACTAGAGATATAAGCAATTTGCTTATCTCTTTGGTATTGTGACTTAGGTTGCCACTTTGGCTGACTCAGACTTGGCAAAATTTACCCAACTGCTCAAACTGAAACAGTTAGTAACCATACCATGCATGAGAATGAGGTCACAAGTCACTTGGGTTTCCTCCTCAGTAATTAGGATGAAGTCCCATCTTCTACCCTCAAAAGTTTAAATCCCGTGCTTCCTTTTCCCATCTTTTCCACATTTAAGTAGAAACCTGCTCTGTGTCTACTGCTATGTAGCAGTTAGTTAACTGAATAGCTTTGGAAAATTTAACTCTCAATATATTTCTCACACATTGGGGAAGATGCCCTTGCCTACCCCACATACAAAGACATTCTGCACACTTCATTTTTCTTTATTTTGGTTTTAACATCCTACCAAATTCCTTCTCATTTCTCAGATCAATGAACAGGAAGAGGAAGTCTGACTCTTTAAGTCAGATGCTTAAACCTCTCTGCAGGTGGAGGCTGTACCAATCTAGGCACTGTTTCACCTTTTGTGTTTTCACAATACCATTGGGAAATCAGGCAGCTTGGGAAGGCAAACTCCTTAAGACCATTGTGTGACACTTTTTCAGCATTTCTCCTAGGGCAACAGTCAAGAATCCTGATGCCGTCCCCAAAATAATCCCATCCCATCCTTCTGCCAGGGAAAAGGCACAATTTGGCATATAATTCTCCCATACTTCCATTAAAAAAAACAGCTTTGCTGCAAGTTTGCATTGTGCTGGTTATTTTTAAAAATATGTGTTTTGTTTCTTGACATAAAAGTAAGAAGAAAAAGTAAGCTAAACCTAAAGCATGGGGCAGGGTGTTGACAAATTGCTGTTTTAGCTTCTTTTCCATTGGTGACCTCAAAGAAAGGCAAAGTGAAGATAATAGTCTGGAGGTGCTTCTTACAAATGCCAGCAGATGTGAGGAAGAGGCCCCTGACATGCAATTATATACAGTACACGTGGCACTGAGTCCAGGCTCTTCAGTTTGTGAAAAACAGGTAGTCCTCAAATTACAACCACAATTGAGCCCAACATTTATGTTGCTAAGTGAGAAATTTGTTAAGTGAGTTTTGTTCCATTTTACAACATTTTTGCCACATTTGTTATCACTGCAATGGTTAAATTAGTATTAGCTTTGTTAAGTGAATCTGGCTTTCTCATTTGCTTTGCTTGTCAGAAGGTCATAAAAGGTGATCATATGACCTCAGGACACTGCAACCATCATAAATATGAACCAGTTGTCAAGCATCCAAGTGTAAATCACATTAACCATGGGGATGCTACAATGATGATAAGTGTGAAAGATGGTTGTAAGTCACTTTTTTCAGTGCTGTTGTAACTTTAAATCATCACCAAATGAACGGTTGTAAATCGAGGACTACCTATACTGGATCTACATAGCTTAATGGCATTAATGATTTGTCTTCACCTGTATTTTCCCCATTTGGTTCATTCCCCGATCCATATTCCTAATGATTAGCAACTGAAAAAGTCCTATACTCTTTCCTTGTTAATCTTTTCTTTCATTAATTGGTTTCCATGTTTTTGCTTATGCTATGTATATCTCAATTCATTAGGGATCTGTTCTTCCTCTTCTCTTCTCTGTTAAGCAGTATATACACAGGTACTCTAATTCAAACAATAAAAACAATAAGCAAAAAACCCTTTAACACAACAAATTTAATTGAGTTCCTGCATTGGTAAAAAAACTGCCACTGCTTTCGGAAGATCTTCCTCCAGTCACATGCTAAAATTCTAACCTATATTAAAGTAGTTTAATGCATAGCAGCACTGAAATACATAAACCAGATCAACTTGCATAAAAAGCCTATTTAATATACTATGCTCTCTTTACTGCCTGTCATAGATCAGATGTCAAAAGAAAAGTGAAAAGTGATCTAGATTTCTTTCATGCTCCTTTTAAAATGTGAAATGATTGACAGGTTGTAAAAAAATTGTTATTCCAGTTGAAATGACTTTCACATGTTTCATACTGAAGCAACAATATGTATTATGCATGTATATCAGTTTAAAAAAAATCCTAGAGGAAGAAAAAAAAGGAAGAATTGGAAAAATAATACATCGGCCAGTTGGAAGCATTTGGAGAGGTTTTCATATTTGATGATTCATTGCAAAAATAGTAAGATATATTTCTCACTTTTCTTTCAAGTGATAAAATAGAAGTTGTGGGAAAATTTAAACTGTAGTTTCAAGGATGGGTGTAGTGAAGGCACAGTCCACAGAAGACAGAAAGATTCTTAGATTAACCATTGAGAGAAAGATTTCATCTGCAGAAACTCAATAATGTTTGAAAGGTGATTGCTCTAGCAGAAATACTTTTCCTAACTTTGACAATTGAGCTAAGGGTAATACTAGTTAGAAAAGGCATCTCTAGCCTCAATGATTCATGATTTAGTCATTTCCTCTTTAGGTAACTGAAATCTGATTTAGCTCATGCTGCCTTTGCAAGGGGTTTTCAAACCATAACTGTACAAATACTGCATCAAAAATTATGAGTTTTCCAGAAACTGTTTTATAACCCATTTGAACTCTATTAGCTTTCATTCTGTATTCTATTGCGCAGGAGAAGTGCTTAATCTATAAAACTTTACTAATTTGGAAGTCAATTTATCTAAAAGTGATCTTTAACCATGCAAATTGTCCTGTAATTTATAGTTTAATTATTTATTTTTATTTTTAAATCAAAGCAGTTTAGATATAGTGTACAGCAGAGAAGAGCCTCCTTTGTAGTCAGACCCCAACTGTGAAATTACCTCTACTGCAAAATGAGACATTTTTCTTCCTTTCAGCTTTCTATGGTAATTAATTTTTGCTTTTGGGATGGGGGAGGGTTGTTAATTATAACTCTGCAGTCAAGTTGTCTTATTAAATTTGTTTTATTTATTTTTTCTTCATCACCACATGGCCTAGCTTGGGCTGAATGGTAAGTTAAATAGTCTACTTAAAAAAAATTAGCAATGAGTTTTCAATAACCAGCAAAAAATTAATTATCTAAAAATCTAATTAAATATTACTAATTGGGAAAGGATGTTAATATATCACTCTGAAAACCTACTTGGCTAAACCAGAATATCAAGAAGAAAATGACACTTCCTCTGGGAACTTCTCATACTTTTCCTAAGATTATCCCATTGTCAACTTACCCTGCAGGGAGAGTAGACTCTATTAATGCTCAAAATTTCACAATATCCATTCTGTTTTCTTGTTAATATTTCAATGTCAAGACCCAAGGTTATTTAATGCAGGCTTCCTGGGAAATGGACCATAGGAACAAGTGTTGAGCACAGGTGTGAGAATTCTCACTCCATATGAAGAATCTGATTCGTATGTCTCACAACAATAATCTACCCATTTCTGCCTCTCCCACTGCTAATTTAAACCATCGACAGAAGTTAAAAATCTAAAAGAGCCTGTAGAATGTTATTTTCAGTGGGGTTTCATCCCCAAAACTGACCTACCATAACATTAACTTATGTTTAAACCTAATACTATATTGTGGGAACATGAATGATTATGGCAGCTCCAATCATATGTTGAAAAGAAGTGTAAAGAAGAGCTTTCCCAACTTTGTACTTGTCAAAAATATTAAACCAACATTAAACCAACTCCAGTGAGCATAGACATTAGAATTTCAAAAGTTGAAGTCCAATAGGGAAACACGTTGTGGAAGACATTTCTACAAGAACCTGAAATCAAGTATCTCACATAAAAGATTAGTTCGAACAATCTGATGGCCATATTAAATGCTGTAAATATCATCTACTATGGATTGTCATAGTACATATTTGGATTATGCCAATGGGGTTATGTTGTATCTTGCAGACTGTAGCTTTTATATGCAACATGAATCCCAACATTGATTTATGTGCTGTTCGCCCTCCATGAACTGAAATGGAGGTGTTCTGAATAAAGGGGTGGTGAATATTACTATAGTCAACATCAATTACAGCTAATTTCATTGAATCATATTTGCTTTCCTTTAGCTAATAGGAAAACTTCCTATAAAATATAGGGAGACTATCTATAAACACTTATTGGGAAACAAACAGGAATGTCTATTCCCTTTATGTCACGGTAGCAATAGGGCAAAACTCATGAAACCAGCATGATCATTGATTAGAAATTATGAGAACAGGGGAAATTATTCTGGCAAAGCTTGAATTGCAGAATGGCTTTTTACTATTCTCTTGCTCTCTTTTAAAACAATAAACAGACATTTATTCTAGTGTTAAAAGAGCACTGGCAACTATGTTGGATTGCCATCTAAAACACTATAAAAGAGGTAAGATGTTCCATTACAGGCCCACAAGAAAAATGAATAGTCATCCTGTAGAAAATGATGCTACTGTTCTAAAACCATCAAACCTCCAAAATTTATTAATCATAATCATATACAATACAGGGCAAAAATCTGCAGCAGGTTATAAAAACATCAAGCCTAAGACGGCTAAAAAATAAAGCACATTTATAAGTTTGAAATGAAATCCTTTGGAAGTGAATGGCTAAACAGAGAAGTAATCGGATATGCAATGCAACAATAGATCTTCTTTAAACAAGTAAGAAAATAAACATTTTCAGAATGACCACACTAGTCTGTGCTGCTAGTTTTCTTAACAACTATACAGAAGTCATGTGCCATTGCCTTCTTTTGAGAACCTTTTTCTAAACTTTCCAACTGCAACTTCCACGTCTCCTATCTAAGCTCCTATCAGATCTAATCTCACTTAGTTTTTTCAAGGACAGCCAAGATCAGTTAAATGCTTCTGATCGAGACATTCAGAAAATTAAACTTTTAAAAATAAAGTTTGCATTTATTTTCTTTATCATGATGCATGCAAAATCAATCTTAAAATTTAATTCAAACTACTTGCTACTACCTTCAAAGCGCAGATATGCATGGGTTGAAGAAAACGAGGGCACTGTTTATTATTATATTTTCCTATTTTATCTCACAACAATCTTAGAAATAGAAATATGTTGAAAGACTGCAGAATGTCTTGGAAAACATATTTTTCAAATCATTATTATATATGCTAAGCTCTTTTCTTTCCCAGAAAGATACAGCACAAACTGATGTATGTTATACAGCAGGAAGGTACATCTATACACATATACAATACTGATTCCTGCATCACAAATTTCATTTCATTTTCCTGCCTCAATAGATTATCACAACTAAAGTGTGAGAATGAGAGAACAGAAAAGCAGAATTTACAATAAAGTTTGTATAGAAATTCCTAAATTAAGGTATAAAATAAAAAAATAATTATTTGTAGACTTTGCCTATATATGCTGTAATCTATACTTGCTCTTTACACTTCACACTAAAAAGTCTTAGACATGAATCACAACCTTAAACGTAATTAAATATAAATCATACCCTTATTCTTGTATTTACTATGCTTCCATCTACCACGCTTCTCGCAAAATAAGGCCAGGCCTTATTTTTTTTTGACCCCCCCAAAAACGGTTAGGCCATCTTTTCGGGGGTGACTTAATTCCCCCCCTTGCATCCTCAGGGGGGCGGGCGGTGACAGCTTGGATGTTGACCTCGGTGTTGGTGGGGCACTTCGTATCGGGAGACCTTCCGCCACCATTGCTTTCCCTTCTCCCTTGCTGCCACGATGTTTAGAGCAATGCCGCAGCATTTGGCACAGCCATGTGTGGCCAGCCAGGGCTCCTCCCTGCAACCGCAGCCTGGCAGAGACACTCAGCTTCAGGCGTTCCTGTCGCCGCCTTCCCTTTGCCTTCGAAGGTAAAGCCATTTTTTTAAAAAAATGACGCCCTACTACAACAAAGCCTCTCCTGCCTGGGGAGGAGAATCTCCCAGGGCCACTGCACAGGATTGGCCCACCTCAAGAGAAGTGCCCAGCTGCCATCCGAAGAGCACGAAGAGCTTCGCCTGGGGCGCCCAGTGCAGCTGACAGGCAGGCCCTCCTTCCTGGCAGCAGAGCTCTCACCAAGGTGTCTCCCTGCCAGACCCTCCGCTCATCCCGTTTCAGAGCCATGCGGGCTGGGCAGAACCAGAAAAGCGAGCCGCGGGTGTGCACCCACCTGCCAAGCAAAAGAGCTGGGCCAACCTGAGCTTGGCTTCCTTCCCAAGTCCCTCCCTTGCGAACCTGAAGGGGCCACCAGGAGAAGCTGCCCGAGGCAGTGGTAGCGCCCACCCGTCTGTGGACAGGGAGGCAAGGTGATGGCAGCACTGCTTCCCTGGCCGGCGGAGACAGCCCGAAGCTGCCCGTCCTTTCCACCCCTTGCCCAGCCCGTCCCCATCCCCATGCATCTCCAACTGTGCCGGCAGCTCCAAACGCTGCAGCAGAACGGGCATCAGGCAGAGACGCTGACTCGGCGGGGCTCAGCTTGGAAGATGCAGTGCAGGCCGTCACCTTGCCTCCCTGTCCATGGATGGGTGGGCATTATCACTGCCTCAGGTGGCCTCTCCTGGTGGCCCCTTCAGGTTCAGGCTGGAGGGACTTTGGAAGGAAGCCAAGCTTGGGTCGGCCCGGCTCTTTCGCTTGGAAGGTGGGCATGCACCCGCGGCTCACTTTCCCAGCTCTGCCCAGCCCACACGGTTCCGGTGCGGCCCTGGTGGGATAAGCGGAGGGCCCGGAGGGGAGGTGCTCATTGTAGTAGGGTGTCGTTTTTAAAAGAATTGGCTTTTCCTTCAAAGGCAAGGGGAAGGTGGCGACAGGAACGCCTGAAGCCGAGTGTCTCCGCCAGGCTCCTGTTGCAGGGCAGAGCCCTGTCTCGCTGCGCGTGGCTGCGCCAAATGCCGTGGCATTGCTCTAAACACCATGGCAGCACGGGGAGAAGGTAAAGCAACGGTGGTGGAAGGTCTCCCAATACGAAGTGCCCCACCAATGCAGGCAGCACCATATCCGGGTATGCAACAAAAGGACTTCCTAAAGGCAAGCCCCTCCCCCGCCATTCCCCCCCATTTCACATGTTTAATAAAGGACTTAATTTGGGGGGAGGGGCTTAATTTGATTTTATGCCAATAAAACATGCTGGGCCTTCCTATTGGTGGAGGCCGTATTGTTGGAGAAACGCGGTATCTTCTCAGGACAATTCATCAGCAATATCTTGTTTTGAAACTGAACAAAAGTTAAATGTGGCACCTCCAGCTTGACCTATAAGATTCTGAATCATATATCCCAGTGGTTCTCAACCTGTGGTCCATGGATGCCTAGGGAGTTATGATGTTATCACAGAGGTCTTGTGAAAACTTGAAGAAATGTTATGATTTAAATCTTGTGCGAAGTCTTGCTGACCTATAACCATGCTTTGTAGCCACAAAAGATATTTAAAGGGGGTCCATGGTAAAGAAAAGGTTGAGAACCACTGATCTATCTGGTTCATTTACCTTTTTTTAAAAAGACTAAGCTATAACTATGAAAACGTTGATCCCTGCCCTCTCTTTAAAAAGAGGAAGTAAAACAAACAGGAGGTTTATATCAGTGAGAAGGTTCATACTGTTAATAATGCAAGGCTGGCCATTAAAAAAAATAAGACCCTTTAATAACAGAAAACAGGCGGAAAAAAAAACATTGGATTATTAGATGGCAAAAGAGAGGTGATATGACTAATGCAAAGCTAAATGGATTCTCCATGCCTATTTTTATTGCAAAAGATGTAGTACAAATTCCTGTGCTTGAAGTGACATTTCCAGAAAATCTGAGCAGTGAAGACAAACAATGGCAAAAGAAGGCAAATTCTTCTTATTGTAATGACAGGAAAGTTTCACTGAAGATTAAAGAGCATAAATTATAAACAGTTATCCCAGTGCAGAAAGGTAATCATTGGAATCCCTGAATGATCTATGTGGTACATGGCATTTTTTAAATTTGTTGCTAATTTAATGCAGCACGCTGCAATAGCCAGATTTACTGATAATATCAAATTGTCAACTGCTTACAAGTAATTACAAGAAACTGCAAAATAATTCAAACAATTGAAACGAACATTAAAATATGACCCAATGGGGAAAAAAAAAAGAGTGTGAGACAATGCATATTAGATTTCATGTTTTTTGCACTGATAAGTCTAAACTGGAAATGACAGTTCAAAAAAGAGAAACAGGGATTATACTGAACAGCTCAGTGAAATCAATGACCCAGTATGAGAATGGTCTGGAAAGAAAATATGATAAAGATTCCTGGTGCCACTATATTTTGAAAAGAATAATGGATAAAAGATTTGAGCAATGTCTCCAGCTGGAAGGTTTTAGACTTTTTAAAGTAACCAGGTAGGAAATATGATGAAAGCATATAAAACTATATTATGGACAGGAAATATCTGCATTTATTGTAGCAATTTATAAAAGTGAAAGTTCCAAAATTCAGAACATAGGAAGGAAAACATTTTACCCAGTTTGATGACACATTCACTGTCATCATAACATGAGCTTTTGCCTAATCACTTAGATGGCTTTGAAAGGAAACCAAAGAAAGATATGAATGATCAGAGTACCAATAGCTCATAGCCATGATAGATATTTATTTTGTCCAGTACAAGAGATAACTTAAGTCTGTGTATCATGACCTGTCATGGCTTTTTGTATCATAAATATGAATGTTTTCCTTTTGCATCTTCCTTCTTCCACTACTGGGACAGTACTGGATACAGATAGTCCTTGATTTATAACCTTTCATTTAATGACCATTTGAAGTTTCAACACCACTGAAAAAGTGTGACTTATAACCAGTCCTTGGACTCATGACCATTGTAGTTTCCTCTACAGTCACATGATGCAAATTCAGGCCTTGGCAACTGGCATGTATTATGATGATTGTGGCATCCCTGGATCATTTGATGGTCATTTGCAACCTTTCCAGGGAGTTTCCACAAGCAAAATCAATGGGGAAAGCTGGATTCATTTAATGATCATGGTGATTTGCTTCATGACTGCAACAAGCAATTTGTAAATTTGGATGCAACTGACTTAATGACCACATTGCTTGGTAACAGAAGATCTAGACTCTGTTGTGGTTGAAAGTCAAGGACTACTTATAATGGTAGGCCACAGTACAAAGATAGGAAAACTTTAAACCTTAGGCAGAACTTGGTTCTTTGGATGGCTTTGCCTAAAGGAAAAGAAGAAGGGAATGTTGTTGTTGATGATGATGATGTTGTTTTTAAGAATGTTCCTCTTCTTTTCCTTTGCCTCTGCTAAGGAAAACAAAGTGTGCAGAGAACTAATGATGAGGATGTTGGGGAAGTTAAGGCACAATTAAGCAGAATCAAATCACCTCCAAATCAGTTTTATCCTAGATTAAATTGTCAGAGTCAGTTCTGATCTGACATGGACAAAAATTAAAAGTTTCTGGGGTGAAGAGCACAATCAAAATGTAGCTTCATATTTAATGCTATCACAAACAGAAGAATTTAACCAGCACCTATCGTCCCCATGATTTTATTGTAAACTTTCCTGCTAACATCCTGAGAATAAAGGGCACTAAGAAATCAAGGCTTCTTTCCAGAGATGTTTATATATGGATATGCATCTTTGGTCAGATCTTCAACAACTTATGGGAACAAGTTAAAACTCTCGTTTTTCAGAGAGGTCCTTGACTTACAGAGTGTTTATATTCCATTTTTGTTTCCTGATCTTTCTCAAGATGTTTTTGAAGACAGTTTTGAGAAAAGTTTGCATTTTCAATTATTGTTATATTGTACTGTGCATCCAGGTGAAGCCTATAGGGTGGAAATTACATTTTTAAAATAGAAGAAATAAAATGAAACAACACATACGGTAGTTTTTCAAAGCAAGTTGGAATAGATTCAGCAAATGCCACAGTTTTCTAATTTTATTGGATTCAGTGGAAAATTAAATAGTCTACTTCTCTAAAATTAAGTATATACATTTTCTAAAGCGTATCATGTTCTAATTCCTGTAGTGCAAAAGGTATGGTAAACAAGAAGAAGTTAGAACATAAGCAATGTCCTGCTGAATTAGACCTCTGGTTGATCTAATCCAGCAGTCTCTAATCTAGTTTTTCTCTCCCCCACCCCAATTTTAATTGAATAAACATTAAAAACATTGAACACAGTACAACTTTCCTGGCAATTATTTTGCCATACATACTACAACATGAAACCAGAGGTGGTATTCAGCAGGTTCTGACCAGTTCTGGAGAACCAGTAGCGGAAATTTTGAGTAGTTCAGAGAACTGGCAAATACCAGCTCTGACTGGAGATTTTACAGTATGCTTCCCCTGCCACAGCCACCAAGTCACACCCATAGAACAAGTAATAGAAACATTTGAATCCCACCACTGCATAAAATCACATACCACAGTTGATCTCCTATTTACCTTACATTGCTAAGTTGGTGCTATTAACATATTGACATATTCATTTCCATTTATATTCATATTTACAGAATAATTTCCTTTCACATTCTTTTTCTATAACTGTTTTATCCACTATATTCTAATCTAGTTTTTTCTAATCATCCAGCAAATGGTCTTCAAAAGCAGTTATGCTATCATCAAGGATATAGCATTAACCCTCATGCTTTTCATAAATTGGCCCAATACTTTTTTGAAACCAACCTACTGCAATTCCTGCCAAAGGAAAAAAAAACATTTTCATTCATGGTCAAGTATCATCCAGGCCTTCTTACACATAGAATATGTGTCTTGAAAAGCTTCTTAAATTACTAATGTTTTAAGTTACCTACTTCCCAAAAAAGTATTTTAAGAATGTGGAATCTCTACCTAATTCTTCCCTCTAATTCCCCCTCTACTTTCTATAATCTTTTCCTTTGATTTGCTTCCTTAGTTTCATTAGTTTCAGTGTTAAACTATAGATTTAAGTAATTGCATTTTAGTTTAATAAATTATGATCTACTGTTTTGTCCATATAAGCCAACTACTGTCATTTCTGTTTCTCTAAATGGCAGCCTTTTAAAAGAAACAAAAACAAAAATCATGACTACTAACGCTACTTGTATTGTAAGATTAGAGAGCCAGTTTGATGTAGAGGTGATGGCATCAGGTTAGAAATTCAGAGAGTGTGTGTTCAGTTGGATGACCTTAGGCCAGTCACTTTCTCTCAGCCCTAGCAAAGAGGCAATGGCAAACTTCTGAAAAATCATATCAAAGAAACTGCAAGAATTTATCCAGGCAATCTCGGAGAATCGGACATGATTGAATTGGATAAAAATAAATTGTAAGTTTAACAAAATCTTGAAAGTCTGAAAGCTTTTCTCACATTCCTTGCTTTTACTTTCTAGAGAATTACAGAGGCCTCTTCTGAGACACCTTCTCTATCCTTTGTTGAACTGGGATATCTCTTATCTAACCATTGCTCTGACTGTAGCTCCTCTTCCTCTCTCCCAAGGTTATTCTCACAGTCCATTATAGCTACAGTAAGAATTTTCACATTAAACACACTTCTTTATTTCACTTGGACTGGAAAAATTTGCAACCAGAAAAAAATATTATCTAGTTATCTGCCCGAAGTCATGTATATATTAGCTGAAATGGTTTATATGGCCACCTGCCTCACACACATGACTAGGCAGTGATCACCATCTGAGGAGGAGAAATGAAACTACGTGTGTTGGAAAAGTCATTTATATTTGACATATGAAATCAAGATCCAGCTGTGAGAACAAAAAGAAGAAAATTGAAATATGAAAATGAAAGATATTGTGATATTCTATGTATTTCAGACAATTTTTCCCCAGTGGTTTTTATTTCTTTAAATTAGTCCACCACTTCCCATGTAAAAAAAATGAACAAAGTATAGTCCTTTAAAACTGCTTAAATCCTACTAAATATTAGTATGAAAGCCTCTTTGCAGTATTGTGTATCAACTGGTTGACAGAAGTCTAATTGTCATTTTTTTCTGGCTGACATTTCCCTACTCACCAATTAAAGTGAGTGTTCCAATCTCCCCTGGCATCACAGGAATTTGAAGAGGAGCTAGGACAGAAGAATTTGCAAGGTATAACCAATGAGTTTCACAGAACCCAGATTAAGCCACTTGCAAGAATTTCATAATCTATTCTGGCATTATTCAATATTGAGGTTCCTTCACTGAATAGTTCTAGTGTATGTTTTATAACAAACCTGCCCACAAATAATAGTGGATAATCATGTAAAAACATAGCTTCCACTTCTCAAGTAATAATACACTTCCAGAAAGATAAACAAGCTAAGTTAATAGGAAGTAAGTTGCTGCCTACTGATTTGTTTAAAATAAGCCCATTAGTCTTCATATTGACACAGGAGAATTTGTAATCCTATTAACTACTCAGCTGTTTTATAATATATGATAGTGTATGAAATGATATAGTTCTAACCAAATGCCACGCCATCCTAGCATTGAACATTCTGATTCAATTACATTTCGGAAACAACATTGAAACAAAATATGCAGTGAGTCTCATTCCATCGATAGTAACATCTCCCTTCCACATTTAGACTTCCCCTCTCTCTTTTCCTAAAAATACAGTTGCCTGATGGCTCTATGGTATAAATCAGTGTTATATAACACCTTTGAGATAAACAAATTTATCACAATATCAGCTTTGGTAGACCACATTCACTGAACCTGATTTTTGAAGTGTTATCATATATGGTACTCAAAATGGCTTTGTCAGTAGTTATAGCTTATAAAATCTTGATGATTGCTTTCAAATCAGTTTTTTTTTTTTGACACCTAGTGACTGCCTGGACTAGTCTCTGTGTTTTTTTCTTGTTATGATTTCAGAAGCAGTGTATCATTGCTTTCTTCTGAGGGCTGACAGAAAGAGATTGGTCCAAGACCAGCTGGCTTAGTACTTAAGGCAGGACTAGAACTCATAGTGCCTTAACCATTTCTTTGAAAATAAATATCTCCAAATGTAGATATTAATAGTTTTGTTGCAGATAACATTTAGCCAGATAATTATGATGGGATTTGTGACTGTTAATAATGACAGTTGATAACTGTGAGTCTTCATAGTAACTCTCCTTCTATGATGAGCCTGGGCCTGTGCCCACAATATATATGTTTTACCTTGTTTCTTTCAAAGTATACTCTATATTTCTTTCAAAATATACTATACAAGGATGGAGAAATCTAAAATCATCAATTTATATTATGCTAAGTGGGATACAAGCAAAACTGACCTTGAATACTATGCTATTTAATTAGAGGAAAGTTAGATTTCAAGTTTTTTCTCCTCTTCCAGTTGTTTGAAAATAAGAAGACAGGTTTTTCTTTGATGGAAAAAAGCTGGAGGGAGGGGGGTTAAAAATAGAGGAGAAAGTATGAGGAGACATGAAAGGGGCTTTTTCTTGTCTCTCTGCTGATACTATGAACTAGTAGAACAATAGATTTTTCCCCCCAAAGCTATTATTTTATTCATTTCATTTGATGAAGTTCATGTTTTGTTTTGCAGCTCATAGCTGATAAAAGCAACACCTAGAAGACTTTGTATGACCAAATCTCAAGGACTCATACAAAAGAGAACAGGTGGGAAAGTCAACTCATTCTCAATATAGTTAGCTCTAAATCTGTATCTCACAAAAATGAAGAAGATAGGTAAGATTAACTAATTTGCGCCACATATTTAATTATTATAAAAGAGATGAATTACTACCGGTATGAGCTGAACTAGAATAAAAATACACTTATTAAGGTACATTAAGGGATGTATTTGTATATATCTGGCAAAATACTATCTCAATGGCTTTTTATGAATAAATTGGTAACAGGGTAAAAACTGGATTTAAAGTTAAAACTTTTCATTTTAAAAACCAGATCAAAAGTTAATAAAATGTGACAATTGCATTTAATAATTAACAGAATATATTTTTATAGTTTGGTCATCATATGATGTGCCTAGATACCATAAAATAAAGAAATATTCAGTGGAATGGAACTGCAACCTTAAAAGGAAATTTATAATAATTAGAGAGGAAAAAAGTAGTCTCTCATGAAACCAAGCAATGCTATTTTGGCATATTATTGTCATTTGAAGTAGAAACTGAAAATAGTTGAAACAATTTGTTGGCTCAGCAATTCCTCATTTTAAGTAAAGAGAGCGATTCTAGATAATACGAACCATATTTTTGGATAGTGAAATGCAACCTCCACATAATTAATAGAGATGGAATCATTTTGCATATAACGAAACTTAACCCAATGCTTTTTTTAAACTTGGAAGATGGATTTGCATACATAATAGAGAACATGTAGTCTCTAAAAAAACAACTGCATTTAAAAAGAAGAACGAAAAGATAATGACTTCTTGAATGGCAAAAGGTATTATTTGTAACTTGTTTTTCCTCTTTTTGTAAGTCTCAACAATTTAATGATACAGTAATAATATTTTAAAATAGCATACCAATAAGTGAAAATATAGCACAGGAAAGGGTCAGGAATAGCTCCAAGTAGAGAGAATAGTTACTTTTATATGTTTATATCTGATATATGTCTATATCTGACCACTTCACTCTCCCTTGTATTCAGTGATAAGTCCATTGGGCCACAGTTCTATGTAATTCTGTCCCTCCCCCCCCCCAGTCTTTAGGAGTTCTTGGGAATGGTCAATGACTTCTGGAAACCACCATGCTGTTAAAACAAGTGAGAAATCAAATAAGTTCCTAACCAACCTAGCTGACAACTTTGTTGTCCAAAAGGTAGAGGGTGAAACTAGAGGAACAGCCATACTGGACTTAATTCTTACAAACAGAGAAGAAGTGATAGAGGGAGTTGAAACTGCAGGAACCTTGGGTGAGAGTGACCATGTCATACTAGAATTCAACATAACAAAAACACAAGCAACAGAACATAATGACTCCAGAGTCTTGGATTTTAAAAGAGCTGATTTCAATAAACTCAGAGAGAACTTGGGAAAGATTCCATGGATGAAAATCCTAAAGGGGAAAACAACTCAAGAATCTTGGGAAACTCTAAAAAGTATGATCATAGAAGCCCAGATCAGCACAATACCACTGAGAAAGAAAAACAAGAAATCCAAGAAGAAACCAGCATGGCTGCACAAAGATTTCTCTGGCAAATTGAAAGAAAAAAAGGACAAGTACAAAAAATGGAAAGAAGGACACACAACTAAGGCAGAATATCAGCAGATAACCAGAAACTGCAAAGACGAAGTCAGGATAGCAAAGGCTCAGAATGAACAAAGACTTGCAACAAAAGTAAAAGATAATAAAAAATTTTTTTTCCAACATATAAATAACAAGAAAAAAATCAAGGTCCACTAAAGAGAGAAGATGGCAAGGAAGTAACAGGCAACAGAGAGAAAGCAGAACTGCTTAACTCATTCTTTGCATCTGTCTTCATGCAAAAAGAAACTATAGCTCAACCCACCGAAAACGTAACTGTAAAAGACAGACCAGAAATAAACGTTAAAATAAGCAAAAAAAAATAATAATAAGAAGAAACCACCTGTCTGATCTTGATGAAAACAAATCACCGGGGCCTGGTGGATTACATCCCAGAGTTTTAAAAGAGCTGGCAGAGGTCATCTCAGAACCACTGCACCATATCTTTCAAAAATCCTGGAGCACCGGAGAACTAACAGAGGATTGGAAAAGAGCTGATGTGGATCCCATCTTCAAAAAAGGGAAAAAAAACATACCCAGGAAACTATAGACCAATCAGCCTAACATCAATACCTGGGAAGATACTGGAAAAGATAATAAAAAAACAGATCTGCCAACATCTAGAAACAAGTAAAGTAATAACTAGCAGTCAGCACAGGTTTGTTAAAAACAGATCTTGCCAAACCAATCTTATTTCATTCTTCAACACAGTGACTAAATTAGTAGACCAGCAAAATACTGTGGACATAATATATTTAGATTTCAGCAAGGCATTTGACAAAGTAGACCACAACCTACTTCTTGGTAAGCTAGAAAAAAGTGGAATAGATAGCACCACCACTAGATGGACTCGCAAATGGCTGACAAACTGTACTCAATGAGTAGTCCTAAATGGATCTAAGTCTACATGGAGGGAAGTAAGCAGTGGAGTGCCACAAGGTTTCATCTTAAGCCCAGTACTCTTCAATATCTTCATTAATGACTTAGATGAGGGAATAGAAGGGGAACTTACCAAATTTGCAGTTGATACTAAGCTGGCAGGAATAGCTAATACCCAAGAAGATAGGCTCAAGATTCAGATGGATCTTGACAGACTAGAACACTGGGCTGTATTTAACAAAATGAAATTCAATGTAGAGAAAAGTAAAGTCCTACACTTAGGCAAGAAAAACCAAAAGAACACATATAGACTGGGTGAAACCAGGCTCAATAGCAGTAACTGTGAGAGGGATCTTGGAGTCTTAGTGGACAACCAGCTAAATATGAGCCAGAAGTATGCAGCAGAAGCCAAAAAAGCTAATGCAATCCTAAATTGTATTAACAGAGGGATACAGGCAAGATCAAGGGAAGTACTAATACCACTCTATAAAGCCTTAGTAAGACCACACCTAGAGTACTGCATCCAGTTTTGTTCACCACATTATAAAATAGATGTTGAGACTCTAGAAAAAGTACAGAGAAGAGCAACCAGGATGATTAGGGGACTGGAGGCTAAAACATACAAAGAACGGTTGCAGGAACTGGGCTTGGCTAGTCTAGTAAAGAGAAGGACCAGAGGAGGCATGATAGCAGTCTTCTAATATTTGAGGGGCTGCCACAGGGAGGAAGGGATCAAGCTATTTTCTAAAGCACTTGTAGGCCAGACAAGGAACAATGGATGGAAACTGAACAAGGAGAGATTTAACCTGGAAATAAGGAGAAATTTTCTGACAGTGAGAACAATCAACCACAACGGAAGTTGTTGGAGCACTATCACTTGAGACTTTTAAGAAGAGATTGTTCTGCCATTTGTCAGAAATGGTGTAGGGTCTCCCGCTTGGGCAGGGGGTTGGACTAAATGACCTACAAGGTCCCTTCCAACTCTGATTATCTGTTAAATCTGTGCTACCTTGATGCTTGTCAAGGTTTTCTCTCAGGTTTTCTTCAGCTCAGAGGGAGATGAAAGAGAAAGGGGAAGCCTGACACAAAAGCAAATGACCAAAAGTCATGAAGTAATGTATCTCAAAATATAGACGTGTATAAAAAGAAGATAAAAAGGATTTAGGATTGACCAAGAAGGAATCAGGCATTAAGAACGTGTGCATTTGAATCAATAGATTTGGATTGTAATGTATTTATGATTTTATATACTAACAGTGTAGGTATGTAGTTATTTTTTTCATAAATTTCAAGGGAAAATGATTTGGGAGTAATATTCCAATGAGAAGAAAATTTGATTGGAAAAGTTGAATTTAAAACTTGGTGATGTAACGAAATTAACTTTTTACCTATATTGATCCTTTATCTAGAGTAGGATATTGTAGGATCAAATGAGACCTAGTTTGTGCTAGTTTATCTTTCTTAGAAATTTTACTGCATCTTTTTTAGGAAGTTTTTTAAATAAAAATATGTGATTGGTCATTGGCAACCATTTTAAAAAAACCTGTATGTGCCCATATCCCCCAAAGTTGAAGGCTACTGTGTTATGTAACAGGTTTGGGCTGGTGGTAGAAGAGATTAATCATGATTCTAAACTTGCAAACAATGCTTTTTTCCTAAGAAAGTGGGATCAGGTAAAGATATCGATCACTTGATGTTGGTGTCATCAGAAACAACCATAGATTTATAGTAGCTCCTCAACTTTTTATTCAACACAAAATAAGAATGTACTCATTTACTGGTGGAGTAAGTATATTGAACAAAGTGATGCTGACTTCTAAGTAAATAAGTAACTTCCAAAATTTCAAAACATCTATTTTGTCACATAGGTTAAGGATCACTGATATCAGCCAACAAGTAGGCAATCTATACTTCCTTATAAAGTTTAACATTCTTTTAGTGTACTACCAAGGTTTAGGAATGATCTATCATCACTGCCATAGAAGGAAACTGTAAGTGAAATTTGAATCAAGTAAATCACCAACTATTATTCTTGCTCCTGAAAAAAAAATTGATGCAAGAACACCACCATTCTTATGTAAAGTAAGCCTCTATATGACCTTTTAGGTTCTCATAAATTAACTGTAGCCAATACCCAGTAGATTCTCACTAAATTTTGCCCTTAACCATGGTGAGAGATTAAGGGTAATTAATGTAAAAATATGGTTTTTTCTCAATCCTTTCCTACATAAGCACAAGTCCTTTAGATTGAATTTGTATCACAATTTAGAATTCATTAGCATTCGTGCTTAAGCTTACTTAGAAGCTGAAAAGATATTTAACTATGGATTAAGTCAGTGGGGAAAAGTTCAGCATGACAAGAGTTGTTTGTGAAGAAACAATTTAATAATCTATAGATTGTCCCAAATCTGAAATTAGTGTATGGAATATTTTTTTTTTTTTTGCACATAATATTTAAATTCCGAATGACTTAGGAAAGAATTGAATCTAGTAAAGTGAAATAATTTGGAACATCAAAGACCTTCTATGGATAAAATTTAACTTTAGCATAAGTATTTAGAGATCCATTTGATAATGTATCTTTACACAATCTGTATTACAAAGATGTATTAATAAGTGGCTATATATTTTTTGTAAAAAATTGTTCTTCCACGCTTGAGAATATACCACAGCAGTTACTGAAAGTGTTCACTAATGTCAAGTCAATATTCTAAATAAATATTACAAACATAAACACATTGAAAAATACAACTTTGAGCATTTTGTGTTGACTCTAATTTAGCTTTCACAAAAAATCATGTTATTTTAATTTGCTTTAGATTAGACTTTGCCTTCTTGCCAAGATGTAGGCTTGCATGTTTCACAATATCTTAGTCACTGCCAAATTCAAAAACTTATTTTTTGAAAAATCTGACTATCGAAAAGCATTTTAAAAAGATGTGTGCTAACTACTCAATAATTTTGGTTTCAGAAAACTAACATCCTGCTGGTAGCCAAAATCATGTTCAAATGGCTTGTGTAAAACAAAGCACTTTGTCCCTGCTGTAATATGCTACAAAAAACACTCCTATTTTTACAGTCTTTATAAATTGTTTTTCCCACCATTAAAACTGGAATTTTCAATAAAAGTCAAAGTATATCTCCGCGAGTGAACTGAATTTTATTCCAAAATGCACAAGCAGCCATTCTTCTACTTCTATATCTAACAGAAGTCCTGTATACTTCAAAACTAGCAACACATATATAAAATATTGAAACAGTCAATACTAATCTCATTTTCCACTCATCAACAGTCTAAAGTAATCACATACGTGAACAAAAACGTTAAAGAAATACAAGATGCAGTGCAAAGTCATGTCAGCAGGGGGCAATCCAGCACGAGCAAAAAGAAGCCGGAATTGTTCCCTTAGGACTTTCTTAACTTTATGTCTGCTAAATAGCACAACTGTCAATAAATCTGACCAGTTTTTTACACTCTGTAAATCATAATAGTTAAACAACACCAATGTATTAAAACGGCAAACATTCATTTGAAAAAAAAAAATTCAGAAGCCCTTATGAAGCCTCAAATTCATTTAGTCCTGTGTTTGTCTGTGCATACGTGTGTGCGTTTGTGTCTGTGTCTATGTGTCTGTGTCTCGCTGTGTGTATAGTAATTCAATATCATTTCAAATGAAAAATGCAGCCAAAGATATAGTTATTCCTTAAAATCCACCAGTCACAGATTTCATATTCAGGAATCACAGGTAGCCCTAAATCAATGCACAGGGAGAGAAAAGGAGAGAGAAGGAGAGAGAGGGAGAGAGGAAGGGAGGGAGGGAGAGGGAGAGGGAGAGAGAGAGAGAGAGAGAGAGAGAGAAACCAGGCACCAGATATTGGGGAGAGGGTAGAAAGGGGATGGACTAAAAGGTGAAAAAAATACCAGAACTTTCATTGGTTCCCTTCCCTGTAACAGGATGTAATATATTCCAGACCTTAATACAATGTAGGAGGTGTAGATGGGTAGGAGTGAGCTGAAGTACTCACCATATTGACTTCTGACACCATGTCTATACTGGCTATGTCTATGTTCATGCCAACCGACACAGGAGGACCTGCAACATAAGACAATCTGCACTGTGATCTTTAACCATTTCACTCATTTCAGGCAAGATTAGCTCAGACTCAAGAAGGGGTGGGGCACAAGGACTTCTCAGTCTTAGTTACCCCTTTCCACCCCCCACCCCCCCACCCCCATAGCAGGAAGGCTTTATGTAACTAACTCACAGGCTTATACCTTCCTCCCTGAAGGTTTGCTACATTAATAACAGGGTGTAGGGTCTTTTTTGTTGGGCAGGTAAAGAGAGACACCTCCCCACCAACCAACTAGAGGAAATTAGGAGGACTTTAAAGCAAGCAAGGTGTTGATTCCCGCTTGCCGCGTGGACTCATCCTGATGAACTGGAGTCTAGCAAAGTGCAAAGTCAACCCATCCTAAATTCCAAACTATTCTCTTCACTGAACGATCTCTTGGTGTGTATTCCAAAGGGCTCTAATTTAAATTTAGGTCTAAAACATCGCAGACACATGCACATGGAAAGATTTCACTAAAAGCAAAGCCCCTGGGTGGTTTGAATGGCATGAACATTCAGTTTGCAGGATATTTGCACTTTAAAATACTCCTAAAATACCACAGGGATAGATACGGTAGCTTGATGAATGAGCACTGGATAAACTTAGGACATTGGCATCTCAATAAAGTTTAAATTACAGAAAGGAATGTACACTGCCTGCCAACACATATTCCTACAATGAGGCCAGTCACACACACACACACCACACACACACACCACACACCCACACCTATACACACACACAAATAGTCATTATATGTTGGAGAAAATTGGAGAACACTGACTTAACTTGGAGAAACCTTCAGAAATTACAATTCCCGTGCATTAGTGAGAGGCAGCTCCCTGACAATGTTTGAAACAGGCACTCACAACCCAGAGCATGGCAGCCTAGGCGTGCGGCAAGATTCTTCCACAAAAGCAACCAAATTACCTCCAAAATCTGGCCTCAGTCGAATGTCGTAGCCTTTCAGCAATCTATCCACAGTCTCTTTTACTAGGGACATATTGCTGGGATCATTAGCACTACAGAGAGATGGGGAAAAAAATACATCAGTACAGAGACATTTTCTGTCTTCTCTCTTCTCTCTCCCCCTCAAAATGCGTTTTGTACTTCCAGTTTAACGGAAGCATACAATACATTTCAAAGTGAAGGATTGGGGGGGTTAATATAGAAGAGAACCTTTAATCACTTACCTCTGTGCACAAACCACTGTTATTATAAAGGGCAACGACCAAATCCCAAAGCAACCTTTTTTCCGGACTCTCAGCATCCCTTTAGCTTTTGATAGGATTTTAGGGTTTCAGTAGAAGAGAAGAAGAGATCCAACTTATTCTAGCCAGTGCAGTAATTCTAATGTGGAACGCATGCGCACGGTGTACCACAACATCAAAAGGAGCAGTGGTTGATGCTGGAGATGGAGCAAATTTCCTTGCCAAAAGAGAAAGAGGGAAGGAAGGAAGGAAGGAAGGAAGGAAGGAAGGAAGGAAGGAAGGA